>CM065716.1:88009832-88177267 GCA_033310375.1 Conus canariensis
TCTGATCGGCAAGGCAATCAAAAATGGCCATACACACACACACACACACACACACACACACACACACACACACACATTCCTCAAATGCACTACATGACTTGGTCTTGTTTGCAGGGTTATATATCCTGAGTGAGAGAACCCTACAACTCCCATCCCAATCACCTTCCCCATATTCAGCTGAAGAATGCACACACTCTCAGCAATATTTGAATGCCATGGACAGTCCAGCAAGGGAAACACACACACACACAACACATACACACACACATGCATACACACACACACGTAACACACACACACACATACACACACACATATACACACACACACACACACGCATACTCACACACATACACACACACACACACACACACATACACACACACACACACACATACACACACACACACGCACATACAAACACATACACATACACACACACACACATACACACACACATACACATTTTATCGTGTGTGAATTTGGTGTTGTTAGATTTTCTATACCCTGTATTGATTTTTGCTGATTACAGTTAGTGATTTCAATGTGTTGGTTTTTAATCCTTGGGTTAGTTCTTTTAATCCTGTTTTAATGGGTTGGGTAAGATTTTGCTTTTAATCCTTTTTTAACATATATACCTGGTAGACTGAAACGTGGTGACAGTCCTGAGATAACCTTGGCTGTTGACGGGACTATAATTTTAATCTTGATCTTAATACACACACACACAAAGACACACACACACACACACACATGCACACTCACACACACACACACACACACACACAGACACCACTGAGCAGGCACATAACACCAATGTTGGCCTGGATGGCGCCACTTCCAACCACCAGGTGACATCCCACAGAGTCAAAGATCTTGCAGGCATGGACACACACAATTTGGGATTTCCATTGAGCAGTTCTGCTTGGATGAATCTCAAAGCCACAAAAGGCACAGAGTGCATGTCACCCACAAAGAGCAGTGGAGCTATAGATCAAGAGAGGAAAGGAGAGGTGTGTCACCTCACTTAAACCACTGCTAGCCTTTGTCAGAGTCCTGCTACCTCATGCAGAATGCTGCACACTTCCAGGCATCACGGTCACCGTGCCCTGCAAGAGAATTGTTCAAGTGCTAGGTCCGCCCTCTCAGGTTACCACGTAGGCCATCTTGTTGCCCACCGCTCAGCAAAGGGCGGCTAACGGCCTGCACACAGCCTTTACCCACAAGTGAACCACTGTGTGCTCGTCAGACCTGACAGTTTGACTTGTGTCACTAGTGAAGTGTGGCCAGCCCCTCGAGGCGAGACAGAGAGCTGATCAGTTCAACAGGAAGTAGTGAATGTCTTCGCTATGCAAAAAGTTAAGACACTCGTTCTCTCCCCTCTTACTCTGCCATAGTCGAGACAACAAGAATCGTAGTCGACCATGTTCCTGGAAGAAAAAAAAAACCCAAGAAGTGCACAAAGGCTAAATGGACATCCCACAGTTAGACAGAATTTGTCCTGCATGGATAGGACTGGTGGAGAAGCAGATGGGTTCCATCACCTGTGACAACTATTAACATACTGGTCACTTTTCAAATGACATGACAGTATGACAAGCACATGACAATATACTCAGTACAAAGATTATATAATGTGAGATGTAGACTTTTGTAACGATGAGCAGCTGATGATGATGCCTACTATACTTTGGAACTGACATACTATGGCAACAGTGAGGTACTATCTACCTGTTTCCAGAAGCAGCTCATGAGGTATCTTGCCATGGCTTTACCATCCGGTTTGTTTCCTCTCTTTTTGCTCATGACCGTTTCAAAGTTCTCTCGATGGATGTACACATGTGAACCCGCATTCAGCTCGTACATCTGTCAACAGAATATTTCTGATCATAGCAGGAATCTGTCATTGTATACAAGCGGCTAGATGGAATGGTGTTTTGGCTTTACCACTGCCCCCCCCCCCCCCCTTTCCAACACACACACACACACACACACACACACACACACACACACAGAAAAATAAAAAGATCAACGACAAAAATACAAACATGATAACAAATTTACCAGTGCCAAATAAGCTTGCGTTATCTGCAACACAAAAATGGAAAGACAAACCTTTTCAAAAGCATGGTGTGATTCATGGAACATAAATAAAACAAATCATAAATAATTAAACAAAACAGCTACTTCTCTTAAAAAAAAACACACAAACAAAAATTATCAGAATTGTGGAAGTTGTAATGACCAAGCAAAATACAGTAGAAAAAGAATCAGTAAGTACAGGTCAACTTCGTGTCACCGGAATTCTCAGATATTCATTGTGCATACGCCCGTCTCTCTCTCTCTCTCTCTCTCTCTCTCTCTCTCTCTCTCTCTCTCTCTCTCTCTCTCTCTCTCTCCATGAAATTCTGAGATGTTTGGGTGGATGTGTTTGAAGTTTCAGTGCCCAGTTGGTCTGAGGGATTTTAGCAGGTCATTTTGTTAATAAGAAACTCGGCACATGACCTCAAACACATTGCCATCTGGTCGATGCATTACATATGCATTTACAGGGACTGCCACTCCAAATCAGACTCTTCAGCCACAGCAGACACTGCTCCAACAGATCTGACCCCAGTACCTGGGTTTCCAGATTGCAGTCTGTATGGAGTCATAGTCATCCGGGAAGGGAAGGAGAGGGGGGGGGGGGGGGGGGGGGGGGAAATACAGCTGTTCAGATCTAAATGGCTGATATGGATGGAGGTACAGTTCTTTCCCTTTGTAGATAAGTAGTTTAAGTCTTATAGGTCCTTTCTAGAGCCAGCCAGTGAATGCAGAGGAGCTGATCTGCTTCCAGTTTTCCAGCTACTAGATCCAGTATGCTTTGTGGTCAGATCCAGACGGACGACAAACCTGCTGCTCTGATTCCCAGTCCCACCCTGTCCCCTCCTGCAGAACTGGAGAGAAGTTTGTTTCCCTTAAGATTATTGTGGAGTGGAACGTGCCCCCATGGAGGCAGTATCAGTATCCACTGTGGAGTCATTCCAACATCATATCTGAATAAAATCTCTCCCTTTCTCTCCCCCTCTCTCTCTCTCTCTTCTCTCTCTCTCTCTCTCTCTCTCTCACACACACACACACACACACACGCGCGCGCGCGCACACACACAAATACCACACACACACAAACACACACACACACAGCACACCACACACCACACACACACACAAAACACGCACAACACGCACGCACCAGCACCACGCACGCACGCACACACACACCACACACACACACACACACACACACACATACACACACACACACACACACACACACAACATCACCCTTTCCCACAATTCCATAATTTTGGTGGTTCTGTAGTTAGGTAGAGTGCAGCGTTCTGTAGCATGGGCAGGGCACTAGGCTGTGTCCCGGGCTGTGGTAGGGTTCTGATTATATGAAGCATGAAAAGTGTGAAGCTTGCAAGCAGCTCGTCATAAAACAGTACTTCTTCAACTAAACAGTGTTTAATCTGAGACTCTTATTTTCAAAAAAAGTAATTATAATGACTCCACCAACAATGTGGACAAACGAATCACAAGACAAAACACGACACGTTTTGACCTGTTAAGTTTCCTTCAGGCAAGATAAAGAACACTCAGGACAACGAAAATGAAGAATGAGCAGTCACTTATCTTTGTCAAATTCGAGCGCAAGACTCTTTTTTTTTTTTTTTTTTTTCCATTCTGTTTGTTCTCTCTCCTTTTACGCCCCCTCCGCTGTGAAGTAGTTTTCAACAAGTTGATAGCATTCAGCACAAGGAGTTGAGAAAGAGAATCCTTTGCATGGACACTGACAAGGGTGAAAATGACCCCGTCAAGTCAGTTCAAACAGAACCTCTCTTTCTGTCCAATTCCTTGGCCAGCCATCCATATGACAGGAAGGGAGTGAGCCCTTTGGACCCGCCATGGCTTAAGGCTGTGTCAGGCCAACTGACATAGGCTAGAACACCAAGGCTACATCAAAGTGTTGTTGTGCTCTGCATAGTTATGCGGGGATAGTCTTCAGTTGTGACAAGCTCCGAGCATACCATTATCAGTCTCCCAAATCCCCCGAAGTCGGAGTGTGCTGCCCATGTGGCAGGGTAATCAGAAACGGTCACACACGTAATGTTCTCATCCCCAGCTGATGCATTTGTACCATAGTGTTCAAGTGCTTTGGCTGTTTGGATGATCCTTGGAGTCTTTTACGTTTTAGCCAGGGTACGACATCGACAACAACAGCAACAGTCCTTTGGACTAGGCCCTCGAGACTATGGCTCTTCCCTTAGACTCCAAGAGGTCAGGGGTTGGTGGATTGTGGAGTGGGGGTAGTAGTGAAGGAGAAGATTAATGGCAAATTGTCACCCTTTACATGTGGTGACACCTTTGTGCAGGGGATGGCTGGAGATATCTTATGAATGTTTCTCATGCTGCCAAGTTTGGTTATACTATATCATTCATCATTCTGCCAGGTCTGGTTGTGCTAACACTTGTACTTACTGAAAAAAAGCCAGGGTTAAAATCTGTCTCTCTCTGAGTCTCTGTCTCTCTCTCTCATAGTAACACACACACACACACACACACACACACACACACACACACACACCACACACACTCACACACACACACACACACACACACACACACACACCACAACTATGGTGATTACACAGACTCACTTTGCTTTTCACAAGAGTCAAAATATGAAGTCATCTTTATGTTGTGGAGAATTATCGTAACACCAATAAATGTCGTTTATTTGTTACAGTTCACAAAGACCTCTGACCTGCCACTTGCAGGCGTCTTTTGGGTGAACGTAGCCACACATGGGAATGACGTCATCCGGAACTGGCTTTGCAGCTTGCCGGCGTGAAGCATGCACTGCAACAGAAACGCGGTCTCTTTGACTTCTTCTTCTGCATATTATCATCAAAGAGGGTATTTTCATCAAAACTTTGTTATGAAATCCACAGTCACGCACACAGTGGCACCAAGAACGTGTGATGTAGTTTTCTATGCTGTAAATATAAAGCAAGTAAGATTTCAGGGAAACAATTCTTCAACCATTCTGAAAAAAAAAAATTCCTGATCAAGAGAGATTTATTTAAAACTCCCCTCCATCTCTCCCCCCATCCCTTCCTCCCCACTACGTCTCTTCCCCCCCCCCCCCTCATCTCTCCCTTCCTCATCCCTTTTCCTACCCTCCTGTTTCCCTCATTCTCCCTTCTCCCACCTCCCTTCTCCCTCTCCCTTCCTCTTCCCACATCTCCCCTCCCTCCTTTCTTCTCCTCCCCCTCCTCCCCCCCCCCTACTCCCCCACCCCTCCCCCCCCCCCCCCCCCACCCTTTCCCCCCACCCCCCCCCCACCCCCCCCCCCCCCCCCCCCCCCCTTAAACCACCTTCCCTTGAACACGCTTCAAATCCAGACATGGCTGCACTCTATTACTGCATTTTCTATTGCATGAAAAATGTGAATAGTGTGACTATTTAGCACAGAAGTGATTTGGGCTTGATATGGCTAGTGTACTAACGAGACACTGCGTCAAATTTGAAGAAGATCAAACTTGAACTATGGATTCGTATAGGGAACAACAAAGGCTGGACACAGACACAGACACACACACAGTTGAGGAAGTATGGAGTGGTAGGAATACTGATGCGCTTCTCTCATCTGGACCCATGCCAAAAGTGTGTTGGTTCATTCCTGGTCTGGATTCCATCTGTCCACCAGGTGTCATTGAAGTGGATTCATTGGTTTCAGTATCATCAAATTCTGCTCATCTTGCTGCGTGTATCCCCCAGTGGACATGCTGTTTCATCCAGGTGTGCTCCACATTTTTCTGGAGTCATTCTTGGGCCCCGTTCCATCTTTCCACCAGGTCTGGCTAAAATGGGTTCTGATGTTCTTGAATGATCTTGCTGACACATGGTCATAAGCGCGTAATGACAGTTTGAAAAGAAAAAAAGAAGAAGAAAAAGAAAAGGGAAGAAAAGTGTGTGTGTGTGTGTGTGTGTTGTGTGTGTGTGTGTGTGTGTGTGTGTGTGTTATGCATGCGTGCGTGCACGCATGCATGTGTGTGTGAGCGTATTCATGTTTGCTGATAAGTGCAAGTTGTGCATGTGTTTTGAGGTGTGTGCGTGCATGTGTGTGTGTTTTGAGCGTGTGTGTGTGTGTGTGTGTGTGTGAGTGCGTGCGTATGTGTTGTGCGTGCGTGCGTATATGCGTGCGTGCAGGTGTGCATGCGTGTGTGTGTGTGTGTGTGTGTGTGTGAGCTTTGCACACGAGTGCATGTGTGTGTGCATGCATGTGTGCGTGCATGTGTATGTGAAAAAGAGGCACACTGGTAAATAATCAATACTCTGCAGACAGCATATTGTACCTGTTGATTTTCATCTTGTAGAATGACCCATTCACTTGTGCCCAATTTCTATTGGCTTTTGTCTACTGAGTGACACCAATCAATGACACTCATAATAACATAATGGCAGCATTGGTCCATGCATGGTTAGAAAGACATCCTCCTTTCAAGTTCAGTGTTGTTCTTGCCATCACAGAGTCTTTGTCCATGAATGTCATAAAAGATGTACAGCCTATGGTTCATTACTATTCTCACCACCACAGTGTTGGTCCATGAATGGCTGTAACAGACATACTGCCTATAGTTCATTGTTGTTCTCACCACAACAGAGTGTTGGTCCATGAATGGCTGTAACAGACATACTGCCTATAGTTCATTGTTTTTCTCACCACAACAGAGTGTTGGTCCATGAATGGCTGTAACAGACATACTGCCTATAGTTCATTGCTATTCTCACCACAACAGAGTGTTGGTCCATGAATGGTTGTATAACAGACATACTGCCTATAGTTCATGCCATCCTTACCACCACAGAGTGTTGGTCCATGAGTGGTTGTATAACAGACTTCCTGCCTATAGTTCATTGCTATTCTCACCACCACGGTGTTGGTCCATGAATGGTTACAACAGACATACTGCCTATAGTTCATTGCTATAGTTCATTGCTATTGGTCCATGACCGGTTATTACAGACATACCATCTATCATTCAGTGGTATTCTCACCATCATGAAGCATTAGGCTATGCACCATTCTTACAAGAAACATACAGCCTGTACTTCAGTGCTGTTCTCCCCACCTCAGAGTGTTGGGCCATACTTTTGATTATGCCAGACATACTGCCAGTAATTGTGTGGTATTTTTACCATCACAGAGAACGGGGTCCATTTATGGTACAGAAAGACCACTGTGATTCAGAGGTATTCTCACCACCATGGATAGCTGGTCCATGCACGATTAGCATCAAACATATTGTTCATAATTCAGTGGCATATGCACAGCCTTGGGATATCAATGAAACCTAGCCACCCCCTAAAACAAACAGGCAAACCATGAATGAATCTGTTGATTGGAGACCAGCCTCACCTTCCTCTCTTTTTTTTTTCTAAAATCACTTTTTTTGGGTTATTTTTGCTGCCATCTCTTCATGCAGAGATCATTTGCAGAGATCATGGACACTGGCATCATTTCTGCATCGACAGTTCTGACCATCCCATGTACAGCCACCACTAGGACCAAGCTATATCCCTGTCCTAGTCTTAATCTCAAGCTGATCGTTTTTACGAGCCAAAATAGAACCATAGCCGGATACAAGCTATCCTTGTCCTAGTATGAGGCATCATTCTCGCGCTGATCAATCTAACCATCCCATTAACACCTGCAGCCAAGCCTGTCCCGTTCCAGCGGAACCATCCACAAGAAATGACTAATATTACTTCATCAGAAGGCCGACCCACCGTTAAAGGAGACACAACAAACTGCTATTGAATCCCTTCAGTAGTGTTCAGAGTAATCTGATCTCATCTACCATACTTTGTATGAGGCAAAATAGAAATGAACACATGAAGTAAGGACTAAAGCAACAGATTTAATATACAAAAGAAACCAGACTTTACACATGAAACAGAAAGTAACATAGATCTAGTTTACAATTCAAAACAGACTTTTCCGAGTGTTCATTTCTATTTAGCCTTGTTTTCAGTCAAGTTGCTGACTGTTTAATTCTCTGTACTAAGTACAGGTAAAGAGGACCACAAGTTTTTCTCAAAAATAGCGATGCTTACTTGAAGAGACTTTCTCCACTGCACTGTAGATGAGTATCTCAACTTTGGTAGTACACTGGTCACCCATGAAATAGTGACATCAATTTTAGGCCTTCCATCTTTTGTGTACAGCACAGGAAAAAAAAAAAGATGACTTTGTCATCCGGTCGTTGTCAGCCTATTAAGATCCGGGATCGCATTAGAGAGCAAGCAACTTACAGAGGTGACCAAAAAAAACTATTATCGTTAGTTTAACTGATCAAAGGCTTTGGGTGTGTAATGTGTCAAAATTGCTGAGGCAGAATTGGTGGGAAAGGGTGTCATTTCACTCAAGTGGTGTCCAGTAGAGTGATGTTCAGTAGAGCAAGTCCAGTAAAGTGACCTCCACTTAAGTGACATTCTACTACAGTGACAAAATTGTGTGTGTGTGTGTGAGTGCGTGTGTGTGTGTGTGTGTGTGTGTGTGTGTGTGTGTGTGTGTGTGTGTGTGTGTGTGTGTGTGTTTTGAGTGTGAGTGAGTGTTGTGTGTGTGTGTGTGTGTGTGTGTGTGTGTGTTGTTGTAAAAGAGAGAGAGAGAGAGAGAGAGAGAGAGACAGACAGACAGACAGAGAGAGACAGAGACAGAGACAGAGACAGAGAAAGACAGACTGACAAAAGGGGAAGGAGGGTGGGTGGGTGCAGAGACAGAACACTGAGTTATTGATCTAATTTTATTGTTGAAAAAACTGAATCAATACCATAATACAGTACAGCCAAACAATTCCCAGAATGATGAAGAATGTATTATACACAAATAGCTAAGTAACAGACAGACTCAAAGAAATATTTAACAATATTTCCTTCACACTCATTCTTGCATTAAATTTTCAAAACCACAATTTAAAACAAGAAGAAAAAAAAACAACAACAACAAGTGTATATAATCATGACAAATGAACATTCAAAAGTTTGAAAATTCAAACTGCTGCTTGCATGTGATTACTCTGTAACATTACATCCTACAGGGACCTGTGCTGTAGCCGCTGTCCTGATAGCTTGTTCTGCAGTGCATGGCACTCGCCCAAAGTCGCTCGGCAGGTTCCTTAATCCATTGCCGTGCATGGCATATCACAAAACAAAATTGCGACAATGGCTCAGACCTGATTGGCTGTCGGAACATGGACCCAAACTCTGACCGCTTCATGCACTGCACCTACCACCTATCCCGGAGGCTTGAAGACCGCTGGGGCGTCACAGAAGACTTCACAACCAGCTTCTTCCACTTCTCCCAGTTTCTCAGACGTTCTGAGGCAGTTGCTGAGTGTGAGGCCAGTGCTAGGGCGTAGGGGGCTCTGGATAGAAGTAGCATGTTTGTTCTTGGGCTGCTGCATCCTACCTGGTAGGGTGGACGGGCATCACTGGTCCTCATCCATCTCCTAAATCTCTCGCGTGCTGGCTCCAAGCACCACACACCGCTTCAGCTGGCGGGCTGAACCACGTGAGGGGGTGATGTTGACACGGCATCACTGGGCGGAGGAACTCCTTACCGAGTCAATGGCCAGGGAGGAAGGGCTGCCAGCCAGCCTAATGGCTACACGTCCACGACAAGGGCGAGCTTCCGAATTGGAGGACATTGGCTGTGGCTAAACCTGGCGATGGGCTGGGCTCCGCCAGGTGTCCGGTGCCCAAGACGCGCCACATGAAGGTGGAAACCCGTGCACTGCAGCCCAGGCTTTTGCTTGTCTTGCTGAGCTGACACTTTCCATCTCTGCCATTCTATACCACAGTTACTTCATTTCCTCAGAGTGTGTGCACGGTGCTGTCAACGCCCTGACCAGTCAAAGTCTGGGGCCTTGTTCAAACAGCCAATCAGATCCAAGCCTCAGTCATTGCCATTTTGCTTTGTGAGTCAGCAAGTTCTGCAAAGGGATGGTCAGCATATCAAGCAGTTTTCAGCAAGCACCCTGTACAATTAAGCAGCTGACAACAGCTTGACTTACAGTAGAGACCCCTGGTCAGAAGACCCTGAACAGCGCTGTGAGTAAGCACCTAGCGAGCTAGGCGACAGCCAATGGGTCTGTACTGCAGGGCTGGAAAACGCAAAGCTAGCAAATAAAGCGGACGTTTGAGCTGAGGTATACATGGCATGTATCAAGCAGAAGGTTGAGAGAGGGAAAGGTTGGGGCAGGGAGAGAGAAGGAAAGAGGGGACAGGAACGCACGGGGCCAGCCTTGTTTTTTGAAAAATTAGAAAAAAAATTCTAAAAATGTTAAAAAGCGCATTCAAGATAAACAACAGAAGTTTTTAAAAAAAGAAAAAAAAAAAGAAAAAGAGAATTGTCAGGGGAAAAGTCATCAGCAATTTGTAAACCAAAATCTGCCCCCCCCCCCCCCCTCCCCTTCCCCCCCCCCCCCCCCCCCCCACGCACATTTTTGCAAGTGTTCTTCATGTATTAAATGAAAATAACCTCTCCCCCACCCCACCCCTCTCCACCTTTTGGCAAGTGTATTCTGCCTGCTGTTCACAAACCCTTCCCTTCCCTCCCCTCTGTACTTGCCTCCCCTCTTCGCCTCTGGATGAAGTGATCCACCCACTTCCCTTTGCTACTGCTTCAGTCTCTCTCTCTTCTCACTCTTTCTCTTTTTTTTTTTTTTTTTAAATGTCCATGAAATAAAATATCTGTGTAACAGTAATGGTCTGTTGAACCTTCTAGTTTTAGTCAATTTTGATTTGTTGTGAATGCACAGATGGGCAGAGCCAATTTGAATGTCTTCAAAGCTAGACAGAGGAACCTTTTTCTGACAACCCCCTGAAATCCTTCTTGATTGGATGTGCCAAAGAAAGTCATTTTTTTTATTAGGAGACAGCTATAGGATATGCATAGATAAATATTGCAGGAGTGAAAAAAAAACCCAAACAACCAACCAATCAAGCAAACCATCGTCAGTTTTTACAGAGGGAAGCCTTTCTTTGGAGGATTTTTTTTTCTTTTTGACTTTTTAGGTCTCACTGTACACCAGATATGTCACTTTTAATGCCTGAATAAACATTTGTGGATGCTACAAGCAGTAAAAATTATTTTCAAGTTTCGTTATTCTTTTTTATGACGAGAAGTGATGTGCATGCATGAACATACAAAGAAATGTGACACAAGCTTGTGCACAAATTTTGGAGGGTCTTGCTGACTTTTAAACACCCAGGACAAGTGAACATAAATATTTTTGCATCTCATGTTTGGCATCATGATTGGGCTTTTGTCAATTTCCTCCTTCAAGGAATGCTGAATAACAAAGAAATACAAGTCATCATTATAAAACAAAACAAAACCCCAATCATAACAACAACAAAAAAGTTCTTGAGACAGTTAACTGTTAACGCAAAGTGAATCCTTCAAATATTTCAGACTGACCAGCCAGGCCGTAGAAATTAACATTTTAAAGAATAAAACAGAAAATCACAATTAAAAAATGAATGGCTTTTTTTGTTTGTTTTCTTCTCCTTTTCGTTTTTCTTTCTTCTTTTCTGTTTTTAAATATTTTTCTATCATACAAGGTTTTGTTCTTTTCAGTCTGTTTTCTTCTGTCTGTCTGTCTGTCTGTCTGTCTGTCTGTCTCAATTTACAAATTGTGGGCAGAGAAGATGTGGATCATACTCCCACCAGAAGTAAAACATTTGTGGGATTTTTCAGTGAGGTCAGTTCCTATCATGAGATGCCGGGTATGTTGTTAGCTCCAACAGAAATACTGGAACCGCACAGTCAAGTTTCATCCACACTTTATGGTGACAGAGCTGCTCGTATGTCCAGACTAACACTAAGGTATTTGTACCTCCTGAGCCTGGTTGATACCAGGATATCCTATGAAAGAAAGCATACAGCACAGCCCTGTCACAGTCTCAGACCACAACAAAACTCCACAGCATCATCTCCATCCTCAATGATCATCATATATAAAAAAAAAAAATCTCAAATTCTGTGGCCATTTATGCCGTTCTTTCATGCTGAATTAACCTCTTCCCTGCTTGCCCCACGTCTATTACGGGGTCTTGTACGCCCTTAACCGTGTCTACTCTGGGATACTTATCACTTGATTATATTTATTTTTATCATACTAATGACCAGCAAAATCAAATTATTATGATACCATCTCATAGCACAGGGTATAAGAAAAAAAAAAAAAAACAAGCAACAAATCTAAGAGATACCTCAATAAATGAATGAGTAGTGAACAGATGAGTGAACCTACTGCAATTTGGCCCTGGCACTCAGCAATACAGAAAAGCTCTTATACTGTGGCAGGGAAAGGGTTAAAGCTTTGATTTATCCTACACTTCCATGCACATGTTAAGTTTGTGTCAACAGTCTTCCATGTTGGCAAATTCACTGGGACTGTCGCTGCCTGGAGATGGCGGTGCTCTCTGGAGGAAAACCATCATTCATGCTGGAACCCCAACCAAGCAAGGTAAGGTAAGGTAACGTTGCTTATAGCCCAGCCGACCGCAAAAGGCCATATCAGGGCTGTCACCAGGTTAAAATCAACACACAAGTCATTCATTCACACAACTCCTTAAAACATATCTTCCAGAAACCTACCCGAAATTTTGTTAAAAATCTTTCCACTATAAAATCTCAGAGCCGATGAAAAATGTTAATCTCTTTCAAGAATTCAAAGATCGCATCAGGTGCAACATCTCTGAACAAGGTTTTCATGGAATCTGCTGTAAAATGTTTGTGTCTCACATCATGCAAGTCCCAACACTCTAAAAGAATATGTGTCATTGTGAATGGCATGGAATGCACCACAGAGCTTCTTCACTCTTTAAAAGGTATGAATTAGTAAAATACGAATGGCCAGTGTGCAGCCGGCATAAAACCGTTTCTTCTTTGCAACCACCAGATGTGGATGAGAGGAACTCTTTTAGGTTTTGACGGATCTGAAAGAGTTTGTTATCCGTCTGTGTGTTCCAATCCTCCTGCCAGAGGTCTCTGACATAATCATTAACTTTTGGTTTCAGATCTGTGCAGGGCATGAACATGTTAGACAGTTTTCCTGTTGTGGCATTCTTGGCCAGCCAAGCAATTATTGTTGACAGCTGTGGGCTTAGTAGAAGGACAAGAGATGAGACAGTGTAACACGACAAACACTCCATTTATTGACCAAAATGTACAAAATGGCTATTCTAATACAGACTAAGATGATAGACAATTAAAAGAGCAAGAGAGCGAGCGACAGACAGACAGAGGGAGAAAGAGAGAGAGAGAGAGAAAGAGAGAGAGAGAGTGAGAGAGAGAGAGATGAGCATCTGATAAAATGAAGGGGCATAGTTAGCTGAGTGGGTAAGATAGAGACTTTTGTTCCAAGACTGGGATTCGATCCCCACCTCAGCCAGCCAGTTTGGATAAGATTGTCTCTCCAGGGTTGACAAACTCCGATCCCCTCCTATCCCTTTAGAGGAGGCTTCAAGCTAAGGGCCTGAGCATGAACTCATGTGCTCAAAAATCTTGCAGGCTTGTCAAATCCCATTCCGCTTTTCAGTGAAGAATACACCATCTTGTGCCAGTGGGATAAATAACAAGAAAATGAAAACACATACACATTTGTGTTGTGTTTGAACATAATACCTGAAAATGGAATGTACCTACCTTCCTTATGGGATTAAAAACTGTCACATACACAAAATCTCCAAAAAGGGTTTTTTTTCCACTGTTCTAGCCAAGGAACAAAGAATAAAAAAAAAAAGAAAAGGAAAGAACAAACTGTACATGTACTAAACATACAAAATGGCATCTACTTTTCAACCTCTTCATTTCCAAAAATAAAAACAGACATATTCAACAACCCCACCCCAATTTAAAAAAAAGAAAAAGGAAAAGACAGGAGATTTCTAAAGTCTCCAAAAGAAAACATGTTCAGCAAACTGGACATGAAAATTGTAATAAACAAGCAAAAGCAAAGAGCCAGAACAACCTTTTCAAATGGCATTCAAATAATCACCAGCACCAGGAAGGACTGGGCAGAATCGAACTGGCCAGGGTGGAACTGGGCAGGGTACGATCAAGGTAAAACTGCAAATGATAAGATCTGGGTGGGACTGGGCACGATATGAGGAGGATGGGATTGGGCAGGGCTGGAGTTTGGTGGGATCTGGATACCATTGGCAAAGGTAAGACTGGAAAGAAGAGGATCAAGCAGAGATTAAGTAGGATTAAATCATGCTAGGATTAGGCAGGGCGGGCCTTGGCAAGGTTGGATTAGGTAGAGGTTAGGTAGGATTGAATTATGCTGGAATTAGGCAGGGCGGGACTAGACAGGGTGCAGTCAGGTAGAGGTTAGGTAGAACTGAATCATGTTAGACAGGGTGGGCCTTGGCAGGGTATGATCAGGTAGAGGTTAGGCAGAATTGAATCATATTGGGCAGGGTGGGCCTTGGCAGGGTATGATCAGGTAGAGGTTTGGTAGAATTGAATCATATTGGGCAGGGTGGCCCTTGGACAGAATAGGATCAGGTAGAGGCTAGGTAGGATTGAACCAGGTTAGATTGGGCAGAGAGAAACTGGACAGGGTAGGATCAGGTAGAGGTTAGGTAGGACTGAATCATGTTGGATTGGGCAGGGTGGAATTGGACAGGGTAGGATCAGGTTGAGTTTTGGTAGGATTGAATCAGGTTGGATTGGGCACAGTGAAATTGGAGAGGGTAGGATCTGGTTGAGGTTAGGTAGGGTTGAATCATGTTAGGATTACGCAGGGTGGGACTGGACAGGGTAGGATCAGGTGGGGATAAGGCAAGATATGATCAGGTACATTGGGTTATGTGATGATGCAGCGTAGGGTTCAGAGACTGGTGGAACAGAACAACTAGAAGAAGGTTTTAGTAGTGGGAATAAACAAAGCAAAGTTACACAAACTACATGCTTAATCCACGCTTATATCTTACATTCTGGGTCACCGTAACTTGAAATATGAGTAGTATCTATCAATTCTTAAGGTTTAAAAGTTCTATAGCCGAATGAATATACAAGCAGTGAACTATCATAGGTTCACGAAGGAAGGTGGAGTCCCTCCCTCTCTTTCCATCGCCTTAACCTTCCCTGAACTGAATCTGGTGTCCGCTTACAGCTTGGCAGACACAGAGGGCTTTCAAGCAATAAAAGTCCAACCCCATATGTGGTTCAAATTCACAACCCATCAGCTCCGCAGCAAATGCTCTGACCATTTGATAGCAGACCCTTCTTTCCTTTGGTTACTTAAATTCATTCTTTTACTGTCTGACTGTATGTCTAGTACAGGAACTGTAATGACTGAACTGGTGTTCTATGCCGTGATGACTGTGACATTTGGCCAAAATGCCAAAACATATGTCGTCAAACATTCAACACTTTTCTTTGAAACATTAATGTACATAAAAGCTATGATCTCTTTATCGACCAACATGTTTCTGTCCAGAACACACACAAGAAATAGATTCCATATGAAGGGCTTGGTCTGTCTTTAAGTGATTCAACCATTTTTACCAAACTCCCCAAACACTGTACATATCTACAAAATTCAGTTATGGGGAAACTTTTTTCTCCATAGATTTATAAACATTTCTGCTCATTTTGCAAATGTAAATTTGCTTATAGAATGACTACAATGTATTCCTCTACAATCTGCTAACTATAACATGAAAGTCGACACTAAAATCAAGCGTTCAAACTGCTCCAGCTGTTTCAATATACAAAAGGAACACAAGACAAAGGATATCAATAGAAGCATTATTTTCAAAAGAACCAAACTTACAAGAATTAACAATGCATAAAATGAAACAACACAATGCAAACAATCACCTGTGGCTGACTGAAATTTCACAATGCTCGGTCTTCTTTTTCTTAAAAATTTTTTTTATGCAACATTGTTCATCAACATGCGTATTAACCAATCATCTTTGCTAAATGTTGGCTTTTCCAAATTAACCTTGATATAGCATATTTTTGGTAACTGTCTTACATGGCACAAAAACTGACTGGGGGTGGAGGTGGGAGTGGGGGGATGAATGTTATCATGTTCCACAGTGTTAAAAAAAAAAAAGTGTGAACAAATCAACCTGGAATGACTGATGATGTGAACACATAACAACATAATTGTTTGACATTACTTGTCATCTGACAGGTACTAGATACCACGACACTTTTCACAGATCAAAATTGAATGGGAAAAAAAAAAAAAAGGCAATTCTCTAACCCATGTTGAGAATGATTTGACAAGGTATCAAGACAAAAGCAGAAGGTTCATGACAAATGAGGTGGGGGATGGGGTTTTCACTGCCCGCTTACCAATTATTGGCAGTGCTGAAATCCATTATGCTTATTGTTTAAAGCCATACCTTCTGATCTTAATGACAGGTAGTCAAAATCTGAACGCGTAGGCCCGCCCACAAAGGAAGGAGTGAAGCATCTGCGCGTGCATTCATCAGAAATCTGCCATAGTAGCAGGGCTGTTTGCCTTTATACATACCTCTGCTGTGGCTGTAAGTTGTTACCGAGTGTGTGAGTTGACTTCAATGCGGTTACTGACAGCCCTGATGTGGCTCTTTGTGGTCGGCTGGGCTATGAGCAACATCATCCTACCTGTCACTGAGTGACGCGTAATGAAGGTTTTACAAGAAAGGAAAGGGAGAGAAACAGCAAGACTTGAGAAGACAGGACTGTAGTTTTCTGTAACTACTGTAGAACTGTAAAAAAGGGACACAATTCTTTTTATTTTTTTGACTACTAATGACTGTCAACACTAGGAAGCCAGCGTGACCAGGCAAAGCTCACGGTGTTCAGGCAATGTTACTGACAAGTAGTTTGCCATAACTCTACCTCGTCTGGTACTCTGACAAAATACTGTGGTGGATGGAAGTCCGTCCACAGAGACAAACTCTCAGGATGATGCCAAGAACCTGACTCGCAACAAAACCTCTTCCCTGTCATACAAGACCAAACCAAAACCAGCCTAACCATCCATCAAGGCACCCCTAGGACCTAAGATCACTCACTCTTACTCACTTGTTCCCTCAGCCATGCAAGGACGTTGTGGTGAACGTGCAGGACACGGACACGGGCAGCTGTCTCTATCCTGGTCTGTATTCTACGTAACAGGGGAGGTGTGGGATGGCCAGGACCCCCCACTCCTTGGCGCTGCCAGGCCAGCTCTTCCTCTCTTGCTTCTGCCCTCCACAGTACTTTGTGCCCTGGTTTGGGCAAGGGCATTGTGCCATGACATGTCTCCACACCAGATCCTCTTTCTTTTCACTATGGTGTACAGGGGCAGCTGAGGTCTAGCAGAATTTTCTACTCAGCCTAATGTCACGGGGCTGTTAAAAAGGTCGCAGTTTTCAGTTATCAGCATGCGAGGAGGAGAGAAACAAAATCAGGAGAACAGTGACTGCGTGACAAGAATAAGAAGCATCTGTCAAAACTTCACTTCAAGATGACCAGTGATGGCGGCACATTTGACCAAACCAATTACTTGCTGTTTAAGACATCTGAAACTTAATTAAAGCATTGGTTTACTTCATGATGATCCGTGAAAGCGGGAAAAGCTAGAGATTCTATTTGGCCCATCTTGCTGAGGCTGCTAGGACAGAGAACACACATTCACAATGCAGCGACTACAACAGCTAGAAGTTATGGCGGACAGGATCTTGACAAAACAGGACTCCACAGCACCAAACAAAGCTGCAAGACCTGCAGGAAAATTTCAGTTTGCGATGGCTCCTCAACTTTGCATTGGTCAACAGTACACTGAACCTTGAGACTCCTTGACAGCGCTGTTTTCCATGCATAAGCCATGAGCATGATGCTGATATAAGCTCTGTTAGTCTGCCCATACAACGTGATCAGTAAACACGGTATCTGTAGCAGGCACTACCCCTTTAAAGTCACTGCTTGCTCACTCACTCTGCGTAACAGCTAAACAGGTATAACAGGATTCAGCTGGATAGTTCAAGATTTGACCTCAGTACTGACAGCACTACTGACAGTAGCCACTGCTGGGTCACACATTCTGAATATGAATCCACAGGATATATCGATTTTTAAAAAAATACTGACTAGTAAAGATATTGTTTTATTTCCTCCATTCATTGTGCTGTAAGTGCAAAGCGTAAAATAATAAGCATATACATACTAACAATTGTGTGGGAACAAGAAAAAAAACTATAATACATCGAACCAACAAACACACAAATGCTGCTGAAACACAAGGTGTTCTCCTCATCAAAACCTCACACATGAGCTTCTATGGCAGGTAAGAAAACAACTTGGGGAGCAAATAAAAGAACATTTATGGAATATTTTCAGCCTTGAATATTTCACCATCACTACAAATGATGCAGCAGTAAATATGTAACTGAATCAATACATTCAGCAATAGAAATGTTGAGGTTAAAACTGTACACAGCAAAATTCAAAGGATTCGGCAATAATCAGAGCTTGTCTCTTAAATCACCTGATGGGTAAGCACTTTACATTATATTACATAAAAAAACATTTTATAAACAAATCAACCAAGCATTTGTTACAAACTACTTCATACATCATATGCATTAGATATGTACTTGCAATGTTGCATGAAGATTTCTCCAACATGCCTACAAAGCGCACAAAATTCATAGGTTAATATTTTGCTGCCAGATTTTCACAGCAATGTCTTTGTATAAAAAAAAAAATGGTATGTTTGAAAAGAAAAATTTAGGATGAAAAGTAGAATCACTGGGCTACCAAACATACGGGACAAATGAATAACAAAACAGACAAAACGAACAGAACACAAATTACAGACACAATGTAAAAATAGAAAGAAAAAAAAGACACAACGCATTTTGACCTATTGGTCTTGTTCCTTCATTTAAATGAAGGGATTCCCTGACTAGAAATATGAAAAACTTAAGATCAGAAAATTCTGCCTTTGGGATAGATATTCTTACTTCAAAAAAGCAACAGGATATCCCGTGGTTGGACATCAACAGGCTTAAAAACAGACCATGGGTTTTAAAAAAAAAAAATCACTGTTTAACAAAGTTGTCTAAAAGATGATTATAAGTTATGCATTCTGTCAGACCAATCATCTTTGATGTGGCTTTTCAAATCTTGAAAAGATCACAAAATGGGGCAATTGCTATATAATCAATGACTCATTTAGCTTTTGATGGCAAACAAAATTATAAGTAAAATTATTCAAAGTAATTTGAAAATTTATTGAGAAGCTCCGCCAAAAAACGTAGACAAACAAATCACAAGACAAAACATGACACGTTTCGACCTCCTCTGGAGGTCTTCTTCAGGCAACATACACAACACTCAGGACAACGAAAATGAATCAACGCCTATCTTGTGCTGAACTGGATGAAGATAAGTGATTGCTCATTCATTTTCTTTGTCCTGAGTGTTGTGTATCTTGCCAGAAGAAGACCTAAGAGGTCTAAACATGTCATATTTTGTCTTGTGATTCCTTTGTCAACATTTTTTGGCAGAGTTTTGTCAATAATTTTTTAAATGTGTTAAGATTTCCGCCTGCAGTCGCCTCACTTTGCAAATATTCAAAGAAAAACAACATGGATGTAATTTACTACTTGCAACAGTTTTCAAAAACATGATGCTAAGTTGTGTGTTCTGCTCAATTAATTTTGTTTGGTCTGGCTCTTAAATCATTATACAATTACAAGGGGAAACAGCTCTAAATATACTCATGACTCATCTTGCTTTTAGAAACGTACATTTTTAGCATTATGCAAAGAAAATCAATATGGATGCAAAGGCAAATGAATGATCTAATTTAGTAATAGACTGGATTTTTTTTTTTTTTTTTTTTGCTAACATTTGCTGAACACTGCACAAAATAAATAGACGAAAAAAAGCCAAACTAATCACCCTTTGCCTTCTAACAGTAACACAATGAAAGGACATTAATAACACTTCCCTGCCGATGACTGAGAACTTGCACCCTAGTAAAAATACAGGACCGATGACTTTAAGACAAAAACAAGACAAAAGAAAAATGAAAGGCATTACACTTTGGCATTGAAATAAAGACAATGACATGCCATCTGACTTGTGTCAATGGATACAAATATATCAATCACAACACAATTTAAACCTTTCAAACTCCTGACCTCATTGTGGTCTGCTCGCATGTCATACACACTGAGGTAATATATATATATATGACTTTGTTTGCTTTCATCTGCAGACTACAAGATCGTGTTGCAGCTTCAAGCTCAGCAGACTTTCCCCATACTTGGGTAAATGCACACTTCCGCTGTTGTTGCTGCATGCTACAATTAACCAGAGCTACAAAATGGAGGGTTCCTCTTGTGAGAGCAGTACCTACCTATACCACATCAAACTCTTCCAAGCTATGGCCCTTGGATAGCTCTGTCTGGCCAAATTTTCATAGCTAATGCAGTAAGTATGCCCCCTTACCGCCATCTTCTGTCTCTAGCCAATGGCATGAGCTTTTCCATTTTCTATCAATCTACAGCCAAACATTGAGCAGCTAACACCATCCAGGATAATATTTCATCTCACTGTCTATTTTTCAACATGCAAACAACCCGTTGTTATTTCTCATTATTCTATGGCTTTCATTACACTCCTTTCAGCAGTACTATGTGTTCTTATCCAAAAATTAACTGCTCCTGTACAAGAAGTTTAAAGGTACAACCTATCACATACATACACATATCCCAAACCAGTTTCCATTTATAAATTTTGTTTGATACTAATAAACTTTGATTCTTGTGATAATGTTCAGCTAATTTTAAGTTTGGAACTTTTGTTTAACAGCTGTCCTTCCACGCTTTTTGTATGCCACTTTATGTTAAAATCTTCCACGTTCCAGCAGTTGATGTGTAACTGAATCCAAACCTGAGTCACATGGCATCTCCCTCTCTGTTGCTGTTCTTCAGTTTAACGTCTTTTCACTAAGAGTGAATTAGACGTGGGAGGGACAAAGTGACTGTATGACTGCATGGGTGAGGAGAGGTGTGTGTGTATGTGTGCGTGTGTGTGTGTGTGTGTGTGTGTGTGTGTATGTGATTGTTCATGGTGTTAGGGAATATTTTCTTAACTTCATTTTAAAACAACAGTAAAACTTAACAGTAAGCTGTAAAACGGCATTTGAAAACAAATGATACATCAGAATAATGAGAAACGTAACTTATGTTGCTAGTAAAGGACTGTGGCTTAAAGGATAACCAATAATAAAATGTGGGAACGCGTAACAATGTGTGTGTGTGTTGTGTGTGTGTGTGTGTGTGTGTGTGTGTGTGTGTGTGTGTGCCTCTGTCTGTGTCTCTCTGTCTGTGTCTTTGTCTCCCTCTCTCTCTCTCATGCACAGATACATACAATCTCTCCATCCCCCTCTTTCCCACCCCTCCCCCCTCACCACCACTACTCCTCTCCAATCCTACCCCCTTCTCCCCAATTGTTTCCCTATGGGGACTAGAAGAAAATACAGCTGGACAAGAAATTTGTCTGTCTCTGATGGTCTGCTTGGCCAAAGTAGAGAGTGCAGGCCGACTAATAAGTATGAATGAAGTAAAGCAAATGTCATCATCGTTCTCTATGCCAATTAATTGGCTTTTGATCAGGGTTCCCCCTCAGCTGCTGGTGATGAGGGTGGGTTCACCCCCTATCGAAATTCTAGAGGGTATTTTCACCCTCACTTTCAAACTTTAGAGGGTGATTTTATTAAGACTTGCCGCAACTTAAACAATATCTACAGCATACTCTTGGTGACTGGTCTCTGTACCAAATGCACAGAACATGTGCAGGTTCTTTTAATACAAAGTAGTGTACCAAAGAATCATTCATACAACCAAAATGAGCACACCAAACACTAGCAAATTCTCTGTACTTTTCATTTTTCACTTTGTGGTTTTCTCATGTTTGTGTGTGTCACTGTGTGTGTGTGTGTGTGTGTGTGTGTTGTGTGTGTGTGTGTGTGTGTGTGTGTGTGTGTGTGAGTGACTGCTGTTAATTTTACTTTAATATCACTATGTGATCAGAGTGATACACCTGCTGTACTGCTTGTTCAGGTTGTTGCTCAATTGGCAGCAAAAATATGTCCGCCTGTAGTCTCTTGGTCTGTGAAGCTGACACATGGTCCTTGCTGTTGTCATGGCGACTCAAGGCTGACTTTTGAAAATTTGTGACCCAACAACAAACGGATTTTGCTAGTACAGACTGGAAGTCTATGTCTGGCTTGCCGCCGTGCACACTGTGCAGATCATTTTTGGCGGAGTACATACTGAGTCTAATTTGAGCATGGAAACTCTTGAATCCATGCTTTTCTAAACTTCCATGATTCCTTAGGATCTTCTGATCTGTCGTCTTCTCAGTTTTAGATTTTTTCCGTTCACTGCCACGGTCTTCCTCTGTATTGTTGTCAGGATTTGGTTTTCGTTTCAACCACTGGTGAAGTAGAGACGCCATCTTCGCCGGTCGCAGAAAAAGAGGAGCCAGACACTTTGAATGAGACAGTGTCAGCATTCTCTTTGGGGCCAGATAATTGACCAATGAAAAACACGCATCTAAACTAAAGCGATGACGCGCAGCTATTTTTATTGCAGCCTGTTGGTCAAGACTTCGTCTTGTTGTGCGAATGGGCAACACAGACACGCTCGACGCAAGAAGCGAGGCTATTTTTACTGCGGTTGGTTCTGAGAACTTGCGGTCACGCAGAGCACACAGCCAGCCTGAACAAACAGCAGACGCATTCAACGACATCTTAGATTAGAATCCAATTCTCTGACAACCTCAAATGGAGCAACCACATCAGCGGCATCACCAAAAAAGCGAATAGCACCCTTGGATTCCTCTGGAGAAACCTCCACCACTGCCCATCAACCTGCAAACGTAACGCCTACCTGGCCCTAGTCCGTCCTCTCCTTGAGTACGGGGCGTTGGTCTGGGACCCGTATCAGAGACAGGATATCGATAAGATTGAACACATTCAGCGCACTGCAGTATGCTTCATCGCAAGCAACTATCGCTCTACCACCCCTGGCTTTGTTACGGGCCTCCTGACACGACACAACCAGGAACGACGTGAACAGCTCCGTCTGACCTTCTTTTACAAGGTGGTTGAGGGGCTGGTGCCGGCAATACCTCCTCATCAGTTCCTGACACCTCAAAGAGCTGGCCGCATGATCAGGCCCAGACGTAACGCAGCAGACTATGTAACAACAACCCTGTTGAGAACTACATTAGAAACAACGATCAGTGTTTTTTGGTACCACGTTGTCAGTCAGATCAATATAGGCAGTCCTTCTTCCCACGCACCATAATAGCGTGGAACCACTTGGACAATTCGATGGTCCACTCGCCATCCACTGATTCATTCAAGAGGGCGCTGACCACCAAGCGCTATTAACAACCTTTGCTGCGCACCCCCATCCGTCGCGCCAAAGCCAGTTCACTGGATGTTAAGCGACGTACAGCTACAGATACAGATACAGAGGGTGATTCCACCTCCAGATTTTAATTTTGGAGGGTGAAGCTAACGCGTGAAACACAATTCTAGGGGGTGAAAGAGTTCTAGTGCGTGAATGACGCGCATTCTGCGCGTCATGGGGAGCCCTGTTGATATGAAAAGGTGATAGTCATAATCACGCACTCCTACTATTTTCAAACAAATCAAATAGGAGAGCCATTTAAAATTAATGAAAGCAATATGGTTAGATCAATTTCTGTGGTCTTTCTAGTGGAATCACTTCTTGTTTTTCTTGTTTATCTGTGTTAGGTGTTTTTCTTTACTACCATTTAACTCATAAATCTATATCTATCTGTTCATCCATTTCATGACTTACCTGTTTGTGACTTTTCTTAACATTACGTAAAGTGATAGCAAATACAGACATATGAAAAATACAAGAGCATGTGTGTATCTTTGGTGCGCTAATTTGACTGAATGTTTTGTATATTATCAAAACAACATAAAACAAAACAAAAAAAAAGAGCTGTCTCTTGCAAATATTCTTGTGAAAAAAGTGATCAAATTGAAAAAAAAAAAAAAACATTATAATTTATTAATCAATTAGCCAGTAAAAAAAAAAAAAGGTAACATAATCATGGCAGTGAACTCGCTCTCCTTCCAGATATTTCTGCTGACAGCAATTTGTCAGACAGCAGCATTAAAAAAATTTTTAATGGAAAACAAAAACTGAAAAATCAAAATACTCTACTGTTTGAAAGCTGACAGGCCACACAGACAATACATGGCCTTCTAGGAATGGGAGTATTATTTGGGTGAGGTAATCCACCGACCAGCAAACTGTTCTCCTCTAGAGTCACAGAGTCACCAGATCTACACCATCCAGTCAACAATGTTTGTCAATAATCAGCAGAAATAGTCCCACTAGCGCATTTCCCTCATCTTCCCAAACACACTAAAACCACACATGATGCACACACTCCATACAGAATTTCCCACACATGCATACACATTCAAGTTCCAACTTACCAGTTCTTGGTTTATTGATCATCTATTTCTATTTATTCTGAAATGAAAGTATGGGAAGACTCTCCACGAAACCGTTCCACCATCACTCAGAACCACCTCTGCAGCCAGTCTTCACATGGTACTGAAGGCTGCTGCGATAGGCAAACTTCTTGGGGCAGTGAGGGCAGCTGAAGGCGTTGGCACGGTTGTGTGTGTTGAGGTGCATCTTGAAGCTCTTCTCGTACACAAACTTCTTAGCACACACAGGGCATTCAAACACCTGGGCGTTGTTGTGCATCTTGAGGTGGAACTTGAGGCTGGACATGTAGGCGAAGGTCTTCAAGCACACAGGGCACTCAAAGGTCTTGGTGTTGTTGTGCATGTTCATGTGGCCCACAAAGTGGCCCCGGGACACAAACCCTTTGGAACAGATGGGGCACCTGTACTGTGGGAGGTCTTTGTGGTTCTGACGTTCGTGGTAGGCCAACCCTGACGAAGTTTTGAACTTGGCATCGCACATTCCGCAAGCGAAGGCAGCATTCCCCGGCTCATCACACCTGGACTGAGTGGGTCTGTGGCCCTTCGGCAGTCTGGGCGACCTGCCGGGAGAAGGAGACAGGACTGATGACCCAAAGTCTCCCAGCTGTTCAAAGGGTGGCAGAGCAAAACCCTGGCTCTGGAACAGATGCGGAGCCAGCTGGAGTTGAGCCGTGGTGGGTATGCTTGCTGTGATGGAAGCGTCGTCCAGGGGCAGTCCTGCCATGAGGCGGGACCAGGTGGAGGCTGTCCATCCAGTTATCGGCTCTGTGTTTTCTCCTTGATCTGCACCAACAGAAGGCAAAGGAGTAAGAGGATGCTTCCCAGCACAACCACTGCCATCAGATAACTAACATCCACTCAGTCACAAGATGCGCAACCCAGTGTTTGATCCGACAGTCTAAAGTAGTCTCCACAACACATGACCAAACTCTATGTGCACCAAGGAATGATCAGATGCAAATACAGTATATTCATAGATCATACTAATGAATAAATACAGCAGTTGTCGACCATGAGGTCCGACAAACACTGTTGTAAGACAGTGAATCTATTGTGCCAAGATAACAAAAACAACATTGACAAGCGGCCTTGTCACTGTAGGCAGAAAGCAGAGATAACAAACAATAACAACATGGGTTGACAGTCATATTGCTGATTGTAGACAACAAAAATAATGAACAATAACAGCACGGTCTGGCAGTCACATAGCCATATTGCTGTTTGCCGACAGTGAAAGTAATAAACAGTAACAGCATGGTCTGGCAGTCACATTACTGTTTGCCGAAAACAAAAATAATAAACAACAATACGGGCTGGCAGCCACACTGCTGTTTGCAAACAACAAAACATGACCAGGGAACAAACATTGGACAACTAAAGAATAATATCTAACTGTTTGTAGAAGGCTGCCAATGTGTCCTGATGGACCATAATACAGAAGATTCTTTTAAAAAAAAAAATACTGGCGTGACAATAAAACAGTACAACAAATGTTAAACAGCATGGTCTGTCACACAGACAGAGAACCAAACACAGCCAAACAGAAACCAAAAGCTGAAAGAAAAAGAAAAAAGCCAATAGTCGGAAAAACACAAGGAAGCAATTCATGTCCTTCAATTGCAGTTGACAGTACAGAGAGAAGTTGTAAGCTGCACAAAAACATGCCGTCCTTCTATGCATAGTCAGGACAGTGAGGACCATCTGAATAGTGAGTCAACAATGATTAACAATAAATAGTGAAAATGTATCATGGAATGGTGTGGGCTATTTACAAAAAAACGTGTCACTTCTTCTTCTTCCAGATAATTGTACCGAGGTTACCGACATGTATTTCTGTTCAGCTGTGTGTTCTGGTCGACAATGGTTAAGAATGGCTAGGACAGATCTTAAATAAAGGTTAATTCGCCTCTGAACATCTGCTGTTGTAGCTGTGTGCATCTGTTAGCTCTGGCAATCTGTACAAGCCTGGAACCCCGTTTTTAAGATACATTTTCCTGTTCTGTGTTTTTTGTTTGCATTAGGGCTAGGTGAATGACTGCCACAAAAAGCACTCGTACAGAGTTATATGCATGTATCAGTTTCACCATCAGCGCAAAAGTCACCTTCCTTTGTTCTTAACTGCCTGTGTATTCCCTCCTCAGTTCAGCTTTCTTTTCATATTTACAAAAAGTAACATTCCATTTGCTCACTGTTCTTGTTTAAATAAAGAAAATCAAAATAACAATCATGGCTAAATGTGTTCTCATGCTCATACAAAAAGTTAAAACACAATCAGAAGAGCCTTTGTATCAGAATACAGTAACTTCAGCTGATGAAAGCTGACTGAGAAATGAATAAGGAAAGCATCTACTTGACCTACATTTCCAAACGCTTACTTCAAAAATGTTCAATAAAACATTAACTTGGTGCACTGCAAAGTGATTTTAGGACAACAAAACAAACAAAAACAAATTAAAACAAAAAAAAGTGACTGACAGAGGCCTACAGTCAAATGACTAGAACGACAGGCTGTGGAGACCTGAGCTCCTAATCACTTGTGAGGTTGGATTTCTATGGCTGAAAATGCTCTCTGTCTACCTATCCGTGAATATGTACCTGACTGAATTCAGGGATGAATGATGTGGAAGGAAAGGTGGAGGATGGATTTTGGCTTCCATAATGACACGCCTCAGTCATCATCCCAAACACTTCACTGCCTTTAAGGCTGTTTGTCTATGAGACCCTTCACCTTTAATCTTAAACACTAAAACAGCAAATAAACTATCTTGTGGTGACATGCATACTAATACGTTACTTTGTGATCCTGATAACCAGTGTAAAATACAAACAAACAAAAAAGCACTTGTTTAGTTTGAATACATACATCCAAAGGTACCCCTGTTCCTTGTAAACTGACTTTTGCTCCCCCCACCTCTCTCTGATGATTTTTTTTTTTTACACATTTCAGTGAGCATAAAGCTAAAAAAAAAAAAGAAAAAAAAAGGGCAAAACAGTATTTCTGAAGGAAATAAACCAGTATAATTTTTGTGCAACCTATCAATTCACATGTTGAAATTGGATAAGATATCAGACTGTACTGAGCTGGCGATCATCACTGAGAATGATTTGTGACCTGTGATGCAAGTTGTTGGTGTCCTGTCCATCTTCACGTCTATCTCCACTTTTCTATTCTGATTTTGGACAGACTCCATTGTTTCCAGATATGTTTGACATAGTTCAGCATCTAATTTGCAACTGGGAAGCTGTCACAAAACTTGAAAACATCAAGGGTGAGCTCAAACGACATTCTTATGGGTGAAAGGATACCTAATGTGACGTAACCATTCCAGACTTAACAGGAATTGAAAAAAGTGACCATGTTTTTTTTTCTTCCTAGAGATCCAGGATGACATACATGTCAAAGGCAAAGCATTAAAAACAAAATCATGAATAAGATTGAAAGTATTGAATTTTCAGAGGTTTCTGTAAAACAACAACATAAACAAGGACAACAACATCAAAAGCAACAACAATAATAATAATGATCATTATAATGTATCAACTTACTCATCCTTCAAGACAAATCCAAATTTTTGTTACCATTATCTGATAACTGAAAAATAACATCAGCAAGAAAATGTCTGATCACCACACCATTTGCTGTCATTAAGAATACAGTTTTCTAGCCAGAAAAAAAAGGACACCCAAGTGTTAATCTGAAATGCTTTCGGTAAATCAGGAATTTTGGACCTATTGTTATTACAGTGATGAACAGCCCTGAAACTCACAGAGAAGGAAATGCAAGAACATCATCCAATGGATAAAAGTAATGCCAAAGAGCCATCAGCATCAACAGCATGGTGGAATTGCGGAAATGAAACATTTCATATATGATCTTTGACTCCGTGTGTTAACAAAGTCTGTATAATCGCCCTGTTTCGGTTGTCCATGAGTGTGTGCCCACTTTGCATGTGAGTGTGTCTGTGTGGTACGAACACTGTCAACACACATCTGGCTATAACCCTGTCCATGCCCATAGAACACTTGCAGCCACAGCACGTTCTCACAGGACACCCAATTTTGGTCTTTATAAAAAAAATCTTTTTTTGGATAGCTACAAAATACAGAAGATAAGTGTTCACAAATAATATATAGAATTATTCCAAAATTCTATTTTTTCAAGCACTAAGTTGGCAAACAAATCCTAACTGCGATGTGTTTGAGCCAATTTGTTGTGTGCTGCAATAATGTTTGCAATGTGTTGTGAAGCAGTGAGGTGTCTGTTGTGAGCATTGTTGCGATGTGTGTCAAAAAAGTTAAACTGTATCACTGACATTTCCTCATCAATTACAAGCACTAGCATAAAACTTGGCAGAACAATAAACATTTACTTGCTGTGAGCATTGTAGCATTGTATGTCAAACAAGTTAAGCTGTATTACTGACATTTCCTCATCAATTACATGCGCTAGTATTACAAACTTCGCAGAACAATAAACCTTGCTAAGACCCTTCCAGCCATCCCCTGCATGAAGATGGCACCTAATAGTAATGGCTTTACACGTACAATTAATGTTTTCAATTACACTCTCAATTGTAGTACAAATTTGACGGTTCAGTGGTGTGTTTTTTTAATACTGATGTATATTTTACCAAGACCGGACCAGTTGATGCGATATCTACCATGCAGAATGATAAACATATGAATGAATAGATTTCTTAGAATGGCACTCTGAAGAGCCCAGTCCTCCACCAACGTCAAACAGATCCTGGATCTGCCCTTTGATCATCACCATGGGAGGTAATAGTGATCACAGACTGAAAGAGTTACTTCCTTGGTACATTTTCACATAAGGACATGGAAAATATAAAGCCATCAATTTATAACTTAGTTAATGATAATGCCACGGAGTAGTTAAATCCTAGGTACTTTTTTTGTTGTTGTTGAAGGACATGGTAAATTATAAAGTCATCAATATTTATAACTTATCAAATAATAATGCCACAATGTAGTTACTTTCTAAGTACTTTTTTTTTTAACTTAAAGACATGGAAAATATTAGTCATCGATACTTATAACTTAAGTAAATAATAATTCCACAGTGTAGTTACTTCTAGGCACATTTTCACTTAAGGACATGGGAAAACAAAGTCATCAATACTTATAACTTTGTAAATAATAAAATTCCACAGTGTAGTTACTTCTTAGGTTCATTTTCACTTATTAATAGTAAATGACATGGAAAATATGAAGTCATTGATACTTATAACTTAGTAAATAATAATTCCACATACTAGTTACTGCCTAGGTACCTTTTTATTTAAGACATGGAAAATATAAAGCAATCGATATTTATAACTTTGTAAATGATAATTCCACTGTGCAGTTACTTCCTAGGTGAATTTTTCCTTAGGGACATAGAAAATATTAAGTCACTGATATTTAAAACTTAGTAAATACTAACTCCACAGTGGTCATGTCCCATGGACAATTTCCAATGACCTTGCTGAACAGATTCTCATCCACCATTTGTCCTGGATCCGCATCACATCTAGTGGGTTTGTCTTTACACCCACAAAGCATCTTTCCACCATGTATGGTTAAAAGCAGTTCAACAAATGAACACAGATAAAAAAAACAACAAAAAAACAAAAACAAAACATAACTCCTTAACGGAGATAATGAATACAGATCAAATACAGGCTTATACATACATAAACTACGCCAAATACACCAAAGAAAGACAATGAATTTATCATTAATTGTGAATCAAACAAGTGCATTAAAGCAGCAAACAAAAACCATCTTGCTTCCTCCAACAATAACAGACCTCCACAAAAATTATACTTATACGTTGTACTAAATACTACATTGTTGCCAAAATGCTAGAAAGTAACCATGAAACGTGGGAAAAAACGAAAAAAAAAAAAAAAAAAATGTATCAAATGAAATTTGAAAATCAGATCTAACATGTGTTTCTTCAAAGAAAACATGTCATATGTAATGATGTCAATATTAGCCTACCTGATAATGCAAATTCAAAAGAAAAGCTGGCGCTAAGACACGACTGTCAGTTAAGCTGGAGCTAAGACACAGCTGTTTTATAATGAAAAAAAGAAAGAAAAAAAAAAGGGGGGGGGGGGGGGGGGGGGGGGGGGGGGGGGCGTCCTCTTGACAGTGAAACATCTATCAGAAATGGGTCATCAACAACATAATGCCGTTTTCACCCTGCAATGTTATTCAAGACTACATCACGGACAGTCCTCTGTCTCCTCCCCCCTCACCCTCCACACTCCCCCCCCCCCTCTCTCTCTCTCTCTCCAGCCCTCCCTTTCCACTCATCACAGCCCCTCCACTCCCAGCATCCCCGAGTAAATTCCCAGCATGCGTCCTGCAGCCTTCAAACTCATTTACTGCTGCTGTTATGGTGTATTAGATTATGCAAATCAACATCTCCATTTCTATCTCCCTCCCCATGAATGAATTCCTCCCACGGACCCTTTGGCTCTCTCAGTCTCCTGTACAGTACACACTCGTCACATGCAAATAGAATCCGCAAAATTGCCTATCTTGTCTTTCCTTTCCTCATCTCTGCATTATTCTCACACCGTGTTACTCATCCTGACTCTCCCACATACACAAAACCCCACCCGGATTCCACCTCTCACAAGCCCTGAAGCAGCAGACTACACAGTACTACTGACGTCAAGTCATCTTCAGTTCACTGAACAGAGGAGACCCTGCTGCCTGGCTTACAGCTATGTCATTTCTGTGGTCCTCGACAGGGCCTGCTATAACCACCACTACCACTGCCACTACCACCCTACCACCATCACCCATCCCCCTTCTACATGGTTACATGTTCATGAAGGTGGCTTACTCTGGAACTAATCCAAACAGAGAAGGCTGTTGTCAAACACTGGAGGAAAGAAGAGATCCCAAATCTGCATGTTGTGGTAACACAGAGAGAAGAGAGAGAGAGAGAGAGAGAGAATGACAATGACAATGTTTTAATGTTAGGCCTCCAGCCTGTAAACATAGGTACACGTAAACAATGTAGTGGCTATCCAAACAGATGGATGATAGGAATCAACTTAAATTTGTAGCAATAATATGTTCTTCCCTGTGTCTCAGTGCATAAAAAATATACATAGCTACATCACGAATGACTCCGATTTCCTCACTACACAATAAATGTCAGCACTTTACCTTGGTTGACCAGTTAAACTTAAATGCTTTGATGTATATTTATCTCTAAGTAATGCGTAAGCTTCGCATTGAAAGAAAAAATGCAACTAATCTTCCCTATTCTTACAAAATGGGCACTGCATATCCTCAAAATAATTTTTCCTGTAGCGTCTATTTATCTTTAAATCATTTATGCCTAATCTGAATCCAGTGAGTGCTGATCTAAATTTGTTAATGGTTCTTCTTCTTCTTCCTAAAATACTGGTTCACTCAAAAACGAGTAGATCACCAGCGCGCATGTTAAAAAGTAAAATAAAATAACATAAAATAATGCGACTCAGTCTGTTGGCCCCTGGAGCAAACTTGGCAACAAGGGGTCGCACTCAATATTCAAGAAGTTAAAAGCAATGGCCAGATTCAGGCCCAGGTAACCATAAAACATCTGGGAAGTTAAAATAGAAAATTGTCAATATGCAGATCTCAAAACTGTCATATCAATTTGCTTTTTAAATGACACTGCATTTGTGGCAATCTTGATGGCACCCGGCAGTGAGTTCCACAGCCGTACAGAAGTAGGATTAAATGAATGTAAATGGCTGTCAATATTTGATGCAGGTATGGTATAACATTGACCGCCACTGTTCCATTGGAATGTCAATTAGTTTAGCTCTGCCTTTGAAGAAGATATTAAGTTTGATAAAAGCTCTTCTCTCCTCTAAGGGTTTCCATTCTAATTTCCTCATGTTCTTCCTAGTATTCCCCTTTTCTCTGATATGGTTCCCTGTTACGAACTGTGCTGCTCTCTTCTGAATCTTTTCGAGGTTATCAATGTCCTTAAGATGGTAAGGATCCCAGACTGAGCAACCATATTCCAGTACTGGTCTAACCAGTGTTTAGTAGCAGTCATCTTTAACCTTTTGGGGGCAGTCGTTGATATTCCTGTATAAGAAAGCTAAGATGTTATTTGCTTTCTTACATACTAAATTGTAATGTTCTTTCCATTTGAGACGACTGTCTATAATCACGCCCAAATATTTTGCAGCATTGGTTTCTTTAAGAACAGTATTATGAATAGAATATTCTGATCTAGTTGGCGAGCGTTTATTACATATACGCAACACTTGGCACTTCTGGGGATGAAATTCCATTTTCCAAGTTCTTTCCCACTCTTGTTTAGATCTTCTTGTAGAATGCGTGTATCATTCTTGCTTCTGATTGTTCTATATACTAAGCTGTCATCTGCAAAAAGCCTTATAGTAGTTCCAGGAGAGAGATTTCTACTTATGTCATTTATATAAATTAAGAAAAACAAGGGCCCCAGAACAGTTCCCTGTGGTACACCTGACAAGACTGGTTTACAATGGGATGATGATCCTTCCACAACAACTTTCTGTATTCTTCCAACGAGGAATGATCTAGCCCATTTTAGCAAAGAACCGCCAATGCCGATGTGTTCTAATTTAAGCAGCAGGCCCTCATGGTCAACCTTATCAAAGGCTTTGGTTATTATTGATAAGTATTGTTCACGGTGTGGAAGTAATTTGAAAGAGCAATAGAATTTAAATCTGTCGCTATCCTTAATCTTGCATTCCCATGTCTATTGAAAACAGTCTATCATTCTTTGTTTGAGTATTCTCAAGAATATTTTATGATTTCCAATCATTCCATTAATATAAACCTCTGAGAAACCATATCTGTCTAAACATGCTTTAATAGATGACACCCAGTTATTAACTTTTGACTGTCTTTCTGCTTCAGCCTTAAGTGCTGAATTATGTTGCATTAAATATGCTTGGTGTGGTGTGGTAAACATGTTATGTCCATTTTCTGCAGAGAAAACAAGTATCGAAGACTAGATATAGTGCTATTGATATATAAAGGAGAGAGACAGAGAGGGAGACACACACACACACACACACACACACACACACACACACACACACACACACACACAAGAGAGAGGAGAGAGAGAGAGAGAGAGAGAGAGAGAATGTTGCCTATAGCCCAGTCGACTGTGAAGGGCCATCCATATCTGGGCTGTCACCATGTTAAAGTCAACTCTCAAAATATACCTTCCAAAAACACACAGGAAATGTTGTTAAAAATCTAACAACAACAAATCACCAAGACAACCTATGGTAATGCAATATGAACAATAGCTTATCTATCCTCTGGTAATATAAGGAAATTATTCCCTGATTTAACAATGTGTACTACAATGACAAAAGAAACTATCCCAAGATGGGTAAATAGATGGGATGACACAGGCGATGGGATGCATGTTGCAACAGTACAAGGAAATGATGGGAGGGGGAAAAATTTGAATGGGAAAGAGACCTTGATATATGCAAAAAGTTGGAAAAAAAAGGGAGAAAAAAAAAAGAGAAAAAAAAGCACAACTGAGTGAGGCAATATCACAGGTATTTGTGCTGATGAAAGAGATTGCAGTATGATGAGGTGGATCATTGCTGACAAGGGGGAGGGGGGGGGGAGGGGGGGGAGGAGAGAGAGAGAGAGAGAGAGAGAGAGAGGAGAGAGAGAGAGAGAAGTGTTTTCTCTTCAATGTGAATGTATTGAAGAAATGATCTTTAAAAAAAGAAATGGACAGACATTATGTCACAATAAAATTTATGTCTGTCTGATTACCTAAATTTAAAAGAATGCATATGTGTGTGCATGAATGTATAATAACAATAAATGAGTGTGTGTGTGTGTGTGTGTGTGTGTGTGTGTGTGTGTGTGTGTGTGTGTGTGTGTGTGTGTTTGCCTGCAGGCATACGTGCACATGTGTATGTGTACATGCAAGCTCATGTTTTGACAACTTCTTTCGCACTTCCCATTTTGACCTTAAACCAAACCCAATTTGAAACAAAAATAACTACAGGAAACAAAGAAAAAGTGAAAACCAGACAGAAAGAGGGAAAATATCCAAATAAAAGAAAAACAAACAAATGAAAACAACAACAAAAAAATAAAGAAAAACGAAAACCATCAGACAAGCGAAATAAACCCAGAATAGTGCAACGGACCACCTACCCCACAGACCCTAATGCTTTTTCATGTGGTTTCGGAGGCTAGACTTGTGGGAGAATTTGCGCGGGCAAAGCGGACACTGGTGCGACTTGATGTTGCGGTGCATGTTCATGTGGCCCATGTAGTGGTCCTTGCTGGCGAAGCCCTTGCCGCACAGAGGGCACATGTGCGCCGGCTTGTTCAGGTGGACCAGGTCCTTGTGCTGCTTCAAGCCCGTCATGGAAAGAAAGGAGGCATCGCAGAACTCGCACAGCAGGACTCTGGACGTGGTGCTCATCGGTTTGGGACCTCTGCGAACAAACCACGATTTCTTATCCTCCGGTGAGGTGGTCAGGGCTGCGGAACTGGCCGGAAAAGATCGTGAGGTGTGAGCCTTTTGGGACGTCAGAGTGGTCTGCATCATCCCTGCCACAGACTGGTGGGTACCGTCTGGATGACTTTGGGTAAAAGCTGACTGGTCACTGGAGCCCTCTGATTTCAGAGTCAACCCTTCACAAACTGATGCAGATGAGCCATCACCTTGAAAGTACGGACAGGACTTTGTGAATAACTGTTCATGTACAGCTTTGACTGACTGAGGTGGGGGTGTAGGCCACTGAGACGTATCTGACAATCGTGGATAGCTTCCTTCTAACCCTGCAAAGACATAAGGAAATGGCGATGTGAAGGGGAGAAAACAGAACTGGGAGAACAATGCATGGGCAGACACAGGGAAACTGGGAAACACAGACTGTGAACACAGGCAGGTACAGAGGAACATGGACACTGGGAGATGGGCCAACACATAAATACAGAGTCACAAATATGGAGAAGAGAGACAGACAGACAGACAGAAACAGCAAGAGACAGGCAAAACAGAAACACATAAAAAGAAAAAGATATTGAGCAGCAGGCAGAAACAGGGATACAGCGAAACTCAGAGAGACTGGCAGACACAGAGAAACACAGTGAGAGACTGGCAGACACAGAGAAACACACAGTGAGAGACTGGCAGACACAGAGAAACACACAGTGAGAGACTGGCAGACACAGAGAAACACACAGTGAGAGACTGGCAGACACAGAAAAACACACAGTGAGAGACTGGCAGACACAGAGAAACACACAGTGAGAGACTGGCAGACACAGAGAAACACACAGTGAGAGACTGGCAGACTGGGATACAGACAGGCATATAAGACATTGATAGGCAGCAAAAGTGACTGCAGAATTACTGTATGTAATGGGCTGATGTTGTATGATAACGAGAGTGTACACAACTCTGTGTGTGTGTGAGTACGTGCCTGCGCGCATGCATGCTCGTATAAGCATGCGAGTCTCTGCAAATCTCTGTGTGTGTGCCTGTCCGCTAGGTCTTTAGTTAAAAGTCTTTTAGCCAGTAAGTTGTTATCAAGTGCAATGTGTGTGCATAGAGTGACTGGTATTCTATACTTGGATCCACCGCCCTCCATCCCACCAGTACAGTCAGTCAGCTGCTGTGGCCTCATCTCCAATACTTCTGCCTGCTGTGATGTAATTGTTTCTCACACACACACACACACACACACAGTTTATTTATTGAGTGGCGATCACAACAAGATTGGTCCTGTCGAAATTTGGACTAATCATCTAGATCCTCGTGATTTGATCAAGTGCACGGCCATGGGAAAGGCTAGGTGGAGGCTACAGACTAAAACATTTAAACTTTCCTTTCATTTTCTCTCTGACTGCCTCAAAGTGGCGAGCTGACATCATAATGACACATAAGAAACACCACTTCAAACACTCCCTGGGACTTGGGGGTCAAAACTGTGCTCTTTTCCACCTTTCTTGAAATCCTTTTCTTTCATAATTCATTTTCATTTCAGGTAAACATTCCCCCCCCCCTTCCTTCCCTAAAAGAAGACTTTCTGTTGAAAGTGGATTATATTCATGCCCGATGTGTGTGTATGTGTGTGCGTGTGTGTGTGTGTGTGTGTGTGTGTTTGTGTGCGTGTGTGTGTGTGTGTGTGTTTGTGTGTGTGAGAGAGAGAGAGAGACAGACAGACAGACGGAGAGAGAGAGAGTACAATCACTTTGTGATGCTCTTCTCCTGAAATGAATAAATTTGTAAAGTTTTTTTGAATGGTACATGTATATTTCCCATAAGTTTCCTATTAAAACCAACAACTGGAAAAACAACAACAACAACAAAAACCAAAAGGGAAAGAGGAAGCACATGGGATGGACAGGCAGAGAGGGAGAGGAAGGGGAAAGGACAGTAAGAATTGGACGTCTTACACAAATGTGGGTCTTACTGCTGACTAAATTTCCAGGTCTTTTTTTAAGTCCAGGGTCTAATTGCTAGTTATTTTAATTTTCAATTCTTTTGACTCAACACTTGTTTATTAAACAAAAAGAAGAGATGTTAAAAAAAAAAAGAACAGCAACCACAAGAACAGCAGTGATGACAACAAAAGAAGTAAACACACAATTATATAAAGTTTTCCAAAATAGCTGATAACAACCTAGGAAAATGCTTCAACTACACACTCTGGAAACAAGTGTGAGTTGCATGCTTATACTCGTAACATCTGGACCTCACCAAACTCAAAAGTTAATTGTTTGTGAGCTTGATGCACTACATTCTCAAGGCAGGTTGTTCAAAGCCCAGGTCATATCGCAGATGATGATGCTTGTCCCCACCCCACCTCCTCTCAAACACACACACACACACGCATGCATGTACATGCCCATACACATACACACAAACGGAATCACAGTCACATACAGATATTCACCGAGAGAAAGTGAGAGACATAAGTTTGTATAACAGAATAGTAACCCATCCACCTCCCCCCTCCCTCCCTTCCATTCTCCAGATTAGTATGCAAAGAAAGAACAGACACAGACTATCATGACTGATACTTATTTTTTCATGGTGCTTTGACTTGGTTTGTTAAGATATAATTGGCTTTAACTTTGGTTCCGATTTGAAGTTTCGTAATTGATTTTTGTTTTGCTTTTGCTTTGTTTGTAGTTTTTTTTTTTGTTTTTTTTTTGTAGAACCTTGCAGTTCTCACCTACAGAAATCTTAAAAAAAAAAAAAAAAAGGAAAAAAAAAAGTTTTCTGAAATGGAAACAAGTCTTTATATTGGGTGGTGAGTCTGAACTAGACAGAGTAGAATGTTCCTGTCTTGCTTCCAAGGTTGAATCAGTTACACAAGAGAATCATGAACGTGAACTATTCTAAACATTCTATTGAAAATTAAGTTGTCTGTCAAAATCTGATTATTCATTCATCCTCCAATTTTTGATTATCTGAGTAAAAATGTTAAAAAAAAAAGAAAAAAAAATGTCTTACATCATTTCATCTCCAGACTATCTTGACACAGGTCCTAATGGCCCATTCACAACCTTTATTGTACGCTATTCTGAACTATGCAACACGATCATGCGGGTCTGCCACAACCCACATATCTCACACAGGCTTTATCTCATTTCATGCTCTCATGTTGATGCCTTTCTTCCAAGCCCCCACACACTACAATGACAGAGCTTCCGTGAAGTTAATGGGTTGTGAACGATCATCACCCTGGGAGAGTGTGCAGTCAAAAATCACATCTGGTGCAGGTCTGTGGGTGGGTCAAGTCTTGGCTGGGTGGTAGTAAATCTACACAGAGAAGAAAGCTCCAGAAAGAAAGTCTTGAAAGAGGGGAAATTTGTTGTTTGGTTTGGTTTTGCGCGTGCGTGCGTGCGTGCGTGCGTGTGTGTGTGTGTGTGTGACTGGGATGTAGAGAGGCATACAATACATTGATAGGCAGCAAAAGTGATTGGAGGATTACTGTATCTAATGGGCAGATGCAGTATGACAACAAGAGTGTACACAACTCTGTGTGTGTGTGTGTGTGTGTGTGTGTGTGTGTGTGTGTGTGTGTGTGTGTGTGTGTGTGTGTGTGTGTGTGTGTGTGTGTGTGTGTGTGTGTGTGTGTGTGTGTGTGTGTGTGTGTGTGAGAGAATGTGTGTGCGTGTGCATGTGTGCGTGTGTGTGTGTGTTTCGTGCGTGCATGCGTGCGTGTGTGTGTGTGTGTGTGTGTGTGTGTGTGTGTGTGTGTGTGTGTGTTGTGCGCCTCATCTCCCAGGCCAAACCAGTATCATTACGCCCACGCCCCTCATTCTGGCTCCTCACGCACAGCTCCAGTCAGGTCTGTCTTTTCGCAGCCCCGGCACCGGCGCTTCACAGGGCGCAATCACTACCAAGCCATCATCAGGCAACCCACCATAGGAGACCCTGCCCTGCTGCTGAGGCACCTCGATGTTGTTCAGCCATGCCTGTTTTGATCCAACACCACCTTCTGGTCCCCAACCATACATAATAATTATTGCAAAGTGGCAGAGCCAGAATAAGTGAGGAGGGGGGGGGGGGGGGGGGGGAGGAGGCAGAGAAAGGGTCCTGGATGGGAAATCTAACATGAACAAAGAAAAGTATGTTTCACAAAAAAAAGAAAAAAAGAATAAAAGCAGTTAGTGGCCAATCAATCTGGGACAGACAAAGTGAAAAGTGCTCAGAAACTAAAAGTTTTCTTTTTCCTTACATATACTTCCTGCATGCATGCTCTGGCATTATTCACTGCTCAGAAGAGACTGTGCAGCAGTGGGTGCCCTGGTCTGAGTGCTCAGCTACACATAAAACCATTCTTTTTTCATCATCTAGAACTATTTTCATGTATGATACTTGGATTCATCTAAAAAAAAAAAAAAAAAAGCTCATGATCAAACTAGCTCAGAGGTCTAACATAGAAATTAAAGAAATAAAAACATAATGTGTATGCAACCATGTACAGACCTTGTATACAGGGATAGTCTGGCTGCATTGCAACAGATTTAAGAAGGTTTGGTCTTTGATAGGAGATCTCTCTGGCATAGACAACAACAAGAACATTCAAGAAAAAAAAAAGACAAGTCTTTAAAGACATAGAATGTTAACATGAGATCAAGCTAGTTTATTGTATGAGAAGAATGTTAAGGGGACTCTTTGTTTGTCAGAAGAAAATGAGAACATTTCAGGTCTTCAAAGAGGTCTTTTTTGTTGTTGTGGCAGATTCATAGCACAGACTTAAGGGCTTGCTCTTTCCCCAATTCATCATTATACAGCATTTATTACTACACTCAGAGATTTCAAAAACCATACTAAGGAACGGTTTTACAGCTACAAGAACATGAATGCACAACACACCCATGAATCTGTGGCAGGCACACACAAAAAACAAAAAAAAATCTCATGAAACAACTCCAACCCACATGCGCACATCCAAACTTTTACTCTTTCAGTCTCTCGTACCTCTGACTCATTCATTCTGATAGACACACGAAAAACAGACAGAGCGAGAGAGAGAGAGAGAGAGAGAGAGAGAGAGAGAAGTGAGAAGGGGGAGAGAGATAGCAAGGGGGGGCAGGGAGACAGAGAGAGAGAGAGAGGGAGAGAGAGAAAGACAGGCAGACAAACAGACAGGCAGAGACAAAGAGAGACAGAGAGAAACAAAGACATTTTCAGATTGCTTTCAAATTGTGTTTACTCTCTTTAGGTAATGTATACCATCAAATAATATCCATTTTCAAGAAAATGCATCATACCTCATCCATCCCCTTTCCTCCCCTGCCCCCCTCTCTCTGTGTGCCATATGCGCACATGCACACACACACACACACACACACACCACACACACACACACACACATGTATACACACACACACACACGCACATACAAATCTTCCAGTTTTCCTATTGTCACAAAAATATCAATGTTATGTCAAAGTTGCAAACGGACAATTTGAAACACAAGATAGTCTCTTGTAAATTAGCAAAAGTCAGCTTAAAAAAATAAAAATAAAAATAAACACACAATAAATCTCTTGTAAAAAAAAACAAAAAAAAAACAACCAAACAAAAGTCATAACTTCAAAAATAGAAATAAATGAAATAAAGTAAACTGAAATAAAACATGTGTGCTACTTTTTCCTTGGCATATTTCTTTAAATACTGCAACATATAAATTATCACCATAATCATTCTTAACATGGAGAATTTGAAACACAATACAGTCTGTTGTAGAAAACACCAGTCATAGCAAAACAAGTAAACAAAACAAACAAAACAAAAAGAATCAATACATCAGTAAGCTATCCATATGCTATTTTTCACTCAGCATATTTCTTTAAATACTGCCACATCTACATTATTACCATAATCATTCCCATTCATAATAAATCAACAGAAAATATATTCGAGAAGATGTCTGAATACCAAGTAAAACCTGGTTTGAACACGTTGAGGAAACCTAGTCAACTTTTTCTTCATTTTTCCATGCTATGTAATATCCTAAACAATAGGCAGAAAATTATAGGATATCATTCATGCTTTAAACTAAAGCAAAGCATAACAGCAGAAATTCTTTTTTTTTAGAAAAGGTGGATAAGAGACGGGGAAGGAGGGGAGAAGGCAGGTTAAAGGATGAGGGGGAGAGAGTAGTGGTCATAGTGGTTTCATGTGTTCATGCATGCGTTGGTTTGAGCATGTGTGTGTGGTTTCTGACTGTACCATAATATGGTGGCCTCAATGTTCTTACTTGTCTGTTCAGGCACAACACCTTGCTGCTTCTGGGCACTTTTTTTGGAATACTTTTTATTCATTGGAGAGTTGTTTTCATTTTCAGTAGATGGCAAAAAATGAAATCAGCGGATTTTCTGTCAAAAGTTACAGAATTTCATACCTGATCATTTCGCCTTGGCTTAAGGCTGTGTCAGGCCAACTGACATGGGTTAGAACACCAAGGCTCCATCGAAATGTTGTTATGCTCTGCATAGTTATGCAGGTATTGTCTTCAGGTGTGACAAGCTCCTAGCATAACACTATCAGTCTCCAAAATCTCCCGAAGTCGGAGTGTGGCTGCCCACGTGGTGGGGTAATCAAAAACGGTCACACACATAATGTTCTCATCCCCAGCTGATGCATTTGTACCATAGTGTTCAAGTACTTCGGCTGTTTGGATGATCCCTGGAGTCTTTTAGCCAGGGTACGACAACAACAACAACAACAATATACCTGATCATTACTCCAAATGCATGATGTATTACGAAATTACATGATTAGGTGGAACAGATGTCATACACCAATCTGCTATCCTTGAAAGATTGGACTGGCTATAATGCCTCTACCCTGTTGCTCGTAACCTAGGACTGGGATCTGCCCAAGCAATGATGACAGCACTCTGACTCAACCCGAGGTCACCAGTTCAACATGGCTGCATGAACATAATGAGTCTCTATCTAAATTTTTCTTCTTTTTTTTTTAAAATCAAAATACATGATTACATCTTGTGTACATTTTGTTTAGCCATTTCTTTTCACATAAAACCATACATTTGCTCTTTCCCATCAGGATTTTAAAGATTATAGAGACCATCTAAAACACAAAATAACAAATAACTGATGAACAAGTAAATGAAACAAGTTTTGCCAGACAGTCTTAATCCAGTGGATCAATGACCAGGTCTATAAAAGTAAGAAACCAAAGGAAAGGCTGAACAAATCTTTCATAACGAATTCAACAATAAGTACAGCATCAAAGAAGGGCAACAAAGTCCTGCCCACTTTTAAGCAGTCCCTCAACAAAGGAAAATCACCTCTTTTGCACGCTGTGTTTGTTACATGGCTGTGAACAGCTGAAGAGCGAGCTTATCTTCAAAACACTCCCTTCAGTATTTTTTTTTGGTCATTTGTGGACTTTTGTTTCCACTCATGTTGTTTACAGCCCAGATGACTGCGAAATGCCATGTCAGGGCTGTTATCTCACCAAAGTCAATGCTCTGCACAGATGTTTAAAATGAAATGAATAAATAGATAAGAAAAGAATCAACAACTCTTTAATACAGACCTTTTAAAACAAGGAAAATTGCTCTTTCTTCAGTAAATTCTTAGATCAGATGAAAAATATTTCATTTCTTTCAGGAGCTAAAAAAAAATCACATCAGGTGGAACATCTCTGAATATAATTTTCAGGGTGTTCACTGTAAAGTATGTACATCTGACATCATGAAAGTCTTAACAGTCTACAAGAACATGCTTACGGAAGTGGTACATCACATGGAATGCACCATAGAGCTCTTCCAAAAGAAATTTGAGAGTAAAATGAATAGCTTGTGTGCAGTCAGTGAAAAAAAAAAAAATTCTGTATGGCCACCAGAGGCAGATTGTAAAACCTTTAGAGTTCTGGACAGATTTGAAAGAGCTTGTTATCCGTCTGCATATTCTATTCCTCTTGCCAGAAGCCCTTAACACAAGCCTGAGCTTTGAGTTTCAGATCAGCATGAGGGAATCTTCATGACTATTTGATGCATTCTCAGCAAGGCGAACCTAAATACTTTACAAATCAACATGTGTAGATACTGATTGTACTAACAAATATCCTGAGACCAGACAGAGAGACAGACCCCCCCCCCCCCCCCCCCCCCCCCCCCCCCTTCCAAATGTCGGTCCTTACAGTCTACACCAACATGCAAGCTGTTCATAAAGTGGACCTGTCAAGAGTGTTCAAGGATTTCCATGCAGACACAAGCATATTCAGAGAACAGGTGTTCCAACTGGTCAGAGTCTTTCTAAGACTGCTTACTGGAAAGGAGACATGAAAACTCTGAAGAAAAATATCTAGAAACAACAAAAGGTATACTCAGTACTGGTGAAGGCAAAAATGTAAGGACGGAAGGAAAGCCACCTCTGGAAGATCCAAGGAGCGTTCTCATTTACATACACTTCAGGCTGTCATGTCAATGTGACATTATTTTGGGTTTTTTTTTTTCTCCAGTAAAACAAAACTCTTGCGGGACAAAAATCAATGATGAGAAAAAAGAAGACTGGGCCAACTGTCTTTCAACAAAATGTTCTAACATTAGGAGGCAACAGATTGTTCATGTGGTAGGCGTTTCTCTTTACCCTGGTTACCATGGGTAGTCTGTTTCCCGTCCATGTTGTCATCCATCCTAAACAAGCAAGATGACCATACTGACAGGGAGTCTTCACAACTTCAATTCACATTGCTCTTGAGGAGAACTCCTGACACAAGGAAAAGAAGAGACTGACTATGTGGAGAAAAAGAGTTGATACAGTTTCCATTCAGTCTGATCTTCAAAGTCTGATGCCAGGAGGAAATGGAACTAGTAATTCACAAAATCAGTGTGAAGAGAGAGTCTGTGAGAGAGAGAGAGAGAGAGAGAGAGAGAGAGGGAGACAGACAGACAGGCAGACTGAATTCACATGATGAGACAGAGAGAGACACAGACAGACAGACAGACAGAGACAGACACAGACACAGAGAGATAGAGAGGCAGAGAGAAATTCACCTTTACTGTACTAAATGATGGCCATGCAGTAGCAGCATTATAAAATCAGCACTTTTTGTGCAGGGAGAACAATGTATTGCTAAACATACTGCAGGGCACCTTTGCCAAAGGAACAAAGCCTCACTGTGGTGTACATATGACAAAAGCTGTTTTCAGTGGGCTGGCAGTGCTATGCTTTACTAGTAAAGGGGTCAACGTTTTATGGAAGTAGTTTGGATATTAAGCCTTTTGTAAAGCAAAAATTTGAAGAAGTACTTATCAAACTACTGCTTGAGAGTTCCTTTCATCATCTCCTCCCTATGATTTTCTTTAATGTGGTTGCTGATGTGTTTAGCGCCAAAGTAGACATGGCAGTAGGGACACTCAGTGGACGTGGGATTGTTGTGGGTCTTCATGTGGTGCATCAAGTTCTCTTTCCGTCTCAACACCTTGCCACAGATGGTGCAGACAAACTTTTTCTGCAGGTGCATGCTGGCTTTGTGGTAGTAGAGTCCACTGGAGGAGGTGAACGACGCATCACAGTATTCACACAGCAAAATCTTGGCGTCTTTGCCACTTGTTCTTGGATTCAATGGAATGGAGGTTTTGGACACAGCGGTCAGCTTCGTCGTGTTTGCTGCTAAATCTCCCAGGTCTGCACCAGGGGCAAGTGCTTGACCTCTGGCTGTGGCATGTATGTTCAAAGCACTCCACGCTCCTGGAAACACACAGGAATTGGCTGTCACTAGTTTGTCTGGAGAGAGAGCGCACACATAGTTTTACAGGCCTACCAAAGTTACTCTGAATTATACCATCTACTGTATTTCTTCACTTAGTAGAAAATATCTCCCACTCTCTGCTGGTTTTGTTGATGCAGAATGCAAAGGTAAAATGATGACTGGGCAAAAGATAAAAGTATGACCATCTAAAAATGAGTCACAATGTCTCTCACTGGAGTGTAAATTGCCCAACAGACATGCCTGACAAATGAGTGGCCTTCAAGTGACAATGTAAGTGAAGGTGGGGACACAGAAATGGAAAAATGATTGTGCCCCTTCCTGATGAGGAGGAAAGCATAGCAATGGGATGATCCACAACGCTCAACAACTGTGAACAGAGATTGTGAAGAGCAGAATGATCCTGTTCATAAACTTTCTTACAATGTTATGTCACTTGACTTTCCTAATCGTACTGAGCATTATGCCTAAACTCATGGAAAACGTTATAAACCTAATGCAATAAACAGCTTTTGATCAAAGGCAAACTTCATCTCTGTCCATTGTGCAAATATACAGATAACGTTTCAGCTTTTCCTTACATGGGAATTTCTACCCATTGATGCTGCAGACCAACTTCCTCTGAAGCGCACACTGCCGTCATGTAAAAACAGACCACTTGCCCAGGTGAAGGAGGCATCACAAAATTCATATAACAGAATCGAGGACTGAGTCTTTGACATCACCTTTCGTTCTTTTGTTGAACAGAAAGCGAACTCTGATGGACTTGTTTCACGTTGGAAAAAACACACATGTTCTGAACCAATCACGACTGGTTTATGTCGCACTTCATGAGTCACAAAAAGTCTCCTGAATCAGGAAAAAAGTCCTGTACAAGGTCTGGTCTTGCTGTAAATGGGGAAAGGGGAGTGTCATTCCCTTCCATCTAAATGGCAAACAGTTGTGGGAACTACAGATTGAGTGTTCCTTTCATCATTTCTTCCCGATGATTTTCCACAATATGGCTGCTGATATGTTTGGCTCCGAAACAGACATGGCAGTAGGGGCACTCAGTTGACATAGGATTGTTGTGGGTCTTCATGTGGTGCATCAGGTTCTCTTTCCGTATCAACACCTTGCCACAGATGGTGCAGACAAACTTTTTCTGCAGGTGCATGCTGGCTTTGTGGTAGTAGAGTCCACTGGAGGAGGTGAACGACGCATCACAGTATTCACACAGCAAAATCTTGGCGTCTTTGCCACTTGTTCTTGGATTCAATGGAATGGAGGTTTTGGACACAGCGGTCAGCTTCTCTGAGCTTGCTGCTAGATCTCCTGGAATCAAAGGCAGTGAGGTCAGGTCTGCACCAGGGGCAAGTGCTTGACCTCTGGCTGTGGGGTGCATGTTCAATGTACTCCACCCTCCTGGAAACACACAGGAATCACCTGTCACTTGTTTGTCAGGAGAGATCATATGCATGTAAATTTCATTCTATGGACCTTCAGATTTACTCTGAAATATATCAATCGTGTTGTCACATGATATGAGACAAAATGCCACAAATTTGGCTTCCAAGTGACATGGTACTTTTGTAGAGACCATCTCAATGCAAATGATGAATTTTAAGAAATATGTAAGAGCGTGACAATTTTGAAAAAAAAAAGGTTCAATGTACTTTTTTTTTTTATCAACAGCAAATAAATAAGAAAAAATTCTTGGCAAAGGAGCAACCATTTTATGAGAAAAACGTAATGCTGGGGAAACAAAAGCAGAAAAATGATTGTGTCCCTTCCTGATGATGGAGGAAAGCGTGCAAAGGGTTTATTTGTAACACAAAACAATGGTGAACAGAGATGGAGAGCAAGGTAGAATGATCCAGTAAATACTTCAGATTTTCGTACAAAGTTGTGATGTCACTTGAGCTTACATTAAATATCATGCTATCTTGCTGATTACCAGGCCATGCTACAAATACAACTGACCAAGAAACCCTAAAATTATATAAATGTTGTAAACAGCTGCTGACAAAGCCAATCTACAGCTGCGGTCTGTTGTGCGAGTTCATATGGTATTTCAGTTTTTCCTTTCGTGTGAACTTCTTCCCACAGACGCTGCATACAAACTTCCTCTGGAAGTGCACACTGCCTTTATGTAGAGACAGGCCACCAGCTGAGGTGAAGGAGGCATCACAGAATTCACACAGCAGAATCTTGGACTGGACCTCGGAGATCGTCCTCCGCTCTTTTGTTGGACAGTAGGCAAAGTCTGAAGGTGCGGACTTCTTACTGGACGAGACAGATGCGTTCTGAGCCCTCCAAGACTGCTCCATGCTGTTTATCATGGAGTCACACGGAGCCTTCCCGGGTCCGGAGAAGTACTTCACTTCAAGCTCTGACCCTTCTGTTAGTGAGGAAAGGGGGGTGTCACTCCCTTCGATCTGGGGGTATTGTTGGAAGTCTGACTGATGCAGGTCATACTGCCCCCACACACCTCCTGGAAAAACACACACAGCCACTTCAGGATGCAAGTGAACTTTTTATACCTAAGACTTCTGCTTAACTATGGTAACAGGGGTGATTTATATGACTATGCCTCAAGCAGTTTTGGTGCTTAAAAGAAAAGAAATCAACCTACTGAATTTGTGTTTGGTTTCTGACTTCTTACAGCCCAGCTGACCACACAAGGCCCTCACCAACTAAAGTTAATGACTAATTTGTTTGAAAAAAAAAAAGTTTTTCCTATTCTTAAACAGAGCTGTAAGAAAGAGGCTTTCTATATATTTAATATTAAAGAAAAATTACAGATGAAATGTTATCAATCCTTAAACTTTAGACACTCCACTCCTTCTCTCTCAGTATTTGGGGAGACCTTTGTGTGCCCAGTGCCTGTGGAAACAAGAATGTTCATTTTGTGGTTTAAGCTTGTTACAGGGCAAAACAGTAGAAAAAGTTTTCCTTTACATGCAAATGTCTTTTCAAAACATCTATGGCACCAATATCCATGAAAGCAAGTATTTAAAAAAAGTATCCAAACTGACTAAAACAAATTAAGAATAGGTTATTTTCAGCCAAACCAAAACGATTTTGATGTGCATCTGGTACAGTTAAAAGTTATTCATTGTTTGAAACACCAGATATTTTACAAAGAAGGTATGAACTCGTGACAACTAACATGTGTATAAATTACAAGATGATAAAGCAAAATTTTGGATAAGATTCACACCTCACCTTTCCAGTATGTGTTTGCTACAGTGAAATTACTTTTGTGAAATTAAGAACAATACTGGTAAACCCCCAGTCTGTAAATAAGCATCCCCAGGCATGAAAGAATGTGGTAAGGGTTTTTACCCATGATGTTGCTGAAAAAGTAGTTCATTTGTGAACTCATGTTTTCAAACGCACAAGGAACAAACATTTACACAAATGCGCTGATACATCTTTGCCAACACATTTCAGTATAAATCCAAATGTAAAGAAATATTTTCTGTTTTTATTGAAGAGCAAAAACCTATTTCTCAAGCAATCCTCTTTTCATCTCTATGATGTGCAAAACGAGCCCAGTTTGTTGATACGATTTTGTTCCTTTGTTTTGTTAGTTTGGGATGATTTATTTGTTTGGTTGGTTGGTTGTTGTTTTCTGAACTCAAAACATTTGTACCCATTTTGTTCTTTGTTTCTGTCACCACACTTTTTACTTATAATCTTAATGTTTGTATTTGTTGTTGTTTTAAATAAAACCCTAGGTGGATTTATGAAAATAAAACTGCTTTAAATTGCTATCTTAATTTTCTCTGATAGAGAAATAAACAGAAAATGTCTTTGTCAATGCAGGAACAAGATGGACTCAGAAATCTACAAGTAGTTAACATATTCCAAAAGCAAAAGATGATCTGCAGTCAACATACGAGATCCAAAGACAACTGAAACAAAACCTTAGATTTACAAGCAACAGGGTCTTCTTTGGACAGAATGAAAGTTATTACCTTTTCCCAAGAGATAATTGTGTACATTTCACAGATTTGTTTGTTTGTTTATTTCTTTCCTTCAAAAGTTTAAAGGAACATATTCTGTAAATGAAAAATTAAGATGAAATTTCCTCTTACATGCAAGTAGACTTGCTGTAAATATATTACTAGAACTTCCTTCTTACAACCTCTAGGATTCATACTTTATTTACTTACTTATTTACTTATTTATTTGTAAAGGAGAAGATAATTTCCTCTTACATGCAAGTAGACTTGCTGTAAATATATTACTAGAACTTCCTTCTTACAACCTCTTGGATTCATACTTTATTTACTTATTTATTTATTTACTTGTTTGTAAAAGAGAAGACAAAATTTTCTCTAATGCGAGAGTTTTAGTATAAATAAATGAGGCAAAAGGGAGGAAATGTGTTTGAAGAGCACCACTTCATGTTTGTGATATTTAATTTCTCTTACATATATGCAGTCACTGGGAAGTAAGTGCACTATGCACGGACACAAGCAAACATTTTACCAATGATTTAATTCTCTCTCTCATATACACCCCATCCACCCACAAGTTTACTAATCTTACAGTGGCTCTGAATGCCTAACAATTTTTCCTCAACAACAACAACAACAACAAAAAAAAAGAAAGAAAGAAAGATAGAAAATCCCAATCTCTGTTTTTATTCTTTTATTGACCGCACATTTGTTCTGCAACAAAACTAGTCAATAACAATCAGACACCTTTGCTTACATGAGTCAGTTTTATCTAAACGACATCCATTCCTGACTCTGATGTGATTCAGTTACCACATCTACTATCACCATTAGAACTATTGTCAGAATGATGATCAGATGTACAAAGAATATCCACCGGAAAAAGAGAAAGGAGAGAAAAAAAGCAAGTTTCTTTTTGTTTCCCCCCGCCTTGCAATGAAGTATTTCCACTCAAAACTTTTCACATTAGAGGGGCAAGTTTCATCTGCTTCCATCCTCACAGCCATTTTTTTTTTTTTTTTTTAGCAGTTGTCAAGTGTATGCTGGATCATTTAGGCACTCACAGCCTGGCTGGGTTACTGACAGGTTAATGCACTGGTCAGGCAACTGTTAAGGCTTTTCCATGAGTCTTGACCTGAACTTACTCCCACCATTATCATCTTTTAACTTGTTATATTTAGTTAGCTTATTTCACTCTATACAGATACCAAATCTCATAACTTATCAGATGTGGTGCAGTGTAAACAGATGAGTCAACTACACCCTGTGGTGCTTTCTTGATGAACTTAAAACTGTTACAAGGTTTCAGTGAGCATCATCTCATCAAAAAATTTCATAGACAGCAAAACAGACTGCTTTTGTTTGCTCATTTGTTTATTTCTAAAATCAAGGTTTAAGAGCTATTCAGAAAATAAAGGTCCATTCACTTATCTTTGAAAGACAAAATGACGCTGAAAAGAAACTTCAAATACATACAAAATGAGTTCAGGTGAAGTGGTAACCAAGCAATGCTTTGCAACTTTGCATACATAACGAGTTCAAGAGAGATGGTGAGGAAGCCATTCTTTGCAATGTATGCATAATGAGTTCAGAAGTGATGCCCAGTGCAGCACAATCAGTCTCTCTGCTCTCTTTCCTTTCCTTTTTAACCCGTTCGGTACCTAACTTGATGAGATAACTCAACAGCAAGGGCGTGTACTCTTCGCTGCCATGGCCGTCAAGTATACTTGTCATGGGGAAGTCCGGAATATTCCTCGTTTTATATTTATACTGCTTACAAAACAGAGGATATTTTCAGTGAGGTGAAGTCTCTAGATTCTATTGATAGTTGGTAATCTCGTTTTCGTCAGTGAGAAAGTCAGAAGAATTTTATGAAAATACATACTTGTTTTCTTTTTTTTGGAGGGGGGGGGGGGAATCCTGGCAAATAGGATTTAACTTTAAGCTTAATTCCTAGGCAGCAAAAGGGTTAAACACACTGTTGAAGAGTCTGGAGCTATATGTCTAACCTTCTAGCATTCCCATGTCTGACTGGAAAAAAGCCCATACTTTTTAAGCACACACAGCATCATAGCTGTGTAATGGCTGAGTTAACACCAGTCCTTCACTGGTTGACTTAACCGGAAAGGTTCATTCACTGTAGGCCTGTACAAACCAAAGCTAAATGTGGCAATGAGCTGAGGCCAGTTTTGGTGGGTACAAATAAACAGCTTTGATTTCCATCTGGTGGGCTGTGTTGGGATCAACGTATGAGTGATTTGGGGCTGAAAACTAACCAGAATATATAAAAGTATCCACTGATCCACAGCCCATGGAACCCTTCCACCTAATGCTTGATGGATTGTAAAAGGACTTAAGGCCTGGTCAGGAGGGAGTTTTGGATCACAATATTCAAACCTGCCTAGTATTCTTCATTGAACCCATGACTTCCACATGAGGAGACTGTAAACACTGCACAAAAGTGGGAACTCACATCAGGTCATCAGGATACTTTGACAAACAGCACAAACCAGTCTACACTTTGTCAAGAGGTTTGCCATGAGTGCCGATGTGATGACGAGATAGATTCTCTTTCCGCGTAAAGTTCTTCCCACAGATGCTGCAGACAAACTTCCTGTTGAAATGCACACTGGCCTTATGCAGCGACAGGCCTCCTGAGGAGGTGAAAGACGCATTACAAAATTCACACAAGAGAATCGTCGGGGTCAAGCCGGTCTCCTTTTCACCAAGTCTGGCACGCAGTGGAGGAACACCACCTACAAAGTCACCAAGAGTTGGATGCCTGGAGTTAATTCCCTTTGAAGGTTTAGTGACATTCCCTGACAAGGTGGGGAAGGCACATGCAGTCCTAGGTTGTGGGTTTCCAGGGGATTCCAGAGGGGCGGGATGGCTCTGAGAGGTTGGTTCCACACTGTGGTGAGGGAGAGCCGAACCTGGAAGCAGACAGTGGCCAGGGTAAGGTGACTGACAGGGGACAGCAGGAAGGCCAGGGGAGGGTGGCCGGGGAGGCCTGCTTCATTGTCTCTTCTGTCTGATTTACTTCTGTATCTGTGCTCACATTGTTTTATCTCTTTCCCATACAACTGCCTGTCTAACTTTTCCTTTTGTTTATGGCTTGTTTCTTCCCTATTAATCTCAACAAGAATTGTTTTTGCCACAGTAGGTTCTTCATCTGCTTGACATTTCTTGCACTTGTTGTATCATCCTGATTCTAGTAACTACTGTGCATCTTCTGTACAGTGTTTGTAATCACATAGTTTTACAATTACTCACATTTGGTTATACTGCCCACACGAGTTCAAATGATGATAGAAGATACATGCCTGTGTTCTACAGTCATTGTAATCCAGTTGCTGTCTTTATTTCAATCATATCCTCATCTACGGAAATGACATTTGTGTACTATGTTCTGCAACCGGCATTTTTCTTATTTTGATAATTTTCTTTAGCCTCTATTCACAGTCATTTTATTCTCCATTCATTTTGTAGGGGTGTTTTATTCTATGACTATTGGTAACAGCACTTGCTCCATCCTCGTAGGAACCAAGGGACTGGTTGTGTGTTGCCCAAACCTATGGATAACTTATCTTGCCCCGAATTATGGATAACTTGCAGATTTTCACAGCGACATTTGTGACAACGGATTTTTCCTTCACTGATCTGTCATTCCTTGCATACACATCAACATCACAGTCATTCCCCATCTGTCTTTAGTGCTGCACTAAAATGTCGCTGTATGCTATTCCTAGACCTGAATTTTACCCCTCTCCTCCCCCCTCTATGCCATTCGAGTCAAACAGAGAAATACAAGGGTTATAGACTGGTACACTGGGGTGGGAATGAGGGGAGGGGAGTGATAGGGGGAGAGAGAGAAAAGAAAGAGAGAGAGAGAATGAATTTGCTACTTTATTCTTTTAATTTTACTTCATTAAATTCTTTTTTTTTCCATTTTACTTATCTACTTTCTTATTTCATTTATTTACTTTTCTTGTTGTTGTTGTTGTTTATCCATTCATTTCATTCAGTTGATGCAACTCGCCCCGCATGGTGAGATAGAAAAGAGATTAAACAAGTTTGAGCATCAAGGCAGAACAGAACTTGCACAAACCACAGTAAAGACTCAACAAATTCAATATGTATCTGGCCGTTTCCCATTTATTTCAGAGTCAAAAACCAGCTCAAAGAAAGTTCATATTTATGCCATGTATTTGAAGTTGAGGCTGATAAAAGGATTTGTCATTTAAAAAAAAAAAAAAAGGATAGAAAAAGAAAAAAAAAAAGATGGAAAAAAATGTTCACAAAATAACGCACAAAACATACATTCATTTTCTTTAAATCATGACAATCCAGATTATGAACATCACTGTGTCACTCATACAAAAATTGCAAAACAAAAAACCTGCAGTTTATTGCACATTGTACGTACCTATGCATGGAAACGTTAACGCACAAGCATGTGTGCGCTACAGGCTTTAATGATGTAAAAAACATGAAATAAATGGAAAAAAAAACAACATAACAAAAAGAGCTCCTGATATTAAAGATGAAGTAAACAGTGAATTATGGACACTTGCTCATCAGTATTAAAAACAAACTCAAACGCCAACAACATCCCCTGTAGTTAATTGGAAGACACTGCACTAATGGCGGACATACAGTGTGTGTGTGTGTGTGTGTGTGTGTGTTAAAAGGTTACCAGCTTTCTGTAAGAATAAAAATGTAACAAACAGTTTCATAAGACAAAGAACACAACTGTTAAAGAAGAAAGAAGTAACCAACAGTTGTTCAGACAACCATTAGGAGAAAGCAAAGAAGTACCCACCAGTTCTGGAAGATGAAAGTAGGCAACGCTTCCTCTAAAAGAAAAATAACCCAACAGTTCTAGAGAAACAGAGAGGCCAACCCTAAAAAAAAAAATTAAAAAAAAAAAAGCCAACAATTCCAGTTTGACAAAAAGCCAACCCTCCTAAGAGAAAGGTCAGCAACAATTCTAGTAAGACAAAGTAGCCAGCTCTTCTAAGAGAAAAGTAAGTGAAAAGTAACCAACCATTCTAGTTAAACAAAGCAACCAACATTTATACGAGAAAAATAGCCAACAATACTGGTGAGACAAAGTAGCATACCATGAAAGAAAAGTAATCAACAGTTCTAGAAAGGCAATGCACCCAATCCGTTAAAAAAAAAAAAAAAAAAAAAACCAAACCCAATAGTTCTAGTAAAACAAAGTATCAAACCCTTCAAGAAGAAACAAAAGGATTTACCAACACTTACGGTAAAACAAAGTAGCCTACATAAAAAAGAACTAACCATCAGTTCTAGGAGAAAGCGTAGCAAACCCTTCAAGAAAACACGAAGGAATAAACAACAGTTCTAGGAAACAACAAAGTCACCCAGCGTTCTAAAAGGAGGTAAGTACTGGAAATGAAAACTTCCGAGAGAAAAAAAGTAGCCAGCGCTTCTGTCTGACATCAACCCAGTTCTCATGATGTATCTGTAAGTACAAACATAATTATGATCAAATCTTTTCCACACGATTTTTTAACTCCTAGACCCCATCGGTGGATGCCACCTTCAGCAAAACATGTTAACTGTCTTTTTGACAGAACAATTATCTCCCTTGGAAAACACAAGAACCTCTCAGTTGTGGTAATTCTCGACATTAAATCTGCATGTTAGGTTTCACTGAATTCAATCAAATGCCACTGAAACCCAGAAACCCACACACAAATCCAAACAAACAAAGAAAAAGTAAACAAACAAGAACAAAAATATGAATAGTGAAACTTTTGACCTCCCTTTGCAAACTGGAACCAAAATCAGATACAACTTACATACACTCAGACACACTCCACTATTCCTCTTCAAAATATAAAAAAAAGATTTCTTCAACCAACATACTTTTTTACCACTCAGTAAACCCAAAACCTTGAATCAGAAATAATTCTGAGAAAAAGTCCATTTTCACTCTAAAAAAAAAAAAGTTTTAAAAAATCCCTGATTATTTTGGACTAATGACTTCAGTCCAAACACAACACTTCACTCGGGGTCACTGAAATTGGCCTCATCCAAGTCTGTTACTCTGTCAAGTTGTTAATAATGGAGTTACAAGTAGTTAACAGTATTCTGGTCATACTGCCCTTTTTGTTTGTTTCGTTGTTGTTGTTGTTGTTGTTGTTCAGGTGACGAGGAATGTAAGAATGGTTGAGGCAGGGTGGGTGATGGAAGGGATAAGAAGGAAACGGTGGTGGGTGCGGGCTTCATTAAAAGAACTCTGTAATTTAAAATGACTTCTGTGGGCGTGCGTGTGCACGCGTATGCGTGTGTGTGTATGTGTATATGTGTGTGTCTGTGAACACACATGTGAGCAAGTGAGTGAATGCGTTGCTAGAATCAGCAAAAGAAAACAAGGAAGTGAACAAATAACATGGTGAGAGGATTTGGGGAAAAGAGTGAGGGAGCAGAATGAAAGAGAAGGGGCTGAAAAGGAGTGAAGCAGGGAAAATGGGAAAACAGAAAAGAAAAAAAAAAAAGAAAAACCTATATTTCTAAAGACAGCACCGGCGATGAGACCTGCTTCATCCTGTCACTGTGTCCCCTCCAGCCCACCCCCAGAGATTCCCTCCCTGATGCGGCTCTCTCTGTGATGGTCTCGGAGGTGTGGGGCCAGGCTGGACTTGTAGGCAAACCAGCTGGGGCACAACGGGCATTTGTGGGATTTGGTTTTGTTGTGCGCCTTGGCGATGTGATCCTGGTGGCGGCTTTTGTCAAAGTATCCCTTCCCACAGAAAGGGCAGACGTAGGTGGCTTTCTTCAGGTGAGTCTTGTTGGTGTGCTTCCACAGACCGCTCTCGGAGACAAAGCGCGCTTCGCAAAAGTTGCACTGATGGATCTTTTCCCTTTGACTGGAGTCCGGGTAACTGACAGAGTGACAGTAGAAGGGGAAAGCCGCCCCCTGACCCCAGGACGGCCAGATCCCGAGACGTGGCCCCTCCCCGTGGTCAGGTGAAGCGGGATATATCTGCCTGTCCCGAGTTCCAGGGCTGCTTTGGTTTGGCCCTGGAAGCACAATGTGCGGCCCATTTTACATGCCCGACTCATAAACGGCATGAATCATGAAACATAAAGCGCATTCTACAAAGAGACTGATCTTTCAGCAACTGCCAGATCTGAGGACTGATTGTGTGATCAACTCATAAACATGCTTCTAGGTCTCCATTTACCATTTCCTTTTTCTATGTATTTCTCTAATGTCATGGTGGACAATGCACATAAAACATGAAAGGCGTGAACAGACACCACAATAAAGCATGCAAGAACTTCTGTGCTCTGGTGGCAACACAGCCAGCTAACCCAACGCTTGAAATGATGGGCAAGACAAGCAACACCAGGTACCAACACTTGGCCACCAGTCTGTTCTTCCACAATGTCAGTGACTCCTTTCTCTTTTCAATCACAATCCACTGGGCACAGTTTGTGGCCGGTGCTTGCTGCGAATGTGGAAACACAGGCTGGGCTTGTGGGTGAAGCGCCGAGGACAGTGGGGGCATTGATGCGCCTGAATCTTTTTATGGCTGTTGATGTGGTCCGAGTGTTTGGCTTTGTCAAGAAACCCCTTCCCACAAAACGTGCAAACGTAATTCCTCTTTTGGAAGTGAACTGTATTTCTATGCTTCCACAGTCCGCTGGAGGAAGAAAAGCCACCACTGCAAAGGTCACAGCGGAATTTTTCTGTGAAATCTGGAATGGCAGTAAATCCTACTCCATGACCCATAGGATGAAATTTCCCTGCTCCAGCTGACTCTAGGAGGGCAGTATTGGCACCTGTCCCCACATAGCAAAATGGTACCCCTGGAAAAATATGCAAAAAACTAGGTCAGTGCAAGCCACCATTGCAAAGAGAAGTGGTTGTTTCAGAGGTTTGAGGGTCCCCCATTTCTTAATAGCAAACAATGCAATTTCACAAGCTCAAAAATAGCTCAGTAGATCTTAATCAGAATAGCCGTGTTAAGTATGAAAACATAACAAACACCATCTACTCCTAACAAGACAGATTTCAATTAACGCTCGGAAGCATCCATGTAAGAGGACTAGTCAATTATACAGGATACTATATACACTTCCACAGACCATAGAGCTAAAGCACTTCAGAAAATCACTTGTTTCTATCAGCTTGCACACTGCTATGTGAAAGATTGTTGGTGAGTAATAACATTCTTGGGGGGGAAGTCTCCATTCTGTTTATGCTGGTTCAGTTTCTGCTGATTATAACCATGATGACTAGCCATGGCCGTATTGTGGCTGAAAGCATGTTACATAACAACCATTCTTTATGTGTTCAAATCTCTGTGCTCAAAGCACGATTGATTTTCACACCAAAAGACTGACCAAAAACACTTTTTTTTGAACTCACATGATAACCAGACCAGCTGATAAATATTCTTGGGTCCTTCAAAAATCCAGATGTTTTCACGCTGTTAGCAGGAAGTTGTTTGTGCCTGATGTGAGTAATCATACTGTAATGTATTGTATTGTAGTGTTATACACTGAAGTGCAGTGTAGTGTAGTACAGCACAGTGCAATGTATCGTAGGGTATCACAGCCCTTTGAAGTGTACTGTTATCATGATGTGGTATTGTATTGCAGAGAAGTGTTGAATAATGTAGTGAAACGTAGTGCTGTACATCGTTGTAAGATGCAGGGCAGGGCAGTGTACTGTACTCTGTAGCATAATCTATAACTCTAATCAAAGAGGATTCCTCTGTATGCAGTTCAAGCTCCCTTGCCAGAAAGTAAGATCACAACACAGCACCATCTGCATTTTTTGTTGTTCCTGTCAGCATTTATTTCCATTAACCTATCACTGTGTATCAGATGTTTTTTTTTTAAACAGTATTTGATCAGAAATAACTCTTCCATTGCCCTGGGGTTCTTGTACATGCTGTACTCAGAACCTTTTTTCGTTTGCTGAATCTCATGCATAATTTAGATGCCATTTCTAATGGTGGAATATGTTTGAAAATAGGATGTAGAAGACGATACATCTCTCCGACATGCAGGATCGAGAAAATCAAGAACCGAGTCACGAATACAATATTTGACTGTTGGGCAGGAAAAAAGCCTTTTAACACAGATGAAAGTCTTGAAATTTACAGATGATAGCCAAAGTATTGGTTTCAACTAAAATCCTACAACAACCCATCATACCCTTACTTCCTACTTTAGCTGCTAGAGGCTAACACTGAGAGGTTGCAAGTAACTGGTTTCATGGTGGAAAGTCAGAAACATCATTCTTCCATAGATGCAAGCAATCCAGAATGGGCATGGCAGGATGACCAACAGTGGAAACAATTCCGGCAAAAAGAAAAACTGTGTGCTTTGTAATAGAGGCCATGATGTCTGTGTGTACTCTAGTGGATCAAACATCATTTGTACACTGTCCAGGTACATCAGATTCTTAATCATTGTTAAAACGAGTATGTTTCAGTTTCTCAAAGAGGGGTCACATGTTACTGAAGATTAAATGAGACTGAGCACGGCAATCCATCCTCCCACCACTAAAACAACAACAACAACACACACACACACACACACACACACACACACACACACACACACACACACAAGGCAAATACATGAATATGTGTAACACTGCAACACACTCCCAATACACACTCACAGTCACACACACACACAAAAACTACCTAAACTGATCAAATACAAAAACAAAAATTGGCAAATAGGATTAAATCCTACCTCAAGCAACTCCCATTTCTTTGGTCATAACTTTCAGCAATCTTTGAAAATAAAACCATATCCAGTTGACAAAAGACCCACCAAGTTCCAATGGACTTAAATGTCTAATTTGCACAGTTTTTCCTCTCTTGTTTACAAACATATTGTGAGTTTTTTTCTGGAAATGGAAGTAAATGTGAGACGGCAAAATCACAATGAACTATCAATGAACATACAAAAGCAGGGTCGAACAACCCTTCAAAGAAAGCAAAAACAGCCAGAACAACCTGTACATTTTTAATTTGTCAAAAAAGATTTTTAAAAAGCTCCATGTCAACAACCTAACAAAGTTCCTTGCTGGACGGAACATGGCCAAAATCTTTTTTTAATTAAAAGATCTTTGTATTACCTTTTTTTTGTGACTTGGTAAACCCTTTTTTGTTTTTTTCTAATTTTTTAATTCAAAACTACCAGACTAAGCGTATCAATCTATCACACACACCATTTTGCGTTAATGACTGCCAGCACAAAATCAGTCGCATGACACTGAATCCTTTATTGGTTAAACTTGGCCTTTGCAGATTGGAGTTGTCAGCAAAGAACAATAGCATGATGTTACTTTAACCCTTTAAGTAAGCCTTCATAGATTGGATCTTATGGCAAGGTACTGAACCCTTTACAGATTAACCCCTTTACAACCTTTCTGCCCATCTGCTATTGCTTGCCTGCCATTGATCCCCCTGCTTCTGCCTGTTGAGGTTCATTTACTTATTTTCATTATTGCATTGATTCTGGGGGAGGAGTTGAGGTTTAAGACGCAAAAGTTTGAGAGACCAGCTTTATTTCTTCAGCAGCCATACGTCTTACTTCCAGAATGAGCTGCACAAGAAAAACAACAATTTTTTTTTCACCTTGCAGTGAGTGTAACAATAACTGACCGGTATAAGGACAGCAGTTTATCATTACTGTTGACAATTTAGCAACCCAGGCACCATTAATCACTAATTCAGATGTCAGTTACTACATGTCTAAACGAAGATGGAGTTCAAATTCGAGTGACAATAACCTGGTGTCCCAAGTGTGAATGTGCTGAGTCACTGCAATGCAGTCAAAGGACCACAAATATCAGTTGCAAACACATGTACATCAAGTTACAACCCACTAAGATTTTCATGCTGAATTTGATATGACTCTGGCAAACGTTTTCTTTCTTTACTTTTTTTTTTCTTCAGTGGGATGGGTGTAGCATTTTTTTTTCAAACAGTACTCTAGTTCGTCTAGCTCTCTTTAAAAAAAAAAAAAAAAAAAAAAAAAAAAAAAAATCTAGTTATTTTAGGGATCTTTTCGGTCCAAATGATTTGGTATTCAATCTTTGAACTTCTTTCCCTTTGAGCCTATATGGTGTCGGAAAGAAGATTACAGCCCCTCAACGGAAAGAACAGGGCAGATCTACATTTGGCAAGCAATGGGGGATGGATGGAATTGGAACTACATGGAAAAAAAAAATTACAGTATCCCTTTGCAGACTGGGGCTGACAGCACAGAACTTACTGACATGATGTTTGACCCTTTCCAACACCAAAATATCCTTTGCAGATTGGAACCGTCAGCACAGACCCTATGGAAAAATACCAAGCACTTCACAAGCCAAAATATGTCTTGGCAGCTTTAAGCTGTAAGCGCAGAACCTATGCTCTGATATTAAATCCTGTACAGGTCTAGGTAAGCCTTGGTAGACTGGGTCTGCCAGCACAGAGCCTAAGACATGAGACGAAATCCTTTACAGGTCAGAATGTGCCTTCGCAGATTGGAGCGACAGGTGAATTTCTGCCAGCAGCTGGGACACTGGTGAGGCCGGCTGTTGTTGTGCCCGTTAATGTGGTCCTTAAGGGTTTCCCTGCGTGTGAAGGACTTCCCACACAGCTTGCACGAAAAGGGGTTCTCTTAAAATGGACCGTTTGCCTGTGCCGGGATAGGGCGCTGGAGCTGGAAAAAGAAGCGTGGCAAATGGCACACAACCAAGCTCGGCTTTGGCTGCCTCCTTCCAGCCTAGCTTCTTCAGCCCAGTGACCAGCAATCTGCCTTGAAGACAGCGAGAGTTCTGCGGCCGCTTCATAGGACTGACACTGCTCTTCTCCCAAGGCACTCTCTTCCCTAGGTACTGAGGCTCCATGATAGCGCCAGGGTGATCCTGGAAAGAAATGAAATGGTTTACCTCTTGTTGGAATCAGACAAGACCCCAAACTAACGCTCGTATTTTCATCATTTCAGCCAGTCATCAGTTACTTATCTAACTTGCTCCTTTGTTCTATTTTGCACTCATTCGTCAGTCACATCCATTGTTTGAAATACTGATAGTATCAAATAGCCGAAATATAACTAATGTTTTTAATCATAGTTTTTCATGCTCTTCTTGTCCCATAGGAGAATTTTAGGGTCTTACAAATATGAGACGAGGTTCGATTTTACCACAAAAAGCCATATTAGGAAGTACATGTCTGGACGAGGGGGGTGGGGGTGGGGTGGGGTGGGGGAATTGGATGGAAGTGAGGAATTTTCCCTGAATGACCTTGGAAATTATCTCAGCAGGTCTGACCAAATGTAAACTGCTGATGTAGCAGATTCTGAAAGAAGATTTACAACTAAAGATATCCATATTTGTGCTAACTGCTAGAGATTCTTAGTATTCAGCCTGACGCACACATACAACTATCACATTGGCACAAACAACGTTAGGTAGGTACCCAAGGTCTGACCAGTGCACTGGGCTAATGTGCAGGTCAGACATCAGCCCAGTCATATCCATGAGACCCTCATCTTGAATTCTTTGATATTAGTCATTAATTCATTTATCTATCAACTGTAAATCCTGCACAGTGTGGTCTCGAAACTTAGCAGATGTGGTATAGCATATATGGACCAGTCTCCATGCAGTGACACCTCCTTGATGAAACAGAAACAGCAAAATCAGCCCAAACCAACCATGAAGTTTTCTGTGGGACTAATAGCAGAGTTTTGACTGCTAGAAAATAACATACCACCTGTAACTGGTTTAAACCAAAGAAAAAGACAGGAGAAAGAGACAGAGATACACAGAGAGAGAAGGGATGAGAAGGGGGAACTGGGGGGGGGGGGGGGGGGAGAGTTTGTTTAGGATAGAACGCGGTTTCTATAACATGAATTTTCGACATCAAAAACAATAACCAAAACGAATAAGTAAATGAGAATGTTTTATTGTGCATTAAGAAAAATGCTTTTACTATTATCATCATTATTAAGTGGTTTATCATTATCATCATTATTAAGTGGAAAAGCAGAATGACTAAGCACATTAAACCTATCAGAAACTTTTACAAAGCTAAAGAAGCAAAAGGAAAATAAAAAGGACAATCTGTTAGGACTTCCCTCCCATTTTGTCTCAAAGAACATAATTCAAAGATTTTTGTATGAGGATCCAAAGTAAAAGACCATTCCCGTTTTGTCTCAACTGAAATAATTCAAAGATTTGTAAGGAAGAAAAAAAATGTAACAGTTCATTTCCATTTTATCTCGACTGTTGTTCAAAGATTTTTATTCGGATGAAAAAAGAAAAAAGTAAATTAGTCCCCATGTTCTAAATGTGATGCAATTCATTGCCACTGCGCAAGCTGAAAAGGATTGTCTCTTTTGATGGTCAATTAAAACAAACAATCAAAAACACACAAAAAATTATTAACATGTCATCTAAAAACACAGCAACATTTACTCAAAAACCTTGCCTGTCGCAATCATCATCACAGACAAAACATCAGTTGTTCTTCAACCATGAATTATTTTCCAAATGATCAAAATCCAGCCAATAAGCACACCACACAGACACATTTACACAAACACTTATACTTTAACAAACACACAGAGGTAATCAACCTGATATCACTAAATCTAAAAGTATAAAACACAGTTTTATCCTTTCCATTTTAATGAAAAGACAGTGAATTCTTTTTCAGCACGTCACAAAATCCTTTGCGTAAATGTTTCCTCAAGTTTGCCCGGCTCACAAACTGGCGACTGCAATACACACACTGATGAGCCTTGATGTTCCTATGGCCGTTCAAGTGGTCTCTCAGACTTTCATTTCTCGTGAACGTCTTCCCACAGAGGCTGCACTGGTAAGGCGACCGCTTGACGTGCACGCTCTGCTGATGGCTCTTCAGTGAATTGAAATCAGAGAAAGTCATGCCACATGTTTTGCACCTTGTCACAGACGCCTCGCCGAGCCACTGGGAATCAGCCATGAAACTCCCACAATCCCCTGATGTTTGTGGCAAAAGCTCTGGGACTGGTTCAGAGAGTGGATTGTAACTGATAGATGCCCAGAGATGGTCAGGGGCTGATGGTTTGCTCCACACTGAATCCTGGGCAGTGACTGAAGATGCTTTGCTCCACATCGAATCTGCAACCATAACGGGCAATCCTGGTTGAAAGGGAATGAAGAACTCACACAGCTGTTTCTTCATCATCAACAATATACTTTGTTTTTGCCAAGCACAGTTTTGCACCGTTTCACATGAGTTACTTTTCAACTTGTGTCTGCAGGATCAGTAAAAGAATGTGATCCACACTTTTTATTTTTTTTAAACAATTAACAACTTGCAAGATACATCTAACTAGACATTCAAATCAAACTGAGAAATCTTCATTACACAACTCACATTGATTATTCTTCTATTCCACCCTGAAAATTTTGATACAGGTATTTGTAACAATACTTTAAGATGCCTTGTTAAGCAGACGTACTGACACGTGACATGTAACAATTCTCTTTTTGTCATTCTCACACTGCAACCAACATGGCACCTTTGGACGTCAGGTGTTTGTCTGCATGTCAAAGCTGTTGTAGGGCAAGAATTTGTCAAATGGCTGTGACTACTTGTCACAATCTGTGCATCAGTTTTGACTTATCTGCTTCATGCCAGGAACAAGTGTGCTGGGGAGGAAAAATGGTGGCTGCTGCTTTTTTAGTATCAAGTTTTAATATGCTTTTGTTGAGGACTGTATTCATCTGTTTATTATTATCAGAAGGCCTCATACTTGTGGTCCCAACAGATCCAAGTGTAATCGAAGCACACACATGTGCACACAAGCGCACACACACACACACACACACACATGCAATATCTATCTTGTTCCAGAAGGTATTCTGTGTTCAGCATCATTCTAACTTTTTAATCAAGACAGACCCAAATGTTACATAAAAAAAAACACCACCACCAAGAAACAAACGATCCCAACAATAAATTTTGTTGTTGTTTTGGGGCTCAGAATCATTCACCAAGCTGTGGACTGTTACAGGCATTTCTGAATGTTTAAAGTCAGGATGAACAGATCAATCTATGACACACCTTTGCCTGTCAAAATGTTCACAACATTTACTTATGGCTTGTTACTGGATCACTTCTACCATGTATTATCACAAAGTGTCCTTGTTCAAGTGAGAAAATATAGGGAAGAGTATGAGGAGGCAAGTTTTCTCAAACAGATCGAATCTTGATAAATCTGAGGGTTTTTTTTTTCTCCAGTCTTATGCTAATATTAAATCATCAGTTAAACAGAACCAAGCAAAATGGGACTGTAATAATGTATGGGTTTTTTTTTTTTTTTTAATTACATCACAATAAATTACCTAAGCAAACAAATACAGCAACAGTACATAGTTATGATCAAAACAGACAGAAGTGCTTCTCTGTCAGTGGTGACCAATGTGTCGTAAACAAAGTATCAATCCTATCAGGTTAAAAAAAAAAAAGCCTCAAGCCTAAAAACATTTTGACAGAAGTGAAGCATATGGAAACACACCTTCACCACACCAGAACACAGCACAGCACACATACACACTTTTCTGTATTGGCTATGGAAAGGGTGCGAGGGGCAGGGAAGGAGTGGGGGGGGGGGGGGGGGGGGGATCAAATCCAAGCAAAACTAACATAGCAGATATCATCAACCACACAGTAAAAAAAAAAAAAAATGAGAATCACACCTGATAAAATGGGTTGACACATTCCACAGTAATCAGTGTTGGGTTCGAATGTGAAGCCTCAGTTTGTTCTTGAAGGTGAATCCCACGCCACAGTGGGGACACTTGTGAGCTTTGATGTTGTTGTGCATGTTCATGTGGTCCTCAAAGTTCTCCTTCCGCGTGATGCCTTTCCCGCACAGCCTGCACACGTGCAGGTTTCGGTTCAGATGCACGCTGTTCCGATGCCGACTGAGCGAACTGTCAAAAGTGAAGGAAGCGTCACAGAACTCGCACACATACGGGGCTTTTGTTTGACTGCTGTCTTTGTGACCCGTGCCAGCGAACAGGGAAGCCGAGGGCATTGATGATTGAGGTGCCAAGGCATAGGATGGATTCATGAAGCTGGCTGCAATGGCAGCTCTGTCACGGGGATGGTAGCTCAGAGCAGTGCCTGAAAAGAAAAGGATCTGGTACTTCAAAACCCTGGAATCCACTCCTTGGCTGACTTAAGTCACAAATCACTCAACAAAACCCCCGCTTCTTGACAGTCACAAAACAACCAACACATACAACCCCAATAGAAACAATTTTCTAAATGAAGGAGACAGGAAAGTTTGTTTGCCACTTCTACATACACAACAGGCACACACACACACACACATAAAAAGGAAACCACATCTTTTATCATCAAAAAAAAAAAAAAAAAAAAAAAAAAGGAAAGATGTTAAACATAAACAGGTAATCAAAGGCAATGTGCATTTCCTTCTTTGATTTTGTTGTTAAAGTAAATACCGATTAAAAAAAAAAAAGTTGACAAATAAATCACCCGATAAAAAAAGAAATTGATTAAAAAAAAAAAAAAAAAAAAAAAAAACAGGAAAAGAAAAAAAGAACAGACATTAGAAAAGGGGAATCCAGACTGTACACAAAACCAGGCAGGCTCTGAATAACACAGAAGAACACCACAGGTGCTGCTTATGTCTGATCATGCATGGAAGGTTATGATGCGAAAAAGTGGGTTAATGGCTAAAAAACATCCCTTTCTCAGCTACATTTCTGCTGGTCAGATGAACAAATGAACAGAAGATGCACTGTACCAAGGCTGGATATTCACCACTGATCTTTATCTACCAGAGATATGCCACACTGTCAATAAAGGTGACAAACAAAACTAACTTCACAGCTTCAATCGAAATAAATCAGTTTTTCACAATCCTCGTCCTTTTCTTTCAGAGTGTTTTTTTTTAGCACAGAAACCAGACAGAGGCAGACCTGGTCTTCCATTTTGGAATGACAGCAGCTGAGTCTGGATCACTACCAATCTTTTTGTTTGTTTGTTTTGTGTGTGGAGGGGAAAAGGGGGAGGGGGGAAGAGGGGTAATGATTTCTTGATATTTGAATCACTCAAATGCAACTGTAGTAATGCTAAGAGCAAGCACAAATATATATATGCAAGTGCTCTCAAGCATAGATATGTGTGTGTGTGTGTGTGAGTGAGTGTGTGTGAGTGAGTGAGTGTGTGTGTGTGTGTGTGTGTGTGTGTGTGTGTGTGTGTGTGTGTGTGTGTGTGTGTGTGCGTGCGTGCGTGCGTGCATACCTGAATGAGTGTGCGCCAGCACATTTGTGTATGTGTGCGTGTGTGTGTGAGTGTGCAAGCGCACATGCATGCACAAGAGTATAAATACATTTACATGGGAGTATGCACACATATATAAAGCATGAAAGACTTTTTTTTTTTAATGTTTTCCAAACAGGCAAATTGTTTTTCCCTCCCTTTTCCTCTTAACAATACAAAATTCCATCCCAAAAGCATCCATTTATGGTCTTTTAGGCAGTAATATTAAACAGTGTCCACATCCAAGTTTACCTTTGTATTTGACGCTCTGATACTGTCCATCACACTCTTCTGCGGTCATAGAAAGAAAAAGCCACACCTGAAGACCAAGTTGGACCCAGAGAAGTACTGTCCTCAACTGCTGAACCAACTCAAGGGGAAGAAAGCCTGCACCCTTTATGGTGGTGCAGGTGCCCCCGGTTGGTTGGTTTGGCAGTCTGAGGACAGTACTTCTCTGGGTCCTACTGGCACCTTCGGGTGAATCTTTTACTTCCTGTCCACCACATCCCTCTGCAGTCACAGTGTTCTATCGCACATCATGACTTACTGCTGTTGATCAGCTGTTAACAACAGCACACAGTAGGCACAGTCCCCAAAATAAATCGTGACCTGGTCCTCGACATCTATGGAAACAGGTCTTCGAAACAATCTGCACTAAAACATAGCCACATTTGGTGCCATGCTTTCTGATGATACAACCCACTACCAGTCTGAACAAGGCCCTGCTTAGCAACCATGCATTGGAAATATCCTGTTTCTTCCCAACAGTGAGTCGGCTGAATCTCAACAAATCATCATACATCAACTCCCCATTTACGACGCTGTTCGCTTGTACTTGCTACACACAGCCTTGCGTAGGTGCCGCCTCAGTCCACTCTTGAAGGCAAAGCAAATAGAGCAGTAGGGGCATTTGTGGACTCGGATGTTTCTGTGCATGTTGAGGTGGTCCTCATAGTGGTCCTTCACAGTGAACCCTTTCCCACACTGCTCACACTTGTAGCGGAACTTTTTCAAGTGGAAGTGGTCGATGTGCTTTTCCAGCCCATGACTTGTCGTCATTGTTGCATCGCAGTAGTCGCAGATCAGCAGCTTCTTGAGACTGTTGTCCTGAATGGCTCCAACTCCTGCACCGAATACGTTCAGTCCAAGTATGGATGAACGAGGGTCTGTGATTTCGGATGATCCACGAGTGTGGCTTGAAAGACGAGGCCCACTTGTAATTCTCCCAGACCAGTGTAAAGGACCTAAAACATAACATCACCCCACTGTCACTAATTCTCATGACCATGATAAACAGTCTTTCAAACATTTTCTGTACAGTCAATCTAAATCCGTTCAAAGCCTTCAGATGGTAGCTTCCATGCTCATCGATTCCAAACATGTCTTCTTTAACTAATGCATCATAATGCCAAACTTCCAAAGGGAAATTATCATCCTTGTAGGGCTGCAGACGCATACAGGGAGCTGCTGAAGTCAATCTTTGGCACATCGCTGCCTGGTATTGCATATTAGTATTGATTGCAAATGTATAAGACTTCGAGTTTTGTCCAAAGTAATTGTTTCTATGAAAGTTCATTCTTGTCTGTTTTCAGGAAATGCAATAACCCCTCTTTTGAGCACTATGGCTTATGTGGCATGGAATTTAATAAATGTTTAGCTGTGGTCCTTACGAGGATAGAAGTGGCTCCTAAATGCATGCCAGCAGCCTGACTTCTATAGTTCCATATTCCAGGAACTGATTTATTTATTTACGCATATTCTCAAACTGTGCCTCCTTGATGACATGTGCTGATCTTACATGAGTATATTTAAACCTAATTATATTTTTTTTTTTAATAAAAAAAGGAAAAGACAAAATCAGTATGGATGAAAGTCAGAAGCCTTAAACCAGGTTGAATAAATCATGACCCATTCTCCCTTAAGGGAAAAAAAAAGCATGTAATACAAATAATAAAACTGATCATTAATGATTGCAGGCAAAGAAGTTTTTCTGAAGGATGATTTGCTGTGGCCGACAGTGATTGTAGAGCAGTATGTACTTTGACGGTCATAAAACTTGTTGAACGAAGAACACACACACACACGCATGCACACACACACACACACACACACACACGCACACACACACACGCACACACAATCTTTTCCTCAGCCTTGTAGCCCAAATGTGGCATCCACAGTCGACTGGGCAATAAACACCATTACTCCCAGACTAAATTGCAACTGCACACTTATCTAAAGATCAGTTAAAAAAAAGAAAAAAGAAGACTCATGGTACAAAACGGCATGAACCATTTGAAAATATTTGTACAGGTATGTCCAACGAAGAAATATGACAGACAGCAAAGGCAGATGATAGCCAAATGTAGGTCAGTCACATGCAAGAAAGGAAGACAGATGACAAGAACTTAAGATGCCTTATTAAGTATAATTTTATTTGATCAAACATGAACATGCACCATCGCCAAAACATCTGAACAGAAGAAATGTGTGCACATCAAGTCAATGCCATAAACATGTTTTCTTTTTTCTTAACTTTTCTTTCCCCCCTTCTAGTAACAATCAAAGTATCAATAAATTAGGAGATTAAAAAAATTGTACATTCTCGATTTGATATAATGTGCACCAGAAAGAATGAGGCAGAAGACTTAACCCACGCCTTCCCTCCTCACATCCATCTGTGTCACAACAGCACTTTTGTTCTCAACGGAAGTGGGTCAGTCTGCGTCACTGTCACTTTTTTGTACAAATAGACACTGGGACAGCAAACAACACAGAGAGTCTGTTTGCGTCACTGCTGCACGTTTTGTGCACAACAAACACTGGGACAGCGGACAACACAGTGGATATCAAACAACACAGTGAGTCTGCGTCACTGTCGCTTTTTTGTACAAATAGACACTAGGACAGCACACAACACAGTGAGTCTGTTTGTGTCACTGCTACACGTTTTGTGCACAACAAACACTGGGACAGCAGACAACACAGTAGACAGCAAACAACACAGTGAGTCTGCATCCCTGCCGCTTTTTTGCACACAACAAACACTGGGACAGCAAACAACACAGTGAGTCTGTTTGCGTCACTGCAGCACGTTTTGTGCACAATCAACATTGGGACAGCAAACGACACAGTGAGTCTGTTTGTGTCACTGTGGCACGTTTTGCGCACAACAAACACTGGGACAGCAAACGACACAGTGAATCTGTTTGCGTCACTGCTGCACTTTTTGTACACAACAAACACTGGGACATTGAACAACAAAGTGCAGGCTGCACGTCAATAATTTATTTCAAGAATTAAGCAATTCATTCGTGTGGCCATTCTACAACCAGCTTCATTTTGTCTTCCAAATAAACAAACACACAAAAACTGTGAAAGAAAGGAAGATGGATGACAACAACTTAGACTCTACACCCATTTTGTGCCGAAGTGCATGAAGATAAGTGACAGCTCGTTCATTTTCGCTGTCCTGAGTGTTGTGCATCTTGCCTGAAGAAGACCTAAGAGGTCAAAACGCGTCGTGTTCTGTCTTGCGATTCGTTTGTTTTTTTGGTGGTTTGCTATTAATTACATTTAAAATTGATTCAAATTCAATAAATTCAGAGATACATGACAAATCATTCGTACAGTTCTGGGGAAATGTGGACTGTACAGCGAAGGGCAAGGCAAGTCATAATCTGTAGTGATCAATGAAATCGGCCGAAGATTCTTCAAGAGAAGGTGTTTTCTGGGTGGGGTTTGGGTCTGAAAAGAACTGATGCAATGAATGTATACACTGCCACAACTGCTAAAGGTCACCTTTAATTTTCTGGAGTAAGTCAACATCCCAGCATAATGCCACACCACAAAAAGGAATCACTCAACACAGCATCAGTTTGAATTCTATGAATGTTGCCTTTTGCACCCAAGTGCAGCGCAGTACTAATATCAGTTGAAATAAAATGAATCATACCTAAAGTATTGACGTCCTTGAGGTGGATATGACTAGGCTGTACCAGCAGTGCCAGCCCTTCTGATTGATTTCTCAAACTCAGATTAAAGACACATTTACATGCACACACACACACACACACACACACACACACACACACACACACATGCACACATGCACACACACACACTCACACAGAGAAAACAAAACCACTAAAAAATCATCAAAAATGTTAAATGTAACAAACAAAACAACATATGACAGCAAAGAAAGACAATAATTGCCTTGAAAAGACAGATTCAACGAGAGTGACTAAAGATAGAACTTCCTGAAGGTAGGGGAGCTGGCTGTTATGACAGAGCCACAAGCATTATGACTGGGACTTGCTAGCAGATTTTGCCGAGTTTAGCTGTGTCTGTACAGGAAGGGCAATGGACAAAGATGAAGCTTTTGATGGAACTGTGTGCTTTGCAGAATAGCAGAGTAAAAAAACTTAACGGTTGTACATATATACATACAAAGAAGTTAATGGTTGTACATATATAAAGTTTATAGCAAAGAACTAGATTTATTTTCATGTTGTTACTAACCCACCAACCCCACACACAGGTCACAATGGGTCTGAAAGTCTTGGAAAAAAAAAAAATATATATAATATACACATAAACATTCTCACATAAGAACTGCAGACTGAAAACACCCCAAAAGACTGACTTCATAAATGTCGTTCAACCGATGAGATAAGCAAGCTCTCAGGAGACACGTGGCCCAAGTCAAGCTGACACCAGTCATTCCGTTTATCGTTTACAGATTTCCACAGTGAAAAAAAAAAAGGTTTGTGAGAACAATGAAAAAAGTACCAAATATATATACATAAATATATTTTACCCCACCCACCCCCCTCCCCGTTCCAAGAGAGAGAGAGAGGGGTGGGGGGGTGGGTGGGAGGGAGAGATGGGGGGAGGGCACTACTGGCAAGTAACTGCAAATGGGAAGGGGGGGGGGGGGGGAGGGGGTGCCCATACCACTAACAGCAAACCATCACCTAGAAGTTTGAACAGAAACAGCAAGCATGTCTGTATGAGACATGTATGATGCAAGTACCATCACCTAGAAGAACTAAACATTCATACAGTAGAAGCATGAAGCATAAAACTATTCTAATGTAACTCTCACTGCCCAGAAGTTTACAGGGTAAATGCAAAACTGTAAATGGGGCTTTTCTAACAACCACCACCTGTAAGATTATACATGCGAGCATACAAATATGAACTGTTCTGATAGAATTCCTACTATCTAGAAACTTCATCCACTAAGAGCTGGCATACACATATGATACTGCTCTGATATACATCTACTGACAGGTTGGCACCGCAAGTGCAAGCATATGTAAATACGACTATTCTGAAGCCACCACCATCCATCCGATTTCCCAGAAAATTACTAGACAGGATAAACCGCAACTTCTCATTAATGGTAAAGCTTCTTATAGCCCAGCCGACCGCAAAGGGCCATATCACGGGCAGTGCTTTAACAACGTGTGAACAAATAATTACAGTGGAAACATGGCTTATCAAGCTTCTTGCCTGTTTGTGACAAGCTGAATCCAGAGAAAAATGTGTGGTAAGGAGTAAATTCAAAGGTGATGAATACGTTTGTACCGAATTGCATGAAGTGGAAATAGCTTCCATCAGAGAGTGTTCACATCATCTGATTAGTTTAAATATCTATTAGACAATAAATGGCAAAATGATCCAGCTGACGTGGTTAAAAAAAACACAAAAACAAGCAAACAAAAACAGTAAACATTAGTCAAAACTGAAGGTTCCTTGAGACTGGCACAAAACAGTAAGACACAACTCACACAAGGCGTTTCCACACATCACCACATCTAAGCTGTTGCAGAGATAAGACAACAGAGCAGGAGGATGGAGGAATCATCAACTAAATTTTTACTGGGGAAGGAAGCTGAGAACTATTTTGATCACAGCGAATGATGAGAAGCCCAATGGTGACCGATTCTGTTGACAGCACAGCTGAAGGTAAAAGTTAAGTTCATTTCTTTTTAATCTAAAACCAGCTGAAATATATCTTTTAGCTAGAATATATCTGATGCAGTTCATGAATGTCCTTCTAATCACTAACAAATAGTATTCATTTCATGCAGTTCTAGTGATGTATAGTCACTACCCAATCAAACACCATTCATTCTTTCCCAAAACAATGACTTGCACTAGTTACAGTGCAACATATTGTGCATATGCGGGAACAGCCATGACATGAATTGTCTGCTTGAAACACACACACACACACAACACACACACACAGCCATGACATGAACTGTCTGCTTGAAACACACACACACACACACAACACACACACACACACACACACACACACACACACACACACACACAGGAGGGTTTGTTGCAATGCCTTAAAAAAAAAACAGGTAAGGTGGGCACATTCATTAACTAGAGGCAGTCAGTTCCAAACAGCTGGGGTGGCAAAATTCAAGGATTGTGGGTGGTTGTTGCTGTTGTTTTGCTTTCTCAAAAAATGTTTTACTTAAATCATGTTTTCTTATCAGTAGTTAAAAATAAAGCAATGCACAAGAAAAGATACTTGTACAGTTATAAATGTACAACAGTGAATCTTAATAAAATGTTCAGATCTCGCTAATAAAAACAAACTAGAATACAGCAGGCTTTAACTAACATTAACTCGCTCTGTTAACACACAGGGATCAGTATTACGGACTATATGAAATTTAACAGCAAAGTCCAAGAGGAAGCAATAAGAACATAAGCAATGCAACAGCATTTTGAAAAAAAAAAAAATAATCACATGAAACAAAAACAACAGACTGAACTTTTATATCCATCACGCTTAAAAAGCAAGCAAGTCAGTACACACACACAGGCGAGATTCAATTCCACTGCGTTTGTTTTTTTCCAGGAATTGCTTTCAGGTTCTTTACAGCTCAGCCAACTGCTGAGGCTATCTCAGAGCTGAAATAAATAAAAATACATAAACAAAGAAATAAGCTGAATTTTCTCCCTTATTTTCATTCATTCCTTTTTCATTTTTACACAGAAAATTAGAAGCGCTTTGCATAAATGAGAGATCAAGTGATGATCTTTCCATTTTGCAGGATCACTCTCTCTTCCATGCCGATTCAATTTTTCCTCATCCTCCATGATTCTGTTCCTTGAATTTCAGCCTCAACAAAGATGTCTGTGACGAATGTGCCGGCGCAGGCTGGTCTTATAAGTGAACTGGCGGGAACACTGTGGACACACATGGGTTTTCACATTGTTGTGGCGATTCATGTGCCCTTCAAAGTGGTCCTTTTCTGTGAAGCCCTTGCCACACACAGGACAGGTATGGGGCAGCTTGTTCAGATGCAGCAGTTTTTTGTGCCTATCCAAGCCACTGGCTGAGGCAAACGAAGCATTGCAGTACTCGCACAGGAGGATTTTGGCAGGAAACAGGTTTCTGAGACTGGGCGCAATGCTGGCGTCAGAGCCAGATGTGGACACACCAGCCTGCGGAGGAAGATGAGCGGGTGCAGCCTGCTTGGATAGCAGGCCAGTCAGCCGAGAGTCAACGCTGTGCTGAGGATGGCTCTCTGTGTTTGGAGAGGATGGTGGGTACCAGGATAGTCCTGGAAAAACATGGCACCATCTAAGTTATGCTGTATATGGAAACAACCATGCTGTTTGTTATGCATTCATATTTCTTTCACTGCACATCCACTGGCATACTGATCTTGCTCTCTGGGGGTTTTACTGTGAATTTCTCCCCTACAATGTCATGAAACGCTGGGGATGTTTTGGTGACTTCTGTTCACACTGAGTTTTAAATACTCTCTTCACAAGAAGAATATCAAGTGTAAACACAGATTATGCATGCACATAGGTTCGCTGGACTCTAAGTAAGTTTGGAAACAGCCTGTGAATAAATGACAGAAATTCTCTAAGAAGCAAAGAAAATTCTGCCATGTTGAAAATAAAATTTTTCAAAAACAGGAGGGGAAAAGCACACAGAAAGCATTCAAATTCAAACTCTATTTCAGATTTAATTTCACATCAACCAACAAACAGAATCCACATTCAGAAAGAGGTCAGAAGTAGATAACAGCCTTGGCTCCACAAAAGCCTTGTAAGAACACTAATACTGCTGTGTGTTTTTTTTTGTTTGTTTTTTTTAAACAACCACCCCCACTGCAAAGGAGTGGGAAGTACAAAAAACTTCAACCCCAAAGATGTGATACAACCCCAGGCTGAAGATTATTGTGACAGTTCATCAAAATCAGCCAGTCACGAGGAGCTGCTGCACTGTGACTTTTCGCGATCGTTGAATCATCACATGACGGGCGCTGTGCCGATACTGTTGACAGGCCATAGATAACACAGGGCACGTTGTCAGAATGATGGCAACAGACAGTCTAAAAAAAATAATGAGACCAAATTTTCCAGAGGATTCTCAATCAGTGCTTTCAGAGAACGCATCAGGCTTTCCTAGATCATGTGACACAATGAGCGATCCAGTAACACTTCATGCTGTTTATAGCCAAGCTGACAAGGAGCAGCCACATCAGAGCTGTCATCTTGTCGAAGTAAATTCCTTACACAGTTATCTAAACAACACCAACAACTACCTAAAATCCCTTTAAATTCTCTTCCATAAAAATCTTGATGCAAATGAAAAATATTTATCTCTTTCTGGAACTAAAAAATCACATCTGGTGGAACACTTCTAAACAAGTTTTTCACCAAGTCTGCAGTAAAGAGTTTAGGTCCGACATCATGTAAGGCCAAGAACTCGGTAAGGATTAAGTCATTTTCAAGCACTGAAACTTGTGCTCTGTTCAAAACACAATCATATGAAGTCAAATTACCAGCTGTGTTTGAACTGTAGAACTCTTTTTACTAGGAGGCTCTGATGAACAAAAAGTTGTTATCACTTCCCAGCAAAAAAGAGAAAGCTGATGGTTTACTTGATGATGCTCCAGAAAATGATGTAAATGAACTGTTCCATAGCAGAGACTCAGATCCACTTACACAATTTGTTTTTCCACAAAGCAGACCATTTTCAACACTATAAAATACAAACTTTATGTATCCATTTTGACTTCTGAATCTTGTGTATGATTAAAAAAATAACATAACTTTCTGTCACTGGGGGGACAAAGGCAGTAACTGTCCACTTTTAAATTATGTGTGAAATTGTTAGTTAATTTTTAAAAAAATGAGAAAATAGGTTCTGAAAAAGGCCAATTTTAGGTATCACCAGGCATTTTCTGAGATTACATACAGTGTCAACAGTGTTCATTGAGTTTGCAATTACATACAGTGCCAACAGTGTTCATTGAGTGGCATGAGAGTCAATATTGATTATGTTACAAAGGTTGGACTGAGTTTGCATATATAACACAAACCCAGTGCCACAACAGTATTCTGACTTGGAAAAAGAACAAACAAACAAACCTAACATGAGCCCAGATAGCCGTATATTTGAACAACCAGTGAATCTTAATTTTGCAAAAGAAAACTAGGTTGTTCTATCTGAATAAATGCAGTTATACGAACGATACCCAGTCCATCAGAAAAACACTTTTCCAGTTGGGTATCATTACGAACAATGTGAACACAAACATATTCTACTGGATTTTTTGTCCCCAACATGGCGGACAAAATCAAAATACCCCCCAACAACAGATTCATCTTCAGATCACCTGAAGTGCCTAGGCATCTCCATTAATCAGTCAGCTTACTGCCATCAAAATATGAAGTGCTTTAGGAGCTCAGTCGATGAAGTGTCATTCTGTTGGAGGCTGTTCATTTTCCGACTTCCACTGACTACCTCCACAGGAACCATTCCGAAGATGCAGACTGACACCCGTCTTGTAGGCAAACTGCTTGGGGCAGTTTGGGCACTTGAAGGCTTTGATGTTGAAGTGCATGTTCAAATGTCCTTCATAATGCTCCTTGAACATGAACGTCTTTTCACAGATGTGGCAGCTGAACTTCCACTTCTGCTGATGGACTCGCTTTTCATGATTCCTGAAGCCACTGGCTGAGGTGAAGGTCATGCTGCACTGTTTGCACACAAAGAGGCGTTTGCGAGGAACTTTTAGAGTCTCTGGTGCTTGGCACCCTGCGGCAGCCATACCCCTATTTGGCCCTTGAAGAGGTGGAGGCGGTCGGCCACCCGAAAATGACCCCATTGGAGGAAGGGTGGCAGTTGCTGAAGAACTGTAGGGGACACCTTGACTGCCTGTTACAGTGGAAGGTCCTGGATAGCCCAATGGGAATCCTGGAATTACATATTGCCTGTATCAGACACACAGCCACTGCCACCAGAAACTGAAAATAACCCAGGATGCACACCACAAACTGAAAATGAGGCCTTTCAATGAAATGAAACTTTGGAATGAAAACTGATGAAAAACAGATATTCATGACTCTGAGTGTGTGTGTGTGTGTGTGTGTGTGTGTGTGTGTGTGTGTGTGTGTGTGTGTGTGTGTGTGTGTGAGAGAGAGAGAGAGAGAGAGGGAGGGTGGGAGACGGGGGGGGGCCCAGAAGGAAAAGATTACCAGCTAATATATCCATGTGAAAAGATCATGGAAGGGAAAAAATTGCTAGGGCGAATGACTAGAGTGTCCAACTAGAACATAGTTACACACTAAAAAATAATTCAATCTTCAGTCTGTCTGTCTTCCAACAATCTGTCTGTTCAAAACATCATTTTAAGGCATACTCTATTTTTCAAAGTCTTTCCACACAATAAGCTTAAAGCATCTACGCTTTTGAAGGCACATCCCCTTTACTTAAACAAAGGTACCAACTAACCATAAGAGTACAAACAATATCACGAAACTATCTAGCCTCCTCTCTTTGATGGTGTCAGAGTTCAAGGCCAACACATGGCCATATTCTTCAATAGCCTATGCTCTCTCTCTCTCTCTCTCTCTCTCTCACACACACTCTTAGAGCAAAATGAGTTCAAACGAAAATTCTCTTGAGTTCAATACTCCTCCCTCCACCCCCCCTTCCATTTTCCAGAATTCATGCCATGATGCTGCTGTTAGATTCACATTTCAGATCTTCAATCCCATCATTTGTAACCACAATCCTCAGACTGAAAACATGTCCATCCTCTGGCTGAAAGCTGTGCATGTGTCCATTCTCTCTATGAGAATGGAACACCCTCCATCTGACGGTCAAAGTCTGTTCATTGTTAGAATAAAGATCTGTCCCATGGAGGCAGCACTGATCCAGTTTCATTCATATTGTTATACAGTGACACTCTGTTCAATGTGACTGCATGGATGAAATATTGTTCATTGTGACAGGATGAAATTGTGTTTCTTGTGACAGGATGAAATATTGTTCATCGTGACTGGATGACATTCCTTTCCTTGTGACATGATGAAATATTGTTCCTCATGACAGGATGACATTCCATTCCATACGATAATATGAAATTTTGTTCAATGTGATGGGGTGAAATTCAGTTCACTGTGAAAAGAAGAAATTGTGTTCACTGTGACAGGGTGAAATCCATTCTTTCTGACTAGATGAAAATCAATTAATTGTGACAAGGTGAAAATTTGTTCATTGTGACTGAACGCAGATCTTTTCACTGTGACAGAGTGAAATTCTGTTCTATATTGAGAAACGGTGAAATTCTGTTCATTGTGTTTATTGTGACAAGGTGAAAACTTGTATAATTGAGATAGGAAGAAATTCTGCTGACTGTGACAGGATGAAATTTGATCATTGTGACAAAAAGAAATTCTGTTCATCATGACAGGAGAAAAATCCATGTCATAATGAAAATTTGTTCAATGTGACACAGTTAAAAGTCTGTTCACTTGACAGTGACCTTTTTTTTGTGGCAACAGAATACATATCTGTTCAGCATGACACAGTGAAATTCTGTTCACTGTGATTTTTTTTTGTTTTGGTGACACGATGAAATTCTGTTTAATATGACAGGATGAAATTGTGTTCATAGCGACAGTGAAAAAAACTCTTCACTGTGAAAGGGTAAAAATCTGTCTATTGTGACAGGCAAAATTCTGTTCATTGTGATGATAGGGTATAATTCTATTAGTTGCGATTAGTGAAACCATAAATTGTGACAGGTTACAATTTCTGTTCATTATGACAGGGTAAAAATCTGTTCCTTGTTTTACTGTAACAGGGTTGAATTACTATCACTAAGACAGGGTGTACATTTTTCAATGCAACAGGATAAATTCCTGTTTACTGTAAGAGAATGAAAACATGTTCATGATCGTCCTGAGTACAACAACAACAATATATTTGTCTTGAGTGTACGGGTAGTAATTTATTCAATCTGCAGGTGGAAAAACAAAAGTTCATTCTCAAAGTGTCATGACGTTCTGTTTTACAGTTTCAACCAACAAGTTTTCTGTATATACATAATCCCTCCTACCCCTCTTTCCAAAAAGTCATGACAAAATTAATGTCACATAAAATGACTACGGGTACCAGAAGCTTCCAGACACTTCCTGATTTGTGCACACATAAAAAGGAACCTGTGCGACAAACCTCATCCACGTTTATACATGTATATTCTATCACAAGTGACCACAACATCATTTCAGATGATCAAAACAGCGAAACATACTTCACATGCAGACATGAATGATTATTCATTTCCGTACATGTATTCAACACTGATGAACTCATGCATTTAATGCTGCCAAGTCAAACGGTTTTGATCAATTCTGTTCCGAAATGACATCTGCAATTCGCTGATCATGTCATTACATGACTGTTTTCACTGCTGCCAAATAACTTGATTATCTTCCAAATTCTGTTCTCAGCCTTGGAGACATTCTGCTGGTCTTATTACTCAATGAGCACTTTAAAAAAGGGTTTACTTTTCTACTGATAAGAACTTGCCCCCCCCCCCCCCCCCCCCCCAATCCCCCTTTCACTGACGATGTCAAAGCATTATTCATAATAAATAGATTTTGACCCTACCCCATCATTTACAATATCACAGCTGTTATTCGAATTAACTAAATAAAACAAACAAAATGAACCTGAGGGTGGCAGGCATTGCAAAGAAGATTGGAAAATAAGACCCATGTGATGTTTCTGATCACTGACTGAAACCACATTCACTGAATGGAGAAACCACATTCTTTCAGATACGGTTACAATGAAAGTCCTATAATGGCTAAAGTATTAAAGCTCAGTGCAAAAGATTATACATAGCACTGTATTCTATTTGACCTAATCCCGACAATATCTTTTATGAAAATTTTCTCTCCCAGGAGTCAACTGAAGCAAATAATCAACGTATTGCATCAGTGTGTGTGTGTGTGTGTGTGTGTGTGTGTGTGTGTGTGTGTGTGTGTGTGTGTGCATGCGCGCATGTGTGCGAGCATACGTAATCACGCGTGCATGTGTGCGAGGTGTGCGTGCGTGCGCACTTGCTTGTGCGTGTGTGCATGTGTATATGTGCATTCCCCAAGTTCATTTGTCAGTAATTCTAACAATTCATATTCCACATATGATGAACAGAAAGAAGTAAAAGAAAAGATTGGATACAAAACAACCGATGGACAACTCTACTGTTCAAAGACAAAGATATAGGCAGAAAAAAAATCATAGAGAAGAAAAACAATACACCAGAAACAAACCTGTGCACATCTTCATTTTCCAATTTTATTCATAAATGTAACAATTTTGTATTGCTCTGCTCTGTCTCCATTTTATACAACCAAAACATAAAGCAATAACAACATTTTTCTACATCAAAAGTACATTTCTCACATGACATGCTGTGTTCACATTCTTCAGAAGCTGTTAAAAATTCGCAAAAATATTCCAACACAAAATTTCTTTAAATTTTAAAGTAAAATATTGTGATCAATATTTTAGCTCAAAACAAAACTCTTCTTGAATTTTGAAAAGAATGTCTTTGTTCACATTATTCATGGAGCAGAAATAAAAACAACACGAGCATTGTTTTTGTCACCATTAATTTCATTTCCTTCTGAAAGACAGTACAAATATCTGAACTAGAAAGTTTACTGCAGCTGCCACTATAACACTGCTGACAAGCGAATATTTCTAAATGTGCAACGTTTCCAGGAATTATTCTAAATGTGTGTGTGTGTGTGTGTGTGTGTGTGTGTGTGTGTGTATGTGTGTGTGTGTGTGTGTATGTGTGTGCGAGTCACAGAGAGAGAGAGAGAGAGAGAGAGAGAGAGAGAGCGCATGTGCGTGTGTTTATGAGTATGTATGTGAAAGATTTGTATCTGTGTGCATCTGTGTTCATCATTGTACTGTATGGCCCGACTCTCTGAGAATATGGCTCAAAGCCACAAAAACATTCTTACCGACTAAAACAAAAGAGAGCACATGTGCTCCATTAATGGATAGTGATCTGTTTCTTTTTACCAGAAATTCCAGAGAAAGCCAACTTGCAAACACAAATGAAGCCCAGCGACCAAATCTTTCAATTCAAATCAAAATACTTGAAATATCACGTGAGAAGCAATCATAAGAATGTACTATACCTAAAACTGACAGCCGCTAAATCAAATAAAAAACAAAGAAAAAAAAATCACATACCAAAATTTTTTTTAAAGACATCAAATGCGTGCTTTTCTAGGAGAAAAAAAAAAGATTTTGAATTAAATCAATCCACACACATCGAATTGTAATTCTTGTCGGTTGTGTAAAAGTACTAAACCAAGACCACGTACATATGTTCCTTGTTTCACAATTGTTATTTGTACTGAGAATATAGTTGCTATATTTTGCCACAGCCTCAAACCGCTGCACGGCGTCAATCTTTTAGCACACCAGCTTCAGTCACGCCAGCAATTTAGTCAAAGAGATACGTCAACATTTATCCCAAAAGCCTTACTCCAATCAATAGCCAAACTGTGGACTGGATTGGTCCAGCTGCCAATCAACATTCAGCTACACAGCCTTGCTTCATCTGCAGTGTCAATATGTCGCCACACAGCCTAGGTCATGAGGCAATGTTAACAAAACCTAGCAAAATTTCCTCTTTATCATTTTACAATTTTAGCCCAGCCAATCATAGGAGATCCTTTCAGGAAAGAGCCTGTCCTACCAAAAAAAAACCTGTATACGCATGAAATTCACAGAGAGATAACTGGTCTGCTGATGTCCTGAAGGCTGATAAAACTAGCTTACGCTGAGAGCGCCCAACATTCCCTTTTATATTTCATCCCCTTTGTACAGAAACAAGTACAAGAAAAAAATACTGAAAAAGATTTGAATGCCACAAAAAGGACATGAAAATGGTCAAATGGTCAAACTGACCCTGCAGAATGGACAGCTAGTGTCCACTCTGGACAGCCTGTACATTTTCACCACTTAGTTGCCCCATTACAACAAAACTGCTGGCATGTTAGAAAAAGTCTACCAGAGAAGATGAGTAGAGAACTGCCAAAAGAAAGAGAGCTGAATGGCCAATAAAAGCAGACACAGACAGCACAACAGTGCTGAATTTTCTTTTCTTTTTTTTTCTGAAGCACAGTCAATGAAAAGGAGAAATCACTAGCGCTACACTGTGTTTTTTTTAACTAGCACAGTATGTTAAGAATTCCTGTATTCAATTTCTATTGAAATGCTGTCCCTACAGGGACAGCAAAATAGCCTCATCCCAGCTGCTATGTGAACATTCACCTATACCAGTGGCGATCTCCACAACATTTCCTCTGCATTGCTATGTTCTTGTATGAACCTAACTTCATGGAAAGCTGATTCAGAATTTTGAAATAATGCTCCAATTTGGAAAAAAAAAAAAAAAATGATAAAAGACATTCAAAAAATAGCTAGCCTTGCACACATCCAGTCAAACTTGAACAGTCAATAGAAAAAAAGCATTACAAGACCGCTGAACTCTCTCTCTCTCTCTCTCATAGTAAATGCACAAAACATCTGGAGGCATGGGATGTTTGTGTTTCCCTTTTTTTTTTTCTCCCACCAACATCCATTACAAAGTCATTCTACGGCAGACACCATTCAGCACCCCACTTCAACTTTCACACATCAGTGCCCAACATGGTCAGCTTCATAGTGACCTCAAGTTCAAGCAAGCATTGTTAACAGTTTGGCCAGTCCCTTCCCTTCATATTTATTTTCCCTCCATCATAAAATGTAAAGCATCATTTTCTTCGTCAAAATGCCATATCAGAGAGATTCACAACAGTAAACCAATACATTTCTCAAAGACACATTCCCTTTTATGATGCCTTTACCTGCCAGCAACATGTTTAAGCTTGCTGCATCCAGCGCACATGCTACAATTTACTGCAGCTTTCCAGAAAGCCCCTGTGATTTGCTGCATGTCTGATAAAGCTCCACACATAACTGATCTACACTCTAACATATCCTGCTAATTCAATGGAATGATAAGAGGACACATCTATGTCTTAACATGCAAGAGACAAGGTGAGTTGACTGTCTGCTCATCATACCAGTACAAGTAAATACTGATGATACAACAGTCTGATCTCTCAAGGGTTCTACAGTCTTCCAGAAATGAAACTCTAAGCACACTTTTGGGGCCTCATAAAAATTTCTGTAGCATCAATAAAGATGAACTACAATCACCCTAGAACAGAACCTTTTCAAGGACTGTGTGAGGACAAAGCAGCATTAATTAGGGAAAACAGTGACGTCTGGAAAACACAAAAGGCACAAACATATGCTTGCAAGACATTCACACATTCTACAAATTGTAGTCAACACACCAAAATTGTGTCCAGTACTAAGTACATCTCTGATGTATCCTCTATGCTTCAATCACCAGCCAAACTTCATGATTCCTTGAGAAGCAGGGATATAAAGTCCCCTTCCTTCCCTCTTCCCCCAAACATGCTCTAAGGTGATCCAATACGTTCAAGACAAAAAAACCCAAACTTATTGGCACCTGGTAAAAATGAGGAAACCTTATCATTGGCTTGATGCACACAGTCACAGGCTATGTGTTTACTGGTTTGTTCTGACAGATGCCATCACGGATATGCTGCCTAAGGTTATTCTTGTAGAGGAAGGAGTGGTGACAGTGTGGGCACTGGTGAGCTCGGATGTTGCTGTGCATGTTCATGTGATCTTCATAGTACTCTTTTCGGTCAAACCCTTTGCCACAGATAGGGCAGATGCGAGAAAGCTTTGTATGGGTCAAGTACGCTGAGGAGGTAGGGTGACCAAGTAATGAGTCTCTCGGTGGAGTGGTCCCTTCAGCTGACAAACTTCGGCCTGCTTGTCTTCCTGAGGGTTTAAACAAGCTTCCAGCTACTCGCCATACTGACCCTGGAAAAACAGGACACCTTCGATCACAAATTTGACAATGATGGTCAGTACAGCATTGATTTATAAGAATTTTTTTTAAAAGACTAGGCATAAGAATGACTGATTATGAGGGATACGGAAGTATGGAGACACATAAACAGTCGTTAATTTCCGAGATATTGCATTGCAAGTAAGAAACATTTTGATCACAAAGGCCTTTAGTCAACCAATAGTCGAATATACTGGGGGTTTAGCTGGCTTTTTCTTTTTGTCCTTCCCATATCTTGCACAAGAACGAGGCTTTACATCAGGCGTAAGTCATCACTGTTTTTTGCAAACACCCCAACGCATGTGGCGTTGAAGACTGGTTTTGTAAGTGAAGCTGGCTGAACACTGGGGGCAGGTGTGACATTTGACATTGTTATGCTTGTTCATGTGGTCATTGTACAGCTGTTTCATCTGAAACCCTTTGCCACACACACTGCATACGAACGGCGCTCGGTGGAAGTGCACATCATTTGTATGCATTCGCAGCCCATTGCTGGAAGAAAAGGTGGCATCACAATATTCACAGATCAAAAACTGTTTGGTCTGAGCCTTGCTGACCGCCAGAGTGTCTTGATTGTACGTAGGAACTTGTCTGGTGTCCAGTGCCCAGCTCTTTTCTGCTGTACTGTGATAAGGCATGGCCTTCAGTGACACAACAGGTGTGTGAAAATCTGAATTGTTCATGACAGGCTGCATCGCTGAAGACTGTGACTTGCCTACTCTGTCCTCCCTCAGCCCTGGAAACACCCATACACTGGTCAGTGTTGATTCTTCAAACTTACTGTTGTCACAGCACAACTACCTCATACTTCTTGTTTACACAAGCATATTTATACTTTGTACCAGTCAATATAAGCCTACACCCCAAGACCATGAGCATTATCCAGTGCTTTGCATGCTAACCCTTCCCCACTTACCAGCCCCAGCCTCCACACATTATCTGAGCATACATACATACAATGAGACTGTCCTTCCCCACACACACTATCTGAGTATGCATACATGAAATGCGACCGATCTTCCCCCTACACACACTCTGAGCATGCAAAGATGTAGCAAGACTTGTCTTCTAGGTAAACAACATGGACGTGACCATCAAAGCTAATAAATTTCACTACCGGCATACCCACATTCACTTCTTCAGATATGCTGGCATTATCTTTACTTGGTCATGCCTGTATGCAGATACTAAAATATCATCTGATTAGGAACACAATAAATGAACACAAAAATTCAATCTCAACTGCAAAAAGATATAGATATTACAGCAGTTTGCCCATTTTAAAGGAAAGTGGAAAAGTTATACTTGATGAGTAGTTTGTAGCTTTCTTGCATTTTTCAAATGCAAAATTATTTAAACAATGAAACACCAACAGCAAAACATTTACACTAAAAAAAATGAACACAAGCAGAGAGGAAAGAGAAATATAAGGAAAAAGAAACGGACAGAGACAGAAAGTGCAAGAATAGGCACAAGAAACTCACAAATACAAGACTATAAAGAAATGAAAGAGAAAAAAAAAAAAGGTGAATTTAAAATCTAAAAAAAAACAACAAACAAAAACCACCCTGATAGCTGCATATATAGTGGAAAGGGGAAAAGAAGGTGGAATGGGAGTGGGGCGGGGAGAAAAGAGCAAACAAATACTGTCAAGGTGTACATAGTTTGTACTTAATTCGGCAGAGAAACACAGAGAATGTGATCCACAGTCTAAGTTATTTTTATACAACAAAAGTCTCTACTACAGTCCATATTAAACATTACATGCACATAATGATGATTAAAAAAAAAAATCTGATCATATCAGAACCTCAGCGGGATGGTTTTAGAAGACAATTTATTAATGCTGCAGCATGCTCTTAAATAGGACTAGTTCACAGTTACTGAGTGAGACTCTTTGTCACCTCCAACTTCTCCTGAAATGTGCTCTGAATGTTTGAAACGGGGGGGGGGGGGGGGGGGGGGGGAAGAAGAGATCACCTTCAAGAACAACCACCTATGTGGCTTTTTTAATGATTTTCTTGTACTATACACTTGAATGCTGAAAATGTCGGACTAAAATTAGGGAGGCGTCCACTGCCAAATACACTTAAAACAAACAAGCAAACAAAAACCATTTGAGGCATCCATTCTGGAAATGCCTAAGTGACAATCTGATTTGAATCAACGAGGCTCTGCTATTCCAACCTCCACTCATCCCCCATCCTCCTCCCCATCCCATGACAGATTTTCTATTCATTATCTGCTGCCACTCCTCCTAGCATTTCGTAAGACTTGATACTTGTCACTTGCCATGAAAAAAATAATTTAAGATGTAAACAAACCTCAAAATGTAATAACAAAAAGGTAGAAGATGACAACCTAGTGAAATTTGTCCTATGCAACCTTTCTACTATACGCTGTTTACCATAATTATAGTTTACAGGACACATCTCAGAGTGACTAGCTTTACCGCTTCCCATTGACATTTCAAGATATTCCATCAATTATTGAATCATTTTCATCAGTTTCTGATCAAACTCACCTCTCAAAATGTTGGTTACCAGGAGTTTTCAGTTTGATTGATTGAAACAATTGTATAAGGTATTCTGGTTGATGTAGTCAGAAACTGCACTCATATTTCATATTGGGCACTCAAAATATTTTGCTGTTTGGTTCTCTGGGACAAAAATTGCATGTAAGCCTTGACGTAACCAAAACAAAAAAAACAAAAACAAAAAAAGGCTTCTGAGATTAACCTCAAAACACGTCTGTTAATATAGTAAAATGCAATTTCTAACTAGTGCATTTTTCAGGAATACCTCTCTAATCATTTTGGCCTTTTCAAACATAAATCTGAAATAGTGCAGACCACCGATTTAGTTTCTTCGTGTTTCTTATAAAACACTTTTTTTTTTTTTTTTTTTTTTAGCAGTCTAGTTTTTTAAGCACTTGACATTTCACTGGTTAAAAAAAAAAAAGACAAATTATGTTCCCAGGGACAGAGTTACAATGAGCTACACCACACCCTTTCAACTCTTTCTACCAACAGGAGCATTCCTCCCCTTTTTATACTGTTCACATTGACAAGAGTCGCAAGTCTCACACTTATTGTGTACAGATGATTACATATCAATTCAGCAACAAACAACAAAAAGCATTAAAAAAAGGAAAAAAGATATCAAGACTTAAACAAATGAGGCACGTCTTGTACACGATTGCTGAATGTGTCTTCTAACGTCTGAACGAAAAGTAAACTGTCTCAAACAAAACGGACACTTGTGAGCTTTGACATTGAAATGCATGTTCATGTGATCCTTGTATCGTTCTATTTCGTGAATTCCCCTTCCACAGATCTTGCAGTGGAAGGCATATTTTTTAAAATGAATACTGTTTGTATGTTTCTTTAGTCCTCCAGCTGTGGCGAAAGTAGCACTGCAAAATTCACAACAAAGCAGAGGTCTCCCAGGTGCATTTGCAAGAGAAGATGCTGCCAAATAACCTCTTTCTTCCAGCTTCAAAACCTTTGGATTCCCACTTGATGAAGTGGAACAGGAGGCAGAAAAGGTGCTGTCTTCAACAAAGTTTTCACCTTCGTGAGACAATATTGGCCCTTGGGACACCGAAGACATTGACTTCAAAGTTTCTGTCAATTTAGGAGGTCTCCACACTGAACCTGGAAAACATACATCAGCTTCCGTCACTGGCGTAACAACCGACAGTCATTACCACAAATATTAATAGCAATATTTAATATAAACAGAAGTGTACAAACACCAAAATTGGTTCTGGTCGGCTATGCAGTTTATCTACCAAGAAACAAAAAAAACTTCAGTCACTTTCTGTTTTCGCACATTTTCCTTCTCTGAGATGTTTGCGTAGATATGCCTTGAAACAAAACGACGCTGAACAGTTAGGACATTTGTGTGCCTTAATCTGTTTGTGTGCATTCATATGATCTGTACAGATCTCCTTCCTTGCAAAGCTTTTTCCACACACATCACACACAAAAGGGTATTTTTTCAAGTGTATCAGATTCCTATGTTCGTAAAGGCCCCCGGAAGAAGCAAAAGATGCATCACAAAATTCACACACAAGGATCTTTGTTGATTTCAGAGCCTTTTTAACTGGAGTAGATGAGGACAAGGATCTTGAAAATGCCTGCTTTGAATCACCACAGAGATCTTTCGGCTGTGAAGACAAAGGCAAGCTTGGAAGATCATCAAGCTCTTGTTTTGTGGACTGATGAATTGCAGAGGATGAAACTGGCCAAGAGCTGAACCCTTCTGTTAATCCTGACATGTTTTCTTCCCAGGCTCCTGGAAAAATAAGGAATGGGGTAATTGGTGACTGCTTGAGATTTATGTGGCTTCTGAACAGCTTCAATCAAAATGAACTGTACACCAAAATGCAGCCTCATCTTAAACCTCCATCCCATTGAAACAAAAAACAATTATAAAAAAACTGGTGGGTGATGAGTGGAAGTAACAAGTATATAACATCAAAAAAATGTTTTTTTAAGGAAAGAAAAAAAAAAGTGCAAAGCACTTATGCACGTAATAGATGCTTCTTGCATACACCATTGCGAATATGTCTCCTCACATCTGATTTGAATGTGAAATGCTTGCAACAAAATGGACACTTGTGCACTTTGATGTTGTTATGCATATTCATGTGGTCTCTGTATCGAGCAGCTGAAAATATTCCTTTCCCACAAATCAAGCAGTTAAAGGGAAACTGTGCAGGGTGAAGAATCCGGATTTGCTCCGTTATGGTTTTGTGTGAAGGGCTGTCCAGAGGAGGTCCTATAGCTTCATAAAATGCATCTTGCGGAAAGGCTGGCGTCAAAGCTGACTGATGAGAGGCTTGACCGACTGTCCTTCCTGCTCTTCCTCTATCAGAACAAGTCCACCACAGTCCTGGAAATACACGGCAGTAACTGTCAGTCTTAACTGTCTGCACGCATTACTCTCTGAATAAACATACTTTTCTTTTTTTTTCTTTTACAGGTTCAGTCATTTCTCCCAACAGTCACAGACACACACAAATACATACTTCATGGACAGCACAAATAAACACATCCAATGACACAGATTTTAGACGAAACAAAAATCAAACATGAAACACTGCTGAAAATGTGCTAGTATGTTATTAAACAGGTGGGAAAAAACACAGGTGGGAAAACACACGCACAAAAACCCTAGCCTCTATTCATGATTCAGGGACTGAGAACAGAAAAAAAGGATAAAAGTATGTGTGCTTATTCTTTTTTTCCTCATGACAACTTAACCTGGCCAAACTACTTCAACATTGAAATGACTATCTGTCCACTGAATCTATTTCTCCATACTAGAACAAAAGAATTCAAAAATCAATGTAAGAGTAAAAAGAATAACGTCATTACTTCTCCCCTCCCTTTCATGACTTAAAATATTCACTTTTTCATGACTTAAAATATTCACTTTTTCATGACTTAAAATATTCACTTATAGCGTATGTCTTGTGTACGCGTACATTCACGAGGAGAAAAAAAAGCAAAACCTTCTGTTTGATTTTTTTTTTTTTCTTATTTCAAATACTGCTGCTAACAAGAATGACAGTACATTGTCAATATCTTTTGATGGCTACCAACAGAGATGTATGCACTATCTGGATATGACACTGATATTTCACATTATCAGAAAGTCTTTTTTCATTATCCCACCACACATGTTTCAGTTTCATAAATCAGGAAAATAACAACATTCATGAAGCACTGAATTACACTTCCTCATTTCACCTTTTTCACAAAGATTCACACTGGCAATGTTCAGTGAGTATATCAACCCAATTGTGACAGCAATGTTCTCTATCATCACAAGCTGCTAAATCTTCTAGCACTGAAACTGCAAACTCCATGACGAAGATGTCTGCGAAGATGTGTTTTATAGGTGAACAACTTGGCACAGCTGGGACACTGGTGAGCCTTGACCTTGTTGTGCATGTTCATGTGGTCGAGGAAGTGTTCCCTCACAGCAAACCCTTTCCCACAAAGCTGGCAGTTAAACCGATATATTTTACAGTGGACGCTGCTGATGTGCACTCTGAGTGACGCAAGTTTCCCAAACGCAGAGCTGCAGATTTCACACCTGAAGGTTCTCGAAGAATTATCACAAGTCTTGGGGTATCTCCCGAGTTCTGCTTTTGGTTGTGGGGATGGGGTGACTGAAAGTCCATGCTGGGTATGAGTGAAAGGATAGAGAGGGGATGGCGCCGCCAGGGTTTTGCAGCTGCTCCACAACTCTGGAAAAAGTGGAAACACAGGTTTTCCATCATCTGCTCTAAGAAACCAGCGCTTGAACTGCCTGTACTTAATTTGCAATTAAACAACCAAACATTTTGTACTTCCCATGTTTAAAATTGCCAGAACTGTATTCGTGATGAACATTATTTACATGCACATTTCCTGAGCTGCCTGCATTTTACATTTGTTGTGAAGTAACCAAAATATTCTACATTTACTGCCTGTACGCACTTTACTTGTTCCGAGATAATCAGTATTAGTTTCAACTGCCTGCATTTTTATATGCAGTAACAATCAAACAGTTCAAATTTCCATTGCTTGGACCACCTGCACTTTACCTATCATGAAATAACCAAACAATGTATCGTGGAATATTCTAACAATTCATACTTCCACTGCTTGAAGTGGGTGCATGTCAAACAATTCTTATTTCCAGTACTTTTAACTGCTTTTCATTTTTTATTTGGTGCTGGGACAGGCAAGAAGAGGAGAGAGGAGAGAGAGAGAATGAGAGAAAGAAAGAGAGACAGACAGAGACAAAGAGAGAGTGAGAGAGAGAGCATGAGAGATGGACTCTATTGTGATGCCTTAGATGGAGAAAGCTTGATTAGTTGATTTGGCTTTAGTTCTGTAATGAAAGCGAAAAAAGACAGGATGATTCGGGGATGACAGTGAGCAACTCGGACAAAGATTTCATTTGATAAGCTCGCGCACTCACTTACACACGCATGCTCACACACAGTCACTGTGAATCAATATAAAGCAACCAAGTTAAGCACAAGTAAATTTTTTCTTTTTATTTCACAGCTCCTCCAGTCTGTGATCTTTCCACCAAAACAATGGTGGTGGTGTGAATTACATACTAAATAAGTTAACAAAAAAAAAAAGAAAAAAAAAGGTGGAGGTGGGAACAGGGGAGGGTTAGGGGGTTGAGAGACATATAAAACTTTCAAAATCAAAACACAAAGGATTTCAACAGTATGTATCTCTATCAGTATACATCTCCAATCTACAGACAAATTTTCTTGATCGATTAGCAGAAAACTAAGTGCACTTAAGAATTATGTAGAAACTATGTTTAAAACAATTAACTTCAAAACTGAAAAGAAACACTTGAAAATGAACACTCTCTCACACACACACACACACACACACACACACACACACACACACACAAAATCAAGACTGTCTCTTTTCTTTTGTGATCTAGTTTATGCTGTCCAACAACCATTAAAAAATTTGTAAAATTTTCATCTGAGCTATCATTTAAGGCTAGGCTCAACAACATAGATTATCCACAAAAAAATTATAGCAATCTCTCTTGAATCATCCCAGTGTGTGTGTGTGTGTGTGTGTGTGTGTGTGTGTGTGTGTGTGTGTGTGTCTGTGAGTGTGTGCGCACATGCGCAAGCATGCGTGTGCAGGTATGTGTGTGCACAGACGAGCATGTGCCTAAGAGCAAGAGAGTAGTACATGAATGTGTCATGATACATGGGGGAATAGTGTGTGAGCATGTTACCATGTTCGTAGGCATGTGCGCAAATAGTGATAATTCCAGCTAACACTGTAAATAATGTCACTTAAGTTGTCCAACAGGGAGGTGTATATGAACTGAGTGGTAAAAATAATGCTGTGAAAGGTTCCATCTCTAAAACAGACCCATATCTGTATCTTGGTGCTTGGTTAATAAACTAAGTGACCTCTCTCTCCCTTTACATCCCCCCCCCCCCCCCCCCCCCCCCCACACACACACACACACACATATACACATACACACACACCTACATATTGGAACGCCCATACAAATATGTCAACAAATGTGTGTCTGTGTGGGTGTTTCGAGAATCCAACTAGCCATGAACATCTTTCGACTTTTGGATCCGGGTAACAATAAGATGGTTGGGAGACAACTTCACTAAGTGTAAAAACACTGGCCTGCTTACTTTGGCAATCAATGTTAATGGGCCACTAAACAAAAATCATAATTACTGCATTGGGCCTCCTGTAATATTTCTCTTCATCTTGCATCTACTGGTGCGAAGATGCATATTGAGACTAGTTCTGTAGGGATACTTCTTTGAGCAGTAGGGACACTTGTATGCCTTGATATTGTTATGCATATTCATGTGTCCCTCATAATTGTCCAGTTTTGTGAATCCCTTTCCACAGAGATTGCAGGAGTAGGGCAACTTGTTCAGGTGAACTCGATTCATGTGACCCTTCCATCCGCTGACCGAGGCAAAAGTGGCATCACAAAAATCACACAAAAATATCTTGCCACTCTGACCAGCTTTCAGCGAAGCATTTTCACGGCGTTTATCCCATATCTTTGTTGCCAAGTTCCAGTTTCCCTCTTCCATTTCATGAGCTGGCGAGCTGGTGAAATGTGCCTGTGGCAACTGTTGAAAAAGCAGTGATGAGGAGGAGTCAACAGTGTCCGCATTTACATGATGAAAAGAATGTCCTTGCTCTTCCCATGCTGGTCCTGGAAAGACACAGGACTCTGTTCAATGCCCAATTTTTCTTCTGTACGTTAATGTATGTTTGTTTGTCTGTATGCATACATACATACAAGTGTGTGTGTGTGTACGTGTGTGTGTGTGTGTGTGTGTGTGTGTGTGTGTGTGTGTGTGTGCGCGCGCGCGCGCGTTTGGCATGTGTGCAAATGTATGTACTTTTTTCTTATGTTAGTCTGTGTGTGCTTAGGCATACATATTAATGTAGGCGAGTACTTGTGTGTGTGTGTGTGTGTGTGTGTGTGTGTTTTGTGCGCGCGCACGCGTGCAAGTGTGTGTGTGTGTGTGTGTGTGTGTGTGTGTGTGTGTGTGTGTGTGTGTGTGTGTGTGTGTGTGAGTGTGTGTGTGCGCCCACGCGTGAACATGTGCCTGTTTCTCATTCCAGCCCTATCAGCCATTGCTTTCCAATTTAAAAATATTCAATCACTAAATCAGTGGGTCATTCAATGCAAAGATGTTTCAACACTCTGGCCAAATTAAAATCCTCTTTGCTATTCTTCATGTGTGTAACAAGCACACCTTCCATGTTTATTCACAGGCAAACTAATGTCATTACATGAATAATCAGTTTTACTTACTCATACCCCAGTGAACCTATTACACAAAGATGCTAACACTGCAAGATGTGGGTATAACTGTCCAATAAGGGAGAGTACAAAGTCAAGAACTGAAACCCTGCCATGCAGCAAACAGATTATGCCAGGGATGCATTTTTTTTTTTTTTCCTGTTTCATTATGGTTCATAACATAGCTCATTCCCTTTTCTTTTTTTGGGAGGGGTGGGTGTGGTTGTTCAGAGTTCTTGAAAAGTGGCACACACAAACCTGTTAATGATAATAACAATATAGCATACATATAAAAATTAAAAAAACTTTTTTTTAAATGCTCTATATCAGTGACACAGTCAAAATTAAAAAAACAAAAACAGAACTGCTCTATATCAGTGACACAGTCAAAGCGTTCAGCAAGAAAGTGAATGTTGATATATTTTTCTCCACTTGATGCTACAGATTTAATCAAGCCTCAAGACTCGTTAGTTAGCATGGACAGTAAAGAAAATCAAAATGTAGCATTTGCAATTTCCAAAGCTTCCAAGAGGTGGGAAAAATCAAAATTCCAGACACACAAATAGTCTTGCAACAACGATCCTAACACTTTCCAACTGACAATACATACAAGATCGAGTACGACGGATTCTTATGAATGCATGAGCAGAAAACTGACATCAATATTCCACACTAGAGTGTCAAACCAATGTCCTGCTCATCCAGAAAAAGTAAAGTATTTGAGAGAAATGTTGGGGACTGCAACGGAAGAACTTTGCAGGGGAGGGATTTGGGAAGAGAAAGACAGACAGACCGACAGGCAGGCAGGTAGGGAGACAGATGGACGGACAGACAGATATGGAAGGATTTTTCAATAGTATTGAATCCGTTTTGACTAAGAACCCTAAGCTTTTAATTTGGGCACAGCGTAAAATGTTATGTTCACTTGTTTCTCCTCTCTTCCTCCTGCTTTTTTTTCTCCCCCTTTCCAGAACCCCCCCCCCCCCCCTCCCTCCACCAACTGTCACCCACCGTGGAAACAAAAAAGGTCTTGTCCTGAAAAGGAAAAAAAAAAAAAAAAAAAAAAAAAATCCATCTACCCTCACCCCCTTCAAATCAGCGATTAAAAAAAAAATACATCAATAGGGCATTTACATCCACAGGGCAAACAAAACTGAGCCATGCTGGAGGCAACAACCATTCCACTGGATTTTACCTCAATTCTTTTTTTTCTTAACTCAAAAATGATCAAATGTAACATTAAAGTAATGACATAATTGACACTGCAGAACTGGCAGCTTACATATTCATTGCCGAGAGGCCAGATTACACAGTACAAAAAGCTGGTGTGTTATAAACTGTAATCTAGGAAAAAGAAGTGCACACTTTCCAGGCAAGTGAGTGGCTCGCTCGCTCGCTTGCTCTCGCTCTCTCTCTCTCACACACACACACACGCACGAGAAAAAAGAAAAATGAAAAAAAGAAAGAAAGAAAATAAAAGAAAGAAGACAACAAAGATAGGTAACTACTGTGAAAAGTGAAGGCAATGACGGAGAGACCAACGAAGAAATTAGTAGCAAAGAATTTCAAGGTGGTGATACAATTCATGCCCAAAGAGTTCCCAGTATCCCCCTCAGATGTCATGCTCCATGTGTAAAACATCTTCAACACCCCTCAGAGAGGTAAACTTTATCTGTGAAGCATTATACCCATTAAGGGGAAGAAAGAGCTTGTACCTTGCTGCAGATGCCGTACCGCTTATGCTGGTTAAGACTGGTCCTGTACACAAACTCCTTGGCGCATATTTCACATCTGTATGCTTTTACATTGTTATGCATGTTCATGTGTCCTTCAAAATGTTCTTTCTGGATGAAGCCTTTGCCACAGACTGAACAATTGTATGGATTTTTTTGAAAATGGACGGCATTTTTATGCTTGGTCAGCCCACTCTTAGAGATGAAGGATTTGTCACAAAATTCACACAGCAGAACTGCCGATCCCGTGCCCACTTCAATGGAATGGTCTTTGTCTGCTTTCGAGTCCAACTTATCTGTCCATGGGGTTTCACACGGTGCTCCTGGTTGAATACTGACCAAAGAGGGTAATCTATTTGTATGAACAGAGAAGGAATCCCGATGAACCTTCACATCTGAGCACTGCTGGTACAGTCCTGGAAGAGGAAGCAACACACGCAAGTAATCTCTGACAAACTGCATCAAAATGCCATAAAATTATTACAGAATAACAGATTTTGTTTCCGATTTAAAACAACAGCAGAACTTTAGAGCCCATTCGCATACATGCACACAATTTTTTTTCATCCGAGACTGAATTCAAAGGCATATCCAACACACAACAAAGTTTGCAGAAATGAAATAGAAATAAATAGCATCTATTGATTTAACTGATGGATTACAAAATAATCTTTGTAGTTTGATGTGTGTTCTTTATTGTTGCTTACAGCAGCTCACCTAACAATGTATCATCACATCAAGTCTAAAAATCACTCCACACTGGTAAAATCATAACAGAAAACATCCTCAAAACTGAAAAATCCAATGAAGACATCACTATATGTGGTACATAAATTCAAGAGCTGTTCCTGGCGCTGACTATTCTGTCCTATTTGAATTCAATGGTATTTTTTATCTTTTAGGATTTTCCGCTATTTTGAATAGTGTTTGTGTGTATAACCAACGTAATTATTTCCAAAACAATCTCTGCAAAAATATGCAGTTAAGACTCCCTATTAAATAGACCTATCCATTAAAACAAACAAAAAAAGATAAAACTTAATCTTCTTTTTAAGTATAAAAAAATGTCAAATCCATCCCTGCAATCTGATTAAAAGCTCACAAACACAATGAATGCTGCCGAACTCCAGCTTCTGTCCAGGTGAGTGTTCTTAAAATAACCTGATAACCATGATGAATAATAAATGAATATCTGACAGTAAAGCTCCATTACACCTTGCAAACTATTAATGATGTGTGTGTGTGCGCGTGCGCGTGCGTGCGTGCGCGCGCGTGTTGTGTGTGTGTGCATGAGTGTGTGTGTGTGTGTGTGTGTACATGTGTGTGTGCATTTGTGCGCATGTGAATGACAGGTTTATCACTTGCTTCTTACTTGAGATTAAAAACTGGCTTTTTTCTTTTCTTTTCTTTATCTTTACACCTGTAACAATCAGAACAGGATGGAGAGGGACTGAGCACATGAAATAATTCACACTGAAAGACCGAAATCTATGAGGGTACATTCCTGTGTCTCTGGCATGAACGGTTCAAGTGCAACCTAAGGCTACTTTTATAAGCATACTCTCTTGGGCAATGGGGACACTTGAAGGCTTTGATATTATTGTGCATGTTCATGTGACCCTGGAAGTGCTCCTTGCAGTAAAAACGTGTTCCACACAGATTACAAACATGTGCTAGTAATCTGCTTCCATGGTGAGGTAGCAAGTCTCTATTCTGAGACAATGACAGGTTTTCATTCTGGTTAAAGTTTTGTTTCTGATAGGCCAAATGACTTGCAGAATCTGAGTGGGCAACTGTTGGCCAGGAACTTGGGATTCTTGTTTTCTGACAGATGGGACTAGAAAAGCTCGCAGGATCCTCCCAGTTCAACCCTGGAAACAGACCACAAGATTGTGCTAATCACGATCTGAATATGCACAGCCAGAAGTTTCATTTATGTACATTTGACTTCGCCACGCAAATGGAGGGACTGGGCTGTGAACAGTTCAGAACTGAATTAAGATTTTCTACCTAATTTCATCTCAAAACAAGAAGAGGATGAAAAGCTGAATAAGGAGGAGGGATGGAGAAGTAAACAAAAAAGGTGAAACAGAACAACATGAAACTGCACTTAAATATAATGATACACATGAAAGAGACGACTGACGAAAAGAGAAGAGAGTTCATGCTTCAAATGTCAACAACTTGCACAAGTTTTAGTAAGCTATCACCAACCTCTGTGGTGAAGTGGTTAATGTCAAGGACTCCCGGCTAAGAGGTCGTGGGTTTGATTCCCATCACAGCCATGTGGGATTTTTCTGGCCCAGCCGGCTCTGACCCAGAGCTGAGTTAACTACAGGCTCAGTTGGGTAGACTGGGACCACACAGTCAAGTTTCATCCACTTAATGGATGCATCCCTGGAAGGGTTGCTCAAATCTCCTGACCAACACTGTAGGTGTCTGAATATCTCTTGCCTGGTTGCCGCCAGAATATATTTGAAAGTAAGCGTAGAGCAGTCCTGTCTCGGACCGTAATGGACGTCCATAGCATCATCTTCACCATCCTCATTCTCATCGATCAGCATAAGATAAAAAGTCTCAAATTCTGTGGCCCTTCATACCCAGATCTCTTGCTGACCTCAGCTTTGTTGTCCTCTCTACGTCCTTGGTTTGATACCATCTGGGTTACAGGTATCGGCAAATTCAATTAACACCGAGTTAAACACTTTTATTGCAACAGCAAACCAATAGTTCAAGATGTCTTCACTCATATCACTACATAATGAAAATATCTATAGATATTTGCCACAGGTTAAAAGAAAAAAAGAAAAAAAAAAACAGCTACAAAAAACATTAAAAAAAAGAATAAATATACATTTTACTGGATGAAGATGCTCACCCTTTTCTGTCTTTCTAAAAACATAAATTATAACGACCCTATAACGACTTTGAACCTAAGGCTAACCTGGTTAAACGCAAGTTCTTATTTCGATCTCTAATCTAATGCTGTTGACGAAGATGATGAAGGCAATCACGATGCTGCGAATGCAATAGATGGTTTGGGATACTGGGAGTACAAAGTCCAGCCATGCTGTTGATAACCTAGTTAACCACAGAGGCTGCAGAGCTGTTACTGTAGTACAACCTTGTTAGCATGCCCACGCTGACAAATAGTGGGACCGAACCTCGTCACCCATAAAGATGTTTACTTCAATACTAACCAAAGACATTGGTGGATAAAGTAAAGAAAAAAAAAAGAAAGAAAAATCTTTGAATCTGGTTCTAGTTTCATGTGAAGGACTTTCCTCACTTTCCTTTTACAACCACCCTGCTTTCCATCACCTTTCTTGCTATTCATTCCGCTCATCAACTTCTGCGACCAAACCAAACGACAAAAAACTGAAAAAGTCACAAGCAAACTACTGCAAAATGCGTACTAATGTGGTGAATCTGTTTCAACTCAATTAATGAAGTTTTGAAACGGTGACATGTCACACTAAATCATTTGGAAATGTGTGCTGGTGAAGTGGGATCATTTCACTGGTGTGCAAGAAGCTCTTCTTGTTCTTCAGAGGTTTGTTTGCTTCGGTTTGGTTTGGTTTGGTACTATTTCTTCATCTTCTCTCAGCCGACCGACCACTCTTTCACATACCTATTACTCGTTTTCTTACCCTACATTTACCAAACACACACACACACACACACACACACACACACACACACACACACACACACACACACACAAAACCATGACTTGTAAAAAGAAAGAGACAATATCTGTTTGACAATCAGACACTTTCTGACTCCATCTTTAATATTTCACTCATTGGAATATCAAAAAAATGTCTTCAGTTATACCAACATGATTATATTCAAACTTATTTCAAAACAGGACCATATGACTGCAGATATCTGTACTCATTCTCCATACATAGTTTACTTGACACCAACATCACACTTGTACGCATGCGCACGCGCGCGCACACACACACACACACAGTCAATCTATCTGTCCATATTTCACATAGACATTCTTTCAATCTGACTTTTGACATCTCAGATAAACATTCTTTGGCAATCTGTACTTTACATCTCATAGACATACTGTATTAATCTACTTTTGACATCTCACTAAATGGTAACTAATCAATTTCAATCTGTCTTGTATCCTGCACAGACATGATGTACTATTCTGACTTTGACCTTTCCTACATACAGTCTTTGTGTCAGTCTGACTTTGGCATCCTTTTACAAACATGCTGCGTTCATCTGAACATTAGCATCTCACAAAGAATGTTCTGTCCATCTTATCTTCACGTTATGCTGTGTTTATCTGAACATTAGCATCTCACAAAGAATGTTCTGTCAATCTTATCTTCACATTATGCTGTGTTTATCTGAACACTGGCATCTCACAAAGAATGTTCTGTCAATCTTATCTTCACGTTATGCTGCGTCTATCTGAACATTAGCATCTCACAAAGAATGCTCTGTCCATCTTATCTTCACATTATGCTGTGTCTATCTGAACACTGGCATCTCACAAAGAATGTTCTGTCCATCTTATCTTCACATTATGCTGTGTCTATCTGAACACTGGCGTCTCACAAAGAATGTTCTGTCCATCTTATCTTCACATTATGCTGTGTCTATCTGAACACTGGCATCTCACAAAGAATGTTCTGTCAATCTTATCTTCACGTTATGCTGTGTCTATCTGAACACTGGCATCTCACAAAGAATGTTCTGTCAATCTTATCTTCACGTTATGCTGTGTCTATCTGAACACTGGCGTCTCACAAAGAATGTTCTGTCAATCTTATCTTCACGTTATGCTGTGTCTATCTGAACACTGGCGTCTCACAAAGAATGTTCTGTCCATCATATCTTCACGTTATGCTGTGTCTATCTGAACACTGGCATCTCACAAAGAATGTTCTGTCCATCATATCTTCACATTATGCTGTGTCTATCTGAACACTGGCATCTCACAAAGAATGTTCTGTCAATCTTATCTTCACATTATGCTGTGTCTATCTGAACACTGGCATCTCACAAAGAATGTTCTGTCCATCATATCTTCACCTTTTGCACAAACAAGTATTAATCTGACCTTGGCATCTCACATAAACATGACAATCTTACCAACATCTTATACAGACATTTGTCAATCTGACCTTGACATCTTACACAAACATGTCACTTTTACTCCCATCTTACAGACATGTGTCAATCTGACCTTTAAATCTGACACATATATGTGCCAATCTGATCTTGACAACTCACAGAGATATGTTGTCAAATGACCTTGACATCTCACACAGACATGCTGTGACAACCTGTCTTGAGCATCTCATAAAAATGTACTGTATTTATCTGACTCTGACATCTAAAAAACCTATGTTAAACCGACTTTGACATCTCATAAAGACATGTTCATACTATTTACCCCAAACCTGCGATTGATATAGATTTTAAAAAATAAAAAAAAGTATTTTCTACAATGTATGTTTACAAATCTTTTGAATGTTTGTAAAATCTGGGAGGAAGGCCGGAAAAGGGGGGGGGGGGGGGGGGGGCTCATTTTCCCCTTTATAATCCCACCCCGCAGAGCACAGCATTTATGTTGCACTAACTACAGTTAAATTAAAACAAAACACTCTGCAATTATGCTGCATTAACTACAGTTTTTTAAAATCTAACAAGTTAGAGAAACAAACAAAAACCAGCAACAACAACAAAAAAAGCGTTACAAGAAACACAACACAAATTTTCTTTTGTTTCACTATGTATAGTTTTAAAAGATAAGGTAAGGTAATGTTGCTTCTAGCCCAGCCGACCGTAAAGGGCCATATCAGGGCAGGTAAGGTCTTCCAACACAAAGTTATCTCATGGTTCAACTGCATACTCTGGCACAAATTCATACTCCCTCACTGTTACCACCCCCCTAGTACATTAGGGCTTGTAGTCCCCACAGTTGTTGCTATGTATCAGCATTCAGTCAAAGAAGCAGACACAGCTGAATGTGATTTAGGGCTTGTGAACAAAAGATGTCGCTCTTTGGTCAAAGCACCCAAAATGGCATTACAGTTACACTCGCTGTGATAACTGCTCAAGAACGCCATTTAAATTTTTTTTTTTTTTTACATTTACCTTTCTCATATTTTTGTCAAACATGTGTTCAAAATATGACAAAATCATACAGGCAAACAGGTCACATGTAAGATGGATCTGACTGACGTCTTATGTCGATATGTCAATCTGTCCTTGACATCTCACACAAATATGCTATGTCAATCCACATCTAAAATCTTCCACCTGGGCATGAGTACATCTGGCTCTGACTCTCACGTTCTGTCAATCTACCTTTTACATCTCATACAGACCTGTTAATCTTTGACATCTAACACAGTTACATTGCATCTGTCTCTATTCGATCATGCTGCTTATAAAACAGCTGAGTATGCAAGGGCTGTAAATCCAGTTAAATGTAACTAAGAAAAGATGAGTCAACATTCAAGGGTCAAAAAGAATATAATAATAATATTGATGATAATAATCATAACAATAAGTGAATAAATAAAAAATAATACATCAACAAAACCAATACAGCAGCAAAATCATTAATTCATGATATGTACTGATCAAATTAAACGAAATATACTGAACTCTTTCAAACAAAAATTTCATCAGTAGGAACACATGATATTCAGTCTGCAAAATGGTTTGTTTCAGAACAACCAAAAGAATGTTCGGTAGGCAACTTTTTGCTATTTCAGTAGAAATATTTTGAATATGTTAGCAACCCATTGGGTCTGTTACCAAGTTTAGATTCCTTGTATGAACAGAACAAATGAGTACATGTGTGACGCTGAACCCTATCTGGGTCCTTGCTTGTCTCCAGTACTCTTCATGTGACAATTAGGGCAGATGACCTTGTGTCAGACATCCTAGAAGTTTGAAGGCTACACAAAGGACTTTTCTTGTGATCAAGTGGCAAACATTGTTCTTAATAAAGGCGATTACAGCACCAATGTATTCCCCTGATGGTCAATAAATTTCAATCATGAAGACATGCAGTTGACCAGGTGACCTGTCACCTTTGTTTCATAAATCAGTCTTAACCCTAGGGAGGCTAATGGGAGAGGTTTGTGTGAGCCTGCCAGTGGCAATATTACGCTTGATTATAATGAACGACACAGGAAAGGAACGAATGAAGATGTGCAAAGAGTGGACAAATCAGCAGCACACTCAAGGCAGGAGAAAGACAGTGTGCAAGTAAAGGGAATGAAGGGAAGGGCAGACAGGCAAAGCACATCAATAAACCAGTTTGGACTGAAGACTGGTCATTTCTTGGAGAATTTATCACCTGCAGGCTTTAATAAAATCTTTGTTGATTGATAATGTATCCCACCTCTGAAGTCAAAACTGCCACTACATATTGACAGAACAGTTCCAATGCATGTGCTAACAATAAAGACAGGCAAAACTGGGTCAGAACTGATGGGGGGTGTCATTAGAGCAGCGTGCACACAGATGCAGTATCTATGACCATCAGTTCTGGTGACAATTTCATTTTAGACATCAGATATCGGTCTAAATTCTACTTTAGGTTTTCCCGACAAAGCCAAATTCCGCACAATGGATGGTACTTCTTAATAGTGTTAACATGGTCACTACCATACACACACCTGTAGAACTTTCATGAACTTGATTATCAGTTCATGGTCTGTTTGCAGTTCTTAATTTCTTCTGTCAAAGCTGTACTTACGAACTGAGCAGCACTCCATACATGTTATCAAAGCATTAAAGCAAATGTTTTAAAAGTTGGTGTTGCTGCAGGTTGTATTTGCTGTCCTACGTGGCAGAACACCAACCACAGTGAAGCTTCTGGCCAGTATGACAACTGCATGTGCTGCTTCAAATTCTACATTTGGAAGTTTTTGTCATCACAGATTGGGCATTCAAAAAAATGTCTTTGATTCAGAGACAAGACTGATTCAGAGCTGACTGAGCTAAGCTGTTACAAGAGTAAGCTGAAGACAGTAATGGAAGGTGCCTTGAGATCTCACGATCACTTTTACCTCTATGAAAAGTGGGGTGGTTGTCAGCCTGGATATTGTGGCCATTTAATAATCCTGTGTTTGCTGTTATGCACGTCTGAATAAGGATTGTCTCCATGAAACTTATTTTCTCTACCTGTGTGCCTCTCTGCACTCCTCAGTGTATCTTAAAGTAAGCATGACACTCACTTTTAAATTCTGTATTTTTGTTGCTGTCTGTCTTGAAATTTGATATGTGCCTAAAAGTAAATTTCTCCATAACAACATCAATGAAAGTAATACAGTGAACACTTTCAAATTCAAATGTTCAAACTCCATCTCTGTAAAGACATTTCACTCTTTAGTACTTGCGGAAACAAATGCAAATCACTGCCAAATTATTACCAGTCAAGCAATAATTGTTCAACCAAAGCAGTTGTCATCTTGCTTTCAAAAAACCATAATGGATGAATACTATGAAACTTGCAACAGTTCCCATAACAGGACAGATCAAAACCAACAGGACCCCTTGAATTACCAGCTACGTAAAACCTGGCTGCTAGTTTTTCTTCTCCTGGTAGTCCTAATTTCCACGAAGATGCATGTATCTCTTTCTCTGTCTCCCACTAATTTTACACTCTAACCTTCGAGAAGAGGCTAAAGAGACCATGTTAAAGGTTTTTTTTCTTTTCTCCTCTCCATGAAAATCAAATTAGGAACAGTTAAAACTGCTAAGGTGTGAAATTCAAGTTATTACCCTGCAGAATTTCACACATTCAGTGACATGCTGAGTTTTTGCAACAAATCTGATCAGGTGACAGGCAAGCACTTTTAATCTTCCCTGCATATGTACCACTATTAACTACAGTTTCTTTGAAAAAAAAAAAAAAAAAAAAAAAAAAAAAAGAACAATAGCAAGTGCTCCTCAAGATCTTGTTCATATTACAGGCAACACAAAAAGCAACAGAAATGTCCAGAAAGAGACCTCAGAGAAATCAAGACTCTTTCCTTTCTACAAGTTGGTTTAACCAAACATCTTCTGTTTTTAACTTTTTCTTGGCAACCTTAGTCTTTCTTATTGGGCAATATGTTGCATATCACAACTATCTTCTGACTGAATCTCTTGTGCATATCAAAACTATCTTCCAACTGAATCTCTCGTTTCCTTGATGTTGCTCACGATTCATTTTGTAAGTGGAATATGCATTTAAAAAAAAACACACACACAAATTTAAGGGTTTTGAGCCAACAAACTGCCTGCAAAAACAATGGATTTAGAATATCTTCAATTTTCTCTCTCACACACACCCCCCCCTACCTCTCTGATTGACAACCACATGGTTACAAGCATCAATCAAACAGATGGGACACTTGGCAACCTATCATTAATTAAGACTGAATGTAATACAAGGGAGTGAGGGAGGAAAGGTAATGTTGCTTATAGCCCAGGTGACCGCAAAGGGCCATATCAGGGTTGTTACCATATTCAAGTCAACTCACAAGGTCATCTAAAAAAAAAAACAAACAAAAAAACTCATTCATACAAGTCTTTAAAATACACCTTCTAAAACACATCGAAAATATTTTGTTAAAAATCTTTCTTTTGTAAAATCTTAGATCAGATGAAAAATGCTGACCTCTTTCAGAAATTCAAAGATCACACTCGGTGGGACATCTTTGAACAATGTTTTCATGGGGTCTGCTGTAAAATGTTTATGTTTCACATCATGCAAGTCCTAACAGTAACACTCTAAAAGAATATGTTATGTCTCACATCATGCAAGTTCCAACACTCTTAAAAAAAAAAAAAAAAAAAAATGTTTCACTGTGAGTGGTACCTGGAGGTGGACAGAGATAGAATGCATGAAGGGCTAAGGCGTCTACAAATAAACACCTTTTACTCAGAGAGAGAGAGAGAGAGAGAGAGAGAGAGAGAGAGAGAGAGAGAGAGAGTCACAACAAACTTGTTTTTCATTCTGCTCTCATTTTCATGAAAGTCAGTTCTATGTGCTCTTGTCTGAATCACAAGTGTGTATGCCTATAAAACAACAGGGGCAAATCAAATTTATACTGTCGATGTGTGTGTGTGTGTGTGTGTGTGTGTGTGTGTGTGTGTGTGTGTGTGTGTGTGTGTGTGTATGTGTGTGTGTGTGGGGGGGAGGGGGGGGGGGGGGGGGGCAAAAAAGAAAAACAACAGGTCCGAGTTCTGAACTCTGGGAATACGTTTTCCAAAATGACGTGCAATTACATCTTTATCCTCACTTCTAATATTTCTGGTTATTCTCTCTCTCTCTCTCTCTCTTGAGCAGTTGTTCTGCTATTATGTTTTTCCACATCACCAACATTGTTGGAGAGTTTTCTTTTCTCCGGGACAATTTTGGAGAGAGAAAAAACAGATGTTACAAGCCTATTTCCAGTTCTGCAATTATTTGTTTACATCTTACGATGTCCTCTGTGATTTTTTAAAAATTGACAGATTCTTCAAAGAAAAGAAAAAAGAACAAAATTTAGAAAGTGCATTCAAACTTGCAAATTTTTTTCAATCTCTCTCTCTCTTCGCAGACTCAAACTTTCACATGTGGTCACTACTTCTGCCAAAAGTGCACACCATGTTTCTGTTCTCTGTGCTTTTGCATTCCATATTTACACACAAACTGGGCTTCACAAATATCACACTTGTGCATCTGGCCTGTGTGTCGACGCATATGCCGTTTCAAGTTGTCTAAACGTGACACTGAATAACCACATATGCTGCATGTGTACTTTTTGGGAAATAGAAGATCATCCGAATAGGAAGTAGGCTGACTCACAAAGCTTGAAAAGCCTAGAAGTGTTTCTAGCCGTTGGCCAAAACCATCACTTCCCAAGGATGAATCTGAAAAGGAGAAAGAGAACAGTTTGTTTCAGCCAAAACTTACTCTTAATAGTCAATATTTAATTTTTCACATTTAGCTTGGGCCAGTTTGTAAAAATCTGAGGTTAAACCATCCCCTATACCTCCTCATACAATGTTCTCATTTCGAAAAAGCCCATGTTTTTTCAGTTTGTGTTTCTGCAAGTAGTATCGACAGTTGAACTGAACATAACAAATTTCACAACGAAACAACTGCCCTGTGTGTCTGCGCATATGTCTTCTATAATTGTCCAAGCGACCAGTGGAATATCTGCAGTGATCACATGAGTAGATTTTTATTTGACCGAAGCTTAAACTGGTTTCATGTGAGGAAATGCTTGCAGGAGAGCTGGGAACAGGCTGTGAGCTTCTCCAGACAGTTTGAGGCCACATCAAACCTGAAAGGAAACAATACAACTTCTTATCTGACCCAGCACCCACTACAAGCAAACCTGGGCATTTTGTCATGTGACCTTTCACAAAACAGGCTAAACACTGTTTATGATTTCCTGCTTCTAAATCTTAATTGCAATTTTATTCTCTTTCAAGGCATAGAAAACTCAATGATAACACTATGCAACTTATACTAAAAGATAAGCAGATAAAAAGGTACAAACACCAAATACAACAATAACAGTTCCGAAATTGTTACTCACTTTACAAAGAAAATGACACTAAAATAGTATACCTCACACCTTTTTCTTTTCTTGATCAGCAGAAAACAAAAATGAGATTTCTTTTATCAAGAAGCGTTCTTGTGCACTCCATGTTTGGTTTGCCTATGCATGCTCAACATGTATTTTGAGTTGTACTTTAACCCACAAATGTCACATTCAAACAACTGCCCTGTATGGCAGCGTAAATGTCTCTTGTAACTGTCCAGTCGAGACAACACTTTTCCACATACACTACAAATAAATGTTCGTTTCTGGTGGTCTGTCTTATTGAAATATGGGTGTTCACGGAATCGAAAGATGCCCAACTGACTTGCTGTCTGGAAAGAATCTGGAAAGAGAAAAAAACATATGTCCACTTGGCTATTTTATACTAACCCTAAAATGAAATTTTTTTTTTTACACAAATTAAAATTTTAGTTGGTTACCTTGGATTTTCTCCCCCTTGAAATAAATACATTAAAAAATGTATTAATCCATTTTTCCATCAATCAATATTCTAAGTCCTTTCTCGAGGAACCTTAGTTTAATTGCTTTCATATTTAAGTATGGAAACCATTTAAGCAGAACAGTGAAAAGAAACACACAATGCCTATATTCAATAATAAGGTGCTTTCTGGAAGGAAAACAAGATCAAAAACCAAGAGCAGCCGGGCTTGAAGTGACCAGTACATTTTCCACTTTCAATAAAAATCAAACAGAAATGCAAGTTCATACATGTTATAATCTTCTTCTGAATGTGACTATCACATACTGCACGATCCCAACTATTTTCATAGAAAATGAATGTGGTTATTACACTTAATTTAAGCTATGACACAACATATTCTGACCTCCTGAGATACCATGATTGCAGAAAAGGTCATAACTGCCTATTGGATAACAAGCAGCATGTTTCTTTCACTACTTAGTACTTACTGCCAGCTTATTACAGTATCACAATCATATCAACAGAGACTGTTTGATTAAAGATTTTAAGTCTTCCAAGACTGAAAGATTGATGACCTATGCCAGTTTTCCCCTGTTTCCCTGCCGTTACAGGAATGAACCCATTCACATCTGACAGGCAATATTCAACACTCTCCTGCGAAATCCCGAATGCAGGCTAGCTATACGTATGTGTATGTCACTCCTCATCCCCACACGCCAACCCCTGCCTCCCCTCTGTGCGTGAGTGCGTGCGTGTGTGTGTGACTGTGTAAATAATACTGAATTGTATGCATGTATGTGTGTGTGTGTGTGTGTGTGCATGAATACATTAATGTCTGTAGCAGTCAATGTGTGGCAGTGGAAGCAGCCTGCAAAGTGATAATCAAATACGCACAATCATATCCATCAAAGTTCTTTTCATTTTTTTTTTTTTTTGGGGGGGGGGGGGGTGCCATCCTGCAGTTGGTGCATACATGCATGTGATATCAAAATGTGAAATCAAAACATTGACCAGAAGTTCAGGATTACGACACTTTAATAGCCAACAACTGAAGTAAATGTATACACATTAAAAACAGCTTTTTCTCAATTTCTCTCATCTCAGTATTTCCATCTGGCAGATCACCCAACCTTAATCAAGCTGCCCAACTAAGACTTCAGGTATATCCACAATACCCACAGCTGCAGTCAAGTATCGAAGAAAAGAACCGGGACATCTCATAAATTCACGAGTATGCTGACCAATCCTTTGACTCCATTCCACTACTTTGGATATAAATACTGGAAAGTCACAGCATGCTTTAAGATGATCAAACATTAAAAAAACCAAAAAACCCCAGTATTTTCAAGGACTTCCCCAAAAATCATTTTTAAAGACTTTTCAATCAACAATCTTCCTTTGAGTCTTGTGCGTGTGTGCGTGCGTGCATTTGTGTGTGTGCATGTGTATGTGTCACTGTGTGTTTGTGTGTGCACATGTGTGCATCAATGCATGTATGCATGCCTTAATGCAGGTGCAGGTGTGCATGTGCAAAACCCCACAATATTGTGTCCATTTTTTGTTTGTGATTTTAATGCTTACATGTTTTACTGAAGTGAGGGATAAATGCCCATTTTGTAAACAGTGATGACATTGTTATGCATTTTTATGTGTTGAATCTGATTTGCTTCTTCTTCTTCCTTTCCTTTTTTTTTTTTTTTTAAACCACAAATTTCTCTGCCTCTAAGACAACAGACAGTTCAGTATTACCTCTTGATTGTTTTGAGTAAATTTAAAAGATTTTATGCTTTCACACATTATCAAATAACATTTACATAATCAAAAACAAAATTGGTCAGATGATTATCATTGGTACTCCCAGCAACTATGTAAGTGGCAAAGAAAATCTGGTGCAATCCAGAATGCAGTAGATATTTTTGTTGCTGTAAACTTCTACTCCTGAACAGTCCTGCTATCCAAAAATATAATGACTGTTTACAGCAGTTGATGTATGCATGACTTCTCTTTCAAAAGGCCAATCTTCAAATAAAAGCTTGTGATTCAACAATCATCCTAACTGCACATACCTACCACTTCCATGCATTCGACTTAGAGTTGGCTGCACAGTGTATGCTAAGATGGCCTTATCCCGTCATTGGGTTTAACACCAACAGCATGGTTCTCTCGAGAAATCACCGGGTAACTAATCTGGTGTGCTCAAAACAGCTTGCTTAACAAACTGATCAACCAAATGAACTTTCCCCTTTTGTGGCAATGTATAGCCCCATCTTTTCTGAACTGATCAACAAAGTGAACTTCCCCCTTTGTGACACTTGAAAGCTCCATCAACATTTTATCAAAATTTATTCACAAAGCTGTATCATTTGTACTCATTTTTTGTCTGCCCTTGGTCCATGGTAATTCTTAAACTCAAAACAACTGTCAAAGAAAACACACAGCCCAATGTGCATGACTAAAGTGAATCTGACTGCCAAATCTGTCATCTGTAGCAGAATACAGAGATACTGTGAAGTTACAAAACCAGAACTCTACGATAATCTCCCTAGTTGAACACGCACACATCTTTTCTCCCTCGATGAATAGCCAGCCTATTGGGTAAGTGTCTCTGTATCTTCCTAATGGAACACACATCTCACTTGTTTGGAGATTTTGTCTGTGAACACTCAATTGTTCTATCAGAAACTTCCTTTTCAAGAACATCAAAACGTTTGGACTCCAACACAGTTGGGGGGGGGGGGGGGGAGCTCGCTTCAAACTTCAAGTATTTTCAAGATCTTGGAAGGATATATCCAAACTACTGTTTGCCATTTCATTTCACTGAGATGGGAACTTGCTATAAAGCATTATTCTCCAACTTGTGACACTAATATAAATACAGAGAGAAACAAAAGAAACAATAAACCTTGAATTTTCATTTCATGCCTTTATTAAACATACTACACTAAATTCAATGCACTTTATCAATTCAAACTATACTACACTGAATTCAATGCACTTTATCAATTCAAACTATCATAATGTTTCTAATACTCTTGACTTATGTTTTTACAAAACTCAATGAAATCATCTTTACAAAAAGTGCAACATTTACCAAATCCAAAGAAAAGATCACCACTACGTATTCAACACAAATCATGCATGTCATTAACAAACACAGATATCTTCTTAAAAGTTGCCATGACAAAAAGATATACATATATACATACATATTAGGATATAGTGATTACAACTTACCTCACTTTTTAGGAGGGCCTCAAGGCTGTATTCCAAGGCAGAAGCACTTTACGTTGATGTAAAAGTGAATATTTCAGTACACTAACAAAAATTTTCATATTATTATATGCAAGTACTTTTTCTTCTAAAAAGTTTATTTCAGGAAACCTGTTAAAACTCTGAATAATAAAGTCCTACTAATACAAACACCAAATGGCTAAGTCTTTGTTGTTACAAAAACTGCCATGTTTTCTTGTATATAAAAAATATTCACTCAATACACAGAGAAAGGAGGAGGGGCTCAAGGAAGGAGGAGGGAATGAGAGAACCAGAGACACAGAGGGAGAGGAGAGAGCAGGAGTGGAAGGAAAATGGAGAGGAGAGGAGAGGGAGAGACGGAGAGAACAAGAGAAAAAGAACCAGCCACACAAATAAACAGTGACAGGTGAGAATGTCTTTCCCTGAAAAGAAACCATATGCCATCGTTTCTTTATTTCATGTCTTCTTTCGGAAACGCACAACTTTTCAAAGAAATTAATGCTTGCTCACAAACAGTCATACTGCACATAACAATAAAATGTGTACGTGCGAAATACAGAATGGGGAAACAGTATGACACTATTGACAGTCTGTGCGTGTGTGTGTGTGTAGGGGGACATGGTGGGGCAGGACTAGAGGAGATGAAATATCAAGGGCAGAGAAAGGGAGAAGGCTTTGAGGATGCTTGTCCATCAATGTACCTTTTACATTTATTGCTAAAAGATTTCCCCTATCTAAAAATAAATTTGTCCTCAGTGAAAAGAAAATTCACAAACTCCATATGGTCATGTATGTGACAATTCCATCTGCCGACTTTTATGGATAGCTAAGAATTGTTACACCAGCACTAGTACCATCAATTCAATTTTTTTTTCAAAGAATGTGTGCTTGAAGAAATGTATCTGCCAACTCACATGTAAATAAACTCTTGTACATAACTCCTTCTCTTCTTCCTGAATGTTCTTTCATATCATAATAGTTTGTAACAGTACATAAAACAAACAGTAAATGATGGAACACCAACAAATTAAATCACATACAGTCAGTTCTCTCTTTTGTGTAAGTCTTGGAGAAACAATGGCCAAGAACATACAAAATTCTACATATCTTTCTGTGCTGATATTCTCCATCAGGAATGTTAAGTTTACAACAGTTTAGCATAAACATTCCAGATCTGAAATTTGGAGAGGTCCAACTTTTTGGCCTGGCATTGAATGTTCTGATTGTTCATATTTATCAGGCTAAGGTTTCAGCTAATAGCAGCACCGCTGACCTTTCCTCTAACTAGTTTGCTGCTATCTCTGCTGACTGGTTGTGCTCCGACTCAAGTTTATCACAGACACAGATTAGGAAAAAAAAAAAAAAAAAAGGGCAAGTAAAAATGTAAGATTTCTCTGCGCTAACTGCTCAAAAAGTTCTGAAATTTTCATTCCGCTATCAACTTCTTTGGCAATTTTGTTCAATAACAAATGGTCAGATTGTGGGAAAAAAAAACAGAAGGTGAAAACTAGCAGAATCCAGTGAGTCATTGAAACACGATCCGTCTTTCAATCCCAGCCCCAATTTTGTATTCTGACTTGTCATGGACTTGAACAGATGATTTTAATTGGCTTCACAAACTTTTTTTTTGTCATCAGAATCCAGCGAGAATTAAGAAGAAAAGAAGAGTGAGAGATGGGGGGGGGGGGGGGGGGGGGGGGGGGGGGGCGTACGGAAGCAGAGAGTCAGATGGATGGATGGACAGACAGATGGTGGGGGGTGGGGGGTAGGGGGGATGTCAGACAGCAAGAGAAATATGGCTTTTTTTTTTTTTCAGAGTTGGTGAAACGGGAGGGGCAACAGACAGACAGGCAGAGAGAAAGACACTGACAAAGATAATCTATGTAAAAATAAGGCTATAAAAAAACAACTCATTTTTTTAACTATGAATGCACCAAGCAAAGAAGTGGCCATTTCTTCTATTCCTCTACAGAAAAAAAAAAGATTATCTATCTACACACCAATTCTTCATTTGGTCATAATTTATATATATGCCACAGTAAGAGCAGAAACAATCGATCTCTTGTAAAAGAACAAATAAAATATTAAGAATGTAGGATGTACTGCCTAATGTCTCTACTGCATAAGACCCTTGCCCCAGCTGGCATCCCCCTCCAACAGTGAGGCATTTACTGTGAAAAAAATCTAGATCCGGCACAGATTGAATGACCAGTTGTGAGAATATTCTGATTCTCTGCCATCAGGCTTCAGAGAAGTCAAAGGAAGACGGATCCTTCTGGAAGTAGGAAAAATCAGACAAATGTCAGCTAAGCTGCTGACTTTTGTACAAAAGAAATGACAAGTAAAGCTGAAGCATTTGACTGGGTTGGCGAGAACAAAAACACCGCAATGTGTCAAAGCCAATGACTAATGCCAAACCAGAGAAGAGAGAGAACAATATCCCATTCTTTGTATGCTGCACTCACAGAGTCTGGGAATCATGAACGATGCCATATGCCAGAAATGAGTGAAAAATAGAATCTTGTTCCCATCAATCACAACTTCATTCATGTTGATAGGTTCCATTTGCTATGACTGAAAGGCACAACAAAGAGGACTCAAGAAATCTGTTGTAGACATGATCTTATCTTTAACTAATGATTACTTTGAAAATGTGGGTACAACTACAGGAGGGCTCTAACTTCTTCAGAAGTGTAATTACGTAAACCTCAAATCATAATGTAGAATTTGAACAATGTCAAATGACACTATTGACAGGAAAAAAAAACATGCAACAGACATACTAACGCAAATATACAAACATGTGCAACAGTAATTCAACCCAAACACCATCTCAATCCAAACTATCCATTTCCACAATTTTAACATAAAGAAGACAAGCGATGTCATTTCAAGAAGTCTGAACAAAGGGAGAAAAAACATAATTATTCTTTCAATCACATTACATGTAATGAACAGGGGGGAAAAAATCTAAAGTCAATCTATGAAAATTGTGCTGTGCTTATTGCAGCAATCACCACAACTTTTCAAACATCAAATTTCAGCAAAAACCTCCTTTCAAGTGGGTGGGGGAATGTATACAAGAATCTTTAAACAAAAAACTAATGTGAGGGGGGGAAATTGGGACATACTAACTGAATTAATACAAACCAGTGTTTTCCATCCATTACTCACATTTCAGTTGGAAACAGCCAATCAAATCAACTATCAGCAACAATTAAAGAATGACAGACTGTGAGACTCTCTTCAGTTCCCTCCCCTTTGACATAACAAAGATGATGGGAGTTGAAAGGAAACAGAATTAAATGATAATCTGAGAATGTGAATGCACAGACAAAAAATACTGTAAACTATACATCCTTTGTTCAGTATTTGGCACCATACCACCGTCGGTCATGTCAGGCACCATTCAACCAAACCAACCAGTCTGTTTTTATTGTTTTTGGTGGTTTAATTTTTTTTTTCTAAACAACATGTTGACATTACAATTGTCATCTTTGTTTCATAGTTAAAATCGTACACCTAAGAATTACTGTGATGTGCATGCGAGAGTACATGAACAACTAAACACTAAGACCTTAACAATAACCATTCACAGATCAAAGGATGCTAGCGAATCCAATAAAACTCCAACAAACATGTTGTGCAAGTCATAACAAGCAACCCTTATTCCAGGGGAGGGAGTTTGGCTCTGATATTAACAAGAGATCTGAAACTGAAAGAAAGAACATCCCAATTCCCATCTATTCAACTCTAAGACAAGGCTGGAATTGAGCTACTTATGTCCTTTTCTAGGCCATTGTCTTTAAGTGCTTTCAATTCAAAATGATGAATGAATTCTTGTGGTCTGGTTTGCATTTGCGGCTTGTGCCATTGCCCACAACTTTTCAGCCAATAGTTCCTCTCTTGTGTGCACTGCCAAACATGGTACACTGTACTAAAATTCAGTTGTTTATCTAAGGTGTAATTCTTGAGATCTGGAAACAGCTTCTCTTTCCAAATCTCTTTCCAAACTAACATTTGCAATAGACTGCTGACCCTTCAATAAATGACATGTAAAACAGAAAATGGAAACCGATCACCAGTCACTTAAAAACCCACTTAGCGGACCTTACAATCAAACTACTTTGTCAGTGTTATATGATACGTAAAACAGAAAATGGAAATTGTTCACTAGTCACTTAAACCCACTTATTTGACCTCACAATCAAACTACTCTGTTGGTGTTACCTAACCTACTGTCACACTGCCTGACCTGACAGCCAGTGTAGACAGTTACATCGTGCTTCTCTGGTTACATACATTCAATGTGCAAGCCATCCTAATCCTGCAGTGAGCAGAAGGCTTAACATAATTGGCAGTGTTCAGTTTGTACTTGCTGCTCTGTTTCCGTTCTTTCTTAAGATGAAAGTCATTCCAATACTTAGTATTGTTTGTTGTGTTTTGATTATCTGAATAAGCCCCCCCCCCCCCAAACACAAATCATAAAGAATCACAAAAACATGGCACATTCCTATGAACCTTACTGCCAAACTCACAAGACAAAGACAAAAGCACATTTTCGCAAACACTTATGCCAAGTGAGCGTACAGGTACCAACAGATTTGAATTGTACATCAATAAACTTATTCACTGTTAAATAACTATCTGCTACCAACATAAAACCAAAGGTGACCAAAATAATTACACTGCTGTCATGAATTAAATATTTAAAGGAAAATGATGACAATTAGTAGAGAACAACACAACACTCTCAGAATACAAGTAAACCTGACGAAGGAAATAAACAGTTATCACTAAAATACTGCAAAAGAGACTTGTAACTGAAATGTAGTAAATCCACAATAGAAAAAAAAAAACTAAAATGAAAAACAAAAACGAAACAAAACAATGTTTAAAAAAAATACAGGCTCGAGTCAATCACTGGTCAACTGGTAACTTGTTTTGGGGGAACTACCTCACTGGCCTTTTCGTGATCTACCTTTAACGCTGCTTTTGTGACTAAGTAACAAATCAGTGCATGGGTATAACCAGAAGACAAGGGGAAAACTTGCACGTAACAGTGCAAAAAAAATGGAGGGAGGTATGGGGAGGGAGAAGGGGCATGATGCTCTTCAAAGGCCCTTGGCATGGGCACAAGTGTGTGTTCTATTCTAAGCTGAAGTGTTATTTTCTTGAAGAAATGGCATTTGAAGTCCCTCTTTTAATGATTACAATGAAATAAACTTTAAATAAAACACAGGCAACTGAATAAAACTCTTGATCAAAGTGAATAACTATGACTGACTGTTCATATATATAATACTAATAGCCATTTGACTTCAAGAGACATACAGTCAAGAGAGAGAGCGAATGACAGAGAGACAGACACACATAAACGGAGACAGGGACGGAAAGAAACAGAGAGACTTAGACAAAGTGAGATAGAGACAGACAGACACTAAGAATTTTTATTTTCAAACACAGATGACTGATGACAATCAAAGTTGAATTCTGAAAGCAATATACTAAAAGTAAATCTTTAAAAAAACATGCACTCGCACATTCCTTTCCTTGAGGCTCTCTGTCTTCACCCTTCCTTTTCCTATATGATCATCCTATTTTCTTTCCTTTCATGTATGTCAAAATTTGGAAAGATTGTACTTTTCTCATATTCCTCTTGTCACTGGAACCACCCAAATCCTCCACAGGACCTACTGCAGCAGATTTTCCAGCACAAGCAACTTTATTTTTTCTCCACTCACTAATTGATTTATCCATTTCATCATGTCACTGCCATCTCATGTTACTTTCCACAAATGTAATCAATCAGCCAAAGAACTGTCTTCATTTAATATCCGCTTTTTTTTTTTTTTAATGCCAGAGATTTCTTGCGCCAATATACAGGAAGTTTGTGCCAGGAGTTTGGTTAATTCATTCAGCTAACTCTTTGTTCTTTGATGACAGCTGGAAATACTTGCCTACAGGTTTCATGTGGTAGATGCTCTTACACAAAAGACTTTTAAATCTTAAATAAATGTTAGCGAACCGCCCAGAGAACGTGGACAAACGAGTCACAAGACGAAACACAACTAGTTTCGACCTCTTAGGTCTTCATCAGGTGAGACATTAACGAATAAAACAATGAAAATTCACTTAGCTTTGATCGCTTCAGATCACTTGGTAGGGTTCAGCGCAAGGAAGAAGGCGTTGAATCAACGCCTTCTTCCTTGCGCTGAACCCTACCAAGTGATCTGAAGCGATCAAAGCTAAGTGAATTTTCATTGTTTTATTCGTTAATGTCTCACCTGATGAAGACCTAAGAGGTCGAAACTAGTTGTGTTTCGTCTTGTGACTCGTTTGTCCACGTTCTCTGGGCGGTTCGCTAACATTTATTTAAGATTTGTTTAGATTTCCGCCTGCAGTCCTCTCGCTTTGCAACTAAAAGACTTTTAGTTCAAGAAAATAGTGCATTTTTTTTTCTCTCAGAGGATTTCCCCATAAAACAATATTAAACATGATTGTTTCATAAAACTTCTACAGTAGCCCAGCCAGGAATGAATGCTACATTTCAGCGATGGAGATAAATTTTCTTTAAAAGCTGATTAAGGAATAAAGATGGCAAGATAAACTGCATCACATGGCCTTGTTATGCACTCAAGTTGAGCACGGAGTAAATATGTGTGTCCATTTTGTGTACAAGTGTTTGAATGCACAGTATATGACTGTAATGCATTCCCCCTCCCCCTTTCCCCTTTCTACAGGACATTAGTTTCTATTTCATTAGATTTCTGCAAAAATGTTGATGATTCCCACCCCTTAGAAATTTGTGTACAGATTCCACCCCCTGAAAAAAAATTGTAAAAAAATAAATCAATTCGACAACATTAATAGATTCAAGTGTTTCAATATCAAGTTTTTCATCTAATATAGCTAATAAAAGGATAGGGTTTTCAGTTGCCTGGAGATGAACTTGCATTTCATGTTTGCTATCAATCAATATCTAATAACTGACAAACCAAGCATTAAAAAAGAAAAGACCAGAAGGATTCTAATATCAATAAAAGGCCAACAAATCAGCAGTTCAAACATTTTCAATTCCTTCACCTTCAGTTAGTCTGAAAATTATTTCACTGCTCTTTCCTTGAACAGTCTGTTAATCATTTTCCCTCAAGATCATTGCAACATAATATTATATCACAGTCCTCTACACAATATCATCATAGTCCTCTTTTACGTATTCAAATGCAAGTCTTTGAATTGAGTTAAGTTGTTTTCGGATAATCTGTTGAGAGGTCTGAAATGGTATCGGGAATAAGGAGAAGACTCCGTTGTTTAAAAACAAACAAACAAAAACCTAGTCACATATCCAGTCAAATCAGTGTTTTATTTTTTGAAGGAATCTCAGATTTCCTTTCAGGATTTTGATTCTTTTTCCAAAAAGTAGAATGAAGAGGTTAAGATCAGGACACCCCATTTTTTAAACATTCATCTACCATTTTCAAATGCTATACCCATCTCAAAGAAGCAACAATTTTTTTTTTTCTTAGCATGACTTTATTCTTTTAAAGAAAGTCTAAAATCTTCATTCACCCTTTTTGTTCCCTGCTGGAACTCTTAAGGTTCATCTTAGCTGAGAGTTTTGCATATGTGACTGCTCTAAATTCCACCATTCAGGAAGCCACAATCTCTGTCCAATATGAAACTATGATGGCTAAACAATATACCAGTGTGAATCTCCGGGTTTGTTTTCATCCATCCAACTGCAAAAGACAGCCTACTCATCTTTTACCTTTTTTTTTCAATGCATACATTTATACACTGGAGGACCTTGGTTTAAAAATCTTATCCGGACTAGGATGGAACTTGAATTTGTAGTCTGCAAAAATGTTCATAGCGAATTTCCTTCAACCTGGCTGTCTCAAGTGTGACTGATTCCTGGACCTTGGAACACAAGTCTGATGCCCCCTAGCAAGTTCGAACTCTTTCACCAATGAACATATATTGGTGAACATACAACTAAACTGAAAATCAAACATATATCCAAGATTGGTCTTACAAAATTTTAAAGAATTGTTTTTCAAGCAGCTTCTCAATATCTAAGAAGAAACTCCCCAGTTCTCTCTTTCATCTCCATTTTTCACAGCTAACAATGGATAAAAATTGGCATGTTACAGGAATTTTACAGGACTGTTGTGCAAATCAACATCTTTTGGCACAGGCAAAAGCAGCATAAAATGTGCAACAGAATCCTTCTGTTCTTTCATTTCAATGTACACATCTGACCAGGAACTCTGTTCTCTCCACTGAACATACATAGCCACAACTCCACATCCTTGTCATCAGCTTGCTTTATTCCATTTCAAAGCTTACTCAACACATTAATTTTCTACAAATACCATTAAATGTCTACATTTATACAGTTTATTTTCTGCAACCTTTAAAAGTCCCGCAGACTTACAGAACAATACTCAAATTCCAAACCTTATTTTAACAACAGTTTACACACTGTTGTATGCTTTTGCCCATTCTCTCTTCAAAGACTTGTTTTCATTTGCTTACCAAAAGATTGGCACTGTCAAGCTCATTCTAAAAATCAGTGACTCAATCATGGGAGACCATACTAAACATTTCCAACAAAGTTATCTCAGAAGAAAAAAAAAAACTTAGGAATGAGGAATGGCAAAAAAAAAGTCATCGCCAACCAAGTTCTTTTCATCCATTAAATGTTTCCAACTGAGAATGTTGGTAATTGATTTTGCTCTCCAGTCAATGAACATGAAATCCTTCACACTCGTTTAGAGTATTGCAAGCACAGACATTAAAAAACAAAACCTACTTTGACTCGTTTGAGTGTCATTATTTATTTCTCTTAAATCAGAATGTTAACTGGTTCCTCTTGTTCTTTGCTGCATAGAAAAGTCAAACATAATGAAGAAATTCATAAAGCAGTATTGAAAAATACTGACTCAAGCACTTCAAAGAAAAATGAAGTTGACCAGTTACACACTTCTGTTTCATGGTGACACTTTCCTTTCCACTGGGAGGCTTATCGAGCTACCTTTTTCCCAGACTTATCAAACCATGTCTTTTACAGATTTTACAGGAATTTTCTCTCACTTCTCCTTTCTTGTTCACATCCTTCCTTTTGCCTCTTTCTTTCCATATCATCTCCTCAATTATAATTGTTTCTCATATTGTTATCAACATCTGGCCAATTTTTTTCTTGCACATCATTTTCTTACAAAATCTGTCAAAACTTATCAAGAAGTGGTAAAACCAGAAGGACACTGCTACACAGGCTTATCATATGGTATTTCTTTCCAGTGTGTACAAATTATGACAGTGTCCCTTTCTTCGACAGCAACTTTTTCCAATTCAGAATCTGTAAATATCACAGACCCATCTTAATTTATGTCAAACAAACTGGCCCATACCATCCTTATAAGTTGTGTGTGTCAACCTCAACTTGCTTTTTCAAAGTTTTCCTTTGGATTCTTCTTTTCTTTTCATGGAAAAAAGAAGCATAACAAGAGTACTAACAGAGTTCCTGGCCAATGTGCCAAAATAAAAACTGAAGATTCCTACCTCTCATGCCGGAGGGCCCAGGTTGGGGTTGGGAGGTAGATGATGAAGATGTGCTGGCAGGGAATTGCTGTCCTGCTGCACTTGGAACGTAAGTTGCTGAGGCTGAGCTGGACTGGGGACCTAAAGAGAACAGGGAGGGATCTGGCATTCCGTCAGAGGCTGGAAACACAAAACGATTCACACACCGTAAAAAGCTGCCAAAGTTCACTTTGAGAAATCACTGCCTTTAATAATACAAAACAGAGTGATTAAAAACAAGTATGTTGTGATATTTTGTGCTTTTATTTTCTTTCTTTCATTTTTTTTTTCTTCAATTCATTTAATGATCAAAGCAGAAACTAGGCATAAACTGATAAAGATCCAACTACATGAAGTCGCTCACTCTCAGTAAGGAGAAAGAGCTACGAACAACACCATTCAGCTTCACTTTCAGCATAACACTTGCTATATATTAAGTATTGTCCTTTTACTGTATTCTATGTCATTTACTTTTTTTCGTTTTCTTATGTTACAGCCCAGCCAATAACCTCAGGCCTTCTCAAGGCTGTCATCTTTCAAGGAAAAGAAGTCAAGTTAGAACTCCCAAAACAACAACTACACTATGCACATTAAATTTATAACATGAAAACATGTCAACATCCTTACAGCCTATTAACAAGTCTGTACTGAGGCTGCCAGGCTCTGCCTCAACAGTGGAAGTAACACAGAAAGGTCAAAGCTTCGTTTCTTTAAAATACCAAGTTCAAGTAATTTATTTTATCATTTAACTGAATTTCTGTTGTTTTTTTTAAACCACATGCATATTTTAGTGATTAGAGGGAAAAACACAATTTTGAAATGACTATGAGTATGACTGGTGATAAAGATCACTTTATAACTTTTTATTAAGTAACTTACACTGCACCTAATTGTGGATATGTGACACAAAGTTTTTCTTTTGTTTGTTAGTTTCCTGTTTGTTTCTTTCTTTGGTGTAAATACTTAATACAACCTCACTCCCTCCCCCCTTTATTTTTTTTATACTCTTCGATGTACCCCTGGTCTTGTGATCTAAAAAATGGCAATGAAAATCAACATTGATTCTGACTTTATACTGACATGTATTACTAATTAATACCAGTATAAAATCAAAATACGTGTTGGTCCTTCAGTAATCTGATATTTCTTTTTAAAGAATATTTCAAACTGAGTGAAATTTTGTCGATCTTGCGCGTTTTGGCCGAACTAGCAATGGAAATAAGTGTGGCGTGCAACTTGGTCTTGCTGATTAAGATGACGTTAAAGCCAAAACCAGCATTGCTAACCCCAAGTATGCACTCAGCCCTCACCAAAAACAATCTTCCCTATGATCTGGTCAACTAACTCAAGTTTTATTTCTAGTATTTAAAAGTAATCAACAACAATAATAAAGAGTAAATTCACAGTAATGATAATTATAATATTCATGACAGGACATTTCAACAGACAGATTTGGTGAGGTGAGTGACAGGTTAAAGAGTACATGGACTGGTTCAGTCTTGTCTACCTCCATCCACTCAACTCACTTCAGAACTGACTAAAACTTCTGAAGACAGACAGACACACAATCTAGTCCCTCAACCAAATGATCCATGTATGTTTTGTCAATCTTGTGGTCAAAATTTTTTGGTGGCTTAGTAAACTGTTGGACTAAGAAGCTCAGTTTACAATGAAAGATTGTCTACAGATGAAAACCATTTAAGTCTACCTTTGCACCTACCTATCAGTCTACTCTGGTGCTGATCCACTTTCTGGATCCTGAAGGCTGGATTTTCACAATATGAACTGGAATCGGCTCTAGATATCAATGTGTTTGCTTTGATTTTCTTTTATCCAACACTCCCTAAGCTGATGTATTTCCAAACTAAACAATGTCTATGAAATGGGTTCAGGAGATTCTGGAGGCAACAGTACAACTTCAGCCAGCAAGTGAGCAACAACAACAACTAACCAGCATTTGAAAACTTCATCACAGCAGATCTTTACCCCTCACTGGTCCATAGTTTTTTGCAGTTTCTATGAGTGATGACCAATGGCATCAAGTGGCTAGACAAACAACACAAATAGGACACATGCAAGCCTAGAACTAAGATTGTGAACTTTAACTAGTTTAAGGTGCAAACTGACTCAGCGACTGTCTTATTTTGGTTGAAGGATCATGACATGTTTCTGCTTTCCCTCTAGGCAACAAAGCTGCAGATTCACTCGTTATTTATTGCTTTCTTAGCTTTTTCTGAAAGTATAATAATTTTTCAGCAGAATGTATCTGGGGTACAGCAGAGTGTCTTTCCTGTGCAGACCAAAAATTTACACCCACCCCATGAATGGTTTAAAATCACCTTGCTATTAAACATAATCATTTCTGAAGTCTTTCTGATCATATCATCTTTCTGATCATAATGCATCTAAACATGAGTGGCAATGTTCTAATGACGCTAAAACCATTGCTGACTTCAGCTTTTTCTTCTTTTTTTTTCAAATTATAACTAATCCATTCGACAAAAAGGACAAACAAATTTCCTTCTTCCTCTTCCTTCCCCAGTTGTTATGATTAGTACTAGCATTATTATCATTACTATCACTGATTTTATTTTTATTAATTACCCCTCCCCTTGTCATTACTCTTACAACCATTACTAGTAGTAGTAGATCATTACTATTACCATAACTAGTACCATTATTAGTCTTACTATCAGTATCACCACCATCATTACCATCATCAATGCCACTAGCACTGTTGCCATTACAACTACTATGCTGTTCAACAATCCACTAACCCCTCTCCTCTCAGTCTCACCCTGTCTGTCTGTACAGCCACTATCAATACTATGTAACTACTATCATCATTTTATTACCAAAAGTGGTAGTAATCCTCTATCATTTTTTGATATTTTACCATAACTATTAGTATTATTAATCGTATTATAAACATTATCATCATTTATTATTTTACTTGCACTATCTCCTTCCAAAAGGCCTCGTTTTCATTCAATGTCCATTTTGTGGCCAATCTGAGAAGATAAGTGATTGTTCGTTCTTCGTTTCTACTGTCCTGAAATGTTGTTTATCTTGCCTGAAGAAGACCAAAGAGGTCGTATTTTGTCTTGTAATTTGTTTGTCTCTTTTGTCTGGTGAATTAATTATAATTCCTGTTTAATGTTTGTTTCAATTTCCACCTGCAGTCACCTCTCACTAAAGTCACGTTTGAACAAGCTGTATCTATTTCACTTCTTGAGCACTAATCTAGAACATATGCTTGACATGAATAATCTGTTAAAGTAAGATTAACAGCATGAACAAGACAGCTCAAAGCAAGGTGAAAATGAATTATTTTTTAAAAAGCATGCACAATGTTCCAGGGACCATCATCTATGTGATGTCCAGAACCAACTATCAAATGACTTTTGTATCTATATACACATACTGATTTATCCATTCATCCTTTACACAAAGAATCAAAATGAATTGTTCATGAAAGTCATCCATTTTCTCCCTTTGATCATTCATTTATAGTGATAATAGTCTTTGGTGGAAATTAGCCAGCGAAGTCAAATTGCTGCTATTGCTGCAGCGTTGTGGATGAGAAAGAGAAAGGATGAAGGAACTGGGGGGAGGGGAGGGGGGGGGAGGGGGAGTGCTTCCCCCACTTTCCAGAGAGCTGCTTACTCTTGAAAGTTTTTTTTTGTTTACTCGTTTTTTGTTTTGTTTTTTAAGGCACTTATTTCTCAACTGAAACTTTTCAGGGGGGATAAGAATAATCAACAATATAACATTTTCTAATATTTCATTTACTGCCAGATGTTAAAAGCTTGATGACCCACGGACCAAATTATTTCGTCTTTTTGGTGATGACTCTGAATCGCCTGCTACATGGTTTTGAGAAATTAAATTGCCATCTACTGATCTAGTCAAGCAAATTAATTCAGTCAAGATATTTTGAAGGATTCTTTACAAAACACATTTCTTTGCTGCTGTCGCCACCTGTTTTAATCTGATGTTGAGGCAGATGGTAATTCAGTGACAACATCATTATCTGACGACAAAGCTTGTAGCTTCATACTTTAGAAGTGAAAATGCCATCTTTTTTCTTTATGCTGCGTGTGTGTGTGTGCATGCATGCGTGCGCGCGCGCGTATGTGATTGTGTGTGCATGTCCACATGAGAGAGAGAGAGTGCGTTTTGTGTGTGTGTGTGTGTTATGTCTGTTGTATGTGTGCATACATAAAAAGAATGAATCCATTTGAAAGAATTAGTACAATAATACACACTGAGCGAAATTTGTGACAAAATGCAGTCTGTTAACACATGTTGTATTCCCCTGAGAAGTGCACATTTCAAAAGGAATATTCCTGATACTGGCTCAGTGGCTGAGGTTTAAGCTCTCACACTGATAAGCATGTTGAAATGGATGTTTGCACCACCAACTGTGGAGCAGTAGTTTGCAAGGTGGATTCCCCGCTAAGAGGTCATGTGTTGGATTCCCATCAGAGCCATTTATATTTGTACGATTTTTCAGCCCATGTCCAGCCCCTACCCAGAAATAACTTTGCCAAGGGCTCTTTTAGGATGACACACTTGACTTTCATCCACTTAATGGATTCATCTCTGAGACTGGTGAGAGTGTTTACTGATAGTTCCAACCAACACTGCAGGCATCCGGATCTATCAAGCCTGCTTCATGCCAGGATATATGATGAAAACATGCACAGAGTACAGCTCTGTCATGCAGTCTTACTCTCAGACCAAAATAATCTTCCTCATTCTCATCCTCCTTGATTAACATTTTAAAAAAAGGCCTTTGGTTCTGTGGTCTTCAAGCTCTGCTCACTCATTGACCTTGGTAAATTCCTCTCTGTAACCAAGTGTAACTAAGCGCAAGTGCATGTTAAAGTCACTGGTACTCGTAAGTTTATTATGAGGACTACCGTTGGACTGTGCAGTGGCGCCTTGTAAAGGGCAACGCTTACTCACGCTGGCTCCATTACTATGCAATCACTGTAGTCAGTACTAGTATGTAACTTAGAATGCGATGCCCTGTGTGTATGTTGGCTCAAGACAGGCACCACAAAATACCACCAAATCGATTTGGTAGCAGCGCAGTGTCTCCTCTGGTGGGCTACCTCAAGCTGACTTGACACTCTCTCTCCCTTATAAATGACTGATGATGCTGGAGTTGCCAAGGGAAAAGTAGTGCGGTGTCTGTGAATAAGGAGTCAGAATAAGCGGCATGGAGGATATGCACCTGGAGCGGTACTTGGTCACACACAAACAATTTGCTGATTTTTTTCTGTCAGAATGTTTAAAATGTTAGCCAATTTCATTATATCAATGATTCACAAAGGAACTGAAAGTGAAAGAGGATCTCTGGGAGGCTGTATGTGACGATGAGGGTAAGGGGGTAGGTGGCCAAGAGATCATGCAACGTGGGGAGTATGGACCAGGCAAAGCAAGGCAATCCACAGGAAAGATAATCAGTGCTAAAACTAGCCATCCACTCAATTTCCTTGCTTGAAAGTACAAATGGTTTACATAAATTTCTTTGTTACCGAACAATCAAGGCTTCATTTCATGCATTAAGAAAGTAGATAGTGTACCAACATAAAATAAAAAATCAAGAGAAGTATTCAACTTGTACACATGAACATTTACAACAACAAAAATCAAATTATATGATTCCATGAACATTGTGTGTTGTTGTTTTCTTTTGCAAGAGGTCTTACTACATTATAAACCTGTGTTTAACAATGAAAGGAGAGGATAGCTGATCTACAGAGGAACTAATTTCAGTTATCTGTTATCTGTAGAGGTCTGTACCTTTCTAATTATTCCATTGCAAGGAAGATTAGATTCATTCACCTCACTTCCTGAAACTGAAATGCAATTTGTGCTTGCCAACACACTGAGCTTTTCACTTACAGGTTATTTTTACGATCATGGGACCAAAACAAACAAACATGTCTTGCCAACACATACTGAGCATTTTCATTTACTACAATCATGGGGAAAACAAACAAACAAAAATCTGACTATAAAAAAGCAATGCCTGCCATCTTCAAACTTGTCCCAAAAATGTTCACAGTGGATGTGTACATGAACAACAATTTTAACTGCAATGAAAAACCTTAATTTTATTTGATACAAAACGCTGAAAATTACAATAATCCCTGACCACCCTAAAAAAAAAAAAAACAATCGGTAAAACAGTTAACTTGTTTACCTCTTTGATGTGGGCCTCTGGCAAACTGCTGACCATCAAAATCACAGGCTGACCCCTCCCCCTCAACATACTCTTCTTTAATAAAGGTCACTTCAAGATCTCCATCACTATCATCCTCTCTTTCTGGAAGATCAGGATTGTTCTGACCTTCGACTGGTTCTAAAACACTTCCAGCCAAGTTCACACCAATGTCTGAACCATCACTTCTCACACTAGCAGTCTGTGGAAGCACCATTTCAGACAAGTCAGTATCAGCTGTCCTCAATGCTTGAAGTGCTTCTTTGGAATCTACAGGACTGGATAACCCTGTAAGGTTTGAAGATTCTGAGGTCACATTGGAAAATTTATCATGATAGGATATTTTTGCAGGACGGAATTCACTACTGTCATCTTCAGAAGCTTTTCGTTTGGATGTGTTTGACTGGGAATAGGATGAACTGGAGTCTTTAGCACCGGAATTTCGACGAGTTCTTTCCCTTGATTCTGTTAAAGCTGTACTAATACTGGATATCGCAGAAGAAACTCTACCCGACTCTGCATCATCAGCACTTTCACTGTTCTGAGTAACTTGGTTTCCAGACTGAGATGTGTTTCCTGAGACATCCTGCTCTGGTTTGGGTTCTGCATGAAAACTGTTGCTGATGAATAATGTGGAATTTTCTGCATTCCTGCAAACTTTTTCTTTAAGAATGTAATCCAGAGAACTCCCTTTGTCCACACTTAGGTTGATGTGTCCAATGATTTCAACACCATTTTGAAAATCCAAATAACCATGACACAATGTCTGAACAGATTTGATCAGGGCATTGATGAATTTGGCAGCAGATTCCTCCCCAAGCTTCTCCATTGCTTTCTTCACCAGTAGGTCAGCAGCACTATCCACAATATTCTGAAACAAATGGAAAATTTTGTCAACTAAAACAGAATCAATCTATTGCTAACTCATCAAAAGAAGAAATGATTCAAAAGTACAGGTCTGAAGGCTGGAAAACTTTGTTGATACCTGTTTACCATATGTCAAATGTTTTTAACATCTATCATGAATCCAATAACTAAATGCCATCCTACACTGCAATAATATTCTGCAAGTTATTTCCACATAGAATTTTTTCCTTAAAACAGTTAAATAAGCAAGCATACACAAACAATTATGTCTGCTATTCCTAAAATACCTGATGCAGAATTTCCCAGATAAGAATACCTGAAGCAAAAATTAAATTCCCAGATTATTTCCAATTGTCTGGGGGGAGGGGGGGGGGGGGGGGGTTGACAAAACAAAAAGTTATGTCCTCCAAACTTCTTGCCCATCTTCAACAGGGAGTTTATAAAACTATCGGTCATGCAATGGCAAGTGAGCAAACATAACACAACACGGCATGCTCAGCACATACATGATAAAGGCTTGTGAACGAGAAGTCAGGCATAAGAAAATTTATTCCTCCACCATTCATTTCATACAGACTACAAGAGAGCATAAGAAAGGAAAATATAAGAATAAAATTGCCATGCTTCCTCTAGACATTCCTGAACCTGAACTGAAATTATCAAATCCCCAGATCGTTCTCACTTGATAACCCCCCCCCCCCCCCCCCCCAATCTTAACCACACACAAACATTCTAAAACTCATTTAATTCATGATTATCTATGCATTGAAAGAATGGGATCAAGCACAATGCCTGCATGTTTCTAGAACTTTGTTTTAGATAAAACACAGCGAGACGCAACTTGCGTTCGTTCCGAGAAAAAAGTTGAGGTGGAGTGCGGGAGGGGCCAAAGAGATGTGTGTACGTGTGTGTGTACGCGCGCGTGTGTGTGTGTGTGTGTGTGTGTGTGTGTGTGTGTGTGTGTGTGTGTGTGTGTGTGTGTGTGAATGAATGGGCAGTCAGGTGTTTGAGCTGTTGGCAGCTCAGTCAATGTTTCCTCAATGCAGCCAAAATTTGGTTGCCTGACAGTCAAGTGGATGGAGAAAGCACCTTCACTTAACTGCCATAATGTTTAGTTGTCCTAACAATGGAACAGGTGGCTATCATGAGCTCTGCTGATGGTATTTTAGCATCAAATTCAAAGATCTTTTGAATGACTACTTTTCATATTTTGCAAAGCTACAGTGATAAATGATACCTTCCTTACATCAAAAAAACTTTTATTCTTTCATTTTATATTTGACGGACACAAGCCTTTCTTCAGGGCTACAGATTGCCAGCACAACCGCAATATGTTTGCAAGAAATTTTGAAATGTTGCATCACATTTCACACTTGTGTGCCAGGCTGCTGTGCGCCTGTAGCTGCAGTGTCAAGATGTGAATTGGTCCTCCTCTTTCTCATTTAATCATGTGAACAGCAAAAAGTCGCCTGTCCACACCACCATATTTCATTCCAAAAAGTAAATAATTGGCTTTCAACTGGTTTAGAAATAAAAGACAAGGATTCCACAGAACCTGAGCAAGAACCTCCTCCTCTACTTAAATGCAAATGTCGGCTCCCAAAGTGCTGTGTTTGGTTCATTTCCCCATGCAGTCAGCAGTTTAAAAATGCCACTGAAGGCAAAACAGAAGCTAAGATAAGATAAGATAATGTTGCTTATAGCCCAGCCGACCGCACACGGCCACATCAAATCACAAAACAGTCAAAAGAGCTTGAACAAGGTTTTCTTCTAAAAGCAAATAAAACACTGCCTTTCTTAAATACATATCTTCATTCATACATTTATAAGAAATATTTTCACACACACACACACACACACACACACACTGTCATCTCTCTCTCTTATTCTTACACACACACATACACACATCACATAGTTTGACAGTCTATACACAGAGAGAGTGTCCTTTAGGTGATATATACGATCAGAACTAATTTATGGTGTTTGCTGTTATGATGATAATCAATGAAAAGTGCAAGTGAGCTCTGACTTGTCTGAGATACTGATGGACTCCAGTTTGTCCTATATCCTTCAGTGGTGGTATTCATTGGTAACTGCAAGTAAAATACATTTTCAAAAGTACCCTATCCATTTTTTTTCAGCAGCCGGTCCATGAGACCATTTTATTTTCCTAGGACCAGCAGCAAAATAAGAGCAGAGGATTCATGTTAATGAAAAAAAAAAAAATCAAAACACTGATTTTAAAGTAACATGTGCATAATGGTAAAACCAAAGTTCAAATCCATCTGTGTATAGTGGCATTTTTCATCAGTACCTTACCTCACACTCTATGTCAAACACTTTTGATTCCAATACTACTTCAAACATGCCTGCTCTCCATTCTCTAAATTTATAGACAACACTACAGTCATCAGTCACTGAATCTTTCATTGTCCAAGGTCTCAATATGGATGATCAACTGGAACTTGGAATATTACCTTACAGCTGTGGAACTGATGACGGTTGGGGCTGATGGGATAAGGTAAGGTAATGCTGCTTTATAAGTTATAGCCCAGGCTGATGGGGAGAAGCTACTGTTTAAAATCGTAGTAATAATATAAAAAAAAAAAGGTATTACAATCATGAAATATTTGTTTAGAACAAAACAATGATAACAACAGTTAAACTAAAAATAATAATAGTAATTTTTTTTTTTTTTAAGTTTCAATTTCCTACGGTAAATTCACCCCACTTGGAACCCTACCATGCTGAAATCTATTTCCTCTATTGATAATTTGATCATCTAGGTGTCCCAGCAATGAATAGCTCGTTACATAACAGTCCCTGCAGCTCCCAAAAAGGTCTTTCTCCACAAAGGCAATTTAGTATTTCCCACGACGACTTATTTATTTCCATGTCAGGCCCACACATTTCCTAAAAGCTAGATATTAACGCCAACATGCCGCTTCTTCTTCAGTCTTTGTTCGCCGGCAAATATTCCCTTTCATTTGATTGGTTCTTACTGCGACAGTAAAATCTTGTCAGAGATCTCCGGTGAGACGCCCTTTCTTTCCCTAGATTTTAGTTTACTATGAGTGGCATGAGGCTTAAGTGCCCTTTCAGTGAACCTACAAATAATGTTGTCTCCCTTTACATCATTATTACACGAAAGGAATCGCATGAAGTACCCAAAAGGATGGCCCCTAAGACAAGAGATGAAACAATGTGTGGTTTATAATAGACGCCATATTGGCAATTCGGCGCTGGATTCCCACTGTTGACATCTCACTGCACTACCAGAAATCTGTCATAACTATGTAACATAAACGATGTGCAATTCTGTAACGAATAAACTAAACTGACAAAAAGACGCATACCTCCGATCACGCCACGCTCAAGCGCACCGGTTCTTCGTTCCGTCGGCGTCTTTCATTTGCAGCCTTTCTCCGGGCCTAGGCCGTGCTTAATGTGTGACGTACTATCACGTGATATGACGTATGGCGAGCGGAGAACTAAAGACGAAGACAATGAGTGTTTCGCACACAATCCTTTATTGATATTTTCCCACATTCCTCCAGCAATTTGCACATCCGAACGAAGTGAACAATGTTGTTTGAAATAATTCACAACATAAGTACTTTTTAAGACCTGTGACGAGAAAACGAATCTCCTGCGAAAAACCCATGTAATCAGACGACGCGTATCATAAAGCTGGCGTCGGTCACAGACCAAACTGTCCCCCGTCCCAAGCTGTCCCCCAGACAACATTGCCTGGCCCTTGCCTCACCCAGTGTTTCTCCCCCTGCCTCGCCTCTCCTCTTTTCTCTCCTCCCGGACAGTTTGAGCTGCGTGGCATGCCCGAACTGCCCAACCTGTCTGTGTGTGTGTGTGTTGTTGTTGTTGTTGCAGAGTGGCACCGTATTGGAACAAACTACCTGCACACATTAAAAAAGCAAAAGATTTGAATACTTTTAAAAACCTTCTGGATACTAACCCAAAGTTAAATATGTTAAAATTCCATTTTGATTGATAGAATACAGTAAAATTTATCCTGAGCATATGCATGCATTATGCAACCACTGTTTATTAAATAGCCTAAATAAGATGACTGGGACACTAAAAGCTGTGAGGCTATCCAAAGTCCCAAGTGAACTGAACTGAACTGAACTGAACTGTTCTTCAATTTAACGTCTTCCCACTTAACGTGATTACAGAGAGAGAGAGAGAGAGAGAGAGAGAGAGAGAGAGAGAGAGAGAGAGTGTGTGTGTGTGTGTGTGTGTGTGAGAGAGAGAGAGAGAGAGAGAGAGAGAGAGAGAGAGAGGAGTATGTGTGTGTGTGTGTGTGTGTGTGTGTGTGTGTGTGTGTGTGTGTGTGTGTGTGTGTGTGTGTGTGTTGTCAGTACAACCTTGAGTTAATCTGACAATAAATTGGTTCCAGTCAGTCAGTGTGTGTGTGTGTGTGTGTGTGTGTGTGTGTGTGTGTGTGTGTGTGTGTGTGTGTGTGTGTGTGTGTGTGTGTGTGCGCGCGCGCATGTGTGTGTGTGTGTGTGTGTGTGTGTGTGTGTGTGTGTGTGTGTGTGTGTTGTTATTGTTGTTGTTGTTGTTGTTGTTGTTTTGTTTTGTTTTACGTCTTTCCACATTACGTGATATTAGACGAAAAAAAAAAAAGGGGGGGGGGGGGGGGGGGTCGGGGTAAAAAAGGTTAACACAATGAGGTAAAAGAATTAACTTATCTACAGCTATAACACAAAAGTAGAAAATCCACTTAATCAAAGATTGAAAAACAAAAAACAAACAAACAAAAAACCCACACAAAAAAAACCCGAAATATGTAACTCTTCTGTCTCATCTCACCACTGACTGTTATATATTACAAATATTTGCCAATTGGACTTTTAGCTAAGTTCAAAAAGAAAAGATACGTTTCACTTGCTGACAGTGACAGGAAAACATTTTGACTTGGCGTACAGACGTATTTGGAATGAATTTTTTCATTAAGTTACACAAAAGAATGTGATCAGTTGATATGCTATGACCACATATACAATGTATATTTTTGACATACTTTGTTTTAAAACAATCCAATTTCCATCTACAGATCAAGGAACTTATCTGTCGTCTACGATAAATGTTTTGATCGTACTTACTTAACATTTCATGAATACTTCCCATTTCATTCGTGTAAACCAAAACACCCAGTTTCTCTTTCTGTCAAATGAAAATTAGAAAACTGTACTTTTTCTGCCAAAGTATAGCACTCTTGCATTGACATAGAGAAGTTCAAAAAATGCGAATCTGATGATTGTTTTGCTCCTCTCTTTGCCAGAACATCAACCTTTTCATTATAGTATAACCCACAGTGGGAGGGCACCCAAAGAAATGTTATTTCAGTGTCTCTGACTGAGAGGAAATGTACTAAATTATTTATTTCAGTGATCATCTCAGGTCGAACTTTTAATCTAAAATTCTTCATTGCAGTAAGAACTGACTTGGAATCTACGCATAAAACAACTATAAATAAATTTTGAGGGTAATCAACAACAAAGTTTAAAGCCATAATTATAGCAGTTAACTCAGCAGTGAATATAGATTTGTTTTTTCCGAGATAATAAGACTTTCTTTTGTTGAGGCCTGGGATAATGTATGCCGCACCTGCATGTTCATTAATTAATGATCCATCAGTGTATATCTTAAAATGGTTGGAATAGTGATCATGTACATGCATTTTGATATTGGATAATAACAAATTAGTGTTTTCAGCTTTTGTTAAATCTGTGTGCTCAATATCAAAATGTGCTCGTATTAGTCTCCAGGGAGGGATAGGAGACACAATAGATCTTTTTGCAATAGATGTTAGTTTGATATCTGAGGAATCTAAAATCGAGGAAGTATATGTTCTTAGAGTCGTTTGAGATGATATATTTTTAGCCCTTTTGGGAAAATCAGTGTCCGATTTAATATTTATTTCAGGGCCTATATTGTTGTCTATAGTAGAACTTCTTATAACAAATTTGGTGCATGCAAGATTCCTATATTCTTCCAGTGGTAATATCCCAGCAGCACTGTATGCTTTTGTACAAGAGGCATGGACTGGTAGTCCCATGGCTATCTTATATGCTTTGGAATCAATACTTTGAAGTTTTTTTCAGTAAGTATTTGGGTGCACTGAAGAACACCTCTTGCGCATAAGTTAATTTTGATCTAACCAGTGCAGTAGAAAGGTGCAAAAGAGTGAGTAACTGTGTCCTGAGCCCAAGTATGTTTACTAATAATCTTTAATAGATTTAAAGTTTTTCGAGCTTTTGTTAGAATATACTCGATATGAAAATTCCATGATAACTTTGATGTTAAATTTAATCCAAGGAATTTCACTATTTTTGTATATTTGATGGGTATGCCGTTGACTTGAAATAAAGGCATATTAACTGGATCAGATCCAGTATTAAATAACATCATGTGTGTTTTTTCAGTTGATATTCGCAAACCATTTTCAGTCATGTAAGAAGAAAAGGTATCTAATTCTTTTTGATATAACTTTTTAATGTAGTTTTGTGATCTGACAGGTGTACATTTTTTTAATGTCACTTTCATCCATATGCATATGTCATCTGCATATTGGGCTAGTTCTATATTTTTAGCAATTTTTGTGGGTAGATCGTACATCAGAATATTAAAAAGTAAAGGGGCAATGACAGACCCCTGAGGAATGCCCATGTGTAATTTTCTTCTTGTAGAATAGGTGTTCCCTACCTTCGTTCTAATATATCTATTTTCTAAGAAGTCTTTAAGAAAATCATAAATGTTTCCTGATAATCCAATCTCTTTAAGTTTATAAAGCAAACGAGAGTGCCACACCTGATCATAAGCTTTAGTGACATCAAAAAATGTTGCTAGTAAACATTTTCTCCTGGAAAACTGATGTTTAATTTGAGTGGTAAGTTTGACCAAGTGTTCAATAGCACTTCTATCCTTTCGAAAACCTGCTTGGTTTGTTGGGATAACTTTGTTCTTTTCACAAAAGTTGTTCAGTCTATTTAAAACAATTGTTTCATAAAGTTTACAGACATGAGAAGTTAATGAAATAGGTCTGTAACTATCTATACTTTCTTTCGGTTTACCTTCCTTGTGAATCGGTACTATTACTGATTCTTTCCATATTTGTGGCAAATGACCTGAGCTCCAGCATTTTTTAAAAATATACTAAGTAAAATGATTATCCATTTGTCTGGAAAATGTTTAATCATTTCATTAGAAATGGCGTCAATCCCAACAGCTGTTTTTTTTGTTTGAGAGAGAATCTATGGCATCTTTCACCTCTTGTAATGTAATTGGGGCGTTGATGTCGTTTGTGTCATTATCAGATACATCATTAAAGACATGAGTAGATTCTTTATCCTCTCTGAATTTTTGTTTTGTTGTTGTTGTTTTTTTGTTTTGTTTTCAGACAACCCATCTAACCTGCTTACTTTAGCAAACTGGTCGACAAAAGCTTCTGCTTTGTCTGTGGATGATGGTAACTTGTTATTATCAAGAATGATAGGATATTCTGGGAGTTTGATTCCATTGTTTTATCATTTTTATCTCTTTCCATACCATTCTACTATCTTTAGCATCGAATGTGTTTCTTTTACAAAAAATATCGCAATAATCCTTTTTGGCTTGTTCCATAACCCTATTACTATGTATATTCGAGTGTTTCATTTCCTTAAATTTTTCATCTACCATTTTCTTATCTTCACTTTTCTTGGTGTGTGTGTGTGTGTGTGTGTGTGTGTGTGTGTGTGTGTGTGTGTGTGTGTGTGTGTGTGTGTGTGTGAGTAATTTCTTTTTGTATATGAGGGGTTATTGAAAGTTAAAGATAAATTCCTACTGGACTGCGTAATAAAGATGGGCATAACGAACAAAGAAAAGCATAATTATTTAACATTTTAGGTAATGTCAGTGGTGTCGATCTGTCATGTGAAATATTAGTACCAGCCTTGTACACTGTATTCTTTGCTCTTGGACAATCTAGTAATAGGTGACTTACACTAAGAATTTCCCCACATACGCATTTAACATTTTTGCTGTATTTGGTTCGAAGTGAATTCAAACGCATCCTATGAATTAAGGATACTACCTCTCTATATATCGGACTTCCGAATTTGTCTAATTGCGTCTTGGGGTGAATGCCAGGATTTGGTCGTATACAATTGTGATAATATTGACTATCTGTGTCTTTCAATAACCTTTTGAAACTGTTAAGGGATGCTTTATTAATCAAAGTATAACATTCTGATAGGTCTAACAGAATGTTCAGTGCAGTCGTGCCTTCAATATTTCGAGCTGCTCTCCGAGCAGCTTGATCAATTTTCTCATTTGTTGAGATTCCACAATGTGAGGGCACCCAACAGAACGTCACATTTATTCTTTTCATCGATAGGAGATGTGTCACGTAATTAATTTCTGTAATAGTCTCACAACGAATTTTTGAATTTAAAGACTGTAAGGCAGAAAGAGCTGACTTTGAGTCACTGCACAGTAAAAGTGGACAATTTTCTATGGAAGAATTTAAAACATGCTTCAGGGACATCAGAATAGCAACTAATTCTGCAGTAAAAATTGACAAGTGTACGCCAAGATGATATAATTTCTCTACTTTTAATTTTGGTATTATAAAAGCTGCTCCTGTTCTATGGTCATATAACACTGAGCCATCTGTAAAAATTTGAAGATGGTCCTTATATTGATTTTGCAGATGAGAATTTACATAATATTTTATGAGATATGGTGGATCGTTTTTGTTCAGTTCAGTATAGCTTGTGTCGTAATTTGCTTTGGTTTGTTTCCATTTGGGAATGGGTGGAAAGGACGAGTTGACAGCTATTTCACTTTGGTTAATGTGTGTGTTTTTTTTTTGTTTTTTTTAAAGAAGAGTAGATGTGTATGACTGTATAGATTTAGTTGATTTTATGTCTTTTGCTCTTTTAGCAAAATCTGTCTCTGAATTGAGAGATACTTCATTTGTACAGAAACTTTTCTGTGAAAGGTTCTTTAAAACAAAATTAGAGGCGGACACTTTTCGAAACTCGTTCAAAGGTAAGATTCAAATTTCATTATAAGTCCCAATGTTACATGCGTGTGTGGGGACTCCAAGAGCAAGTTTATATGCTTTGCAGTCTACACTTTGTAACTTATTAAGTAGATGCTGTGGAGCACTAAAGAAAACTTCTTGAGCATAAATCAATCTAGAGCGCACAAGAGCCGAAGATAGGAGTGTTAGACTCTCTTTATCTTGTCCCCATTTTTGTTTGCTTATGATCTTTAGAAAGTTTAAACTTTTTCTTGCTTTATTCAAAATATATTCAATATGTTGGTTCCATGAGAGTTTTGATGTTAAATATACTCCTAGGAATTTAACAGATTTGACGTAGTGTGTGTGTGTGTGTGTGTGTGTGTGTGTGTGTGTGTGTGTGTGTGTGTGTGTGTGTGTGTGTGTATGTGTGTGTGTGTGTGTGTGTGTGTGTGTGTGTGTGTGTGTGTGTGTGTGTGTGTTCAAAACCGAAGAGTGGTGTGTGCGTGCGTGCGTATGTGTGTGTGTGTGTGTGTGTGTGTGTGTGTGTGTGCGTGCGTGCGTGCGTGCGTGCGTGCGTGCGTGCGTGCGTGCGTGCGTGCGTGCGTGCGTGCGTGCGTGCGTGCGTGCGTGTGTGTGTGTGTGTGTGTGTGTGTGTGTGTGTGTGTGTACCGCAGCGGTCTTTTGTATATTTTGAGGAATTTTTCTGTCAAACTGTGGCTGGAATATGAGTGTTGGTGAGTGCATCTATCTGTATGTTTCCCCCTTATATTCTGTTGTCTTTATCGCGATAGAGTAATAATGCTTTTTAAAATCATAGTAAAATGTGTACTGATACGAATACAGTAAAATGTTATGATGTGAATTTGACATAGGCATGTATCATTATGTTCATTTTCATAAATACAAATCCTGGGAGGCTCAGTAAATCATTGTGTTAGAAAGACTCATATAATAAGGTTACAAAGTGAAGAACAGGATTTCAAAGTTTTTGAAGGATAAAAAAATAAAGGGGGAGGGGGGGGGGGGGGGGGGGGTGTTATAACACTCGAGTTTGCAAACTTGATGTTAAGAATATTCGTAGTTAGTCAGTCAGCCTGTAAAAAATATCACAGAATACATTAAGAATCTTGACAAAGACACTCTAGAGCAGCAACTCACGAAAACATATCCGACCCTCAGAGCAAAGCACCACTTGAAATCCAGCACTTGGGTGGCTCGCAGCACCAGAAGAAAAGGTTCAGTAATGAGCCACCAGCTCTGGATGAGGTAAAAAAGTTGATTAAGAAAGCAAAAGCAAAATTATGCGGCTTTACCAGAACCTAATGGTATACCCTATCTGCTGTATAAGAAATGTCCCAAAGTCCTTGAATGGCTCAAAAAAACTGAGAAGATCAATATGGATCGAAAACCTTGAAGATCAGCCACCAATGGACGATAGCCAATTAAGACAGAAGAACCAGTCAAGAGGTTTGGAAGGTTTAATGATGATTCCTTGAAAAACACAAAGAGGGGAAAGGAAACCAAGCAAAAAGCTTGGAGGAAATAGACTAGTGTTGTCTTCCTGGCAAATGCAAGATCTGGTATCTGCAGTTCATGCCGATCCCGAACCTCCTCTGACTTCTACTGATATACAATGTCAGCACTAGCACAGTGGAATCAATGAAGGTCAAAATCAGCAAATAGACAAGAAAATGGCTATGTGTTCAACTTGGTCTGACTGACGTCGCACTCAACTGCTGTCAGACAACACTAAAACGACCCCTAACATTCATCCTCGAGGAGTAACTAGTACGTAAAGTGAGGCCGCTAAGCGTGCTTGAGGACTCGGGAGACAAGGTTGTGAGGTCAGTCAAGCCTAGGCCAAAAACCGGTAGGAATGGAAATTTCAGAAGGCAGTGAACGTGGCAAAGGACTACCTCAAGATCAGTGGAAATAATTGAACACAAACAAAGAAGCAGACAGGGGCCGGGTTCAACAGAAATGAAGCGATGGTCAAAGACAAAAAGTAAAACAAAAAGAGACATAGTAATTCAGGAGCTGAAGAAAGAAGAGGATACTAAAAGAATCCAAAAGGAAGTCCAACAAGGCCAGTAGTGGCAGTGGACTATTTGGAGAAATGCACCCCAAGGAAATCTCAGCTGGAGTGAAAAATGGCAGTTGGCACTTCTTAGGATCAACTTCGTACTCAGATCTGAGTATGACCGTTAATCCTCAATTACATACCTGGTGAAATGGGGGAAATCAGATGACGCTACGTGTCAGTCCCGTCAGGACAAACAGTGGAACATGTCATGAGTTCACACAAAGCAGCGATAACCCAAGGAAAGTATACGTGCAGACGCAATCAAGAGCGTAAGGAGATGACACGTGCGGTTAGCTCCACTACGCCACTGGAAGGTGCAGCGAAGACACGCATGAAGGCTACAAATCATGGTCTAAAACAGCTGTGACATCAAGAGCATGGAAGCGGGGTTCACTGGATGGAGTGGATGAATGGGGGTGCGCAGCAGACCTTCAAGAACAGGAAAACAATCTAGAGATCACGAGGAAGAGAGGCAAGAGACCGGTTATTGTACTCCGTTCAGTTTATCAAAACTAATTCTGACTGAACTCTCTGTGCCATGTGAAAGCAGAATTAAGCAAGCTCACATGTATAAAATTGAGAAGCATGCCAGCCCAGCCGCTAGCAAGTCGAGGGAATGTGGCTTCCAAGCCAAAGTCTTCATCACAGAAGTTGGAACGGGGCGGGAGAGGGGGGGGGGGGGGGTGTAGGCTCATCAGCCTATGATCTCATGAACTCGATTTGTGGTAAGAAGTGGGCCAGAATCCTAAAGACTATGGTAGAGACACCTAAAAAGAGTTCCAGGTTGATCTGACAGAAGAGGAACATAATTGTAAGGCCTGAGTTTCGCAAATTAGAACTGGTGTCCGACAGCGATGTGAATGAGACATCCGTCTCAAAAGGTATACCTTGATGACATCAGTTGTTCATCAGCTATAACAAAAGAATAGTTGGCAGGCTATATTGCAGGGCAGGGCTTATCATAACCGTGTCCCACATGTCCCTAAACGGGGAAAGGACGTTTTTACCTGTTCTTGTGCGGTCCCTGAATGCATGGATTTGTCATCAAGTCTGTAAAAATGTTTCTGCTCATCATTAGTACGACTATTTCAAAACATTGTTTCAACGCATCAGTCCTAAATTTCCGTTTTGTTACACTCTCGTTTGCCGTTTCAGTTTACTCTTTTGCCTGCTATTATCTTGGCCCATTACAATGTCTGGACCAATAAAGGTTATGAAAGCAGTCAGAGACTTGGTCACAATCTGACAATGTTTTAAAATGATGTTGCTGATGGCTTTGTTCTCTCTCTCTCTCTCTCTCTCTCTCTCTCTCTCTCTCTCTCTCTCTCTCTCTCTCTCTCTCTCTCTCTCACACACACACACATCATGATAAATAAGTATTTTATTATTGACGCAAAGAATGCATTTGTCGCTAACTGATAGGTCTAACTGAATCTAGAACTGTTTTATCTATGCATTGTAACTACATCATGAAACTGTGTAAAATATGTTGATATTATTGATGCATTGCAGTTGTCTAGTATGTTATTATTTTTAGAAAAAGAATGTAAAACTCTCTCTCTCTCTCTCTCTCTCTCTCTCTCTCTCTCTCTCTCTCTCTCTCTCTCTCTTCTCAGTCCTTTGATAACTAATAGGAGGATCGTTTTCTCTATACCTGTGCGTGCAGAGTTTTTTTCTTCTTCATAATCAATTGATTCATTCTTGTTTGTTGTTTTAATGCTTTTTTTTTTCTCTTGAAATTCATCTATGCGTCAGTGTTTATGGAGAAACAACTCATGTAGGCTATTTTTGCAGATATGTATTTTTGTTAAAAGTTTGTAAGTTTTAGTCGCTAGTCATACTTAGTCCTTTAGCAGCACACACACACACACACACACACACACACACACGCGCGCGCGCGCGCGCACGCGCGCACACACACACATATTGCACGCACACGGGCTCACACACACACAAACATACAAACGTGTGCGCATACGTTCGCTCGCTCCTACCCACACACATATACACATGTGTGCATGTGCACGTCCACACCCACACACGTGCACACATACATATAAGCACACACATGCACACACACACGCACATGCGTACACGCTCACATACAAAGACACACACATACACACAGATATGTACACATATAGCCTATATGCAGATATGTGTGCTCACACAAACCCACAAATTACACACACACACACACACACACACACACACACACACACACACACACACACACACACACACATCACACGCACTTCTGCACACGCACACACACGCGCACATACATGCAGACACACACACACACACACACACACACAAATGCGAACACACACACACACACACACACACACACACACACACACATACACACACATACGCCCACGCACACACATGGGTCCATGCCCACACATCATACACACACGTGTTCATTCACTACGCACACATAAAAAAACAAACAAACAAAAACATGGTAGGTAGGCACTCAAGGTCTGACCAGCTCGTTGGGCTAATGCGCAGGTCAGACGTCCACTGAGTCGTAGCCACGAGACCCTCTTCTTCTGTTGTCTCATCTTAGTTGTTAATTCATTTATCCACCAGCTTCAAATCATGCGTAGTGTGGTCTCAAAACTTAGCGGATGTGGTCTAGCGTATATGGACTAGTCCGCACGCAGTGACGCCTCCTTGATGAAACTGAAACTGAAACATTTAGCAGCGCGAGGGCCGAATGAAAAAAAAAAAAAAGCATGTGTTTGCTTATCTGTTACCCTTCGAAATAAAGATAATCATCATTCTCATCTTCCTCCTCCTCCTCATCTTTGTGTGCGTTTGCGCGTTTGCGCGCGCGCGGCGCGCGTGCGTGCGTGCGTGCGTGTGTGTGGTGTGTGTGTGTGTGTGTGTGTGTGTTTCAATTGTTATCTGAGGCGGAAGGCCCACTAGGCTACAGTTTGTCTTTTTCGGTTAGTATTGATCTGTGCCACTTGCTTTTCATTCTCTAATGTTGCATATATGTATCCCTATCCTGTTCCTATCCCTCTTAATGCGTTTCTCCCTATCTTTGTGTAGTGCTTCATGTCATTTCTTTACTGCATCCTGCACCTCCTCCAGTGTGTTCCCCGCCTCTTTTTGCTATATGCCTCTCTCCTTGTCTTGGTTCTTACCATCTCTTCTCGAATTGTTGCCCGCCTTTCTTCATGTATTGCTTCCTCTCTCTTTCTGCATTTTTTCTTTGCCTATAGTTTCTTCCTGTACTATTGTCTGCATTTTTTGTGTGTTCTATCCTGCTGCCTGACTCGCTCTTCCTGCATAGCTATGTCTGCCTCTCTTTCTGCCTTAGTCTCGTCTGGCATTACTTCCTCCTTCCCTTCCTGTTTCCCTGTCTTCATGGTTCTTGCATTGACAACCTTCCTCATTTCTGAACGGCTGTCTGCCTGTCTTCCTGTCCTGCTACCTGCCTGTATCTTCATTCTTAAAGTGTTAGCCTTCTCCCCCATCCTTCCTGTATCCCTGTCTTCCTGATTCTTGCGTTGACTCCTGCCAATCTTCCTCATTTCTAAATGGCTGCCTGCCCGTCTTCCTGTACTGCTGCCTGCCTGTATCTTCATTCTTATATTGTTTACCCTTCTCTATTCGTGGCCAGTCTCAAATACAGATACAGATGTCGTCTTTTGCATGGTCCGCCTACACACTGAGGCTGTGGGAAAACTAGATTTAGGCCTACATCTATGTGAAGACAGATCTGACTCTTTTGATATTTCTTGAAGTCTTCCTTGCCATCGCCAGAAGTTTCTTATACCTCATGAACAATGTTACACATATGGTTTCCTTGTCTTTCAGATTCAAAAGCTTAAAATGAAAAGTTTATGAATGATATTTCTGGCCAATGCACAATTCCATCTACATAAGCTCCTGTTATTTTCTTCTGATTGTCTCCCTCCCTCCCCTCCCAGACACACACTCTAAATCCAGAAGATGAGAACGGAACAGGCAGTTTAATTCATTCACACGAACATGAGGAAAATAGTGATAGAGTGTGGTGTAAAAGGAATATTAAAGCCAAAGAGAGTCGAACAAAATTCTGCTGCAAATACATGATGATAGGCCTAATTCTTTAGAAAATGTGTAACTGTGAAACTCACAAGATGTGAAGGTAAAGTTAGTTTAAACCTTCTTCGTCTTTTCAAAGCGTGGGTCAGTGGCACCATGATGTATGAATAGGTGACACTAGAACCAGAAATGGTTAGTTAGCTAATTAACAACAGCGAAAGATCTTGAGCGTGCATGACTAAGAGTAGCACTTGAGGTATATCTAAAAGCTCAGGTCAGATGTTAACGATCAAGACATGCTAAAATTGCTGGATATTCGTACTCATTAAACTGAAGGAAGGTGTATAAGAGAAGATATCATGAGACCTATAAAATAATTGATAACTTAGGAGATGTACATTTTGAATCGTTCCTTTCATTGTGATTATATGGTAGAACTAGAAATCGACAAGGTCATTTTATGTCCTGTATATGATAATGTATGGGTATAAAATCGACAAGGTCATTTTATGTCCTGTATATGATAATGTATGGGTATATCAGTGCATCATATCTATTTGGTTGTTTTATTGAAAGATATTAAGAAAGAAAGGAAGATAAAATACATAACCTATTCAGCGTCACAATAGGCCTACTAACAAAAATAAATACTCGTTTTAGTAAGGCCCAAAGAAGCCAGCTTGTGGAATTCACTGCCCCCTTAACTTACAACGGCACTATTTCCTAGCACATTAAAAAATCTTCTGGACACATCAGCATGAAAACAACAACCACGTCAACAGCAGCACCAGCAGCAACAACACAACAAAGAACAATAAATACAGCAACAAACTTTTTTCTTTTTTAAAAATCTTTTTTTCTCCTTTAGAAAAAAAAAAATTGATGATTAGTTAGCACTAACACCAGACTGTGTATTAGACTCTCGCTCACACAGCGTCGACACACAAACAGACAGACAATTAGAAATTCCTCTTTTTAATCTAAAACTAATTCTACACTATTTCCATGAAATACTTTTTATCAAGGTTTCACATAATTTCATCATGCATACGTTTCCAATACCAAATATGGACCAGGTCATCATGGGGCTTTGAAAGATGTTTTCCGTTTACAAACTGGCCTCATGAGTGCTGTAAAAATCCGTTACAAACAGATGCCCTGGTCATCACAGACCCATAACCAGTTTACATTCCTGGAATTGGCCTAGACAAAGCACCCCGTCCCCTACACACATACACACACCTTGCCACAGCCTCACATAGACTGACATAATATTATATTTTGTACCTGTACCCCCCCCCCCCCCCCCCCCAAAAAAAAGGAAAAGAAAAAAAAGGAAAGGAAACTACATTCTAACTGGGAGTTCCGAAAATAAAAAGAACATATAAATCACGCTAATTGAACATTTAAAACAATTTATAAAGTCTTTAAATCTACAATCTTATTGTTTTGTTTTTTTCCATTTCTTTTCATTGCACCTTACACAGAATTTACTGTGCCTACCACAGGCCAGTCCTGGCCTTTACTCCATATTTAACGACACCTCCTGTGTCCAACACACACACACACACACACACACTCTATGAGGCATCCACCTTCACAACGCCTCAACATTCAACGCCACTGACCAGTCTGTCCTCCAAGACAACTGACCATCTTCCAGGTGATAAACCAGTTATGTTGTGTCATATGTTCTCTTCATTCAATGACGGATATTTACTGCATGCAAGCTGCACGGTTTCTGTGACCAGGTGGGCCACATCTTTCTCTTTTCAACAGCTTGCATGAGTCCTTTAAGTTTTTCGCCGACAATGTATATCAAAAGACCAGGATTCCCCAAAGTTGGAGTATGGGTGCCTTAACAGCGGGGTAAAAAAAAAAAAAAGGTCATACACACAAAACTCCACTCCCTTTGTTGGGTAGATGGGATTAGTCATTGTCTGTCTATACAGGGAGTGTCCGCAGGAGTATCAGCCTGCACACACAGGAAGAAAAAAAAAAAGAAAAAGAAAAAACGACCAGGAACTTGGAGGTCAAGTCATTAACCCTTTCAACTCTTTGTAGTTAACAGTGTAGAATACCTCTCTTGCCCAGTTACTTTAGGATGAAAAGCATGAGCAGATGGGTGCTCCTAATACCTCGGAGTATTTTACTGAGAAACTAACAATTTCATATGGTTATTGCAAAATCATTGTTTTAACAAATACAAATTTCATGGAACATGATACACTTTCAGACTTTTGATGCTTTGACAAACTCAAACATTATTCCTTGCATAGCTGTTTTTGATTGTAAGCATAAAACCACTTATTGCTCACACACACTCCTAACAGGATGAACGTTCTGTACAAGTAGTCTCCCTTTCCTAGCAATTGAATGCATGCTCATGAACTGATGAACCGATTTGGGTGAACAGACAATTTTGCCTGAACACTGTTTGTAAACTGGTTGAGAAGGATGTTTAGTGTGCAGGGGCTTTGACTTGTTCTGCTGCTGCTTTTTTTTTTCTCTCTCATCTTCTGTCTCACCCTAGCAGCATCAGTCCCATATCACTGATTCCAGCCTGCCATCCACAAGTGAACCCTGGCTTATCCCGTTGTAGTCCTGGCACTGGCAATTCACGGGAGCAGTCAGTATCAAGTTGTCATAAGGTATCCAACAAGAGGAGACACTGCACTGCTGTCGAATCATTGTGGTGTTCAATAGTGCCTGTTCTGATCAAACCAACGCATAAAACAACCTTCCAAGTCCCCCACTGATGACAGAAATTGCACAGTTGTGGAGCCAACATTAGTGAGCATCCAGCTCTAGAGGGCAATACCAGTCCCTTTGAACCTGCAGAAACCGACAATCTAGACATGAATCCACTGAGTATATAGACATGGAGAGGAAGTTGAAACCAAGGTCACAATGAGAGCAGGGCATGACGGGCCACAGTATTCGATACTTTTTTATGCTGATCTATGAGGTTGGTGATGATTAATGTCACAAGAGCAGGGCATGACGGGCCACAGTATTCGATACTTTTTTATGCTGATCTATGAGGATGGTGATGATTAATGTCACAAGAGCAGGGCATGACGGGCCACAGTATTCGATACTTTTTTATGCTGATCTATGAGGATGGTGATGATTAATGTCACAAGAGCAGCGCATGAAGGCCACAGTATTCGATATTCTTTTTTATGCTGATCTATGAGGATGATGAAGATGCTTTGGAGTTCAATTCTGGTCAGGACTACATGACTCTAAGTCTAAGCCTCCATTCATAATATAACGAAACGTTCAACCAGGTTCCAGAGATACAGACACCTGTAGAGCTGGTCTGGAAATTTGAGCAATGCTCTCAGAGAGGTATCCATAGAGTGGATGAAACTGGACTGTGTGGTTCCAGTCTTCCCATTTGACTCCACAGCACTCTCAACCCTGGGCAGAAGCCAGTCAGGACCTAAAAAACTCCCACAAAGAAATGGCTCTGATGGGAATCGGATCTATGATCTTCAAGGCTACAATCTGCAACACTAACCCTTGTGCTATAGTGGCTGGTTCTTTTTCTTCTGATTAAGCTCTGTTATTGTCGTTAGTTGATTAACAGATTGGTCTGGCAACACAGACCTGCTACATGTTTGAAGAATACTTGCTGACCATGACTCTTTCTACTCCTTCCAACCCTGCTTTCCCCCCCCCCCCCCTCTCCCCTTTGTTCCCCAACTTCTATCTTCCCAAATCTTTTTCACATAAATTTGATATCTGCTGACTCTCGAAGCCCTCTTGAAAACTGACAGACAGCAAGGAGGAGAAAGAGACAAATACCCCACAACCAATAAAACTGAAACATACAGAGACTTTGCTCTGGGAATAATTCATCCCTAGCCTTGCTAATTTGTCTGAAGAATATTTAGACCATGACCTTTCCACACGTCCTTTCACCCTTGCTCTCTCACCTCCCACCCCAACTCCTATCTCTCCAAATCTCTTTCACTGAGAATTTGAATCTGTTGACTTGCGTGGCTCTCTTGAAAAACAACAGACAGCAAGGAGAAAGAGACATGTACCTCACAAGTGTTACAGCAGAAACACTCTCTGGCACCGTCTTGAGTAACAACTCTTTAATTGCACACAATTACTGTCATTTTCATCCTATGTTGTACAATGTGTCTTCTGATTTATACTGGCATACGTTAACTTACATCAAAAGATAATGGCATAAAATTCATAACATGTACAGCGCTGAGCTGACATGGTTTACATGCATGCTTGTGTATGCATGTATGTGCAGGATTGTGTGTGTGTGTGTGGGGTGTGTGTGTGTGTGTGTGTGTGTGTGTGTGTGTGTGTGTGTGTGCATATGTGTGTATATGTGTGTGTGTGTGCGCGCGTGTGTGTGTGTGCATGTGTGTGTGTGTGCATGTGCATGTGTGAGGAGAGATTAAAGAATTCACAGCATACAGAAAACCACCACAACCAAACATATATCTGACAGGCTTATTGGCAAAATGCTTTAAAACAAAACTGTCTGTCTAAAAGACAAAAAAGTGTGTGTGGGGGATGGGGGTAGCAACAAATGTTGTCCAAAGACAGAAGCAGCACTGTTCTCCTCAATGATATGCAAACTTATATGCGCTTTCTGGTGTTAATAAAGAAAATGGACGTTAAATATCAGCAACGGGAGAACTTGGATACAAAAACTGACAAAAAGGGGGAGACCACTAGTTATATATGAATGAACGAACAGTACTAAGTCTACTGTCCAAGTCATCATAATGCCTGCAAGAGAAACAATATGCTCTCTACAGCCCAGCAAGCTACCAGACATAGAACCAGACTGCAGATATTGGCAGCATGCATGGTGTCATGACGCAAGCACTTGCTTTGTTGACTTTTCTTCATGTCTCCCTTCTGTTTGCTTTTATGAACTTCCCTTGCTTTTTGGATCATTTGGAATATGGAGAAGGCAAAAATCAGACACTGGTAATATTATGAAGGCAAGATATAAACCAGTTCAAAAGCAAAACCTTGTTGATCATTATTTTGTTTAACCGAAGAGCATACAATTCGGTGCATGTTTGGAAACGGGTGACAAGATAAAAACTGAAATGCCCTCTGCTGTTGTTCTGGAAAAAGATACAGAGGCACTGTAAAAAGAATATCTGCTCATTTTCACATGGAAATGTAAATAAAGTCATGTAGATGCTTTGTGTATGTGTGTGTGTGTGTGTGTGTGTGTGTGTGTGTGTGTGTGTGTGTGTTGTGTGTGTGCGTGCGCGCGTGCGCGGTTGCACAAGTGTGCACATACAAAAAAGACATAATATACACGTGTACGTCTGCTCAAAGATTACAGCTGCAACATCCTGGAATCAATGTACAAAGATGCAGAAAGGAAAATGTAACCCTGGGATGTTGCATACTTTCAAATACAATGAAAGTGAATGAAAGAATATGTTAAAATCAAAATGCAGCATTATACAAGCTGACAAGAAATCCTCATACTTCTGTGAACAGTATGTGAAGTGATTTTTATGTACTACAATTAAGAAACAATAAAAGAACCTGACCAGCTACTCTGCCAGCAAGACTTCCCAATAAAATAATTACAGCAACAACAATAACATAAAACAGTAACAAGGTGGCATATATATGTACAAGGATACTTGATACCAAATTTGTGCCGATTGGCCTGAAAGTGTGGCCGTGTAGTGTTCCGATGTCCAGTTTTGCGTCTATGGACACAAATTGCATCACGACGCAATGCGTTACATGATCGCCAACGCGACGTTTCTGTTTGTAGGACAGCAAGGATACTTGATACCAAATGTGGTGGCGATTGGCCCAAAACTGTGGCTGTGTAGTGTTCCGATGTTCAGTTTTGCGTCCGCAATGCGTCATGTGACCGCCGACCCAACGCTGCTGTTTATAGGACAGCACGGATACTTGATATCAAATTTGGTGCCGATCGGCCTAAAATTATGGCCGTGTAGTGTTCCGATGTTCAGTTTTGCGTCTGTGGACGCAAATTGCGTCACGACGCAATGCGTCAGATGATCTCCGACCCGATGTTGCTGTTTGTAGGACACCAAGGATACTTGATACCAAATTTGGTACCGATCAGCCTAAAAGTGTGGCCATGTAGTGTTCCGATGTCCAGTTTTGCGTCTGTGGACGCAAATTGCGTCACGACGCAATGCGTCATGTGATCGCCGACCCGACGTTGCTGTTTGTTGGACACCAAGGATACTTGATACCAAATGTGGTGGCGATCGGCCTAAAAACTGTGGCCGTGTATAAGCGAACAGACAGACAAACTGAGCTTTATATAATAGATAAGGTAGATTGTACAATAATGATCCTCTATGGAATACATGGAATATAAGGTAGATTGTACAGTAATGATCCTCTATGGAATACAACAAAGGTTGTGCAGTAATGATTATTCACGGAAATAACAAAGATTGTATAGCAATGATCGTTCATGGGAATATACGAAGGCTGGCTTTTTCTCCCATAAGGACTTATTCAAGCGGTTGCGATGGAGATTACATGAAGATATTTTACGACAGTCTGAAAACATTTTGACGTGATATAGATGTGTCAGGCTTAATGCGTCATTTAACCCAAATTCGGAACGCGCTTCGACCCCGTCTCACCCGGTGAGTTTGTCTGTCGTGTAGTGTTCCAATGTCCAGTTTTCCGTCTGTGGACGCAAATTGCGTCACGACGCAATGCGTCACGTGATCGCCGACCCAACGTTGCTGATTGTAGGACAGCAAAGATACTTGATACCAAATTTGGTGGCGATCGGCCTAAAACTGTGGGCATGTATAAGCGAACAGACGGACAGACAAACTCAGCTTTATATAATAGATATGTGTGTGTGTGTGTGTGTGTGTGTGTGTGTGTGTGTGTGTAAATACACACACACACACACAAAGATATAGACAGATGTGTGTGTGTGTGTGTGTGTGTGTGGATACACCTATCTATCTATATCTCTTTTTCTCTTCTTCTTCTTCTGCGTACGCAGGCTGATACTCCTGCGGACACTCCCTGTATAGGCAGGCAAGGATTAATCCCATCTACCCACCAGAGGGAGAGGAGTTTTGTGTGTATGACCGTTCTTTATCCCGCCATTAAGGCAGCTACATTCCAACTTTTAATCCTTTCATATTAACACAGCATGAGTTTGAAATTAAAACTTTCAATTCAGTCCAAGTTCCGATACTCTTAATTGGCAAACTTCCAACAAAACTTTGGTCACACAAATGCATATCAATAAATGTGACTTCTGATGAAAACTGTATGTTAGCCATGACTTCCAGATACTATGCACAAAAGTGTACAAATCAAATCATGATATTAATTGCTCTCATGAGAATGTAAGGAAATGTTAAAAAAAAATTTTCTCCTGACAGTTTCAAAGTATGTTTTATATATCTCTTGTTTGTTTTATTTTTTGTTGTTCTGCCTGAAAATGACCACTAGGTCAAGGCTTGTTACTAAAATGTTGTTGCATTCATTTGGCTGCTTTGTATTTCAAAACCCATGTTCATTTCCTAAAGACAAAACAGAACTAGAAAAGAAATACAAAAAAACAAAGATTCTGATCACCAGATGAGCGATGATACAGTCTTAGCCTTACCTGTCACAAGCGAAATGAATGTTGTTAAAGAAAACACAATGCCTTATCCTCCAACAAATAAACTGCTACAGAAGAAAAATCTAAGTCAATACAGTCGACAAGATGTTCTCAGTTTGACAGAATTGTCCAATGAATTCAATTTCATAACAACTTTTCTTATCTTACTGTTCAGTTTTTTTCCAACATTTGATCGTATAATCTGTAAACTACACATGGGATGTTCCTTACCACCTTGATCATAATCAGTTTTTTTTTCTTCAATTGGCAAACAGGCTTAAATAGGTAAAAATACCAGGTACCAATAGTTAAATTTCCATAAACATCAAACATATTTCAATACAGCTTAGAGTGACATCTGCTAAACACTCAAATTTACCTAAATTACTGATCACATTGAGTTCAAACATTAATGAGTCTAAAAACTCCCCAGAACATGAATGCAAGCTATATAATTTCTAACAAATCAAATTTTGAATACTGAATGCAACAAGTCTACACTGGTATCTGAACAACATTGCTTAAATAAGAAGTTACTAATCAGTCTCTCAATAGTCTTGACTTACAAGGTTTTAAGGAATATTTCAAAGCAGCACCGCGTCACACACAAGAAAGAGAACTTCACATCCAAAGAATCAGCAAGTGTACAGACAGGATAAAAACCTGCATCAGCCCTTGAGCTGAAATCTCCACTGGCTGTGATGGCATTCAAAAAGAGATAAGATATTCCGGATAAGCCTGTGAATCATGGAAAATGACAAAAACAGTAGCGTTCTGAGGCATGTCGCTGAGAGAGTCGTAGGTTCTGATCGAGTTGGGTTTGGGGGGAGGCATCCTCTGTCCTGAGCTTCCAGGTGTGTATTCTCCAACAAGAACACGAGCTTGGAACATGTGTCCGCCTCTTGCATAGCCCATGGAAACGTTTGAGTTTGCAGCAAAGTACACTCCGTTCCCCAGAGCTGTGCCTGCAGTTACAAAGGCAAAACACTTGGATGATCTTTTCTGTATGAGGTGAAAAATGTTGTGTTCTTTACTCTTTGGATGTGCATATACCCAAACTCCTTTCTGAATGATGTGGTGTTCACATACCCATACTTCTTTTAACAGAAAATTAATGACTGTTTCTCTGTAGTGTGGGTGGATGTGCATCCATACGTTGTTTCTTGGATTGCTTGTAATAAAGTATGGGTGTGCTTACACCCACATCATACAGAAAGGCTTACATACCATTTTGTTTCACTGTAAAACAACTTTTTTTTCTTAAGGCAGAAGATGGGCGCATGTATTATAACAAAAGTAATATGATTTTTGTCAGGAAGAACAATAAGTGTCCAAGTTCTTGTGATTTACATACAGATCTGGGTGCACACACATCCATAGTTTTCAGAAAATGTGAAAAATGGTCTTCAAATGCTGTATGACTGTTTACAAAAGTACTCACACATATAGATGTGTGCCCGTGTGTGAGTGCATGTGTGTGTGTGTGTGTGTGTGTGTACGTGTGTGTGTACGTGTGTGTGTACGTGTGTGTGTGTATGTGAGTATGTATGAGAATGTGTGTATGGGTAAGCTTATGTGTGTGTGTTTGCAAACATGTACAATTATACCAGTGTTGATTATCTCTGAAGACCAGTTGTTATGCTGCTATGATAGCTTAATTTGAAATCTGAAAAACTCTTTAAGGGTTAAAACAAACACACAAATCTGAATCACACACACACACAACAAAACACAAAAAGAAATTCTGCTCAATCTTAAATCTGGGTCACCAAGTTAAAGAAATGGCTTACATATTATCATTTTTCTCATCCAAACAAGTTTTATTCCTATTCAGTGTGAACAAAACTCTTGCTAATTAAGATATCCCTTAACATTTTAAGAGGGAAGGAATACCAATCCATCCCTCAAATCACATCAACAGAGATAGGAATTCCAGAGTGATTTCCCTTGAATTAATATCAATCATCACTTCCGAAAACTGATCTTTTCTTCAGTTTCCTTTATTTCCTTGGCAATAAACAGCTCTCCATCCAATTGTCATTTACCTTTTCTTAGGCTTCGAGCATTATGGAGCTCCTAAAGCTCCCGTGCAAGGCTGTATTTAAATCAGACAGACAGACATCTCTTGTGTTGCCTCACAGGGCCGTGCTTCCACAGAGGAAAAGTGAGAGTCACTCTAAGTCAAAACACGAGGACTCTCTCCCATCTCCTTGCTCACTGCAAGGAAAAATGCAGAAACCGAAGATAGGCTCATTTTATGGATGTGGAAAATAATTCAAAGGAAATCTCTCTGGGAATCTTCGCACTGCTGAGGCCATATTGACTGATGGATTTGTCTCCCTAAGCTCTCAAAACATTGAGGGGTGTCCCGATTTGTTAGGGTGTTGTTCACACTGAGCTGGATTAAAGCGTTGTTTGGACAGGCAGGTATTTCTAAAAATCAGTTTTAGAATGAAAATTCCTTTCTCAAATTTGACAGACCATAAATTCAGAAAGAGATATTCAAGAGAAGTTCTGACAATGCTTTGTCACATTTGAGCTTTGTTCGTAAATGGCTTAATTGAATGATTACCACAGAATTGTCTCATGATGAAGACTAAACTTTTGGCCTCTTGTCCAACCATGGTGATGAGCCAAAGTTATCAGATGGAGTGAACGTGGAATTTACTTTTAAATACAGACAAACTTCAATCACTTAACTATACACAGCTCACTCCTGTAGACTGTGAATAGTATGGTATTCTCTCTCAATGTTATTTGAAAAAGGACCAAAGTTCAGTTTCCCCAAACAAGATGGTGGAACACAGGCAATTTTACTTTGAAGAGTGATCGAACTTGTGTGACAGATCTGATGCTGAAGGTGTGTATGCCTAGGGGCACATTATTTTGAAAATAAAAAATCATCTTATTCTTCCCTGATGGACATTACAAGCATTCTTAGGTAGCCACATGCACATGTATCTTTCTCACTTATAGACATAACAAATAGAGACATTTTTAAAGTAAACCTAATTAATCATGTGCAGCTTTGTAGCTTCAGTCATATTACGTATGCCTATCAAATTTATAAACCAGTCAAAATATGACATTATAAGATACTGACAAACCCACTTGTAATATACTGCTATAAAAAATTCATATCTGAAAAACTAGAAATTTATTTTGTATGATGAATGCAATCATACTGTTAATATGAAATTAAAGAAAAGAAAAGAGGTTGCCACTGGTTTTGGCCTAAGTTTGGTTATAAAAAACAAACCACTGTTTCTTAAACAGACACTCCTACAGCATACACAGATCAAAGGTTATCACATGGTTCTGACCAAATTTTACATCTAATGAATATACACAATGCCTCTCTTTTCACAGGCATTTCTGCGGCTTGTACAGATCAAAGACCAAATTGGCTGTCTCAATATATGTATATGTGTATATTTATATACATACATATATGTTATATATTATATATATATATATTATACACACACACACACACATATATAGGTACAAATATATTTGTATGTATGTATGTATAGGTATACATATATCAATACAAGGGTACGATAAAATCAATTTGATGTAAGTGGCTATCATTACAAGTTTTTGAGTTGATAATGCAAACGAGCTTTGGATGGGAAACTAATCAATTTGAGACCAACTATGATACAATTGCCTTCTATTGCATGCATATATGAAATGAAAAATGCTTCAGGGATGAAGCAAAGCATTGCAAAACAAAACCCTGAAAATATGATAACTACGAGGATGGAGGGTGAGGTGGGGTGTAAGTCTTTCATCCATAACTTTGTAAAAACAAGAGGGGGGGGGGGGGGGGGGGGGGTGGAGGGGAGCTTCCTCTTCCGAATCTTTTGACAAGAAGGTTGGGACAAGAATGGTAAATTCGACCAACCTGTGACATGCTGTTCTTACTGTTCAGACCTCACTATTCAGTGAAATATATTTGGCTCCTTGCAGGGTTTCATGGACTACTGTATGTGGTTTTCAGCACAAAAATGCTAAAACGGCAAATGTGCTACTGAAAAAAAAAAGACTGAAATGGTGGAAATATTTCATCCGTGAAGTTTTCATAATTTGCAATATCATCACAGGTAGAAATGTGGCCTAGAGAACAATGCAATTGTCTAGAGAGCGAGAGAATCCTTGGTCTGTGGTTGAAGTTTTTTTTTTATGACAGGTGATTTTTTTTTCTTGCCCCTTTCCTCCTGTTCTTCCAAGGTGGTCTGCGTGTGAGTCTTCTGGAGGAGAGGATAAAGTGTGGGTCTGTGTTCTGCATGCACTTAGCCCACCAACAAAAACCTGTGACAACAGGAAGCTGTCCCTGGCAACAGTCTGTATGAAGAATCCACTTTGGTATGGTATGTGAGGGCACAAAACTGTACTCTGACTGGACCCATGTCCCCCAGGACAGCAGACCAAAGTTCTCTCGAGCCAATCAGTTGTGACAATGAAGTTATACAAATACATTACAATACAGTACATTTGCCATGGGTTTGTCTACTTAACATCGACAACAAGATATCCAGGTCTACATTCACAGGCTGTACGGCACTTATGTCTTCGTCACCAAAAGCCCTTTATGAAAACAAAGAAATAGATGAAATTCTTCGTGAAGAATATTGAAAGTTCCCTTTTCCTGGACAAACTGATTTACAATTAAAAAAAAACTGTAATTTATTTAATGTGGTAGTGTTATAATGGAAGAAAATTTTTTCTGCATGTGCACATACACATACATATATACACATGGTGACATGCTTGCAAAACCACATCTATTTACGCATACAAATGCACACACAAAATTGATATCCTACACACACAACACAAACGCATACAACCAAAACATACTCCCTTCTCCCCACACATAAGAAACTGAGCAAAAGATAACTTTTAAAAGACAGCCAGTTGGTTCTCTTTTCCTTTCAGCTGAACAGCAACACTGAATTTACCATGTTTGCCGCAGTAGCTTCGGTTGAATCCATTGGTAATGATCGCCTCCACACTTTCCGAAGGGGTGCCATGGAACAGATGCTTTTCATTCTCCGTGCCTTTGGGGTTGTACTGTTCCAGTTCTTTCTTCTTCACTTTGAACTGCTGGAATAGTGAGGGATTCTGGATCCTCTCAATCTGAAACAGGCAACAGCAATTCCACTAGGGACAACATCCTAACCTAGGAAGCCAGAGAAGTCCTACGCCCGTGGTCAGAGAGGTGACTTTCCATGCCCCCTCCCCCGTTCTCCAATAGTACTGAGCGGTGATCCGAGTGTAATCTTTCTGATGAGTTTCAAAGTTTTCTTATTATAGCCTATTCAACCACACACAGCCTTTTCTGGTCTGTCAGACTAGGATGAGATGATAAATGTAAACAGCATGAAATAATCCCAATGGCCATGAGCGAATTCACGATGAAATTCTATTGTAAAATCAACTTTCATAACTGCTCAAAAATACACACCAATTTAAAAGAAAAAAAAAAGAAAAGAAAAGAAATGGTAGCAACACAATATGTGGCACACCGCATACAAGATCATGCCTGCTTGTACTGCTAATAGGTTAAAACGTGCCTTACCAAATATTATACATGATACTCAAAGGAGGTTCTTAAAGAGTGGTTCTATAATGAAAACATGATTCCTTTATGAAACACTTTTATATGGTGAGAAAAAAAATATACCTAAAATGGTTTTGCTAATCATTTTTGAAAAGGTTTTTGACAGTGTATCCTGGTCATTTGTGCAAAAATGTATGAATTTCTTTAACTTTGGGCCTGACTTAATAAAATGGGTCGAAACATTTCATTCTAATATTACAACATCTCTTTCTATAAGAGGACTATACCCTTCTTAGTTTGCGATAGAGTGGGGAGTAAGGCAAGGTGATCCGGCTTCATAATACTTATATCTGGTATGTGCTTAAATACTTTCACTCATGATTGATAAAAAGCACACAAGAGGTATAAATATAAAAGAAAAGGAAAGTTTATTATCTCAGTTTGCTGATGACACAACATTGCACTTAAAGAGCAGTGAAAGATCTTTTCTTAAAGAGCAGTGAAAGATCTTTTCTTAGAGAGCAGTGAAAGATCTTTTCTTGAAGCTGCCTCTGTTCTAACGAAATTTGCACAGTTCTCTGGGCTGAAAGTAAATTCTGACAAGACACAGGTAGTCTGGATTGGAAGTAGACAAAATTGCATAATATACGAGAGATAAAAATTTCATCTGGGGTGGCTAATGCAGCACTATAGATTACTTACATGAAACTATCTCATGTTTTAATCCTTAACATGGAGATGGTTTGTTTTGTTTCATTCTATGGCCACATCATCATAATCATCTACTTCCTTTTATTCTACAGCCAAACACTAAACATAGTTGATCTGTCAAGCTTTTATTCTGTCTCACCTTCAATTTTCTTGGACTTGATACTCTGAGTCATTTGTTTTCATCCATTTAAAGGCTTGCATGAATCCCCTAACATTAGCTGTACATGGCTTGGATGTTTCTGATGATGACCTTAGACTCATTTCAGTCATCATCCTCCTCCTTTGTCTGCTGTTCCAGTGCACCCACCATCTTGATCAGTAAGCCTTGCCAAACCAAGAACAAAGTTAGGAAAGCCACATGTGTGGTATGGTACTGAGCATCAGTCTCAGATATCAATTACAGCTGCTCCTCAGAATCTCGGGCCCCTGCTCCCTATATCCAGTGCAGTACTATCCTGTTATATAACCTCAAACCAAAATGGACCCCCACTGAATCACATGCATCACACTCCCTGATCAGCATTTCAATAAATCTCTAACTTGGGTGACCTTCAAACCCTGTTCTCGTGATGGTCTCAGTTTTGATTACCATTTCACACCCCTTGCCCTTGGTGACTTCTTGTTCTCGTGGTGACTCAGTTTCCATTGCCATTTCACACCCCATGCCCTTGGTGACTCCTTGTTCTTGTGGTGACTCAGTTTCCATTGCCATTTCACACCCCATGCCCTTGGTGACTCCATGTTCTCATGGTGACTCAGTTTCCACTACCATTTCACACCCCATGCCCTTGGTGACTCCCTGTTCTCATGGTGACTCAGTTTCCATTACCATTTCACACCCCATGCCCTTGGTGACTCCTTGTTCTCTTGGTGACTCAGTTTCCATTACCATTTCACACCCCATGCCCTTGGTGACTCCTTGCTCTTGTGGTGACTCAGTTTCCATTACCATTTCACACCCCATGCCCTTGGTGACTCCTTGTTCTTGTGGTGACTCAGTTTCCATTGCCATTTCACACCCCATGCCCTTGGTGACTCCCTGTTCTCATGGTGACTCAGTTTCCATTGCCATTTCACACCCCATGCCCTTGGTGACTCCTTGTTCTCTTGGTGACTCAGTTTCCACTACCATTTCACACCCCATGCCCTTGGTGACTCCCTGTTCTCTTGGTGACTCAGTTTCCATTACCATTTCACACCCCATGCCCTTGGTGACTCCCTGTTCTCGTGGTGACTCAGTTTCCATTGCCATTTCACACCCCATGCCCTTGGTGACTCCTTGTTCTTGTGGTGACTCAGTTTCCATTGCCATTTCACACCCCATACCCTTGGTGACTCCCTGTTCTCATGGTGACTCAGTTTCCATTGCCATTTCACACTCCAAGACCTTGGTGACTCCCTGTTCTCTTGGTGACTCAGTTTCCATTGCCATTTCACACCCCATGCCCTTGGTGACTCCATGTTCTCTTGGTGACTCAGTTTCCATTGCCATTTCACACCCATGCCCTTGGTGACTCCTTGTTCTCGTGGTGACTCAGTTTCCACTACCATTTCACACCCCATGCCCTTGGTGACTCCTTGTTCTCGTGGTGACTCAGTTTCCACTACCATTTCACACCCCATGCCCTTGGTGACTCCTTGTTCTCGTGGTGACTCAGTTTCCACTACCATTTCACACCCCATGCCCTTGGTGACTCCTTGTTCTCGTGGTGACTCAGTTTCCATTACCATTTCACACCCCTTGCCCTTGGTGACTCCCTGTTCTCATGGTGACTCAGTTTCCATTGCCATTTCACACCCCATGCCCTTGGTGACTCCTTGTTCTCATGGTGACTCAGTTTCCATTGCCATTTCACACCCCTTGCCCTTGGTGACTTCCTGTTCTCGTGGTGACTCAGTTTCCATTACCATTTCACACCCCATGCCCTTGGTGACTCCTTGTTCTCGTGGTGACTCAGTTTCCATTGCCATTTCACACCCCATGCCCTTGGTGACTCCTTGTTCTCGTGGTGACTCAGTTTCCACTACCATTTCACACCCCATGCCCTTGGTGACTCCTTGTTCTCGTGGTGACTCAGTTTCCACTACCATTTCACACCCCATGCCCTTGGTGACTCCTTGTTCTCGTGGTGACTCAGTTTCCATTACCATTTCACACCCCTTGCCCTTGGTGACTCCCTGTTCTCATGGTGACTCAGTTTCCATTACCATTTCACACCCCATGCCCTTGGTGACTCCTTGTTCTCATGGTGACTCAGTTTCCATTACCATTTCACACCCCATGCCCTTGGTGACTCCCTGTTCTCATGGTGACTCAGTTTCCATTGCCATTTCACACCCCATGCCCTTGGTGACTCCTTGTTCTCATGGTGACTCAGTTTCCATTGCCATTTCACACCCCTTGCCCTTGGTGACTTCCTGTTCTCGTGGTGACTCAGTTTCCACTACCATTTCACACCCCATGCCCTTGGTGACTCCTTGTTCTCGTGGTGACTCAGTTTCCATTGCCATTTCACACCCCATGCCCTTGGTGACTCCTTGTTCTCTTGGTGACTCAGTTTCCATTGCCATTTCACACCCCATGCCCTTGGTGACTCCTTGTTCTCTTGGTGACTCAGTTTCCATTACCATTTCACACCCCATGCCCTTGGTGACTCCTTGTTCTCGTGGTGACTCAGTTTCCATTACCATTTCACACCCCATGCCCTTGGTGACTCCTTGTTCTCTTGGTGACTCAGTTTCCATTGCCATTTCACACCCCATGCCCTTGGTGACTCCTTGTTCTCGTGGTGACTCAGTTTCCATTACCATTTCACACCCCATGCCCTTGGTGACTCCTTGTTCTCTTGGTGACTCAGTTTCCATTACCATTTCACACCCCATGCCCTTGGTGACTCCCTGTTCTCATGGTGACTCAGTTTCCATTGCCATTTCACACCCCTTGCCCTTGGTGACTCCCTGTTCTCTTGGTGACTCAGTTTCCATTGCCATTTCACACCCCATGCCCTTGGTGACTCCTTGTTCTTGTGGTGACTCAGTTTCCGCTACAATTTCACACCCATGCCATTGGTGACTCCCTGTTCTCATGGTGACTCAGTTTCCATTACCATTTCACACCCCATGCCCTTGGTGACTCCTTGTTCTTGTGGTGACTCAGTTTCCATTGCCATTTCCCACACCCCATGCCCTTGGTGACTCCTTGTTCTTGTGGTGACTCAGTTTCCACTACCATTTCACACCCCATGCCCTTGGTGACTCCCTGTTCTCATGGTGACTCAGTTTCCATTACCATTTCACACCCCATGCCCTTGGTGACTCCCTGTTCTCATGGTGACTCAGTTTCCATTACCATTTCACACCCCATGCCCTTGGTGACTCCTTGTTCTCATGGTGACTCAGTTTCCATTACCATTTCACACCCCATGCCCTTGGTGACTCCCTGTTCTCATGGTGACTCAGTTTCCACTACCATTTCACACCCCAAGCCCTTGGTGACTCCCTGTTCTTGTGGTGACTCAGTTTCCATTGCCATTTCACACCCCATGCCCTTGGCGACTCCCTGTTCTCATGGTGACTCAGTTTCCATTACCATTTCACACCCCATGCCCTTGGTGACTCCCTGTTCTCATGGTGACTCAGTTTCCATTGCCATTTCACACCCCATGCCCTTGGTGACTCCCTGTTCTCATGGTGACTCAGTTTCCATTGCTGTTTCACATCCATGCCCTTGGTGACTCCCTGTTCTCATGGTGACTCAGTTTCCATTGCCATTTCACACCCCATGCCCTTGGTGACTCCCTGTTCTCATGGTGACTCTGTTTCCATTGCAATTTCACATCCATGCCCTTGGTGACTCCCTGTTCTCATGGTGACTCTGTTTCCATTGCAATTTCACATCCATGCCCTTGGTGACTCCCAGTCCAGGTTCAGTGGTGTCAGCAAGTTCATGGAGTCTGTTGTGGAATGGACACTGAAGTGCTCTGTAGAGGAGGATTCTCATTCACACCGACCTTATGACCGAGTATTTACAGTCAGTGGAGGCTCAACAGGTGGTGTCATGCCTATACTGGATCAGAACAGGCAGCACTGAGCATCGCCAAAGTGACACAGCAACAAAGCCTATGCTATGGTATCTTGCCTTGCCTCATGACCCAATGTAATCTTGCCTTGCCTCCTGATCCAATGCTATCTTGCCTTGCCTCCTAACCCAATGGTATTTTGCCTTGCCTCATGACCCAATGATATCTTGCCTCGTCTCCTGACCCAATGGTATCTTGCCTTGCCTCATGACCCAATGGTATCTTGCCTTGCCTCATAACCCAATGGTATCTTGCCTTGCCTCATGACCCAATGGTATCTTGCCTTGCCTCATGACCCAATGATATCTTGCCTTGTCTCCTGACCCAATGGTACCTTGCCTTGCCTCATGACCCAATGGTATCTTGTCTTGCCTCATAACCCAATGGTATCTTGCCTTGCCTCATGACCCAATGGTATCTTGCCTTGCCTCATGACCCAATGGTACCTTGCCTTGCCTCATGACCCAAAGGTATCTTGCTTGCCTCATGACCCAATGGTTTCTTGCCTTGCCTCATGACCCAATGCTATCTTGCCTTGCCTCATGACCCAATGGTTTCTTGCCTTGCCTCATGACCCAATGCTATCTTGCCTTGCCTCATGACCCAATAGTACCTTGCCTTGCCTCATGACCCAATGGTACCTTGCCTTGCCTCATGACCCAATGCTACCTTGCCTTGCCTCATGACCCAATAGTACCTTGCCTTGCCTCATGACCCAATGGTACCTTGCCTTGCCTCATGACCCAATGATACCTTGCCTTGCCTCATGACCCAATGGTACCTTGCCTTGCCTCATGACCCGATGGTACCTTGCCTTGCCTCATGACCCAATGGTACCTTGCCTTGCCTCATGACCCAATGGTACCTTGCCTCGCCTCATGACCCGATGGTACCTTGCCTTGTCTCATGACCCGATGGTACCTTGCCTCGCCTCATGACCCGATGGTACCTTGCCTTGCCTCATGACCCAATGCTACCTTGCCTCGCCTCATGACCCAATGCTATCTTGCCTTGCCTCATGACCCGATGGTACCTTGCCTTGCCTCATGACCCAATGGTACCTTGCCTCGCCTCATGACCCAATGCTATCTTGGCTTGCCTCATGACCCAATGGTACCTTGCCTCGCCTCATGACCCGATGGTACCTTGCCTTGCCTCATGACCCAATGGTACCTTGCCTCGCCTCCTGACCCGATGGTACCTTGCCTTGCCTCATGACCCAATGCTATCTTGCCTTGCCTCATGACCCGATGGTACCTTGCCTTGCCTCATGACCCAATGCTATCTTGCCTTGCCTCATGACCCAATGCTATCTTGCCTTGCCTCATGACCCAATGGTACCTTGCCTTGCCTCCTGACCCAATGGTACCTTGCCTCGCCTCCTGACCCGATGGTACCTTGCCCTGCCTCATGACCCAATGGTACCTTGCCCTGCCTCATGACCCAATGGTACCTTGCCTCGCCTCCTTACCCGATGGTACCTTGCCCTGCCTCATGACCCAATGGTACCTTGCCTTGCCTCCTGACCCAATCATGAGACTTCTCCATGAACTGCCACTACTGGAGCTGTAGTCAGTGGTGTGGTTGGACAAGCTGCCATGAACTATAACGGGAGAAACACTACTGAAGCTGTGTGAAAAATCCAAGTTGAAAAAAAAAGAAAATCAAATAAACATGTCAATACAAAAGGGTTAATATTTCAGTTTAGATGATGTTTACATCAAACATACCTTTTTGATTGCTGTCTGTCCTCCGAAGTGTTCCGAAACTCTCTTGTACTCATTGCTGTCAGGCTTCAGTTCGACACGTTTCACTTTCTCCCCCTTCATCGGTGCCCAGTGGGTGGGCAGTGGGATCTCCTGTTTCTTCTCTGTCACGTATACACACACACACACACACACAGAGAAATACACTACAAATGTACACAGAGATGGATGCATGATTGCTCTGACTTTTGAATACATTTCATGCTGTCAGATTTTTGTTTTACTTTCCTGTTTGAATTTACATAAGCAATTTCAAAATTTTCAATTTCTTGTATTTTGATTACCAAATTATTCTGGGTCAGTTTTAGATGTTGAAAAAAAAAATGAAAAAGAAGAAATTTAGTGAAATCTCATGATTCAAACATTTGCAAACAAAGCTCCCTCCATTCAACAGATGTTTCATTTGAAAACATCTTTCTCTTTGTCTACTCTAATATACCTTTCAATTAACAATCCTTCTATACAATAATTATCTTTTTGGGGAACATTTTTCTATGCTTAAACTCGGGACTTACTCCTTCCCATATAAAACCCAATCTTTAATAAATTCTGGAAATCGTAGACTGATTCCAAGCAAACACAAATGCCTAAGCAGCAGGCACAAGACATTTTTTTTTAATCTCTCACAGTTCTGTTTCAGGGTAAAGGAGTAAGTAACAGCATGTTCTAGACCTGTCTGTTGAAGCTGTCTTTGGCCATTTCAAGATTGTAACGCTAGGTGTGATAAGGTCTACAGAGGTAAGAGAGAGAGAGAGAGAGAGAGAAGAGAGAGAGAAAGAGAGAGAGAGATAGAGAGAGTTTCAAACCACATCATAAATCAATCATGCAACACCCTTCTACACTAACTTACCTACCAGCGACGACTTAAAAGCACCTGCACAAACACTCACACAGAAGAGAACAAAAACTAAGCGTGGAACTAGCGACGACTTAAAAGCACCTGCACAAACACTCACACAGAAGAGAACAAAAACTAAGCGTGGAACTGCAGAAAGGCTACCACCACCTCCTTTTCTTTTGATCTCGCCATAGTGTAACATAATTAATATTTTCATGACGGGCACGGCGGAGCAATGTCACTTCCCTGCAGCAGCGTGCTTACAACCGTTGCAGACGTGCGATTTTTGCACTTTTTAATTTTATGTCCTCTAACATAAACGTAACAAGCAATTGTTATATGTCATTGGAAAGGGTAAAGCGCGAACTTTGCAATGAGCATAGACTTAAATATATTTGTGGTAAATTAGCAAGGCTACATTTACGGAAACAATATAACTAAAACGTAGGAGAACACGATCTTGTTTATGTTTGTTTGGTTTGTATGACAACAGCACATGAGGAAGAAAAAGGGCATAAAATTTTGCTCTTACTTTGACTTGATGCAGAGAAAGCCTGAGGTATTCAATGTGTGTAATCCAAGTGAAAAAAATAAGAAAAATGAAAATAAATCATTGCACACTGTACACACTTTACACTGTTTTGGCTTCAGACGATACGACAAATAAAACTGTTAAATATACAGAGCAAATAAATCACGCTCACATTCTCTTTGATTAACTTCTACACCTTTACCTCTCTCATCCTCTGAACCACTTTGCTGAACCATTTCAAACACCCCATGTAATTCTTCTTCTGCCCGGTATGCTGGCGAGGCAGGAAATTCCACACATGCCTTTTGCAGAAATTCACAGTGCCAGAGTACTCTGGGTCACAAAGGTCATTGCTAGCGCATGAAAACTTACCCTTCCAGTGACTAGAACCCTGCTCTAAATATTTTGGGCAGCTGCATCCCTTAGACAGTAGACGAGATATCAGGGGATTTTCTTTTATAGTTGTGCTGTAATGGAGGCATGGCACGTCCAGAGAGTACAGCAGCATTGCTGTCATCATGAATGGGTCGACCGAGTTGCTGTTGCTATCGCACAGTGCGTCGCGAAAAGGTTAAGCCCGAACAGAAGGCTAGGCCAAGTCCACCAATACACACACACTGGCTCCCAAATTCTCTTGCCAAATGCTGGGGATGCACAGAGTGTTTGTATTGTGGAGGACTGGAACTGAAGCAGTCCAGGAAGTCACCAGTTCACCAAGCAGGACCACCCAGTCCAGACCTGTGCTGATATTACTCTAGTATGCTGCCTTCTGCATACAGCATACCGCAGTAGAAACATTTTTTTTTTCTTTATCTTTCTGGAAACTCAGACTGTTCCTTCATAGTGCTGGAAAATTGGCTGAGGTGGTGGAGATTAGTCTATTATGGAATTTAAAAAATACTTCCTGTCTTTTTTTTTTTTCTTTTCAATCTTTTTTCTTGTTGCTGTCCCATCTTCTGTGCCACTTCAGTGGCAGTGCACCCATGCTGTTCATTCTGACCGCCTGTCATGGAAACAGCCTGGCTTGGCCCGCTGCAGCCCCGGCATCGGCAGTCCACAGGAAGCAGTCAATGTCAAGTTGTCATGAGGCAACCCACCAGAAGAGACACTGCACTGCTGCTGAGTCACTTCGGTGGTGTTCAGTGGGGCCTGTTCTGATCTAATATATGCAGGACAACACCTACTGAGCCCCCTACTGATGACAATAATTGCTTAGTCACGGAACTGGCCAGAGTGAGCTCTCCCTCTTGAGGGCACCACCAAGTCCGTCCTATGACAGCCCCCACGAAAAGCCGATGACAGTGATCCCGATAGAACCAAAACAAGGCCATACATGTGGAGAGAATATCGAAAGCAAGGTCACTATGAGAGCAGGGCATAAAGGGCCACAGAATTGAAGACTTTCTTTAAATGCTGATCAAAAAATATGAGGATGATGAAGATGATGCAACAGATTTCCATTCCTGTCTGAAACTGCATGACAGGGCTGTACTCTACACTTTCGTAAGATATCCTGGCATCAACCAGGCCCCAGAGATACAGATACCTGCAGTGTTGGTCAGAAAATTTGAGCAACACTCTCAGAGACACATCCATTATGTGGATGAAACTTTGACTGTGTGGTCCCGGTCTTCCCAGCTGAGCCCTTAGCAAACTCAGCTCTGGGTAGGGGACAGTTGGGGCAGAAAAATCCCACAAATAAATGGCTCTGATGGAAAATGAATCAACAACCTCCCAGCCACGTCCGCAATACTTCCTGTCTTACTTTTCTCCTGGGATGGAGACCAGTTGTGGAAGTCCATGATGGCAGTGTCTGTAACCCAACCTGTTGCACGATACTGGATCCTCTCACCTTTAAAATGTGGGCTTGATTCCATGGCTGGATTCATACAGATTGATTGAACATGGGCTTAATATTTGATTAAAAAAAATTAGATGCCAAGTTTGGAGCATACTTTGGAGGAAACCCACAGTTCATAATACAACCCAGCATCAACCAGGCCCAAGACACACAGACACCTGCAGTGTTGGTCAGGAATTTTGAGCATCACTCTCAGAGATGTATCCATTAAGTGGATGAAACTCGACTGTGTGGTTCCAGTTTTCTCAATTGAGTCCATAGCAATCTCCACTCTGGGTAGGAACTGGTCAGGAAAAAAACCCTCAAATAAATGGGTCTGATGGGAGTTTCCCAGCCAGGAGTCTGTGACATTGCTGCAGCGGCTGTCTCCCTGCCCATTCTTTCCCATGGACTCAAAAAGTTAGAAAACCTCCCCATCTCTCTTGAGAACTTTTAACTTTATGGGTCCACAGGAAAGAATGGGTCCATCACTGCTGTTTACAGCAGCAACTCAGGGACACAAATTCTTGGCCCCTCGGTCAGTAGACTTTGTTTCTCTTTCCTGTAAAAGCCACGTTCTTCTATCTGTAGTTCGACAGCTCCATTTGTACTGGTCACTTGCAACCACTGACAATCACCTTGATAACCGCCTTGCCATGTGGGTCCCACTGCATGCAGAATATGAGAACAGAGAAGTGACCCAGCGCCTGTCATAGCCACTTCCCCTTCCCTCAGACTGCCTTGGTCCACAATGTCACCTGCAAAGGGTGTGTTTGATGCTGGTGCACGTTGAACATTCCAGTGCTGTTGTTGCTTCCCCAAGCAGGTGTTTCTGGAAGGTCTGTTTCCATTTGTTCTTCTTGTCTTAGTGACTCTCTCTCTCTCTCTGTAACTGATGTCTGATGTGTTGTGTAATGTGATTTACTTCCTCTGCAACTTTGTTTTCCCAGTTCCAACCAGGGTCCCCGGTGCGAGATGCTATGACAATATGATCAGGACGATCCCACTGAAATTTGCTTTCCAGAGATCTTGTACTTTCAATCAACATTCTCAACAAATCGTGATCATTGATCATTTTCTGTATGACATCAGCACCTAGATTAATTCTGACTTTTGTGGGGAGGAGGTTCACATACTACACCTGGTTTGAATCCTGGCGCCGGTGCAGTGTGGCTGCCTTGGTCAACTCCTGCATTGTTTCCAAAACCGTTGGGAATTCCCCTGACCTCCTGACAAGAAACTTCTTTCGTCATAGACATATTTCTGTTTGGACTGGTGACTGTAAGAATCAATCAGTGCGCTGTTTCCTGGACCAGCCTGGCGCTGGGAACCCATGGCTGGGTCCCTGTGAGCTCCTTCCCTGCAAGCTCCCTCCCTGTAAGCTCCCTCCTTGTAAGCTTCTTCAGCAGAAGGCAGGTTAGCCTGAGGTTGGGCATTCCTGCCATCTGGTGGTCCTGTGACAGTGTACATGTCTGCTGAATTGCTGTGCTGGTTATGGGAAGGTCCGTGTTGAAAGTCAGGACTGTAACTTGTTGGACCTCTTGGTTCTCTCTCCCTTCCTTCCACCTGTGCAATCGCCGAGCTAGAAAACTGACTTCTAGCAAAGCCTGTTTCACCCAAGGATGAGGGAAGCGTTTGTGGGTTATTCATCATGCGGGTGGCATTTGGCTGTTGGTGAGGGCTCCCTGATCCAGCTTCTTCAGGCACTTCTCTGAAACTTGGAGAAGAGGACACAGCACTGTGAGCTGCTGGAGAACAGGCCGCATTTTGTTGATCTGGCCTTTCTCTGGAGTCCGAGGCCTGGTAAAGACTCACACACAGTTGATGGCCTTCTAGTACATGGTTCCCTTTTTCCACCACTGACTTTGCATCTGGAACAAAATACCACACCGCTCTTTCAAATTTGGGTTAAAAATTTTGCCCTGTTGCCCTCAAATGTTAACCACAGACCTAATTTACACTATTTTACTAACATTCTAGACCTACAGAATGTTTTCAAGCAAACACCCCGTAGCAGGCCAACAAATGTTAGCGATACACACAGACACATACACAAACACACAAAAAGAACAAACACACACACACTAAAATCATTCTACATTCATAATGTTGGTAGAAAGTTGTTTACACATAAGTTGAAACTACAAATGGGTATTCAAACTTCATTTCAGGAGGAACTGATTTTTTATTCATGGAAAATGGTAAACTTTCCCTTCAAAACTGTACTGATCATTATTTATCATGACACAGTGAAAACTATTTATGATACTATTCATCCTTGATTGTGTTCAGTTTGTGACTTAACTCATAACAGAATGTCTACAATAATTCAATGTGGTACAATGCGAAGACAGACAGACAGACACTAAAGTTACATACAACGTAAAGTAATTCACACTGAATATCAGAAACAGTTATTCAAAGAAATGAAATTGGTACAAAATAACGACACAAACATAAACACCATGATCGACATACCAACAAAGAACATTTCATGGAATAATCTTTACCAAGAAACACAGAACCTGTTAATAATTGACTCTGAAATATTCTGTAAGAAAAACAAAACTGTGAAATTCTCAGAAGCCTTTTCCTGGATTATTCATTCTGAACAGTTGTCTGAGAGCTGGCATCCATCAGAACCTTATGAGGCATTTGGTAAGGAACCTACCTGCCGCATGTTCAAAATGAACAATAGCAGTTGAGCTGCCTGGAGCTTTTTCCACGCTCTTCACTGGCCCCCCAGCATTCCTCCTCTTGTTGCTGAAGAAAACCC
>CM065716.1:88177367-88192194 GCA_033310375.1 Conus canariensis
TTTATTCATCAAACATTTATTCATCTCAGATCAAGGTGTATCCAACCCTTTCCCAAAAAAGGGAAAGTAATCAACCCCCTTTTAAAAAGAAATTTTGGGGTGCGATTGAACTGTAATGGGGTTATTTTTTTTTTCAAATATTTTTCCGCAGGTGCAAAAGTTCCATTTTTGTTGCCTGGTTCTCCAGGGGGAAATTTTTTACTTCGTTGGAAGCAACCTTAAAAGGTGGAACAAAAAGTCTGGTGTCAAGAAAAAAAGCCCAAAAAAATTTTTTATTGAGCAAGTGTTACCTTAATGACTCGGGATTGTTGATTTGGAAAAAAAAAAAAAAAAAAAAAAAAAAAAGAAGAAAAAAAAATCAAGTTTTATGAGTCGAGGGTAAGAATTTTTTTTCAAACTGCTACCAGGGCGCCGATTATCATTTTTTTTTAGGGGTCTCCAAAAAAAGTAAATGTTTTTGATACCCCTTTTCATGTTTTTTTTTGCTAATTTTTAATTATAAGGGTACTGGTTCCCATTTTTCATGAAAAAAATACTGTTTAGAACCACCGCCGGGGGAAGGGGTTGCGTCGCGGACTCCCAGCTGGGGGTCGGGGGTTCGAACCCCCACGGTCTGTGGGTTTTTTTTTGCCCCGACCGGCTCCTACCCAGATTTTATTTGCTCGAATCTTTGGGGAGGACTGGGCCACACGTGGCTTCATCCATTTAATGGATCATCACAAATTTCTCAAACTTTTGCCAAAACACTCAGGTCCCTGTATCTTGGGGGCCTGGTTGACCGGGATTATTATGAAAGGAAGATAATACGCCCTGCATGTAGTCTAAACCCAAAAATGGAAACCCGTCAATCTTAATATCCCATTTCATTGCGAAAAAAAAAATTGTCTCTTCCCTTGGCCCTTCATGCCCTGCTCTTGGTGACCCAATTTGTGTCCCTCTATGTCTGTGGTTGTTTTTTTCTGTCGGGGGCCGGGGACGGGGGAGTCCATGGGGGTGTCTTTGGCGGACTGGTGGCGCCCCCGGAGGGGGAAGCTCACTCCCCGGCCCCGACAAGCAATTATTGTGTCGTGGGGGGGCTTTGGGGGGGGCCGCATAGTTGATGGGAACACGCCATGAACACCCCCAAAGGACTTGGCAGCAGTGCAGATCCCCCGGGGGTTGCCTCTAGTACTTTACTTTGACTGCCCCCGTGGATTGCGGGTCCGGGTTGGCGGGCCGACCGGGTGTGGGGGGACGGGGTTTCAATGAGCGGGGGGGGTGCACGCCTCTGGGGGGCGCAGAGGTTGGGGGGAAAACAAAAAAAAAAAAAAAAAAAAAAGTTAGGGCATTTCGCTTTAAAAGAAAAAAAAATTTTTTATGGACCTTGGGGGTTTTGTTCTTCTATTGGGAATTAAGGTGTTTTACAACTTATTACTTAACAAAAATTGGGGAGAATTTTAAAAAAAAAAAATGAGGGAAATTTAAATTTAACTTAAAAATTTAAAATCAAAATTAAAAAATTTGCAGCAAAAAATGTCTTGTGTTGATTTATTTGTTGGTGGGGAATTTTATATTTTCCCAAAAACTGCAAGTGATGAAAAAGAAGAGGTTACCCCCCCAAAATTTTTTGGTCAACGTGGGGGAATACTTTTTGCAGTTGAAATTTTGTGTGTGTGGTGGTTTGTGTGTGGGTGGGTTTTTGGTGTGTTGTGTGTTTTGGGGTTTTGGTTGGGTTGTGTGTGTGTGTGTTTGGTGTGTTTTGGGGTGTTGCACACACACACACACACACACACACACACACACACACACACACACACACACACTTTCTCTGTGTTTGTGTGTGTGTATGTGTGTGTGTGTGTGTGGGGTGTGTGTGTGTGTGTGTGTGTGTGTGTGTTACACTTATGGAAAGTGTAATGAAAACAGAAATAAGAGACTTTACTGTTGCTTTGTAGACTTTCAGAAAAGCATTTGACAGCGCTTGGCATGAAGCTCTTCTAGTGTATGTGAACATAATAGCAATAACAGAGAAAGTTTTTAACATTCAGCTCACAGAAAGCATGTATAGAAATGCAGTCGTTTGTGCAAAAAGTGAAAGTGGATATTCAGAAGACATAACTCTAAAATGGGAGGTTAATAAAATATTACATTATATTCCCACTCTATTTCGTGCTTTTATCAACAATATTGTTCACGATGTTGAGCAATGGGGTCACCATACAAAATGGCAAGAAACCTTTCCTTGTCTACAATATGCAAATGACTTGGTATTATTTATCAAATTCAAAGTTTGGATTACAAACTACGTTTGTCAAATTACAAGAATATTGCTCATATTCAAGACTAGGAATTAACAAAGAAGAATTGAAACAACATTCAGCAGACAATTGTTAAATTTCCATTAAAAAAAAACAAAACAAGATGCAAAGCATATAAACGTACTCCCAGTTTATTCTGAATACGCATGAGATATTCCATAAAGAGGAAAAACCGACTTCGACTGGTGTAACCATTAGTAATGGCTATTCTGGTAAACATCGGCCATCGTCTGTGACCTATAATGAACATACTTACAAATTTTCAGAAAGATCGGCCAAGAACTTTCTAAGATTTTCCATAAAGAAGAAAACCATTATGGGCCGTTAGTAATGGCTATAACGGTACACTTAAACATCGGGCATCATCCGTGACCCATAATGAACATACCTACACATTTTCAGAAATATCAGCCACGTACTTTCTGAGATATTCCATAAAGAAGAAAAACCAGTTACAGGCCGTTACAGCCGTTAGTAACGGCTATACCAGTAAACTAAAACATCGGGCATCATCCGTAACCCATACTGAACATACATGCTAATTTTCACACAGATCGGCCAAGTACATTCTGAGATATTCTATAAAGAAGAAAAAGCGTTACAGGCTGTTACAGCCGTTAGTAACAGTATAACAGTAAACTAAAACATCAGGCATCATCTGTAACCCATAGTGAACATACTTGCTAATGTTCACAAAGATCAGCCAAGTACTTTCTGAGATATTCCATAAACAAAAAAAATGTTACAGGCCGTTACAACCGTTAGTAATGGCTGTAACGGTAAACTAAAACATCGGGCATCATCCGTGACCCATAATGAACATACCTGCCAATTTTCACAAAGATCGCCCAAGTACTTTCTGAGATATTCCATGAAGAAAAACAACCGTTACAGGCCGTTACAGCCGTTAGTAATGGCTATAACGGTAAACTAAAACATCTGGCATTATTCGTGACCCATAATGAACATACCTGCTAATGTTAATAAAGATCAGCCAAGTACTTTCTGAGATATTCCATGAAGAAGAAAAAGCGTTAAGGCCATTACAGCCGTTAGTAACAGTATATATGGTAAACTAAAACATCGGGCATTATTTGTGACCCATAATGAACATACCTACAAATTTTCAGAAAGATCGGCCAAGTACTTTTTGAGATATTCTATAAAGAAGAAAAACCGTAACAGGCTGTTACAGCCGTTAGTAACAGCTATAACGGGGTAAACTAAAACATTGGGCATCATCCGTGACCCATAATGAACATACCTGCTAATTTTCACAAAGATCTGCCAAGTACTTTCTGAGATACTCCATGGAGAAGAAAAACCGTTACAGGCTGTTACAGCTGTTAGTAACGGATGTAATGGTAAACTAAAACCTCAGGCATTATTCATGACGCATAATGAACATACCTACAAATTTTCAGAAAGATCGGCCAAGTACTTTTTGAGATATTCTATAAAGAAGAAAAACTGTTACAGGCCGTTACAGCCATTAGTAATGGCTGTAACAGTAAACTAGAACATAGGGCATCATCCGTGACCCATAATGAACATACCTACAAATTTTCAGAAAGATCGGCCAAGTACTTTTTGAGATATTCTATAAAGGAGAAAAATCTTACAGGCTGTTACAGCTGTTAGTAAAGGCTGTAACGGTATACTAAAACATCAGGCATCATCCGTGACCCATAATGAACATACCTACAAATTTTCAGAAAGATCGGCCAAGTACTTTTTGAGATATTCTATAAAGAAGAAAAAACCGTTACAGGCTGTTACAGCCGTTAGTAACGGCTATAATGGGGTAAACTAAAACATTGGGCATCATCTGTAACCCATAATGAACATTCCTGCTAATTTTCAGAAAGATCGGCCAAGTACTTTCTGAGATATTCCATAAAGTAGAAGAAGCATTACAGGCTGTTACAGCCGTTACTAACGGCTGTAACGGTAAACTAAAACATCGGGCATCATCCTTGACCCATAGTGAACATACCTACAAATTTTCAGAAAGATTGGCCCCGTAGTTTTGTCTGCAGCGAGTGGAACGCATTTTGACCACACACACACACACACACACACACACACACACACACACACACACAGCATTTCTTCATTCCCATTCTAAAGTACTCCCTGTTCTTTAAGAACTGGGAGTACAAAAAGAAATGGCATAATCTACTCTGCAAGAATTAGGAAGACTTCCTATGACTCTTAAAACGATAAAAAGTCCAATAGACTTTGTACACATTTTACACAATGAAATGAAACCCTTATGCTGGATAACTTCATGATTATTCATACCAGAATGCTAAACGTGACTAGTGAATGAACTCTTCAAAAAGTAAAAGATTTTTTTAAAACATTACCAAAAATAAGAACAACTTAATGTAAAACAGATAAGGTTTGTGGTTAAAGCTTGAGGATCAATACAAAAATTGTGGAATCTGCTGAAAAGAGAGATTCTTATTAGCTAACATTCCATGACTTTGTGACAATAGAATACAGGACTGCAGAATGCTGCCATGTTAAAAAAAAAAAAAAAAAAAACACCTCAAAAACAGAGAACATGAACAAACTTGCCAGTAATTTTCAAATAAATTCTCCTAATTTAATCCTTAACTGCAGGACAGTTGTCCCTTTGAACACCTATATGCCAAAGCAAATGCCCAATTTCTGTCTGACCCCATGAGAATACCTCACAGACAACAAAACACAAACCAATCGTATGTGTTGTCTAGACAAAACTGAGACAAAAATCAAATGCTTAAACTATTCTACCTTCCACATGGTTACTAAATGTCAAATGAAATATGTACAACTCTTTGTCCAAACGTACACTAAATAGGTTTTTATTCTTTCTTTTTTTCATTTTTCGGAACCACTTACTTTATAGAGTGTAAGGACTTGTATCATGTCAGATATATAAACATTTTACAGCAAATTCCATGAAAACTCTGTCCAGAGATGTGCCACCTGATGTGATTTTTGAGTTTCTGAAACAAATAAACATTTTTCACCTGATCAAAGCTTTAAAAGAAAAAAAGCTTGAAAGGAAATTCTGGCGTTGTTATCGTCATAGTAGAAATTGTTATTACAGTTTAATGGAGTTGCATGTGTATGTTTTTCTTTTTCCAGTCAATTTTGAGCATTGACTTCAATGAGGTGACAGCCCTGAAATGGCCTTTTGTGGTTTGTTGGGCTATAAGCAACATGAATTGAAGCTGTACTAGTAAGTCCTCATGAATTACTTGGTGTGTGAAGTTCACTGTGCCTGTGAAGAAAGAAGTTCTGCGCAAGTTACTTCCCTTTCTTAGCAGCTTAACACATAGTTATGAGCTGAGTTTGAGTAAATGGACTACTTCACCAGAATGCTGTTTGAGCAAGGCTTAGAATGACTTTACATTGTGCCCGAATAGGTTAAATAAGTTTACCTCCTCCCTTCCCCCCTTTTTCCCCCTTTTGAAATTTTTTTTTTCTTTCTGGCTTTTTATGTAAGTACTCATCTTACTTGTGGATGCTGTTATTTTTACAGCTTTATATGTAGGTGGATATCCTACTTATGTGTGCTATTAAAAAAAAATTGTTGACCGTTGTGGTTTTTGTCTTGTAGTGCGATGCCTAGGCTCCATGCAGGACAAGGGCTGTGTAAGTTTACAGTATGGTTATTTCTTACTGTTTGGCTTTCAGATCAAGTGCGGTGCTTGATGAACCACAAGACATTTGAGTTCTGCCATGGAAGTGAGAACTATAAGATCAGTTTGAATTATCCCAATATCACTCTCACACCACAAGACTTCAACTGGGTGCTAGTAGAGGAGGTAAGTTCATGGTCAAATTGGCGGTAGGGTGGTGATAGTAGCGATGGTGATGGTGTGCATTGTTGGTGTGTGTGTGTGGTGTGTGTGTGTGTGTGTGTGTATGTGTGTGTGTGTGTGTGTGTGTGTGTGTGTTGTGTGTGTGTGCAGAACCTCATGGAGTTTTGTGTGCTGCGTTGGTTGTGTGCATTGTAAATTACCAGAATGAGGCTCGTTCTTGTCAATGTCTGTATATCGCAGCATCACTTAAGACAACCAGTTGAATCAGGTACTATCAGAAACAGTGGAGAGGGAAGGGGGTGGTGGTTGCGGATGATCCAGACTGAGGCTGCAGTCCAGGGGTTGCATGGGCCCCAGTGGGACAATGCAGGTCTACCTTCACATTCTCCCCAGATGTTGAAGATAATTTTTTTTTAGTTGCATTAGTGGTCACATCTGTAAGATGGTGAGGTATATAGTCACTAAATATTGAAGATGATTTTAGTGTGTGTGTGAATTAGTGGTCTCTTTGGTAAGATAGTGAGGACATATGCCCTAAATATGCCCATACCAATTCATCTTTCTCACTTTCAATTTGGGACAGCAGGGCAGAAGAGAGACTGCACCTAGGACCCCACCCCACACTCCCACCCTCACCTGGACCCATGGCTGACTTTCAGACCTTGTCCATGATCACATTATAGGGAAAAAAGCCTCTGACATGTAGATCATAGTCAGTCATAATCTGACATGTAGATCATAGTTAGTCACACACAAAATCAGGCTTGGGCATCTTTTGCAACATTTCTTGTCAAGTTTCCCTAAATAGTAGGAGTGCAAACAATTTTGAAATGTCTCCTTCTATAAGAGCTGAGTTGTGGATGATTCTGTAAATGGTAGGAGTGCAAACAATTCTGAAATGTCTCCTTCTATAAGAGCTGAGTTGTGGATGCTTTCACACAGACCCTATTAGACACTCAAAAGCTGAGTATTTTGAGTCATGCACTGGGTATTTACTCAATGCTTATTAATCAGCCCTATCCACTACCATCTCTTCCCATACTCTTTCTCATTTTTGTGGTGTAAATATGTGGTTTGTTTGTGCGCCGTGATGCCTCTTTGAAGGAAATGGAAGAGAGTGTTTTTATTCATTAAGTGTTCTGAAGCCTGCCTTAGGGCTGACTTGAGCACTCTCTTCTGGTAAGAGACAGCAGCAGGTGTTTGAAGAAAAGCCTTCCTCACACAATGCCTTGGCTGTTAAGTCCATACCCTCTGAGGGGGCTTGGCTGCACAAGGTTAAGACTCACAGATGCCCTGATGATACCTGAAATATTTTTGACATTGTCAGGATTCGAACCTACACCTACTGGACGGTTGGGCCTCTCAAGGGAAGGTTATCTTGTGATGGGTGTTTTACCCACATACTGTTAGACACCTGTTCTAATTTGGGGACTTAATCTTTATGTTCCCGTTAATTCCTTCTGGATTAAATCCATGTGAAAGTGTTTTCAACTGTCTGCCATCACCTGAAGAGTTATGGTCCTCTTGTGACCAGAAATCGAGAAATGTTTCATGAGGTCGTAGGCTGATAAGCCTACAGATCCCCCATGCTCCAACTTCTATGTCAAGGGTGTTGGCTTGGAACCCAGCTTTCTCAGGCTGCTGGCTAGATTACCATACTTCTCAGTTTTGTAGAAGTTAGCTTCCCCCATGTTGCTTTCATGTTCCACAGTGAGTTCAATCAGAATCATTTGTTTCAATGAACCCAAGTGGAGTGCTGGATCAGGTCTCTCTTCCTGATGGTCTCTGGACAGTTTTCCTGTTCGGGCAGGTCAGCTGTATGCTACCGGTCATCCAGTCCATGCAGTAAAGTCTGCTTTCATATTGATGTCACAGCTGTTCCAGACTATGATTTGTGGCCTTGTAGACCGTCATTGCTGCAGCTCCTTGTGGCATAGTGATTCTTTGGACAGTTCTAACTGCATGCATAACTTCCTGAAGCACTTTGTGTTTCCGTGTGTTCCTTCCTTGGGATTCTTGGATTTGTTTTGCATGAACTTAGGACATGTTCCACAGGTTTGTTTGTTTTTTTGCCTGACCAACTGGACATGTAGGGTCACCTGCTTTCAACCATTTTACCAGGTTTGAATATAAGGTCTTGAGGTCATATACAGATCTCAGGATGAAGCTGATCTCCAGAGGAGCCATGTGCCATATTTCATTACAGCAGTTCTTTGGAACTTACCCACATAGTCCATTAGTCATGCTGGCATCGCTGGACTGCCTACTGGATTCTCTTAGAATGCTTAAAAAAATTCTTTCTCCAACTCCTATATTATCATGTCTCTCTTTCCTTTCCATTTTTGCATTTGACTACCACCACTTCACTTGGGTTGATTCCAGTCCATGAGTCTGTTGGTGTGTGTGTATCCTGTAATTTCACTGATCTTCGGATTTTCCATTTTCTACCAGTCTTCAGCCTGGGCTGGATTGATCTCTCAACCTTGTGTCTGGAATCCTGGAACATGATAGGAAATCTTGCTTTCCTCCCTTTGTGCTTCAGTGAGGATGGATTTCGGGATGACTTTGCGACTGTAAAGCGCAGCGTTAGTGAGACCAGATTGGATGCCAAGCCTTCACTTTGTGTAATTGTTGACTTTAGCCACTGTTAATTCCATTGTGCCAGTGCTGATATGGTACATTAGTAGAGGCCAAAGGAGCTTCCAGATAACATGAACAATGGGTACCTGACTTTGTATTTATCAGGGAGGCCACACTGGCCTATTGTCTGCAGGGTTTCTTCTGCCATTTGCTCCATTCCGTTCCTCTCTTGTTTTTGAAGGAGTCAGCACACACCTTTCAAGGCTGGGTCTTCTGTCACTGTTGGAATATTTCTGTTGCCTTCATTTGATGTACATGTCTCCTGAACGCTACTCTATTAGCTGGAAAAGAAAGATGAAAAAAAGAGGAAAAAGAACCATTAACATCTCTACACACACACACACACACATATATATATATATATATACAATAAACTAATAAATTCCAAGGATAAGTACCGAGCACCATTCCAGCAACTTACAGAGCAGCTTGGTGTTGCAATGACTGCAAGAAATATTGAATTATAAACCAAGCTTGCTCTTATGTCTTAGATAGAAGAAATAGGGGAGATAAGCATTCATATCTGCAGTGGTAGATCATTCTGCCTAACTAACAGTATGTGCTTGAGTGGGTGAATGGGGAAAAATAAAATAAATGCTTCTCAAGATGAGCCTTCAGCAAGCTTATAGTCTCCAAGTAGGAAACGATCTCCAATGGGGAGGAAACCCACTAACATATAACTCCTGGTCAGATACCGATATTTCGAAACCTGATTGTTTCTCCTCAGTGACCGCGGAAAGTGGTAATTTGACTCCTCTGCCTTTTCAGTTTTAAGAAGAATGCTATCCCAGAAAAGGCTGGTGTGCAATACCGTAGTGTGTTTGTTGAGTTTTCAAAAAACCAACCAAAGGTGCCACCTAAGAAGCAAAAGAAAATCATGAAAGAGCAAAACAAGCTACATTTTCTTGTGAAAAGTAGAAAATATAAAAAGATAACCTCTTAAGACACAAGTGCTGAGGGCCAGTTCTTGGAATGAATCCGCAAGGGACTAAATTACAATAAACTAATAAATTCCAAGGATAAGTACCGAGCACCATTCCAGCAACTTACAGAGCAGCTTGGTGTTGCAATGACTGCAAGAAATATTGAATTATAAACCAAGCTTGCTCTTATGTCTTAGATAGAAGAAATAGGGGGAGATAAGCATTCATATCTGCAGTGGTAGATCATTCTGCCTAACTAACAGTATGTGCTTGAGTGGGTGAATGGGGAAAAATAAAATAAATGCTTCTCAAGATGAGCCTTCAGCAAGCTTATAGTCTCCAAGTAGGAAACGATCTCCAATGGGGAGGAAACCCACTAACATATAACTCCTGGTCAGATACCGATATTTCGAAACCTGATTGTTTCTCCTCAGTGACCGCGGAAAGTGGTAATTTGACTCCTCTGCCTCTTCAGTTTTAAGAAGAATGCTATCCCAGAAAAGGCTGGTGTGCAATACCGTAGTGTGTTTGTTGAGTTTTCAAAAAACCAACCAAAGGTGCCACCTAAGAAGCAAAAGAAAATCATGAAAGAGCAAAACAATGTAGCTTGTTTTGCTCTTTCATGATTTTCTTTTGCTTCTTAGGTGGCACCTTTGGTTGGTTTTTTGAAAACTCAACAAACACACTACGGTATTGCACACCAGCCTTTTCTGGGATAGCATTCTTCTTAAAACTGAAAAGGCAGAGGAGTCAAATTACCACTTTCCGCGGTCACTGAGGAGAAACAATCAGGTTTCGAAATATCGGTATCTGACCAGGAGTTATATGTTAGTGGGTTTCCTCCCCATTGGAGATCGTTTCCTACTTGGAGACTATAAGCTTGCTGAAGGCTCATCTTGAGAAGCATTTATTTTATTTTTCCCCATTCACCCACTCAAGCACATACTGTTAGTTAGGCAGAATGATCTACCACTGCAGATATGAATGCTTATCTCCCCCTATTTCTTCTATCTAAGACATAAGAGCAAGCTTGGTTTATAATTCAATATTTCTTGCAGTCATTGCAACACCAAGCTGCTCTGTAAGTTGCTGGAATGGTGCTCGGTACTTATCCTTGGAATTTATTAGTTTATTGTAATTTAGTCCCTTGCGGATTCATTCCAAGAACTGGCCCTCAGCACTTGTGTCTTAAGAGGTTATCTTTTTATATTTTCTACTTTTCACAAGAAAATGTAGCTTGTTTTGCTCTTTCATGATTTTCTTTTGCTTCTTAGGTGGCACCTTTGGTTGGTTTTTTGAAAACTCAACAAACACACTACGGTATTGCACACCAGCCTTTTCTGGGATAGCATTCTTCTTAAAACTGAAAAGGCAGAGGAGTCAAATTACCACTTTCCGCGGTCACTGAGGAGAAACAATCAGGTTTCGAAATATCGGTATCTGACCAGGAGTTATATGTTAGTGGGTTTCCTCCCCATTGGAGATCGTTTCCTACTTGGAGACTATAAGCTTGCTGAAGGCTCATCTTGAGAAGCATTTATTTTATTTTTCCCCATTCACCCACTCAAGCACATACTGTTAGTTAGGCAGAATGATCTACCACTGCAGATATGAATGCTTATCTCCCCCTATTTCTTCTATCTAAGACATAAGAGCAAGCTTGGTTTATAATTCAATATTTCTTGCAGTCATTGCAACACCAAGCTGCTCTGTAAGTTGCTGGAATGGTGCTCGGTACTTATCCTTGGAATTAATTAGTTTATTGTAATTTAGTCCCTTGCGGATTCATTCCAAGAACTGGCCCTCAGCACTTGTGTCTTAAGAGGTTATCTTTTTATATTTTCTACTTTTCACAAGAAAATGTAGCTTGTTTTGCTCTTTCATGATTTTCTTTTGCTTCTTAGGTGGCACCTTTGGTTGGTTTTTTGAAAACTCAACAAACACACTATGGTATTGCACACCAGCCTTTTCTGGGATAGCATTCTTCTTAAAACTGAAAAGGCAGAGGAGTCAAATTACCACTTTCCGCGGTCACTGAGGAGAAACAATCAGGTTTCGAAATATCGGTATCTGACCAGGAGTTATATGTTAGTGGGTTTCCTCCCCATTGGAGATCGTTTCCTACTTGGAGACTATAAGCTTGCTGAAGGCTCATCTTGAGAAGCATTTATTTTATTTTTCCCCATTCACCCACTCAAGCACATACTGTTAGTTAGGCAGAATGATCTACCACTGCAGATATGAATGCTTATCTCCCCCTATTTCTTCTATCTAAGACATAAGAGCAAGCTTGGTTTATAATTCAATATATATATATATATATATATATATATATATATGTGTGTGTGTGTGTGTGTGTGTGTGTGTGTTCTTCAAACACACACACACACACACACACACACACACTGTGACATGCTTGTTAATTAGCTTACAGTGATAAACATACAACATGAATACAAGAGGAAGTCATAGCGTATTGCGGAATAAGGAATATGTTTTCATTTGTAACTCATAATGGTAGAAAGAAACTCGTGGAGAGCGTGGCAGCAGAGAGTCCTCAGAAGAGAAGCCCCCTTCAAGCAAGTGTTTCGGCCCTTATCTCCTGACACTCTAGGGGGGTTGGGCCACACCCGGTTCATGACTCCGGATGTCCCTCTGCTGCCCTTTTTTTTTTTTTTCCCCCATCTTGGGACGAGCCATGGCTGGGATTCGAACCCATGACCCTCTGGACATGCTCATTTTCCACTTAATGACTCGCGCTTAACCACTGAGCCACAGGGACACCTGATATTTGTAGGGAAATTAAGCCTTATGAAGTTCACTTTTGTTCCTCCTTGACCAGATCCAGCTTGAACACCTCTCTGCCGCTTCTGCCATTGCTTTCAGGGCTCTGGTTTTTTCCTTCCCTGCAACTGAGAGCTGTTTCATGAGGCTGTATGCAGACGTTCCTACAAACCCCCTAGCTCCAATTTCTGCAGTGAGGACTTTGACCTGATAGCCTTCTCTCCTCAGGCTGTTTGCCAGATCAGCATGCTTTTCAGTCTTGTAGATTTGAGCTGCCTCCATTCTGTTCTCATATGGCACCGTGAGCTCGATCATGATCAGCTGCTTGGTTGACTTAGAGTGGACTACTATGTCTGGTCTCATGCCACTCTTGCTGATGATCTCTGGGTGACTCTTCCATTCTGGGAGGTCTGCAGTGCACTCCCAGTCATCTGCCCCGTCCAGCAGATTCTGCCTGCATGTTTCGAGTGGCACTGTTGTTCTTGGCCATGATTTGCTGCCTCCTGCCGTGAAGAATGTTGCGGGTGCTTTTGGAGTCCTGATTTTCCCTTTTGTGGTGTTGGTACTAGATAAGATAATGTTACTTATAGCCCAGCCGACCGCAAAGGGCCACATCAGGGCTGTCACCATGTTAAAATCAACTCACAAGTCATTCATTCACAAATTCTTTAAAATACATCGAAAAACCATCCGAAAGTTTGTTAAAAATCTTTCCACTGTAAAAACTCAGATCTGATGAAAAATGTTAATCTTGTTCAAGAACTCAAAGATGGCATCAGGTGGGACATCTCTGAACAAGGTTTTCATGGGAATCTGCCGTAAAATGTTTGTGTCTCACATCATGCAAGTCCCAACACTCTAAAAGAATATGTTTCATTGTGAGTGGCACATGAATGGAATGCACACAGAGCTTCTTCACTCTTTAAAAGGTACGAATGGGTAAAATACGAATGGCCGGTGTGCAGCTGGCACAGAACTGTTTCTTCTTTACGACCACCAGACGCAGATGGGAGGAACTCCTTAAGGTTTGGACGGATCTGAAAGAGTTTGTTATCCGTCTGTGTATTCCAATCCTCCTGCCAGAGGTCTCTCACATAATCGTTAATTTTGGGTTTCAGATCTGAGCAGGGGATATATATGTTGGACAGTTTTTCTCTTGTGGCATTCTTGGCTAAACGATCAACCATTTCGTTCCCTCCAGACTACTTGTACAATCTCTTTGAGCACTTGGTTGTGCCTCCATGTGTACCTTCCTTGAGCCAGGGCTACTTTACATGAGCTTAGGACATGCTCCACTGTTTGTTTTTCATGGCGAGGGGGGCATGCAGGATCGTCTGTTTTCCCCCACTTCACCAGGTTTGCATTTGAGGGCAGAAGGTCATATGCAGATCTGAGAATGAAGCTGATCCTGAGAGGGGCCATGTGCCAAATGTCATTCCAAGTGAGACTTCTTTGGAGTGCATTCTCCCACGTTGTCCATTGCCCTTGCTGGCTCTGCTGGACTGCTTTTTGGAGTCTTTTTTGGTCTTCTTCTTTTCTCATCTCCTGAATCATCATGTCTCTTTTGGCTTTTCCTTTGACCTTAGACCACCATTCAGTTTTGGTCACCCCAGTCCTTGTCTGTTGGTCTGTGTGTGTCCTGTTTTTCTCTGATCTTGAGACTTTCTTTTGCAGAATCCATCGCCTCTTGAACTTTCCATTTTCTGCCTGTCTTCAGCTGGGGCTTGATTGCTTCTACCACCTTGTCTCCTGAGTCCTCCAGCATGCTTTGAAGTCTGATCTTCCCTGCTTTGTATTCCTCCAGGATGGATTTCAGTGGTAGTTTCAGCTTTGCTTGACGACAGTACAGCGCTATGTCAGTCAGACAGGGTGGGACACCAAGCCATTTCCTTGTGAACTTGTTGATTTTGGCTTCCATTGCCTCCACTATGCTGGTGCAGATGTCGTATATGATCAGAGGCCACAGGAGCTGAGGTATCAGCATGAACTGCAGACACCAGACCTTGTATTTGCCAGGGAGCCCACACTGGTCAATGGTCTCCAAGCCTTCCTCCGCCATCTGCTTGGTTTCTTTTGCTCTTTGTGTGTCTTTCAGCGTATCATCATACCATCTTCCAAGGCTCTTGACTGGTTCTTCTGTGACTGTTGGAATGGCCTGGTTGGCAACACTGAAGACCACAGATCCGGCCACTTTTCCTTTCCTCAGTGAGAGACTCCGTGATTTCTTTGGCTTGAACTTCATTCTGGATGAGGCAACTATGTCGTCCAGCTCTCCAGCACATGACGTGTCTCGTCTTCTCTGGATGAAATCACTGTAGTGTCATCCATGAAGGCCTTGAGAGGAGGCATCTTGTATCCATCGCCA
>CM065716.1:88192294-88242294 GCA_033310375.1 Conus canariensis
AGCGACGACTTAAAAGCACCTGCACAAACACTCACACAGAAGAGAACGAAAAACTAAGCGTGGAACTGCAGAAAGGCTACCACCACCACCTTTTCTTTTGATCTCGCCATAGTGTAACATAATTAATATTTTCATGACGGGCACGGCGGAGCAACGTCACTTCCCTGCAGCAGCGTGCTTACAACCGTTGCAGACGTGCGATTTTTGCACTTTTTGATTTTATTTTATGTCCTCTAACATAAACGTAACAAGCAATTGTTATATATCATCGGAAAGGGTAAAGCACGAACTTTGCAATGAGCATAGACTTAAATATATTTTGGGTAAATTAGCAAGGCTACATTTTCGGAAACAATATAACTAAAACGTAGGAGAACACGATCTTGTTTATGTTTGTTTGGTTTGTATGACAACAGCACATGAGGAAGAAAAGGGGCATAAAATTTTGCTCTTACTTTGACTTGATGCAGAGAAAGCCTGAGGTATTCAATGTGTGCAATCCAAGTGAAAACAATAAGAAAAATGAAAATAAATCATTGCACACTGTACACACTTTACACTGTTTTGGCTTCAGACGATACGACGAATAAAACTGTTAAATATACAGAGCAAATAAATCATGCTCACATTCTTTTTGATTAACTTCTACACCTTTACCTCCTGCATCCTCTGAACCACTTTGCTGAACCATTTCTCACACCCCATGTAATTCTTCTTCTGCCCGGTATGTTGGCGAGGCAGGAAATTCCATACATGCCTTTTGCAGAAACTCACAGTGCCAGAGTACTCTGGGGTCACAAAGGTCATTGCTAGTGCACGCAAACTTACCCTTCCAGTGACTATAACCCTGTTCTAAATATTTAAGGCAGCTGCATCCCTTAGACTGTAGACGAGATAACAGTGGATTTTCTTTTATAGTTGTGCTGTAATGGAGGCACAGCACGTCCAGGGAGTACAGCAGCATTGCCGTCATCATGAGTTGCTGTCGCTATCGCACAGTGCGTCGCGAAAAGGTTAAGCCCGAACAGAAGGCTAGGCCAAGTCCACTAACACACACACACTGGCTCCCAAATTCTCTTGCCAAATGTTGGGGATGCACAGAGTGTATTGTGGAGGGCTGGAACTGAAGCAGTCCAGGAAGTCACCAGTTCAGCAGACAGGACCACCCAGTCCAGACCTGTGCTGATATTACTCTAGTATGCTGCCTTCTGCATACAGCATACTGCAGTAGAAACATTTTTTTTCTTTATCTTTCTGGAAACTCAGGCTGTTCCTTGATAGTGCTGGAAAATTGGCTAAGGTGGTGGAGATTATGCTATTATGGAATTTTAAAAATACTTCCCGTCCTTTCTTTTTTTTCTTTTCAATCTTTTTTCTTGTTGCTGTCCCATCTTCTGTGCCACTTCAGTGGCAGTGCACCCATGCTGCTCATTCTGACCGCCTGTCCATGGAAACAGCCCGGCTTGGCCCGCTGCAGCCCTGGCATCGGTAGTCCACAGGAAGCAGTCAATGTCAAGTCGTCAAGAGGCAACCCACCAGAAGAGACCCTGCACTGCTGCCGAGTCACCTCGGTGGTGTTCAGTGGGGCCTGTTCTGATCTAATATATGCAGGACAACACCTACTGAGCCCCCTACTTATGACAATAATTGCTTAGTCATGGAGCTGTTGAGAGCGAGCTCTCCCTCTCGAGGGCGCCACCACATCCATCCTACGACAGCCCCCATAAATTGGCAATGACAGTGATCCCCATAGAACCAAAACAAGGCCACACATGTGGAGAAGATATTGAAACCAAGGTCACTACGAGAGCAGCACATAAAGGGTCACAGAATTTGAGACTTTCTTTAAGTGCTGATCGAAAAAATATGAGGATGATGAAGATGATGCAACAGATTTCCATTCCTGTCTGAAACTGCATGACAGGGCTGTACTCGACACTTACTTTCGTAAGATATCCTGGCATCAACCAGGCTCCAGAGATACAGATACCTGCAGTGTTGGTCAGAAAATTTGAGCAACACTCTCAGAGACACATCCATTATGTGGATGAAACTCGACTGTATGGTCCCAGTCTTCCCAGCTGAGCCCGTAGCAAACTCAACTCTGGGTAGGAGACAGTTGGGGCAGAAAAATCCCATACATAAATGGCTCTGATGGAAATTGAATCAACAACCTCCCAGCCAGGAGTCTGCAATACTTCCTGTCTTACTTTTCTCCTGGGATGGAGACCAGTTGTGGGAGTCCATGATGGCAGTGTCTGTGACCCAACCTGTTACACTATACTGGATCCTCTCACCTTTAAAATGTAGGCTTGATTCCACGGCTGGATTCATACAGATTGAACATGGGGTTAATATTTGATTAAAAAAATCAAATGCCAAGTTTGCAGCTTACTTTGGAGGAAACCCACAGCTTTGTTTCCGATTTGTTGATGTGGGTTCCCCATCTGCAATTATCTTGGATGGTGACACACCCTGAGAGCTTGTGACGTTCTCCAAGTTCAGATTCGTGCTGGTAGTTTGTAGGTTGAGATCGTCTATTGCTTTGGGTAAAACTCTGTGTGGAGCATTTCTGAGAATAAAGGTCAAAGACCCCTTGTTTTCCCAGATGCCAGGGAGTCCAGATCTTGCGGGAGCAGGTCCTGGTCTTCTTTGTCTAGAACTGTTCTGCTGACCATAGTGTCATCATCAATGATGCTGTCAGGAAAGTCAGAGACGAACAGCCCAAAAACAGAGCCTTGGCTGACTCTAGACTGAACTGCAAGAAAATCTGATTTTACGCTCTTACCATTTGCCAGAAGTCCTTTATCCATGCATTGAGTAACTTTGGACTCCATAGTGATACTGCATGCGGATGAAAAGGAAGTGGCTAACCTTGCTGAACGCCTTGATAATGAAAAGAATTATAATATCCTCCAGTCCCTTTCTCCAGCTCTTTGGATGTTTCATCACCATACCTTGGGAGATTCATGAGGTCTGCCACATCTTAAACAGCTGGGGATAATGACATCGTTTTTCTTCTAGCTAACTGGTAATTGTTTTAAGGCATATAGGAAATTCCTTGAAAGATGCACATTCACCCGTACAAATAATGTTTTACACTAAATCACATGTTCACATTACGATACAGACATATAGATTGAGTACACGATGACTTACTATGCATGTGGCTTGTTCTTTAGCTGTCATATTACATACTGCATGCTTCTTTCTGTTTTCTCATTTGTTCTACTTAATTAAAAACTGGTTTCAAAGTGAGGTGACTGCAGGTGGATATTGAAACAAATTTTCATACAATTCTTTGTGAGACCACCAAAAGCAAGGACAAACGAGTAACTTGTCTTGTAACTTGTTTGTCCTTGTTTTAGGTGGACTCACTAAGAATTATTCTTAAAATCAAATAAAAAATGATTGAAAAAAAAAAAGAAATTCTCTAGCACTAAAAATTACCCTCCAAGATGTCTCTGCGTTTCACAGCCACGGGATGTCCATGCCGGTCCAGTGGGTATTCTTTGCGATCTCTGAATACTATTTTGTAACCACGACCTCTCTTGTCGGAAAACTTGACCTCAGGCTCCTTCCTCTTGAAAGCGGCCTCTATGTGCAGCACAAGCTCTGGCTCAAAGTCGACAAACTTGTCTTTGCTTGCCTCATACTGCCAGCGTACAGGGGGCATGCCTGCAGCAAGATGGCGGTCTGTGGTGGCAGACAGTATGATATCCTTCAGACTGCTAACAGCTTTGGCAACATTTATGTCCACCCCTTTGAACGTGACAGCACCCTTCTTCTGGTCCAGGTCAATTTCCACATTGTGTTTCTTCTGTAGCTTGAACAATTCGTCTTTCTGAAACCCACAACGAGCTGACGTTTGTTGCCAATGTTTACAACTTTCAACAGTCCAATAAGTTTTTTTCTTTTTTTTTTTCCCAAACTTAAGGAACAATAGACTGCAAAATATGCTCAATATAGATAACGTGATCTAAAAACAAGCTTTCAAATGTTTGCAACAACATAACATGATAAACAATGCAATCAAAATAAATTTATAATTCAGATTTGCTGCAGATGTTTTTTCCCCTCAACTGCGGAAGAGAACTATACTTTCTGCTGTACTTATAATACTAATGCACAATTCACTATAGTACACAAACATACTTAAACACTGACACACACCCTTTTCTCAGACTTCCTTGAATAACTGTGTGCTCATACTTTTGGCAACCAAAATTGTTTACCCAGATGGGAGCTAACACTTACAAAATTTTAAAATACACAGAAAATTACTTCCCCTTCTTTACATCCACTCTCAGCTAATCTGATTAGGTCCCAGCCCATGAATAACTGAGGAGGGAGGAGGAGGAGGGGTGGTGTGGGGAGAATCCTTTGCACAGTCAGGTAAGTATTTTGTGCAAACAACAGTGGTGGCCGTCTGAAACACATCATGCATGTTCCCTGTCTGGAAAATCTCCCAGTCAACTGGATCAACTCGACCATCAAAAGCTCCCTTCAGCATTTTGGGAGGGACTCCTTCTCACACCCTGAACAACCGCTGGGTGACTTTCTCTTGCTATTTAACTCAGCAAACTGTTTGTTCATAATAGTAACCTTTCCAAAGATGTGTTGTGCTGCCATGACAATGAGGCAGCTGTTCTGATTGGCTGTTCCAGTGCGCGGTGACAGCAGTCTTGAAAACAATCTTCTGCTTTTCCTTCTACTATTTACTGAATGTATTAACATTACATACTTACATTAATGCCCTAGCTAGCGGAAACATTTTGTTATTGTTGTTTTCTTGTAGAAAGTATATTTTTTGCAACAAAGAGCTTAGAACAAGGCGTATGGGCATTTCAGGCGCTCAAAGTTTCAAGTTGTTATTTTTCAATATCAAAACAGCTTTTTGATATTAGTTACTGGGTATTTAACAGCATATTGAGAGCAAAGTCCATGTTTTACTCTTTCCATTGACATATAACGATAGGCCATTAACCCTTACACTGGTTATTTATCAACATACTATTAAGTATGCTGTCTGGTGAATTAATTGAAGGAAAGTTTGAAAAAAATAGTTATGTTTGTATAATTTGCATAACTTTTCAATGGTTAGTATCTGAACATGACATGCAGAATAAAAATTGTTAGTAACTGAATAAAGAATAATATAAAACAGATCTGGAGTGCTTGTGAGCATTTGATTAGGTGCTTACCTGTCTAGAATGTGAAAATAACAGGTGAAAACAGGTGGCACATCCTGCTTGTTATTCCCAAGAGCTTTTCCACAAATAATCCAGTCAATGATGTTCCACAGTATCCCGAAATAAGTTACAGCCTTTTTCAAAGGAAAGTCAGTGTGGATTATACCCGTCTTCCATGCAGGTAATCCAGGTAAGAATGAATATGGCACAGTTCAGTTTTCACATTGAAATCATGTGCTGATAACGCACAAAAAAACCCCAAAATGGTCACTATCAACAAATGTAATAGTTAGCCCACATGGTCCTTGTTTACGTTTGAAAGGTTTAGGATCATCTGGAAGCACTACACTGAGTTTTCCTTCCCCACTGAATGGCATCTTGAGATTTCCGTCACCTTTAGGCACTGATCCAGTCACTGTCGTGTGTCAATCTCAAAATCAAGATTACATGGTGCTTGATCTAAATCAACACTATCACCCACCACACCCAGTTCATTCAAAATGTCCATAACTTCGCCTTCACCTGCTTTTTCCATAAGGAATTCAGCAAAAAATATCTTCAAACAAGTTCCTAGTTCTATCATGTTCTCTTCTGGGCGCCGCCATTTTTGTTTGCCAGATGAGTTGAGTTGCCCTATGCATTACAAGCTGCTACTATACCCATAAACTAAACTAAAATGCAGAAAATCCATTTTCCGGGCCTCGCTCAGTCGTTCATGCAAATTAGTTCCTCACTGAGCCATAGTTTCGTATCTGTGTGTGTCAGTGAAACTAGGCTGGCAAGGCTTGCCCTACAGCGTGACTTATGTCGCAACAACCAGTGACGGTTATGACGTAATGGCGTGACTTACGTTGTGACAACCAGCATAAGGGTTACGTTTGTAATCAGAGCCGTTTAATTAATTAAACCAAAAAAAAAGCTCATGCCTGCAAGGAAAGAATTTGGTGTGCAGCACCCCTCAGGGAATGAATTAAAGGCAAACTGAATGCCTTGGAAGACTGTCTGCTGTCACCACGTCACCAAGTATTGTCTCAGACTAGGTCTTGAAAACAAACTCTTTGTTTGAAATCTGGAACTCTTCTCAACCATTTGGTTTGCCATACTGTGGTCAGATCAGAGAACTTTGCCTCACACCTGGGTCATAAGCGCAAAAGAGGTTGCAGCTAATTTGAACTGGGTAAGAATGCATGGGATGAACTTGCTGAGGGTAGGTCACTGTTGTTGTCACAATTTTTAGGAGTTACCTCCCATTTTGATTACCAAAGTTGCTTTGCCAAACAAACTGGTTACTACCACACAAATACAATCTATTAAAAGATATTAATGTTGTGTATAGTAAAGTGACAGAAAAGGGCCATATCAGGGCTGTCACCTTGTCACAGTGACACACACACATACACACAGACAAAAGCTGTCTTAATCTTAGAGAAAAGCAGTCTTTGGGTGAATGCATACCACTGTATCTGTTGCATATTCTCTCCATCAATGTTTAAACTTTGATTACATTTTAATCAAAGTACTTATGGTGCTCTCTTCCAAAGTGAACTTTCAGAGTGTTTGTTCTATAACTTCATGTCTAAGACTAACGTCCAAGTAAGAATAAGGTGAAGCATGAGCCAATGCAAGACAGCATCCTCAAACGGCATGCACTCTTCATAGCGCAGCTGATAAGTAAACGGCAATGGTAACATCAAATACTTGTGTGGGAACAAGTGTGTCATGCATGTACTTACACACATACACACACACACACACACAAACGTATACACACACACATACATGTGCGCGCACACACACACATACAAACATGTGTGCGTATACACATGCCTTTAAAATGGCACAAATGGGGTGATGTGAAAATGGGGTGAACTTTCGCAACTATGAGGTGGCACTTCGGGTGCCTTTTTGAGCCATACTATGGAGTGTATCCACCCTCAAGTCAGTATGAGTTTGTCAAAGGAAAACAGTGAGGTGGTCAGGGCATCGCAAGTTTGTAAAAGGCAAACAGTGAGATGATAGGGGAATCGGCGTCTGAACAGAATGGGGCGATGGAGTGTAAATGTGTGTGTGTGTGTGAATTTGGACGATCTTAGCAAAACTGAGGTGAGTGAGAGTTTGAATGCAGTACCTGAATACTGCATTCCTGAACACCATTCAACATGTAAAAAAAGTTAGGCGACAAAATTTCGCCCCGTTTTTCAAATCGCCCCATTTTATTATTATTATTATTATATTGGGTATTTATACAGCACCTATCCTCGGTCACAGACCAAGCTCTAAGCGCTTTACAATAAACACACTACCTCACTCACTCACTCAATGGGCTGCCTACCCAGGTAGAGCCGGCAGAAGAGCAGCCTACTGGCGCTCATTCAGTCGTTTCCCGTACCATTCAAATATCAGTCACTCATTTTCATTTATCTCATTTATTCCTCCAGTTTCTCACATAGGATGCATACAATGCTTTATGCGTGTCCTCCACCTCCACCAGTACACAATGGCACAGACAACAGTCAGTGATAATTTTTGTGGCTTGGTAAGAAATACCAGGCGGCTATCTTTACTTTACATCAATTTTGCCAGGGCAGTGGGGAACCCCCCTGCTCCTTTCGATTTTCAACTGCCGTGGGTTCTTTAACGTGTGCAGGGGGCCTGGAAGGCACACGGGTCCAACTCGCTTATAGTCCCCATCCGATGGACTTGACGTTCAGTTCGATTTGTCGATTTGGGAAAGAAAGGGCGAGAAAGGCAGGGCTCGAACCCACGCACTTCTCACACGTTGGATTGGCAGGCAAACGTCTTAACCACTCTGCCACCTTTCTTTCTATTGAGATGTGGATTACCTGATCGCCTAACTGTTTGCCTTTTACACACACACACACACACACACAGACACACAGACACACACACACAGATTGTGTGTGTCACCGATCGGCGGTACTAAATCAGTATGTCCATGTGTTTAAGAGTAGTGGTGGTTCAAGATAGAGAGCGTGTGCGCGTATGCGTGCGAGTGAGTGTGAGTGTGTGTGTGTGTGTGTGTGTGTGTGTGTGTGTGTGTGTGTGTGTGTGTGGTGTGTGCGTGTGCGCTCGCGCGTATGTGAGGTTGGGGTTTAGTTAGCTAGAGTTAGGTTAAGTTCCTCAGGGTTAGGTAGAAAGATTAGGCTAGGTAGGAGGCTGGGGAAATAGGACATACAATATTCTTTCATTCCAGTCTTCACTTATTGAAGGAATGGAATGGAAGCGGGAGGTTGGTTTCGTTCCCAATTGTTACCCTTTTGTTACTTTGGTTCTATACCAGAGAAGGCGGGGCAGGATATCGGCTGTTGTTGTGTTGTCAAGTCTGTGAGTTGTTGTGGTAAATTGTCGTGTTGTTGCACGAGCAACAACTAGTCCGTTGGTCAGGAGTGTCAGCTCTGCGGAGGGATACACTGCTCTGACCAATCGTTGTTTTGTGTGGTGAGTAGAGTTCGCTTGATTCCGACCAGGGCGGAATGCGTTGGGGTAGCTTCACTTCGGTCCCTGGTGTTCGTCGGAGGACGTACTCCTTGTAGGTGCGGCGGCAGCGCCGTTAGTTTTGAAGAGTGACTTCGAGTCATAGTTAGTGCCAGGTCCTCGTCGGGGTTGGGTGCCCTTGGCCTGTGCTGAGTCGGTGTCGTCCTTGTTGCAGCCACTGTCAGCCAGTTGCAGAACTGGTGTGGTTGATCGTCTGTATGTCCAGGTTGGTGATCTGTTAGGTTCGTTGAGTTGTAGTTCGTCGTGTTGTCTTGTATTATGGCGAGTTGTACTGTAGTTGTCTCATGTTGGGATTAGTTGTATGGTGTTCGTTGCGTATACTGGTTGTCTGGTATGATGTTGTCTTGGTTCCGTGATTGAAATTTGTTTGTCAGCCGGTTTGAGTTGTCACCTTTTTCCTGTATATTTTTGTAAGTAATGTACATAGTGGTTCCTGAGTTCGATTGTCATGTGACAGTTTGGCTAGACAATGTGGGTTCGATATAGTAACCGTTGATGGACAGTGATGTAGATATTGTTTGTGGTTAGTTCATGGTAATGTCGGTGGGTTCAATAAGAGGGTAGTACGAGGTTGCATTTGGTTGAGGATCATAATATGAGTCAGGTGCAGATGTGTCTGCGTGAATCATAGAGGGGTTTGATGATTGTGCTCAATCTCAATTGTAAATAGTAGGAGTTCGTTGAAATTGATTAACAATTCCGGAGTTGACCTGCACAGCATTGGAATCAGTTAACTGTGTAGTAAGGCCAAGGCCAATTTGTGGTCGAGTGGTTTATACTGGGGTACGGTCGTAACCATTCAACGTATATTGGTGTCTTTTCACTTTCGTTACGAGTTAGGGTTCTCGATGCGGGTGTCGTGCGCGTGCGGACTGTATCTGTGACGTACGCATTTGGTACAGGACAGTGAGTCCATAGGGTAGAAGTTTTTATAATACAAGTGACAGTCGTCACACATGCAGGGATGTATGTGTTTGTGTCAGAACGGGGTTGGAGAAAGATATCTTAGGTTGTGGGGAGGCAACCCAGTTATGAATTTTAGTAAGCAGAAAGAAGGGAAAGGTAAAGTTTAAGGTGAGTAGCTTAGCAGTTGATAGGATAAAAACGGATGATGTGCAGCATGTAATATTGTTTGAAGTGTGGTTGTGTTGGCATAACAAGGATTAACCACTGGGTTATCTGACAAGAGATGACATGAGTGTGAGGTGCTGGATGGAAATTTTGGCGAACAAATCATGTTTTTGATATATGATTATAATTGACAGTGCAAAGAGGGGTAATAATGTGAAGGATTGTGGCTGCGAGCCGATTCTCTTGTGTGAACATGCTGGAACTGTGAACCGCTAAAAATTGATAAGTTTTTTTTGTTTTGTTTTTTTTTTCCTCTGAGAGATGTGTATTACTACTGGTTATTGTGTGGAGACATTTCCTTGTGAAATTGGCCATTTCCTAGATTATTTAGTATGTCCTAAGGGGGCCCGTGGAGTCCGTGTTGGATCACTTAGATTGGTTTATTTCTCCGAGAATTGGGTGTGATTCATAATTTCATATGTAATAGCGTGGATTGGCTCAGGGAGAGTATTGTTTTACCGCTGTTGTAAGGGTTGGCAGGAAATGGGTCTGATAACCCCAAAGTGAGTAATGGGTTGGGGGATGTGTTCGAAATTCAAGGGGTCACTCTCATGCCCGAGTGGGAAGTAGGCAAGGGAGATGGAGAGTTAAAGCTTTACCAAGTAGCCTGTGTGCCTTGATGACTCGGGTAGTAGCAACATTACAGTAGGGGCCTACAGTTGTGTCAGCAGGTATCCTGTTCCGTCCTGAGGCTGGGGCCAGATCACCGCAGTCTACTGCCGCGTGCCGGCAGGTGAGCGGCGCTTTCCAGTGCCTGTTGTTTCCCCGGGAGAGGGAGACCACCCAGGCCGTCGGCCTTCTGTGGGCAGCTCTCCTCCAGCTACCGGTGCTCTTCCGGGAGTTCTCCGGCACTGGTTCCTCGTCCCTGTTTAGGCGTCCTGTGGGAGGGCGCTGCACCAGGCCTTTTCCACCCTTGGTGTCCGGCGGGGCCTTCAGAGGAGGAGGCGTCCTACGAGCCCCGGACCCGTCGAGAGGGCGTCTGGTGTGTGTGCGTTGGGTGTCGTGCCCATCGCGGGGAGGAGTCAGACTGCGGGAGGCCACGGTCAGCGCCGGGGTGCAGAGTCTTCGGGGAGGGTGTCGGCCCGCGGAGGAGCCACGGACAGCGCCGGGGTGCAGAGTCTTCCGGGGAGGTGTCAGCCTGTGAGGGGCCACGTACAGCGCCGAGGACTGGAGCTTTCCGGGCCGGGATGGGTTGTCCCATGTTTGTGATAGAAGGGGTGTAGCGTTAGGTAGTAGGGTTAGGGGTGTTAGCTACTGCCTCCTTTTAGGACGTAGTGGCCGGCACAGTGTAGGGTACTTGTCGTTGCCTCCCTTAGGGACGCAGCGACCAGTTTGGTAGTGGTCCCGGGTTAAAAGAGAAGGGTGAGTCCTGGGGAGAGGTGTGGGTGGTAGCGGTCGTTAAGAGATTAGAGTCCCTTTGGTAAATCCTTGTCCCTAGTAGTTAGTCACCACGTGTGCGGGCTATCGCTGTGTCCCCAGGTCACAGTGATATACCGCAACTGGTGTTTTAGGTTAGGTTAGGGTCTTCCAGGTCTTTATAGTAGAGTAGGGTGAGTCAGCGGGAATTGGGATACTTGTGTGCAGTTGTGGATGTGCGGGAGTGGTGGCGCCATGGAGTGTGTGTGAAATAAAGAAGCGTGCGTGATTGTAAAACTGTGTTAGTGTGCTGTGTTGTCTGACCTAGGGTGTGATAGGCGTGGGTAGGGGTGGTAGGGCCGTCCGGCTTAGCGACCGTGACACTTTGGTGGAGATGCGGGTACTTAGGTGGTTCTGGGTAGGTGATAGGTAGCTAGAAGGGAGGTAGGGGGTGTTGTGTCCGGTGTGTACGTTGTGTGAAATGTAAGTGGGTGGTTGGTGGGAGCGTACCAGTACCCTGGGAGGTGGTACGTAGTGTCCCTGTTCACTTCAGGCAGGTTTCCATTGGCATTGGGCAGGGCACTTGTGTTGGTGTGAATGGGTTGGCGCTACCGAGTGAGTGAGGTATGAATGGTCAATAAACTTTGAGTGGTTGTTGGAAGTGTGAGTGATTACACCGTACAGTGTAGGTGAGGTGCCGGAGGGTACCAGGTGTCTTTTGTGTCCCTTACATGTGGTATACCCCAGTGAGTAGGTAGAGTGGTACCCAGCCCGTGACTGTGCACGCTGTGTGCTCGGATATCCTGTGGGGATTAAGGGCAGAGTAAGCCCAGGTGACTGTGTGTGGGAAGCACGAGGGTGCGCAGGGTTGTGACACTAAGGTGTGCTGGGAGTGCATATGGACTTGTGGGGTGCAAGTGCACTGTGATCGTGTGGGTGCGGCCTACCAGAGACAGTGAGGCCTGTGACTGTGGGTAACTGGTGCGCATGCACAGTGGACGGGGGACACACGGTGTCACGTGGTTCAGTCAGTGACCAGACAGTGCATTGGTAGTATTATATGGGTTGGAGCCCATAGGGGTATATGTATGAGGTACACAAGTGTGGGTGGAGTTATGCTTGGTGCGTGACTCATTGAGAGTATTGTGTACTTGTGCTGAGTTGCTTCAGGGCTAGCGCGTAGTCAGGAACCTCCAGTTGCGCTCAGATCGCATACTGTCCCTTGTTAGCTCTGTGGTGGTAGGGGTTATCCTATGTCTAAACACACCCGAGCCCATCCGCAGTACGACCCCGATAGTGTCATGGATCCACAGGCCCCTACGGCGGATACCAAACCTAAGGTTAGTGACCAGGATGCGGGGGTGGATCAAGAACAGGGGACGGGGGCTTATGCAAAGTTTGCCAAGTTGGGAGCGGCGATGGGTTTAGCTGGGGGAGACCTCGCCAAGTTCGTCACAGACTCAGTTCGTAATGAGGGTGAGAAGACGGCGAGAGAAGCAGAATTGGAGCTCCGGATGGAGGAGAAAGTGAGGCAGAAGATGAAGGATGAGAGGGAGCTAGAAATGCAGCGGACGCAGATTGAAGAGAAGAAGGCTGCTAGGCAGAGGGAGCTAGAGATGCAGCAGAGGAAGATAGAAGAGGAGAAAGCTGATAGACAGAGGGAGCTAGAGATGAAGCAGAAGAAGATCGAAGAGGAGAAGGAAAGGTTAAAGCAGAAGGATGAAGAGGAGAAAGCTGCTAAGCAAAGGGAACTAGAGATGAAGCAGAAGAAGATCGAAGATGAGAAAGCAGCGAGACAGATGGAATTGGAACTGCAGAGGAAGAAGATGGAGGAAGAAAGGGCGATAAGAGAAATAGAAGCTCAGACACGGCAAGCCGAATTAGATCTTAAGAAACGAAGGGATGAAGCCGAGTTAGAGGCAAGAGAGCGAGAGCTAATCATACAAGAGAGACAGGCCTTAGATGAAGCAGCGCATAGGAAACGATTGATCGAGGTGGAAGAAACGAAGCATGTCCACCTTGAGCCGTTAGGAGAGAACGACGACGTGGACGCTTTCATCGCCCAATTTGAGCGTGTAGCCCAGATGTGCAAGTGGAGCAAGACCTCATGGCCCACACGTCTGATGTCTCTGCTGAGAGGAAAGGCTAGAGAAGCGGTGATGCGGTTAAGTGCGGATGAGTTAGGCGACTATGATCAGATAAAGAGCGCCCTGTTAAGCCACTTTAGGCTAGATGCTGAGGCCTACCGAGAAAAGTTCAGGAGCATCAAGAAGGACGCTGCTGAGACTTTTGGCCAGATGCTGGGAAGGATGAAGCGGTGGTTTTCCCTCTGGTGTGCGGCAGCGGGCAAGGATGAGAGTGTGGCAGAGGACGTAAAGGATCTGCTGTTCCAGGAACAGTTTTATCAGCTATTGTCTCCAGAGTTCACAACTGAGGTGCGGAAGACATGCCCGAAAACTGTGGAACAACTTGCAACGGAAGCTACTGTTTTGGCAGAGGCCAAAAGACTGGGGAGGAAGGCGAGACAAGACCGAACAGTTAACCAGCCCAACCTGGGTAATACACGTGAAACAGCAGGGAGCCAGCCCGCAGGGAGGTCCCAACAAAGTGATGGTGCACTACAGCAGCTGAACAGGAGATCAGAAGGGCCTAGATCGACCATAGTTTGTTTCAACTGCAAGAAGCCAGGCCACATCGCTAGGAAATGCCCTGAGCCCCATTCTGTTGGAGCTGTGCATTGCTGTGACCAGCCCCAAGCTCGAGTAGTCCCTACGTTGTGTCGCCCATGCGCTGAGCAGCGGTATGAGCCTGCGTGCATTGTAGAAGTTAACGGGTCTCCGGCCAATGGATTACGGGACACTGGTGCCGGACACACCGTAGTGGCCAAGTGGTTAGTACCGGCAGATGCGTACACAGGAGAGACAGTCCCAGTAGTGTTGGCTGAATCCAGATGCAGGTCTGTGTTACCTGTGGCGGTAGTAGAGTTGAAGTCACCATTCATCGCAGGGAAGTTGGAGGTTTTGGTCATGAATAGCCCTGTGCAGGAAGTCCTGATCGGAAACTTCGCAAAGAGAGTAGGAGATCCCGGTTGGACACGTGTGCCTGTATACGCAGACCCGGCGCTGGTAGGGGCAGTGCAGACACGCGCGCAGAGAGCCAGGGAGCAGCAAGAACCTGTACCACTGCCCGTCGAGGAATGCATTCTGAACACCTCTACCCAGCAGTTAATTCAGATGCAGGACCAGGATGAAACCTTGAGGAAGGCTCGGAGTGCGTGTGAAGCAGGGACGCACTTCCACACCAAGTTTGGACGAGTTGAGTACGCGCGGAAGTCTGGTGTACTGGTCCGGCGGTTTGAGGGTCCCAAGGACGTAGCGAATCAGATCTGCGTCCCAGCTGAACTACGGACCACGGTGATGAAGCTAGCCCACGACGTACCCATGTCTGGTCACTTAGGTACCACCCGAACCAAGGAGCGAGTTGGTCGCCATTTCTATTGGCCAGGCATGCATGCTGACATTCGTCGGTACTGCCAGTCATGCTTCCAGTGTCAGCGCACTGTGAACAAGGGAAGAGTGTCAAGAGTTCCCCTTGTAAGGATGCCACTGATGCGCAGGCCCATGCAGATACTGAGGGATCTGTGGTTGCAACCAGAAAGGCAAGAGCTCCGCACAGCAGCAGAGTACGTCGTTAACTTAAGGAACAAGGTAACTGAGATGTATGAGTTGGCAAAGAAGAACTTGGCAACCGCAGCTTGCAGGTACAAGCGACATTCTCACTTGAGGACGAAACCCAGGAAAATAGCTGTAGGGTCTACAGTGCTAGTGGGAGGATCACAAGGTGGGCACTGCAGCTGCAGCCATTCCAGTTTACGGTGCAGGCAGTGTCTGGAAAGGACAATGTGGCGGCAGACTTCTTGAGTCGCTTGCCGGAGAGAGAGAGAGAGAGAGAGAGAGAGAGAGAGAGAGAGAGAGAGAGAGAGAGAGAGAGAGAGAGACAGAACCTGAGGGTTCCATTAACCTGTGTCGTGAGAGGTTGACATTATTGAAGCTATGCATTTGTCATGGGAAGAGAATGTCGTAGCAAGTGTTACTGAGGGTGTGGTGGTTGTAGCACGTGTCGCACAGCGGTCGTGCATAGTCAGAGCACCCTCAGTTATGAAATGTATATGTAGTGTAACGGCTGCCTGTAAGTGCCTGCATTAAGGTCATATGTGGCAGCGTTAGACCAGGTTGATTAATGTAACCTGTGATTGTTGATTTATTTAAAAGTTGATGCTGTTGTGATGGAAGTTTTGGAGTGCATCAAAAGTAACAGTAGGACAGAATGAGTGATGGGAAATTGGATTCTCATAGGTAGTGTGTGGCTAAAACGCCGATCGAGTGAGAAATTGTTTGTTTTAACCTGTAGTTAAAACTTAGGCAGGGGGGTGTGTCACCGATCGGCGGTACTAAATCAGTATGTCCATGTGTTTAAGAGTAGTGGTGGTTCAAGATAGAGAGCGTGTGCGCGTATGCGTGCGAGTGAGTGTGAGTGTGTGTGTGTGTGTGTGTGTGTGTGTGTGTGTGTGTGTGTGTGTGTGTGTGTGTGTGTGTGCGTGTGCGCTCGCGCGTATGTGAGGTTGGGGTTTAGTTAGCTAGAGTTAGGTTAAGTTCCTCAGGGTTAGGTAGAAAGATTAGGCTAGGTAGGAGGCTGGGGAAATAGGACATACAATATTCTTTCATTCCAGTCTTCACTTATTGAAGGAATGGAATGGAAGCGGGAGGTTGGTTTCGTTCCCAATTGTTACCCTTTTGTTACTTTGGTTCTATACCAGAGAAGGCGGGGCAGGATATCGGCTGTTGTTGTGTTGTCAAGTCTGTGAGTTGTTGTGGTAAATTGTCGTGTTGTTGCACGAGCAACAACTAGTCCGTTGGTCAGGAGTGTCAGCTCTGCGGAGGGATACACTGCTCTGACCAATCGTTGTTTTGTGTGGTGAGTAGAGTTCGCTTGATTCCGACCAGGGCGGAATGCGTTGGGGTAGCTTCACTTCGGTCCCTGGTGTTCGTCGGAGGACGTACTCCTTGTAGGTGCGGCGGCAGCGCCGTTAGTTTTGAAGAGTGACTTCGAGTCATAGTTAGTGCCAGGTCCTCGTCGGGGTTGGGTGCCCTTGGCCTGTGCTGAGTCGGTGTCGTCCTTGTTGCAGCCACTGTCAGCCAGTTGCAGAACTGGTGTGGTTGATCGTCTGTATGTCCAGGTTGGTGATCTGTTAGGTTCGTTGAGTTGTAGTTTGTCGTGTTGTCTTGTATTATGGCGAGTTGTACTGTAGTTGTCTCATGTTGGGATTAGTTGTATGGTGTTCGTTGCGTATACTGGTTGTCTGGTATGATGTTGTCTTGGTTCCGTGATTGAAATTTGTTTGTCAGCCGGTTTGAGTTGTCACCTTTTTCCTGTATATTTTTGTAAGTAATGTACATAGTGGTTCCTGAGTTCGATTGTCATGTGACAGTTTGGCTAGACAATGTGGGTTCGATATAGTAACCGTTGATGGACAGTGATGTAGATATTGTTTGTGGTTAGTTCATGGTAATGTCAGTGGGTTCAATAAGAGGGTAGTACGAGGTTGCATTTGGTTGAGGATCATAATATGAGTCAGGTGCAGATGTGTCTGCGTGAATCATAGAGGGGTTTGATGATTGTGCTCAATCTCAATTGTAAATAGTAGGAGTTCGTTGAAATTGATTAACAATTCCGGAGTTGACCTGCACAGCATTGGAATCGGTTAACTGTGTAGTAAGGCCAAGGCCAATTTGTGGTCGAGTGGTTTATACTGGGGTACGGTCGTAACCATTCAACGTATATTGGTGTCTTTTCACTTTCGTTACGAGTTAGGGTTCTCGATGCGGGTGTCGTGCGCGTGCGGACTGTATCTGTGACGTACGCATTTGGTACAGGACAGTGAGTCCATAGGGTAGAAGTTTTTATAATACAAGTGACAGTCGTCACACATGCAGGGATGTATGTGTTTGTGTCAGAACGGGGTTGGAGAAAGATATCTTAGGTTGTGGGGAGGCAACCCAGTTATGAATTTTAGTAAGCAGAAAGAAGGGAAAGGTAAAGTTTAAGGTGAGTAGCTTAGCAGTTGATAGGATAAAAACGGATGATGTGCAGCATGTAATATTGTTTGAAGTGTGGTTGTGTTGGCATAACAAGGATTAACCACTGGGTTATCTGACAAGAGATGACATGAGTGTGAGGTGCTGGATGGAAATTTTGGCGAACAAATCATGTTTTTGATATATGATTATAATTGACAGTGCAAAGAGGGGTAATAATGTGAAGGATTGTGGCTGCGAGCCGATTCTCTTGTGTGAACATGCTGGAACTGTGAACCGCTAAAAATTGATAAGTTTTTTTTTGTTTTGTTTTTTTTTTCCTCTGAGAGATGTGTATTACTACTGGTTATTGTGTGGAGACATTTCCTTGTGAAATTGGCCATTTCCTAGATTATTTAGTATGTCCTAAGGGGGCCCGTGGAGTCCGTGTTGGATCGCTTAGATTGGTTTATTTCTCCGAGAATTGGGTGTGATTCATAATTTCATATGTAATAGCGTGGATTGGCTCAGGGAGAGTATTGTTTTACCGCTGTTGTAAGGGTTGGCAGGAAATGGGTCTGATAACCCCAAAGTGAGTAATGGGTTGGGGGATGTGTTCGAAATTCAAGGGGTCACTCTCATGCCCGAGTGGGAAGTAGGCAAGGGAGATGGAGAGTTAAAGCTTTACCAAGTAGCCTGTGTGCCTTGATGACTCGGGTAGTAGCAACATTACAGTAGGGGCCTACAGTTGTGTCAGCAGGTATCCTGTTCCATCCTGAGGCTGGGGCCAGATCACCGCAGTCTACTGCCGCATGCCGGCAGGTGAGCGGCGCTTTCCAGTGCCTGTTGTTTCCCCGGGAGAGGGAGACCACCCAGGCCGTCGGCCTTCTGTGGGCAGCTCTCCTCCAGCTACCGGTGCTCTTCCGGGAGTTCTCCGGCACTGGTTCCTCGTCCCTGTTTAGGCGTCCTGTGGGAGGGCGCTGCACCAGGCCTTTTCCACCCTTGGTGTCCGGCGGGGCCTTCAGAGGAGGAGGCGTCCTACGAGCCCCGGACCCGTCGAGAGGGCGTCTGGTGTGTGTGCGTTGGGTGTCGTGCCCATCGCGGGGAGGAGTCAGACTGCGGGAGGCCACGGTCAGCGCCGGGGTGCAGAGTCTTCGGGGAGGGTGTCGGCCCGCGGAGGAGCCACGGACAGCGCCGGGGTGCAGAGTCTTCCGGGGAGGTGTCAGCCTGTGAGGGGCCACGTACAGCGCCGAGGACTGGAGCTTTCCGGGCCGGGATGGGTTGTCCCATGTTTGTGATAGAAGGGGTGTAGCGTTAGGTAGTAGGGTTAGGGGTGTTAGCTACTGCCTCCTTTTAGGACGTAGTGGCCGGCACAGTGTAGGGTACTTGTCGTTGCCTCCCTTAGGGACGCAGCGACCAGTTTGGTAGTGGTCCCGGGTTAAAAGAGAAGGGTGAGTCCTGGGGAGAGGTGTGGGTGGTAGCGGTCGTTAAGAGATTAGAGTCCCTTTGGTAAATCCTTGTCCCTAGTAGTTAGTCACCACGTGTGCGGGCTATCGCTGTGTCCCCAGGTCACAGTGATATACCGCAACTGGTGTTTTAGGTTAGGTTAGGGTCTTCCAGGTCTTTATATTAGAGTAGGGTGAGTCAGCGGGAATTGGGATACTTGTGTGCAGTTGTGGATGTGCGGGAGTGGTGGCGCCATGGAGTGTGTGTGAAATAAAGAAGCGTGCGTGATTGTAAAACTGTGTTAGTGTGCTGTGTTGTCTGACCTAGGGTGTGATAGGCGTGGGTAGGGGTGGTAGGGCCGTCCGGCTTAGCGACCGTGACAGTGTGCATTGCTAAATTTTCACGTTTCATTGAAGCTTGAAAAGAAAATGCCTTCTACTATAATCTTTCATTTTCAAATAAAAAAAACAGTAACACTGAGTTTCTTTACTTCTTATGCACTTAATTTTTCCCCCCTTTTTTATGCAAGCTCCTCTCTCTTTGAATGGATTTGAATATTCCAATTTGGCATGTTTAGAAAGATTCTTTTACACCATATATTCATGTGCAGCCTTTGTCCTAATAATACCCTTTCAACAAAAGGAGCTAAAGCCCAATATTTGAAAGTGTTCTTTGCATGTAGGTACATGTAAAAGTGTGCATGTAAACACATGTATGCTGCTGAGTGTGTGTACATATGTGTGTGTGTGTGTGTATGTGTGTGTGTGTGTGTGTGTGTACATATGTGTGTGTGTGTGTGTGTGTGTGTGTGTGTGTGTGTGTAGTGTGTAAATGTGTTCAAAACCTGTCTTTTATGGTGCATGGTCATATAACTAAGCTGCAAAACTAACCCGAATTGTATGCCTGATTTTAAAATCAACACCAACAACTAACCGACCGAAGCAAAACCACCAGAACTGATACCTGTTTGGGGCTGAAGTTTGCGATGAGAGGATTGGTCTCCGTCTGGGATGTGCACACATGCTGCACATGTCTGTGGATCTTTTCCCGGGCCTCTGTGAGAGCCGACTGTTTGGTGGAGTAGATGAAAACATCCACGCCCTGCTCGTTCTTCCTGTGGCCGTGAGCTCCTTTGGGTGCCTCGCTCATATCTAAACACAAGCAAAAATGAAAATAAGCACCAAAAAAAAAAAAAAAAAAAATTCTTTCTGAACACAAGCAAAATTGAAAATTAGCACCAAAAATTGTATTCACGGGACAATGAAATACAGAGAATGAAAAACCATAATTACATGTCTCTAACCTTGGATCTTTTACTAGTACAGAGAAGGTGATGGGGGAATATAAATGTAGAGCGGACAATGACTTTCAAAGTCTGGGTTGGACTTATGTGGAGAAGAGCTACAAAAACTGTGACAAATTACCAACCACCATGGCAAAGTGATTAGCATCATAGATTCCCAGCCAGGAAATTGCCGGTTTGATTTCCTTCAGAGCCATGTGCTTGGGGGACTCTGTCCCGACCAACTCCTATCCAGAGTTTGTTTATGATGGGCTCAAGTGGGAAGACCGGGACCAGACATCTCTGAGAGTGTCGCTTGAATTTCCTGACCAATAATGGAGGTGTCTGTGTCTCTAGAGCCTGACTGATGTCAGGATATATTATGAAAGTAAGTGTAGAGTACAGCCCTGTCATACAATTTCACACAAGTATAGAAATCCATAGCATCATCTTCATCATCCTCATCAATTAGCATTAAAAAAAAAAGTGTCCAATTCTGTGGCCCTTCATGCCTTGCTCTCATGATGATCTGTTTTAACTGCCTCTCCACCTCTATGGCCTTGGTTTGATTCTGTAGAGGTCACTGGTAATGGTAAATTTAAGGAGACTGTCACTGGACAGACATTGTGGCATCCTTCATAGGGAATGCTCACACACACGCGCTCTGCAACTGAGCAATTATTGCTGTCAGTATGGTACTTAGTAGGTGGTATCCTGCATATGTTGGATCAGGACAGGGACCACTGAACACATCAAAGTGACTCAGCAGCAGTGCAGTGTCTCCTCTGGTGGGTTGCCTCATGATGATTCGACACCGACTGCAGCAGAGCAGTGTCTCCTCTGTGGATTGTTAGTTCTGAGGCTGTAGCAGGATGGGTCAGACTGTGGAGGGGAAGGGGGAGGGGGCAGATTAAGTGGGGTGGGTGTAATGCCACTGAGGTGGCACAGATGATGGGACAGCTAACAACAACAAAAAAAAGTTCAGGAAACAAGATAACACTGGCGCTGCACCCTTCAAGTGGAATAGTATTCTTCACAGTAAAGACAACCAAAAGTGAGCATCCTCTCAGGCCAGTCCATATCTTTACAAAGTATACTCCAGATGGCATGAACAGCGATGTCCTTTGCCAGTATCCAACAGTAACTTCATGTGTCACTGGTGAGATGATGGGTGGGAAAGATCACGGTGAAAGTAGTGGGTGTGAAAAACACGTTTCACTGCTGACTATAATGTTACCTTGGTGAACTGAATCGTATGCACATCTCGTTGAGAGAATGACGCTCAAAGTTTAAGTGTGAGAGGAGCTGTCAGGATTGTCTAAGTTCACACCATCAGACGCCTTGATAGATCATAAAACAGGCCAATGGGGAAAGCAGGTCTAGGTAGGATTTGTGTGAATGTGTGCTCTCCCTTGTTGTCCCTGTCAAGTTCTATATATAAACAGATCATGTCTATTTGGATCTGTGGTTGGCTGTGTGACTGTTTAATATTGAAAAAAAGAAATCTTGTGCTGTCTGTATATCTGTTGAAGTTTTGACTCTCTTGTACAATCATGTCAGGTTCCGTGATGAGATGTTGCTGCAGGATGGAGTATTTCTCGGAAAATACATGCAAAGATTCTAGATATTCAACTAAACTATAGAAAACGTAACCGCCAGTGTCCAAAGCAAACTATTATATTTTCAGAAACAAAAGCAATAGTCCTCCAAAGGGAAGAAAACAGTATAGAAAATCACAATGCCACTCATCTAATTTTCGGCCACGTGGCCTTTTTCAAGAGAAAAAAACACAAAAACAATGGAACTATGTGATGTCCATCTTGCTCTGACCAGTTGCCAAAGATGGACATCACGTAGTTGCATTGTTTTTGTTTTTTTTCTCTTGAAAAAGGCCACGTGGCCAAAAATTAGAAGAGTGGCATTGTGATTTTCTATACTCTATTATATTTTCATTTCTAAGTGATTTCAGATCAGACATATGTAATAGACAGATAAACGACAGGACAGATAGGAACTTGTCCCCTCCCCCCATTCTCCCCCCTCAACACACAGAACAGATAGGAACTCACCCACACACACACACACACACACACACACACACACACACACACAAACAAATACATGCACACATACCCTAATCAAAACATGTTAGAAAGATTCTTTTACACCATATATTCATAAGTAACCTTTGTTGTAATAATACCCTCTAAACAAAAGGAGCTAAAGCCTAATGTTTGAAAGTGTTCTTTGCATGTGTGTACATGTAAAAGTGTGCATGTGAGCACATGTGTGTTGCTGACAGTGTGTGTGTACATGTGTGTGTGTGTGTGTGTGTGTGTGTGTGTGTGTGAGTGTGCGTGTGTGTGTGTGTGGTGTGTGTGTGTGTGTGTGTGTGTATGTGTGTGTGTGTGTGGTGTGTGTGTGTGTGTGTGTGTGTGTGTGTGTGTGTAAATGTGTTCAAAACCTGTCCTTTATTCACTCTCCTCCTTCCATGTACACAAACATTAAGCCACACAGATACATACATATGGGGAGTTTTTCTTATACTCCCTGTTTGGCTAGTATACTTACCGTGTCAGACCATAGCATTCAACGGCAGTTAGTCAGCTCTGCCAGGCCGAAGATTTTTGTGGCTAATGCAGTAATAAGACAGTAATAAGACAGTCAAGTGACGCCTACCCTACTTCCGCCATGCGCAGAAGGCCGAGGTGAGCTTGTTTACCTCATTCTTCTGAGGCCACACTAAGGTAACCCCGAGAACCTTGGCGCTAGAGGGGAAGGAGGGCGGGCGTTTGAGTCTGACATGGTAAGTATACTAGCCAAACAGGGAGTATAAGAAAAACTCCCCATTTTGGCGTCATATACTTTACCATGTCAGACCATAGCAGAATTTAAAGGAATTGGAGGAGGGCGGTACCCTAATGGTTCTTGGAGTTAGATGGCGGAATGGAAATAGCTGCATTAGCCGTCACAAAAGAGATCCCTTTTGAACCATCAGCTCGGGTCATTTGGATATCCCTCAAGTAGAAGTTGATGAAGGGGTTTTCCGAACGCCAGAAGGCTGCCTCCAGTAGATGGCGCACGGGGACAGAGTGCTGGAACGCCGCGGAGGTGGCCAGCGCTCTGACCTCATGAGCTCGGGGGGATATGGGCGGGAGATCCTTGTAGGCCTGGGCATAGGCAGATCTGACCGTCCTGGACAGCCATCTGGAGATGGTGCCCGCCGAGATGTCCTTAGAATTGTTAGGGTTAATGGAGATGAGGAGGCGTCTCTGGGATGCGCGCCTGGGGCGCGAGCGTTCCCAGTAGTATCTAAGGCACCTAGACGGGCACAGGTCCATGTCCCCCCCTTTTTCTTGACTGCCGAGGATATCCGCAGTGAGCGGATGATGATGGAGGGGGAGGAAGAGCCTGGGTCCTGGTTCTTAGCTAAGAATTCAGGAGGAACTTCAGGGAGACAGCGCCGTCCCTGTGGAAGGCCATGTCTCTGGGGTCTCCGCTAAGGGCATGGATTTCGCTTCGCCGTCTGGCCGAAGCCAGGGCGAGGAGAAATGTGGTCTTCATAGAAAGGAGGTCAAAGGGGATGGTGGCAATAGGCTCGAAAGGGGATTTCCTAAGAGCGTCAAGAACAATAAAGAGGTCCCAAAGGGGTACACGCCTAGGGGACTGGGCCTCCTGTAGGGCCACCCCTCTGGAGATCTCTCTGAGGAGGAAATCATTCTCAAAGGATGGTCCGCCTAGTTGGCGGATAGTGGTGCAGATGGCTGATCTGTAACCCCGGATGGAGCTAGCAGACAGTTTCTGCGCCGAGGCTAAGTGAGATAAGAAGTTGCCTATCTGGATGCTAGAAGGGGAATCATGGGGAACGGAGTTGTCAGAGCACCAGGAAACCCATCTCTCCCAGCGGTAGTCACAGAGGGACTCAGTGCTGGGTCTGCGCGAGGCCGAGGCTAAATCTCACAGGTCCTGCGAGGCTCCAGCCCCTGCGAGGATGTCTAGGACGGACCGGGCTCTGTCCGAGTGGGAGACAGGGGTAGATGCTCACACCCGGGCGGACACAGCAGCCAGGCGTGGAGGTGGAGCATCTGGGGGTTGGAGTGAGGACGTCTGGAGCGGGGTTGCCTGAGCATGTCCCACCTGGGGTTTAGTTGCAGAGGGGGAACATGGGAGAGGGCTTTTAGGTCCGGAAACCAGGACTGGATCGGCCACCATGGGGTTATGAGGATCAGCTTGGGTCTCTCCAGTCTCGCCTTCCTGATCACTTTGTGGAGGATCGGGAAGGGGGGAAAGGCGTAGGCTATGAGACCCGACCAAGACAGGGACAGGGCGTCGATGGCATGTGCCTGGGGATCGGGCACGGGAGAGACATAGACTGGCAGACGATGGTTGAACCGGGTGGCGAACAGGTCGACCATTGGCCTGAACCAATGATCCCACACCGACGCTAAGGTTAGCATGTTGAGCGTCCATTCTGTGTGTAGGAGAGATTTGGACCGGCTGAGGGAGTCTGCCAGGATATTCCCAGGTACAAAGTGGTGAGGCAAGATGGCCAACGACGACCGGTCGAGAAAGAAAATGGCGGACCGGAGCCAAGGCAAATGGATAGGTAAAGAAAACGCCGATGGGGAGCGAGGGCATCGCAACACAAAGGCCGATGGGGACGAGGAAGGTATGGGTCGTGGGTCACCAAGGACGAAACAATCAAGCCCCGATGCGGGAGAGAATTTGGAAGAGGAAGACAAAACTCGATCACGACCCAGCAATGGCGGAATCGCGAGAGGAAAGCAGCTCGATCGCGCAAAAGAAATAGCGTAAACAAGAATACCTCGCCCACCAAAGCCTCACATGGCAAGTGTACCCAGGGTCTATAGCATAAGCCACAATATGAATAAGCAAAGCAAGCAACACACAGCAATCTGAACACAAGACAGAAGAAAGGCGAGACAGAGCACAAGACTTATCTTGCTTGGACGGCAGGCCTCAGAAGAATGAGGTAAACAAGCTCACCTCGGCCTTCTGCGCATGGCGGAAGTAGCGTAGGCGTCACTTGACTGTCTTATTACTGCATTAGCCACAAAAATCTTCGGCCTGGCAGAGCTGACTAACTGCCGTTGAATGCTATGGTCTGACATGGTAAAGTATATGACACCAAAATATATTTACATAACACACACTCAGGCACACACAAACATCTCCATACACACACACATGCAAATACACTGACCCATACTGCTGCTCCCTCTCTCTCTCAGACACACACACACTCTCTCACACTTCATACACACCCTCTGTGTTACCTCCCCAACACTATCCCTTTCAAAACACACACACCACCCAACAAACCCCTATCCTCTGCCCCCCCACCCCTCACCCCCCACACCCAGCCTCCCCATCCCCCTCCTTCCATCTTCCCTCACCACACATGCACTAAAAATGATGACCTGAGCTATAGTCCTCTCCCCCCGCAGCAGCGCCAGGGTCAAAGGCCGCAATGTAAGGTGCCAGCATCTCCCTCTGGAACACCACGACCCTTACTTCCTGCAAGCTGCGCGCCCTTTCAGCGAACCTGGACACCGCTCTCTGCATGGCTTCTGCCAAAGCGGTGGGGTCTGCACCTCGACCTCCTGTAGGCAAGGGATGGCAGACATATTAAGATAAGGTCATGACCTTACACGGCAAGACAAGACTGCAGACAAACAGGGACATGAAAATCGTATCTAAGAATGAAAATCAGTTACGTAAGGCACTCTACAGCAGAGGCAGAGATGGGAAGAAACTGTCAAACACTAGGCTTTGTATTGAAAACACACATTTGCACACACATGTTTGCCCACGCGTGCATGCATACACACACAAGCATGCACACACACACACACACACACACAGGCACACACCCACACACGCTCGTGCACACACGCTCATGCACACACGCACACGCACACCACACACACACACACACACACCTATGAATCAGCTAACATACAAATGACAAAATGAAAAAGATTCAACAAGCTGCTCGTATTTGAAAACCAACAGATGATGCCATCTGGAACAGAAAATGTTGCAATGTAACACACACACTCACACACACCACACACACACACACACACACACACACACACACACACACACACACACCACACACACAACACACACACCTATACATACACGGACACACACACACAATCAGTGAATCAGATAACAAGCAAATGAAGAAATAAAAGTCACTAAACAAGCTATTCATGATTCAAAACCAGCAAATGGTGTCAACTGGAAGAAAATGCGTTGTGTTATGATTAATGGAATTGTGTCTGCCCTGATCAAGAATAAAGACTTTCACTAAACTCCACCCTAAAACACACACACACACACAACAACAACAACAACAACAACAACCACAAAACTTACCAGTACCAAGAGCTGGTAAAGAGACGGACTGAATGCCTTCTTTATCAGCTGCCTGTAAAACTTTGAAAACGCCATCTTGCCAGTTCTGTTTGAAGCGGTCGGCACTCACGTGAATGATGTTGCCACAAGACAAACTCTGAGACTCCACTTTGGTGATCACAACACCAGTTTGACTCATTCTGTCTCCTGTCAACAAACAGAAGGGAATCCCCAACACAGTGTAAAGTGTCAATGCACATGTATATAACTCACTATCATACATCAAATTAACTCTTTATTTTCTTTGCTGTCTTAACATCTATGGCCATCCCCCACCCCCCATCCCATGGCATCATTCACACCCAGCTCATCCCTGCTTTCTGTCAACAGCAACATCTATATTTGTCTTGCTGCAGCTTCACAGCAGTTTCCAGGGCCAATCAATATCAAGTCAACTTGAGGCAACCCACTGGAGGAGACACTGCACTGCTGCCTAGTCGACAGGCTGGTGTTTAGCAGTGCCAATTCTGATCCAACAAGCCGGCGCTCAAGACACCAAATACAAACACTTCCACTGAAAACAACAGCACATTTCAGAATCAGTTTGAATGAGAATACTTCTCCAGAGGGGCCACCATGAGCTTCCAAAGGCAGTCCCCATGGGCCTGCTTATACCGACAATTTTGGCATGAACTCATCCACACGCAAGAATGTGGAAAGGAGATCAAAACTGGAGCCGCCAATGATACAGAGTGTCACAGAACAAGCAGTGTAGAATGTATTAATTTTCAGACCGGTATGTCAAAAAACTTCTCCTCTGATCTGGAGCTTCTGCTCGTTTTGTATGAACCTGCCTGATTGGAGGATGAAACTGGTCACAGAGCTGGAGTTCCAAAACCACTCCACTCTTGTGATAAATCAGAAATGGGTACGGCAGCAGCTTGATATTGGTGAATTAAAAGGCAGCAGAAAATCAAAAGTAAACGCAGAAATAGTGCAGTGACCTTGACCTTGATGACAAATATGTGGAAATACCACTGCAGCTCTTCTGTGTCTGAATTAAAAGAGTTCAGAATCATAAGCTCCTCAGTGAGCTGACAACTGGTCAGAGCAAAGAACTGTGAAAACAGGTAACTGTGAAAACTGGGACAATATGTTTTCTGCTCAGCGACTGAATTTACAGTGAAAGTTAAGATCTAAAAAGCTTCTTGCCCCATGAGTATCATGGTAGTTAAAGTTCAGACTTCTGACTTTCTCGATGGATGACAGTGAAAAGTTCAGACAAAACAAACTTTTCACCCACAACAACAGAAGCTTTTTGCTCGATGAGTAAAATGACAGTGAAAGTTCAGACTAAACAAGCTTTTTGTTTAAGCTCAAGGACAGGGATAAAAGTGAAATTTCAGACTTGTTTCCCTTTGCTCTCTCATCATCTGTGCCACAACAGTGGCATTACCCCAACGTCGCTCATTCCGGGTCTCAGTCCACAGCCCCAGCACTGGCAATCCACAGGGAAAGTCAACATCAAGCCGTCTTGAGACAACCCACCAGAGGAAACCCTGCACTGCTGCCGAGTCATTTCGGTGGCATTCAGTGGTGCCTGTTCTGATCCAACATGAGCAGAACACCACCTACTAAGCCCCCTACTAAATTAAATAAATGTTTAGTCGCGGCGCATAAACAAGCGCACGCTCCCCCTCTAGAGGGCACCACTGTGTCTGTTTAATGACAGTTCTCAAGAACTTGCTGATACAAGAGACTCTGACATAAACTCACCACGGTCGTAGATGTGGAGAGGACATCAAAACAGAGGTCATCATAAACGCAGGGCATGAAAGGTCAAAGATTTGGAGATCTTTTTTTTTTGGTATCATTATTATGCTATTCTCTATGCTTACTTTCATCATATATCCTGGCATTAACCAGTTCCGAGAATACAGACACTTGCAGTGTTAGGAAATCTGATCAAAACCCTCAAAGACACATCCATTAAGTGAATGAAACTCAAATGTGTTGTTCCAGTCTTCCCAACTGAGCCCATTGAAACTCTGAGCAGGGGCTGGTTATGGAGAAAAAAAAATCCAACATAATAATGGCTGTGATGGGAATTGAACCCATGACTTCCACCATGCTTACCACTGCACTGTGGCAGCTGGTTTCTTTCTTTCTTTCTATGTGCACAGGCTGATACTCCTGCGGACACTGCCTGTACAGACAGGCAGTGGAGTTTTGTGTGTATGACCGTTTTTTATCACGCCATTAAGGCAGCCATACTCCATCTTCGGGGAATGGCAGCTGGTGAAAGTTCAGATTTAATGAGCTTCTTGTTCTTGCTCAAATCATTAAATGTAATGAAGGTGAAAGTTCAACCTTGGTAAGTTCTCGCTCTAGCTCAATGAGCGCGATAATAGTGAAGTTCAGAGGTAATAAGCTTCATACTGACTGAATGAGATGACAGTGAAAGTACAGCCTTTGCAGACTTTTACTGGATGACAGCGTACATTAAGGCTTAAGCTTCTCACTTATGATGACAGAACATTCAGACCTGCTGAGCTCCTCAATCAATGGGTGAAATGACAGCAACAGTTCAGACTTAATACGCATCAAACTCAAGGAACAAAATGACAGTGAAAGCTTCTCGCTCACTGAATGAGAATGACAGTTCAGACTTAATAAGCTTCCAGCTGACTAAGTGAGATGACAGTGAGCATTCAGACTTACTAAGCTTCTCTGTTCTTCCTCAACGTATGACATGACAGTGAAAGTTCTGACTTAATAACTTGCTCGCTCGCTGAATGAGATGACAATGTTGCTCTTCAGTTGTTGGAAAGACTTTTGTTACTGTGTCACCTGTTTTTTTTGTTTTTTTTGCTTTTTTTGGTAAGAACTGAACTGTGCCTGGCTCTTCAATTTTCCTGAACGTAAAAATATCAGGGATGGGAAGGAGGTGAGAGGTATCAGGTGAAAAGGAAGATAGGACAAAGAGGTGAACAATGGAGGGATAAGAGAAGACTGAAGACTGTGGCACACATTTACAGAAAAATGTAGGACCGAGTTAAGTACGTCAGAATAAACTTGAAGCTTCAAGAAACAAAAAAGAAATTGATTTGAAAACCACTGAACAATAACTTCAAGATTCAAGAAACAAATATGAAATTGATTTGAAATGCACTGAACAATAACTTTCAGATTCAAGAAACAAATATGAAATTGATTAGAAATGCACTGAACAATCACTGAACTTCATTACAATAATAACAATATATCATCATACATGCAACAGGACACAAGTTATATAGACATTCACTTTATATATTAACATAAGGTGTTTCAACAAAAACAAACAACAACAACAACAAACAAAAAAAAATCCCACAACAAAAACACAAAACATCGTCTTACTTAAGCATGTAACTATTACAAAAATAAACTTTGAGAACAACTGAAGCGTTTTTGAAATATGACTGGTGCAGACACTTTGAGCATACTGCTACCCATGATGACAACTTCTGCTGCGTACTGGCTGGTGATCATTATCATCACTGTCATCATCAACGTGATTGTGGAATCATTCCTGTTTCTGTGAGTTAACAAAATCTGCACGCTTTCACTTTACATAAAGCTTTTGTTTTTGCCAGCGTTATTTTCAAAATACTCAAACAAGATTTATGTAAATGATCAGGAGAGGTTCAAGAGTGGTACATCAAAATAAAAGATCAACAACAGGTGGAACAAGTAAAACACACAAACAGAAAGTATGCTTACTCTGATCTCTGCAGTCTGCTGCTAGGTCTGGCCCACATGCTTTGCTGATCGCCTTTGACAGCACACCTGAAGCAGGTGTGCAGACCAACGCACATATGTGAACAAACAAATGCATATGTATATGTGCATGTGCACACACACACACACACACACACACACACACACACACACACACACACACACACACACACAATATGCACACATCTTATCAGTAAATCTGAAGTCATAAGAACAGAGATACAGACACCCGCAGTGTTGGCCAGAAAATCTGAGCAACACTGTCAAAGACACATCTGCTATGTGGATGAAACTCAACTGTGCGGTTCCAGTCTACCTGGCAGAGCCCACAGCAAACTTATCTCTGAGAAGGGAACGCTCACTGGTCTTAACAAAATCCCACAAATATAAATGGCTCTCATGGGAATCAAACACATGATCTTCCAGCAGAGAATCTGCCTTCTATCATGCTGTGCTCCAGACAAGGTGAATCTACATCAGTTCACTGCCTATGCAACCATTAGGCTATGGTACTTTAACTTGACATTTAAGCAGGCAAAGGTGTAGTGTGTGTGTGTTTTCCCACTGTCTCCTCTTCTGTACCCTATCAGGTGCACGACTCCCATTTCACTCACTCTGACCTCCCTATGCACAGCCGCACCAGGAGTGTCCTGAAATGTGACAGCGATAGTATTTATCAGGATTTGCATCCCCCTCCCACCCCCACCTCCCCCTTTTGCATCCCCCTCCCACCCCCACCTCCCCCTCCCCCCCTTTTCTTTTTTTCTCTTCCTCATTTTGTTGTTGTTGATGTGTTCATACCAAAGGAGAGGTCAAGGTTGTCGTTAGTGCTGTTGACAATGGCGTCACAGGGTTCAGTGAGTATGTTGCCTTCTTTCACCATCACTGTCACTCGGCCCACCTTGGTCTTTGTTCCGCTCGATCCTCCTGTGACATCCATCTCTTATTCATTTATGATGTACATACATAATGACAGACTTACACGTTATGTTGGTATCGCTCGAGAAAATTCAACACAGAAATAAATGTCAACAGAACATCTCTAAAATATTACCTTACCATGTGACCTGTACGAAAGTTATATGTGATTAGTTGACGTGTACTTGAAAAACATTTTTCTGTGATTTGGATCTTTTAGATGTATACCTTATTTCTGCACCCATTCAAACAAAAACTTGAGAAGCAAGGAAATGGAAGCAGGAAAAGAAATGCTGCTGAGGTCACCATGACAGCTGGGCATGAAGGGCCACAGAAAAGGAATTTTACAAGTTAAAGTAATTTTATGACATCTTTACCTGTCCAAACAAATGCCTTATCTTCACTTGAAGTACAACACTGCCAAACATCAGGGGCACAAAACAAACAAACAAACAAAAATTGGGAGAGCAGGGAGCTAACTTTACCTAAGTCCATAGATTTGACATCCAGAGTGATCTCCCTAAGTGATTTCACAATATTTGGCCCTTCTTGAACTAGATCAGTTTTTTACACCCTTTTTCAAGCTCAGAGGGGAGGAAGGAGGGCATCTTAGTGTTTGGACAGGTAAGTGTAATATACGTACTTGGCACATCCCTATTTGGCTCGATCCGAAAAAGGGGCTAAGAGAGAGATCCAGAGACGGGTAACGGACTGTACTGGGAGCAGCTGTTTATTATCATGGTTTGCCAGTACTTAGGCTACCCAGAATGGTACCAGACAAATTCCACACTAAGTATACAATAAAACTACTTTTACCTGTAAAACTCCTTTTTCTTATACTCACCTGTCCAAACAAATGCCTGAATATAAAAAAGGATGGTGGGAGCAAGCCCCTCCCCCCCCCCCCCCCCCGTGACATGAGGTCTTGCTCACATGAGAAGGTTTTTGCACAGCTTCCCAGCTCAAACTCTGCATTTAAAAGGCCATCTAGAAATGGTCTCTCTCATCAGTCAGGAGGCGAAAAGAACAGTCCCTGCTCTCCCTTAAAAGATGAAAATGAGCAATCATAGACAGCATACGAGTAGGATTAGTGAAAGGAGAAGATCAAGCAGACAAATTCGGAAGGCTCCTAGACAAAAATACTGTCAAAAGTAGCTTAAACCAAAAGATGGTAAAAGGATCAAAATGCAAACACAAGTACAGATGTGCTGCTGCCTAGCAACTATAATCCCCTCTAGCCAGTCGAAAGCTACCATGTCCTCAAACATATCATGTACACTGAATCTGCCAAAACGTGGCCTGTGATTTCAAGCCTGCTGCCACAGATGTGGGGGACGGCAATACTTTGCTGGAGGGCACAACTGGTGGAAAGAGCCCGGACTTCATGAGTCCTTATGTCTGCTCTGGGGCGAAGCAGTTTCTGGCCATAGATGTAGGCCTGCCGATTCATCTGCCTGAGCCAGGAGCTTATCACCTGAAGTCATCTAGCAGCACTCTCCTGGCCACACCACTGAAGGGAGCTCAGGGAGCCTGACTCTGTCCCCTGAAAGTACATCTTCAGTGCTCTGACAGGACAGTTAACCTGCCATATCTTCAATCTCCTGGGCCTGAGATTGGTCGATAAAGGGGCCAGCAGAGGCAAGGGACCGCTCTTTGGGGCTTAGCAGTCATGGCTAGGAATAAAGGGTACATAGTGACAGAGCCATCATTGTGCCACTTCAGGTATCGTGGGTCCCTGGAGAAAAAAATGAACCTCACCAACCCTGCAAGCCGAAGCCAGGGTGACCAAACAGCAAGTCTTCAGCTTGAGGTTCCCGAAGACACATTCATCGAGTGACTGTCCTTGGAGGCCACATATTCTCAGATTAGTGGTAGGATCCATTTAGGGCACCCAACAAGTTCAGAAGAAACTAAGGAGCAATGAGCAGTCAGCTCTGTGACGAAAGGGTCATGGCTACCATCAAGGTCTCTTCCAATATGCCTGAAAATGTTGGCAATGGCTGACCTGCACCCTCTAAGGGGGGTACTTACCTTTCTCCCCTTACTGTGTAGGTCCTCAAGAAAATGGGCTACTTCCTAAATTTCATCCTTTGCTGGGAAGATGTCAGCCTGCAAACACCATTTGGAGAAGACCTTCCACTTGTAGTCGTAAACCTTCAGTGTGGACTGTCTCTGTCCAGCCATCATCTCTTTCATGCATGAAGGCCAGAAATGTCTCTCACCAGAGAGGTGTCGCCTGACGTGAGACGGACACGCAGAAAGAAAGGGACACTGAATCTGCATAGCATCTCCTCAACTTGGGCTGAAATAACAGGTCTGGTCTCACTGGCAGAGGCATAGGAACTTTGACAGGCAGGGAGATCAAGTGATTGATCTCGTTCTTTGTCTATATAAGAGAGCAAATTAGGATCACCTGACATTTTTCTCTGGCCATCTTGCTCAGAAACACTGGAATGAGAGGAAACGCATAAGCGAACATCCCTTCCTGTGAAATCACTAGGGCATCTACTGCAAAAAGCAGTGGGGTCTGGAACTCAGAACACAAAGACTAGAAACTGTTTGAAGTGAGCGAACTCTCTGAATTCGAAACATAAGGATCATCAAGATAATCAACATCAAACAACTCTTCTTCCTCTTCTAAGACATGTTCTCCTGCACTCACACTGGAAACATACCTGCATTACAAGAGTCAGGGAATGTCCTATCCTCCCAGCTAGGATGTGAGGCTTGCCCTTTTGTGATCCCTATGGGATCAGCTCCCTTCTGGCACCAACCCAATCCTGTACCTCATCAGGGACAGGTATGTTTCCAAAGACCCATCCACGTCACAATTCTCCAGCCACCCATCTTTCATTCCAGGCGCTGAACAGTTGAAAGTATGGAGTGGGCGGGGTGGGGGGAAAATGCTAGTCTGTCTCCGCTGACCTCAGGACCCAAGTATAATGGGTGTACCTGGGAGAAGGGCTGATTCCCTTGCCAGAGATGGCAGACTGTCTTCGGGATTAATGCAAAGATTGAAACCACATACTGAATGACAACTAGAACTGGAGCACCCCTCACACCAGTTGCGAGGTGCAAATAGAGAAATTCTTTATACAGCAAAGGTAGGTCTCAACAGTCTTTAGCTGAACACCATTGTGGTATGAAGGACAAATTTGAGAAGCTGTAGCAGTCAATTTCAAAGAGGGTGTGGGTAAAGCTGAGGCCGACGCTGAAGCAGACGAATGTTGTAGCAAAGCAGCGACTGAGTGTACTTTAATGGAATTGTCAGCTAAACTTCCTTTGACTGGTGCAACAAAAGAATCTTCCCCATCTGAGAGAATGGCGAATTTGAACCGCTGTTTAGAATCCATAGCAAGCCGAAAAATGCACAGTCAAAAAGAGGCGTGTTCCTCCACCAAGGAAAAGTAGAAAACTGATCTAGTTCAAGAAGGGCAGAATCTTGCAAACTCACTAAGGGAGGTTACTCTGGGTGTCTGTTTATGGATTGAGGTGAAGGTGAGTGCTCTCACAGTTTTATTTTAGGGGGATTGTGATGCTTGGCAATGTTCTATGCTGAGCAGGGATAAGGCATTTTTTTGGACAGGTAAGTTTGAGAAAGTGACATTTTTATGATGATCGATGTGGATAAGAATAGTGAAGATGATGTTTTGGGGGTGACAGGCCCGCAATCTATGCTTTGTTCAAAAATATATACTGGCACCTACCAAGTGTGAGATGCACCTGCAGTATTGGTCAGGAAATATGAGCAACATTCTCAAAGATACATCTACTTTACAGTGTGGTTCCAATTTTATCATTAGACACCATGCCACACTTAACTCTGTGTAGGAGCCAAACCAAGTCAAAAATAAATCCCACAAATTTATGCCTCCGATGGAAATTCAATCTCCCAGCCCATAAATCTATGTCATTAATCACTGCATGACAAAACTTTGATAAATAAAGAAACTGAACACTTAGAAAGGTCATCTGCTACAAACAGCACAAACACTCATCATGACAGCTTGATCTTTTGGCATGACAACAATCCAAAACATGCTGTCTGTTACATGCGAGACTGATTTAACCATAAGAATGTAAAGGTTCACAATGACCAAACTACTCAGCTGAACTCGGACACACGTGAACGCTGTAGAGATAAAGAGATCAAGTAACAAGATATCCTGAGGCATAGTTCCCACACATTTTGGAAAACAGCCTACTCACCTGTATTCAAGGCTACGTGAAATGAGGGTACAAACCATCATCAATAAATGATTACATGTGGATAGGGTCAAAGAAGAACCAGTTTTACTTCCTGGTTGATCTCAACCTTAGCAAAATGATTGGAGCAAAGCAAAATGCGACCCATCATGCTCTCCATGTCGCAGGAACTGACTGCACCTCCTCCACGCCAGCTGTCTCTATGTCGGTCGTCCCTGTGTCCATAGCCACCGTGTTTGCCGTGTCTGTCTCCGCCGCGCCCTCTGCCTCCACGACCGCTAGAATGTCTGTCACCGCCGTAACTGTCATCTCTGTGGCTTTCTCCACCCTGTCGCTCTGCTGCTTTGAAAGCCTGCAAGAGGAAGAATAATCTTTCTTTTTGCCTTAGTTTCAAAGCATCCTGTGCCGACTGCATTTTAAACAGTATAAACATAGTAATTAATGTAGTTAAGCTGAATGGGTTTCAAAACCTTTTTTTTTTTTTCCTTTAGCCAAAATCTTTAAAAAGCTTTATACTATTCTGTTTTTGCTGTGTGGGCCTAACGTTTGCTCATAAACAGATTGCTGAGTAACCTGTGCTAATGTACAAAACGATAAATATGACGCAGCTTTTTTGTGTAAGGACCCCCCGCTGCCTATTGCCCCTCCCTCAACTCCTCCCCCCCCCTCCCACTCCCTTCCAAAATGACAATATTTCAACATAAGATGCTCTCATTCTAATGTTTACATTCATCTGTATGTGACAGAACAAGATTCCCAGGTGCTTGTCACACCACATACAAAGGACTTGAAAAGAAAGTATAGGATACCTGAAAGCATGGAGCTGTTAACACATTTTCATTATGCATAATTTCAGTGGTGAAAGATTAATAAAATTGTCCTCTACAGAATCAGCTTCAAGTCGCTGCATCTGCAACTTCTGAGTTTCTACATATACATCACATCCTCTTTATTTCATCCTCTCTTCTACTCCATTCGATGTCTACACAAAGCGTCTCATCCTGTTTGCCCTCTTTCTGCTTATGACAAGCTGTCTTGATGTGCAAGCACGAGATGGGACTCTCCTATCATTCCTACTTTGAACTGAAGTAAACATGCAATATTGCATAGCAATGTCTCTTGCCTTCAAATGTCTAAAAATAATTAAAAAAAAAAATTCAGTGATGTGGAATACAAATGCTTTAGAAGGGACCTGAAAGGACATCAGAGCTGTAAACAGTACCTCTTGTGAGAATGAAAGGACTGTTCATTGAAATGAAAGGGCTTAACAGACCTTTTGGGATGAACTCATGAGGACCTCAAAGGGACCTGAAAAGCCCCTACAAAGCCTACAGGCTATTTAATTCAATTTCCTCACGCAATCACTTTCCACCCAAACAGCACAACCAGGACAGCCATAAACAAACACAGGTTATGTATAATCCCTGTTCCTGCACAGCTGATGTACTGTTCAAAACTTTGCATTATAGGTGAACTTAAAAATGACAACGCTTAAGTAAACTAGTATCTGATTGAGCATATTTCCCTTACAAGTCCACTTCACAGCCAGTACAAACAAGGTAAATGCTGACTAGATGAATTTTAAATAAATAAAAAAAAAGCTGAATTCAAGACAACGTTGCTTGAACTCCGGCTTGTACAAGTTCATGCATTTCACAAAGTTTTGCAAAAGTACGTGAAACGTGTAGGAACATGGATTACACGTAACACACATACATGGAAGCATTGAAAGAACCTCCGACCTCAAGTGTGTCCGAGTCTCGTGCGAAGACGACGATCTGCACTTCCTTTAGGCTGCCATGAGGATTGTTCTGGAACCATTCCCCAATCGCTGAAAACATGATGGAAGCCACCTCGTCGCCTGGGTATCCCAGGCGGCCCGTTCCCAGTGTGGGGAAGGCAATGCTGCGGGCGTTCTTCTTGTTTGCTGAGTCCAGGCACTCTTTCACCGCAGACCGCATTTTCTGAAAGGATTGGCCGCCAACAAGAGGATTACAGTATAGCGTGGTCTGATCATGTAGCTGTATTCCCACTCCTCCCGAAATTTATCTGGAAAGACAGCGAATGATGTGTGTGTGTGTGTGTGTGTGTGTGTGTGTGTGTGTGTGTGTGTGTGTGTGTGTGTGCTTGTGTATGAGTGTATGCGTGCGTTGCGTGCGTGCATGCATGCGTGCGTGCGTGCGTGCATGCGTGCGTGCGTGTGTGTGTGCGCGCGTATGTGAGTGTCTGTATCATCATATAACCATGTGCCCAATCCAGAAACTGAGGAACTTGCTCACAACAGTAAGAAGTGGAGACAACTGATCCGGCAAAGGTAATTTCAACACTCTCACAACCCACATGGGATCCAAGATCATCCATCAGTGATGTAAAAATAAACATTTGACTGTATCTTCAGCATGTAAAATACATCTTGATGCATGTGATGTGGCATTTTGGTTGCTCATCGAAATGAACAGAACAGTAACGGAAAGCACCAAAAGTAGCGACCTCAAACTGAACCCAAGGGCAGCTTACCCGGCCATGGTCGTCCCTCCAGCTGGGGAGGCTGAGGTGATAAACTGCCTTGCAGTCCAGGGATCCTCCTGTGGTCCACACCACCTTGCCCAGTTCTGCCTGCCCGTGTCGTTCCGAGTACTTCCTCAGGTCCTGCTGGATCACCTCCCCTCCCCTCTCAAGGATGCTCTTTGACAGAACCCCCTTCTTCAGATCCAAACTGGGGTGTGTGGCACACACGATGACATCAGCCTGCAACCGTTCATACTCTGATTACAAATGGCTTTATCTTATCTGATCTAAATATTCATTGAAACAAAATGAAAAGGAAATCATGCATGCAAAACGAGGTGTGCTAATTCCATGCCAGGAACGAAGGAAAATGAGTTACATTAACCTGCTCGGGTGGACAGGGATACTTGGTCAAGGGAGGTGAGTCAGGTTAAGGGAGCATGGTAAGAAGATTTAGCTCCCATGAAATTATTTCATGATGTCCAAGTTACTGAATTTGTGCCTGTGCCAAGTGGGATAACGGTAATCGTCTGGTCAGGTAAGTATTGGAAAAATGTCTCAAAAGACTTTGCATCACTGGTGTAAGCGGATGAAACAAAATGTTCTTCAGCTCACCGAAAAAAAATCCCACATTCTGACTTCTGAACTTGTATAAATAATTAATTAATAAAGCCATACATATAAGCAATGTTTTGAAAATTAACATACATAATCAAATTTTGGGATGATCGTCAGTATGGCACATAATTACACTATTCTCTCAGATCGAATTATTAAGCTTTCCAGACATGTGTCATTCTCCATCTTTCTGTGTTCAGATCTGGCATATTTCACAGTCAGTTAGGCATCACCAAGAACTGAGTACATTTTTCTGAAAGTTGATAAGTCAGAATTTTGGTTAATATGCTGATTAACAGATATCAATTGGTCTCAAAACTATGATTTGGATGACCCAAAGTTTGTTGATCTGAAAATCGGCAAACTTGAAAACAAAATTTCAATTCTTTGGACAGAACGCTCTCAGCTGAATGTATGATTCTATCATTGTATGTCTCCTCCAAGACAAGCACATGTTAAAACAGTTAGGTATCACCGGAACAAATCACTTTAATCTGTTTGAAAATACATTCATACATCATAACGTTTAGTAGGCAAACACAGACAATGGCTGCCTTTTGCTTGCAGATCAGATGCTGGTAGACCCAGAGTAAAATAACTTAAACATACAGAAACAACATGATGCAGATATTTTCAGTCTAGTAGTCTTCACAATAGCGGTTTTCAGTGTGAAATTGTACATGTGCAACATCAGACATTTTAGGCAAGAATGATGACTGATCTTTTTTGTGAAAAAAGTGACAGTTTTATTTTCACCCTCCAGCCCCTCTTGCCCCATCAAGGCCTAGTCTTTCAGATAAGACAATAAACCAGGACCATGCGTGAAGCAGGTCAGTAGCACACACAAACAAGAACATGGCAACCACAGAGGTGTTCCCCGCACAGCTCTGTAAAATAGGCACATTGTGAAGTAAACTCACAGACTGACCAAGAAAAAAAAAGGAAAGAAAAAAGAAAATGAAAAGATAGTTGGTGCCATACTTTGAAAAGAGGAGCAAGAACCCTACACATTCGCCTTGGCTTAAGGCTATGTCAGGCCAACTGACATAGGCTAGAACACCAAGGCTATATCAAAATGTTGTTATGCTCTGCATAGTTATGTGGGATTGTCTTCAGTTGTGACAAGCTCCTAGCATAACATTATCAGTCTCCAAATCCCCCAAAGTCGGAGTGTGGCTGCCCACGTGACGGGGTAATCAAAAACGGTCACACACGTAATGTTCTCATCCCCATCTGATGCATTTGTACCATAGTGTTCAAGTACTATGGCTGTTCAGATGATCCCTGGAGTCTTTTGGCCAAGGTATGACGACAACAAGAAGAATCCTACACAGAAACCAGTGACAACATAGTTATGCAGCGGTGGAGTGCATACCCTTGTTGTTTCTTTGAAAGATTGTTTGTCTTCCATTAGTGAAACACTGCCCATCATCTTGCAACTCCACGCTCACTAACTAGTGACTGTTCCATGTAGGACTGTTTTTCTTTTGTTTGTTTGGTTGGTTGGTTGTTTTTCATCACCTTGCCACATAAGTAACAAACTCATTCTTCAAAGTTTTAACTAATTTTTTTTTTTTCTGAATGAGGCTTGCTACACTAGCAGTTCTGATAAAACAACAGCTATTTATTCACGCACACTCACCCTTGACTTAGCGATTTCTCCAGCGATGAGTTTGATAAAACAACAGCTATTTATTCACGCACACTCACCCTTGACTTAGCGATTTCTCCAGCGATGATTTTGATCGGAGCATGAGATTTGCTACCGTAGCCGTAGTCTGAATTTGAATCTAGAAAAAGATCAGAAAGCACACAATTTCTGTTTTCTTTTAACAATGCTGAAAAGTATTTACCCCGCTTGCAATTTTTTTTTTCTTTCAAAAACTTCGCCAATGTAACTAGTGCTCCAAATTCATTTGGATATGATGACTAGAGAGACAGAATTAAATAAACTGACCAGGGTTATGTTCCTCAACCTACATTTCATGAGTTAACAGAAAACAGAACAGAATAATGTGAATGAAGAGACCACTGCTCTCAGCTAATACTTTTCTTCTAACATATTCTAGGTGATTTAATTCATTTATTCTTGACCTTTCACAAGAAAACAGTACCAGGGAATACAGGCTCCAAAAGTTATTTCTTCTCAAAGATCTGCAGTACATCACTTTATTTCTGTTCTAGATTCAACACAAGCAGACTTACTAATCTTTCCTTAACATCTTATATCCTGTGAAAAATGTGACAGTAGAATATATTAAGAAAACTGCTATAGTCTTTTTAACTGCTCCCCAAAAGACTGTGCACTTCACTTAGTTGTATAACAGAAACAAAAGCACAGGCAACTTGTTAGAAACTGTTGCAAATGGTCTGGCTTAGTGTGAATTCCATCACTAAAGTGTCCAAGCGCACAACCAAACACTGTCTGCAAAACACTGTGTATTTCACTTCCATCGTTTCAAAAGTTTCAGCTTAATAAAAATATAAACATGAATACATGAATCTTTTACGAAACCAGCAAAACAACACTATTTTGATGACACGAGAAACTTGACAACACTGATCAAAATAAATAAAGGGACCAAGACATGAACTCTGTAGTCACACACCATATGAGAATTGTATTGACAGAAATTTGCACATGTACATACAAAAACCTCTACTACACACAAAAAAACCCCTCTGGTGACATTCACTTAAAAAAAAAAAAATTCTGTAAAATTCCTTTGGTTTCTTTGCAACCGAGGGACCACATTCACATACCTCGGTGGGATCTATACTCTGATGCCTGAGAGCTGCCTTGTCTTCCTGGACGGGATGAGTACTTGGGTTCCCCTTTAACCTCCATCAACTTGCCAAACAGCATCTTAGACGCTTTCAGGAAGCCCTGCAAGGGTTCTCCTCCTACGTCAACCAGTATCAGCTTTCTCAGGCAGCTACGGGCCCCGGTTTCTCTGAAGTACTGGCCGATGGCTCTGACGATGGTATCAGTTGCCTCATCCACAGGGTAGCGGAAGATGCCACAGCTGATGGCCGGCATGGCGACTGATGTCAGCTGCATGCTCTCTGCTTTCTTCAGAGTGTTTTTTACTGTCCGTATAAGAAGCTCCTTCTCATCTGGAATTAAGGGAGGAAAACAGTAAGGACATAAATGTGTATGAGTGTGTCTGGTGTGGTGTGATGAGTGTGTGTGTGTGTGTGGGGAGGAGGTGGGTGGGTGGGTTGGTGCGTGAGTGTGTGCGTGTGTGTGTGTGTGTGCGTGCATGTGAGTGTGTGTGCATGTGTGTGCGCCCCTATGTGTCTGGACAATGCCCATGTTTAAGGAGCACTCAGTGTTGCCCACCAACTCCTGTGTAACATTTGTTGATCAGATCATTTCTTATTGGCATGCTGTTGTGTATTTCAACTAGAAACAGATGTTCACCCCTGTGTATGTTCACTCTTTCGCTATTTCAGCAAACATCTGTTTGAAACATTGGTCAACTTTTCAGGTGAGTTGTCACAGTTCCACCTCCCCCTTTCTTTTCCCTCCCCCTCCTCTGGCACCTCCCCACCCCCCTTTTTTCTGTCCCATTTTCTGTGACACCTCAGTGGCACTGCACTCACATGGCTCATTCCCACCCCTTGTCCACAGCCACAGCCTGGTCCTTCCTGTAACAGCCCCTGCGCCAGCAACCCCAAAGGAGCAGTCAATGTCATGTCATGAGACAACCAACGTGTGAGAAGTGTGAGAAGTGCGGGGGTTCGAGCCCTGCCTTTCTCGCCCTTTCTTTCCCAGTTTGAATGACAAATCGAACTGAACGTCAAGTCCATCGGATAGGGACTATAAGTGAGTCAGACCCGTGTGCCTTCCTGGGCCCCTGCACACGTTAAAGAACCCACGGCAGTTGAAAATCGAAAAGAGCAGGGGGGTTCCCCGCTGCCCTGGCAAAATTGATGTAGATTGAAGATGGCCGCCTGGTGTTTCTTACCAAGCCACAAAAATGGTCACTTACTGTTGTCGTGCGTCATCGTGTGCCATCGTGTACCGGAGGACACGTATAAACATTGCATGCATCCTATGTGAGAAACTGGAGGAATAAATGAGACAAATGAAAATGAGTGACTGATATTTGAATAGTACGGGAAACAACTGAACGAGCGCCAGTAGGCTGCTCTTCGGCCGACTCTACCTGGGTAGGCAGCCCGTTGAGTGAGTGAAGTAGTGTGTTTATTGTAAAGCGCTTAGAGCTTGGTCTGTGACTGAGGATAGGCGCTATATAAATACCTAATATCATTATAATATAATGAATAATAATAACCACCAGAGGACACACGGCACTGAGGCCGAGTCACTTCGCTGGTGTTCAGTGGTGCCTGTTCTGATCCAACATATGCAGGACACCATCTGCTAGGCCCCCTAGTTATGACAATAATTGCTTAGCTGCAGAGCCAACATGAGTGACCTCTCTGTTCAGAGGACACCATCACATCCTTTCAACCCCAACAGAATCAAACCACAGCCATAAATGTTGAGAAGAAATCGAAACTGAGAACATCATGAGAGCAAAGTATGAAGCGCCACAGCACTTGAGACTTTCTTTTTTCATATGCTAATTGATGAGAATGAGAATGATGAAGATGATACTACTGATTTCCAGGGTGGTCTGAGACTGCATGACAGAGCTATACTCTATGCTTCTCTCATAATACAACTCGGCATCAACCAGCCTAAGACACACAGACACCTGCAGTGTTGGTGAGGAATTTTGAGCATCACTCTCAGAGATGCAGTTTTCCCAGTTGAGTCCATAGCAATCTCAACTCTGGGTAGCAGCTGGTCAGGGAAGAAAAACCCCTCAAATAAATGGGTCTGATGGGAGTTTCCCAGCCAGGAGTCTGCAACATCGCCGCAGTGGCTGGTCTCCCCGGCCATTCTTTCCCATGGACTCGTAAAGTTAGAAAACCTCCCCATCTCTCTTGAGAACTTTTAACTTTACGGGTCTACAGGAAAGAATGGGTCCATCACTGCTGTTTACAGCAGCAACTCAGGGACACAAATTCTTGGCCTCTCAGTCAGTAGACTTTGTTTCTCTTTCCTGTAAAAGCCACGTTCTTCTATCTGTATTTCGACAGCTCCATTTGTACTGGTCACTAGTAACCACTGACAATCACCTTGATAACCGCCTTGCCATGTGGGTCCCACTGCATGCAGAATATGAGAACAGAGAAGTGACCCAGCACCTGTCACAGCCACCTCCCCTTCCCTCAGACTGCCTTGGGCCACAATGTGATCGGACTCGTCCTGGATGCTCGGGCCACCTGCACAGCATAAACACCTATTCTGTTTGACTCATGGTACATGCACAGCATCAGCAACAACAACAACCAGGCAAGCATGAAAATACATCCTCTTTCACTTTGTGTGCCAATTCCGAAGCCACCAAACACCTGACATGCACTGAAAAACTTCTAGTAATGTGATCTTAGCTCAGCTGACTTTCGTATGAAAAGCAGCAATTGTAAAGCACAGTGCCTGTTTTACATGACAGTAGGTTTATCAGGGGTGGCAGACTGTCAACCGGACGAACAGTGAGACCTGCTTTAGCTTTTAGCTATAGGTCATCTCCACAGGACCGAAACAGGGTTAAAGGTGATGAGATACAAAAGATGCAACTTCCTTCTTTCATTTGGAACAATCCCAGATCTCTGTCATGAGATTTCAGTTTGGACAATGCAGTTCCGACCATGACTATCATGATACATGTCATCCATCTCAAATTGCCGGACCACTTAAAAGCAATATTTACTTTTCAAATTACCTTTGAAAATGAGGGGGAAAAAAACAGGTTACATTTGAACTGAAAAAAACCTTGTTTTTCTTATGCTCTTGCAGTTCAGTTTCATACTTGCTTCTTTATCTACAATTTTTTTTTTTTTGCTGTCCCATCTTCCGTGCCACCTCAGTGGCATTGCACCCACGCCACTCATTCCGACACCCCGTCCACAGCCACAGCCCAGTCAATCCCGCCACAGCCCCGGCACCAGCAGTCCACAGGGAGCAGTCAATGTCAAGTCGTCAAGAGGCAACCCACCGGAGGAGACACTGCACTGCTGCCGAATCACTTCAGTGGTGTTCAGTGGCACCTGTTCTGATCCAACATACTCGGGACACCACCTACTAAGCCCCCTACTGACGACAATAATTGCTTAGTTAAGGAGCCAGCGTGAGTGAGCTCTCCCTAGCGCCACCATGTCCGTCCAACAGCCCCCATGGACTCGCCGATACCGGTGACTCTGACAGAAGCAAACCAAGGCCACAGACGTGGAGAGGACATCGAAATTGAGGTCACCATGAGAACAGGGCATTAAGGGCCACAGAATTTGAAACTTTTCTTTTTATGCTGATCGATGAGAATGAGGATGATGAAGATGATGCTATGGATTTCCATTCCGATCTGAGACTGCCTGACAGGGCTGTACTCTATGCTTCCTTTTATAATGTATCCCGACAGTAACCAGGCCCAAGAGATACAGACACCAACAGTGTTGGTCAGGAAATTTGAGTGACACACTCAGAGATGCATTCATTAAGTGGATGAAACTCAACTGTGTGGTCCCAGTCTTCCTAGCTGAGCCCGTAGCAAACTCAGCTCTGGGTAGGAGCCGGTCAGGGAAGAAAAATCCCACATGACTCTGATGGGAATTGAACCCTGAACCTCCCAGCCAGGATTCTGCGACGCTAACCACTTTGCCACGGCAGCTGGTCCTTTATCTACAATCTTTATCACTTTGGATATACTCCTTGTGGATATACTCCTTGTCATATAAAGGGCCTGAGATTAAGAACTAAGAAACTGTGTGTTGCAAGCTTTGGTTAGTTATAGGAATGCTATGTTGAACTTATCATCTGTATCAAGCTCTATTTTGTTTTTGTTTTTTAAAGCTAGAGAATCCATGCAGAAACTCACCAGCTTTAGCAATGGCCAGCGCTACACCACCGCCATGGTTCAACTCGGCATTGGCAGCATTGACAATGGCATCCACCGCACATTTCGTGATATCTCCTTGCACAATCAGCACCTGGTGATTAAAGTCCAGGTTTATCTTAGCAAGGAGGTGCCCTTCATCTGGGCCAGAATCCATCCCATCACCACCTGCCCCGTTGCTGGTGTTGGTGGTGATGTAGCACTGTGTAGCCGTCCCAGTCTGAACCAGGAATTCCTGTCCTTTGGGTCCTGTTAGATACGAGGCAACTCCTGGGTTTCTGAAGGTCATCTTATCCCCTTTGATTCTGCCGACCAGCTCTCTCACTTCTCTGACAGTCTCAGCCAGGCTGTCTTTGGGACCCTCAGCCACCATGCTGTCATTGGTGAAGTTCACGGTCACGCCAACATCACCTGCTTTCTTGTGAACAGCTTTTGTGTCCTCCTTGCAGAACTGCTGGAGGAATCTGACATGGTTGGGATCGATCTTCAGGACATCTTTTTCAAGCTTGTTTTCGTCCAGAAAATTTCTGAAAGACAAACGAGTACTGCTCAAGTTGGATGGCGTGTCTACAATGGTGACTTGAGTTCCTTCATGAAGTAGAACAGGGGTGGGACACCCTCCTCTGTTCCCTTCTTGCATCTTCTCCATGAATGAAGCCCAGGCAGGTGACTTTAGCAGGCAGACTTCTTTTTCATTTAGTGTGCAGGCTGCTTCTTTAAAAGCTGATTTGAGCATCTGCTCCAGGCGTGTGATGTCAGAATTCTGACAGCTCAGTGTGATGTAATCTTCACAGACCTCCCAATGGCACAACAAATCATACTTTTCTATCAAGGTCCTCTGAATCCACTCCTGTGCATCCTGTTTCCTGTACATCTGTGCCAAAGCTGGGGTAGAGGAAACCTCGTCTCTCTCAAATTTGTGACAAAGGTAAGCACATCTGAGAATGCTCTTGTCTTGTCAGCTTCAGGAGCACTAACAACAGCGGTTTTTTTTTCCTCATCAACAGAAATTTCAAGTCCCGGATAACCTCTCTTCAATTTCTCAAGAGCCTTTGGCAGCCTCAGGATCTTCAACTGTCCAGGTTTGAGGTTAGGGATTTGCTTTGATGGCTGGTGCATGTCACCTGCGAAGGGCGTGTTTGATGCTGGTGGCATGTTGAACATTCCAGTCCTGTTGTTGCTTCCCGAAGCTTGTGGTTCTGGAAGGTCTGTTTCCATTTGTTCTTCTTGTCTTAGTGACTCTCTCTCTCTCTGTAACTGATGTCTGATGCGTTGTGTAATGTGATTTACTTTCTCTGCAACTTTGTTTTCCCAGTCCCAACCAGGGTCCCCGGTGCGAGATGTTATGACAATATGATCAGGACGATCCCACTGAAATTTGCCTTCCACAGATCTTGTAGTTTCAATCAACATTCTCAACAAATCGCGATCATTGATCATTTTCTGTATGACATCAGCACCTAGGTTAATTCTGACTGTTTTGTGGGGAGGAGGTTCACGTACTACATCTGGTTTGAATCCTGGCGCCGGTGCAGTGTGATTGCCTTGCTCAACTCCTCCATAGTTTCCAAACAGTTGGGTATTCCCCTGACCTCCAGACAAGAAACTTCTTTCGTCATAGTCATATTTCTGTTTGGGCTTGTGACTGTAAGAATCAATCAGTGCGCTGTTACCTGGACCAGCCTGGCACTGGGAACCCATGGCTGGGTCCCTGTGAGCTCCCTCCCTGTAAGCTCTCTCCCTGTAAGCTCCCTCCTTGTAAGCTTCTTCAGCAGAAGGCAGGTTAGCCTGAGGTTGGGCATTCCTGCCATCCGGTGGTCCTGTGACAGGGTACATGTCTGCTGAATTGCTGTGCTGGTTATGGGAAGGCCCGTGATGAAAGTCAGGACCGTAATTTGTTGGACCTCTTGGTTCTCTCTCCCTTCCTTCCACCTGTGCACTCGCTGAGCTAGAAAACTGACTTCTAGCAAAGCCTGTTTCACTGAAGGATGAGGGAAGCGTTTGTGGGTTATTCATCATGCAGGTGGCATTTGGCTGTTGGTACGGGCTCCCTGATCCAGCTTCTTCAGGCACTTCTCTGAAACTTGGAGAAGAGGACACAGCACTGTGAGCTGCTGGAGAACAGGCCGCATTTTGTTGATCTGGCCTTTCTCTGGAGTCCGAGGCCTGGTAAAGACTCACACACAGTTGATGGCCTTCTAGTACATGGTTCCCTTTTTCCACCACTGACTTTGCATCTGGAACAAAATACCACACCGCTCTTTCAAATTTGGGTTAAAAATTTTGCCCTGTTGCCCTCAAATGTTAACCACAGACCTGATTTACACTATTTTACTAACATTCTAGAGCTACAGAATGTTTTCAAGCAAACACCCCGTAGCAGGCCAACAAATGCTAGCGATACACACATACACATACACACAAAAAGAACAAATACACACACACTAAAATCATTCCATGTTTATAATGTTGGGAGAAAGTTGTTTACACATGAGTTGAATTTACACATGGATATTCGAACTTCATTTCAGGAGGAACTGATTTTTTATTCATGGAAAATGTTAAAAATGGTAAACTTTCCCTTCAAAACTGTACTGATCATACAGTGAAAAATATTTATGATTCTATTCATCCTTGATTGTGTTCAGTTTGTGACTTAACTCATAACAGAATGACTACAATACTTTAATTTGGTACAATGCGTAGACAGACAGACAGACACTTAAGTTACATACAACGTAAAGTAATTCACACTGAATATCAGAAACAGTTATTCATGAAATGAAACTGGTACAAAATAACGACACAAGCATAAACACCATGATCGACATACCAACAAAGAACAGTTCACGGCATAACCTTTACCAAGAAACACAGAACCTATCAATTATTGACTCTGAAATATTCTGTAAGAAAGAAAAACTGTGATATTCTCAGAAGCCTTCACCCCCCCCCCCCCACCCCCACCCCCCATGCATTTGGTAAGGAACCTACCCGCTGCATGTTCAAAATGAACAATAGCAGTTGAGCTGCCTGCAGCTTTTTCCACGCTCTTCACTGGCCCCCCAGCATTTCTCCTCTTGTTGCTGAAGAAAACCCGGACAGAGTCATGGACCGTTTCGGGCTTTAGCCCCGTCACCTGGACTGTGCTGCAGACAGGGGCCCCTTCACTGGGGTCAGGACCCACCTTGCTGAAGTCTGGACCTTGGCTACCTGTGACAGGAACCCCTTGGAACGACAGACGGACGCCAGAGTCCAGAGGATTGTTTTGGCATGCCTGCTCCATCTCTTGAAGATCTGAAGGAGAGGGAGAAAAAAAAAACACCCCAAAATCCATGGTAAGGATATGCATATAAAAGGAATATTCAGTACTTGAGCAATGCTTTACTCACACAGCAAAATATCTTATTAGGGAAGTAGTTTTGATTAATCATGCATGTTAGATGGAAAGCCTGTTCAGAATGTCTGATTATCAAAACAATATGGCTCCCTTCACACAGTCCACTTACAGCAATGATTTAAGATGAATCAACTCTTTCTTTTAATCCAAAAACAAAACAAAACAACAATAAAAGACACACAGATGAGTGCAGACATCAGCTCTGGTCACACAATCCTCTCTACTTCATTTCAAGCTGAATTCAGGTTCCATCCAAAATCATTCCTGAATTTGCTTTTCCATCTGAATCCTCGCCAAAATTTAATGGCTTTGCCCTTGGGACACATCCTTCTTTCCACCACGTTCTGATCAAATCAACTGAGCAATATTTGTGTAGTCTTGATGACAGAGACACAGACACACCAACAGATGCAGGTGAAAAGATAATCTCCTCAGCCAGGTGACTGAGTGATACGATACCAAAATAAGACAACTGTGCAGGTGGTCTACCGAATGAACAAAATGTGTCATTAAATCTTTTCACGCCAACATGGAAACATGATTAACATGACCAACTCACTTTTGAAATTCATTTCCAGAGCTTTACATATCAAACACACAGTCCCATAACACACACACACACACACACACACACACACACACACACACACACACACACATGCTAACTGGAGTTTCATACCATAACACATTGTGAACGCATTCATATGCAAGCCCCCCACCCCCCCTCCCCTTTCAAGAAAAAGAAAATGTACAAGTATTTGTCAATTAGCAAGTGTTCAATCTTCATATAATCAAACATGTCCTTGCACTACCAAAATTTAAGTTAGTCATCAGCACTAAGAGATTAAAGAACAGCCACTTGTAATAAACTGACTTAACACTTCTATTATCAGTTCTGCCTCCCCTCCCCTCCCCCCCCTCCTCCATCCCCTTCCTCCCTCCCTCCTCCATCCCTCACCAAAAAAAGGAAAATATAAGTATAAATTGAAAAAAAAAACAAAAAAAAACCACCAACGACAACAACGAAACATCTCACAAACCTATTCCTGAAGTTGCTGAATCGAGAATCACAAGTGCTGAGCCGTCTCTGTCATTCACCTCCACTGACGCCACGTCAACATTCAACGTGAGCTCTAGGTAGTTCAGGAGGAGGTCACATGAGGTTTTCGGGGGAACGCCAAGGATCAGTGCTCTGTCACTATGAAAGGCCGATCG
>CM065716.1:88247294-88257294 GCA_033310375.1 Conus canariensis
CTGAGTGAGCTCACTGTCAGTTGGATACCTCTTCCCCTGGTGAAGGGGAATCTGCTTTCCTCCTTCCTTTGCCACTCTTGTAGCAGCGCCTGTGTGGTCCAGTTCAGAATTACTGGAGGCAGTAGGCATACGAGAACAAGCAACATTTATCTGAAGGTTACTGAAGGGCCTTTCCACTGGCTGAGTGACTTCATCAGATTGTCTGCTTTTTTTCCTGGGACTTGGCGTCTGCTCCAGAAATGCGGTCTTGGTCAGAGAAAGATCTGTCTCAGAATCTAGTGGATGTTTAAGCCATCCTGAAACATTGCCTGTGTTCTGAGTTTCATCCAATATCACTGTTGGGCCACGCCAGTCATTGCCAGTGGCCCAGTCATTGCCACTGCTTCCTTTCTGGTTTTCTGAAACCAACTTCTGTTCACTTCCAGAACTGTTGATGCTGACCTGTGGCGTGTTCAAGGCTGCTTCACCTGCTGTGCTCGTACTGAGTGAAGGCACTGGTCTGGTGCTGCTTCCATCAGGGTTGTTATGCTTTCCTGGGTTGACTGCTGGCACAGGAGAATCTTCTTGTGTGGCTCTGCTCTCTCCCACTGCTTTCCTTGAGGGAAGATCAAGAAAGGAGAAATCGGTGAAAGAGCTGCTCCCAGCCGTATTTTCTGTGAAATCAGGGCATGCAGCATGGCGTTCTGTGAAGTCAGTGCTCTTCATGAGGGTGCTCTGTGAGCTCTCTGCATGTGATTGTTTACTGCCTATGTCATCTTTCATTCTGGCTTGCTGATCTCTGGAGTGCATGAGGGAATCTGGGATGGGTGGTGTAGCATGGTCAGAAGATACAAGTGAAATGTCTGATTCACCATTTGAATGAACAGGTGGATGGTTCTCTTCAATGTTGAAAAGGTAGCCATCTTTAATGTAGTCAGGATCATGCACACATAGCTTGGGATCCATTTCAGTGCTGAGAAGAGCATTTCCATCCAAATAATCTGAAAACAAATGACACAGTGTCAATGCCTCGCTCATCTCTGTGATAAAGCGACGGGTCTTCCATTTTCTTCAACTGACCCAAAGATGAGTTTTCTTCTGACAAAGACAACATATCCAGTCTTAAATTGTCAGCTTCCTCCTTAGAATCAGCTGTGCCTTCGATCAGTCCCAGCAGCTGAAGAGCCTGTTCATGCTCCTTACTGATAATCTGAGACGAACTGTCAGAGACTCTTTGCACTGCCATGGCTGTGAGTCCCAAGCTGCTTGTGCCTTCTTTTTCTTTTGTTCCACTGCTGACACTAAAACCAAAAGATGACTGGTCCATTACACATAGGTCTTTCCCCAAGCTATCAAGTGCCACTTCGAAAGTTTCCATTTCCCGTCGAAAAGTTTCATTTGCTTCCAGTTGAGGACCCAGAGTGTTCTTTGGTTCCATTTCCCTTCATGTGGATGGTCCTGAAGACAAGACACTTCAGTACCTTGCATCTTCTCTGTCTGAGCTTCTTCTTCTCTATGGGCTGGCTGACTTTGCTTGGATTCATCAAAACCAGTCTTCTTAAAGGTACAAGTATCTGTGGCCCCGGTCATCCTGTGATCATCTTCTCTGCGTGAAACAGAGAATGTGGACGGACATGTATCTTCATCACCATGCAGGACTGGCCTCAAACTTTCCCTATCCGAAACACAGAATGTAGACGGGCACCTGTTATCTTCCAAAACTGGCCACGAATCCTCTCTATCGGAAACAATGAAAGTAGATGGGCATCTGTTATCCTCCAAGACATCTTCTTCCTCTTTATCTTTCTGCTGAGTCTGAGTGCCAGGCTCAAGAGAACCCAGTTTGCCAAGCAGTCCATCAATGCAGCTTTCACTCATATCCAACTGACCCCAGCTTGAACTGTTTGACGACTTGAAATCTGACAAGTAGGACTCCAGACTGTAACCACTGCATGTTTCTGGGAATCCCCCAGCCTCTAGCCCTAGGGAAGATTCAATGTTCCCTTCGAAATCTCCCCCAAGTGTGCACTCAGGTAAATGATCAGACAAAGCATCTTCCCTTGGGGAGTGCTGGCCAGTGGCAGCAGTCTCCGCTGCTTTCTCACTGTCCGTTTGGTGGCCCAGACAAGGTGCGTTTGCGCCTGCATCCTCACCCTGACCCTGGCGTCCATTTTGAGACAAAGACAGACTCTTGATTCCAGCTGCCACCTGTTCACACTCACTGTCCTTCTCCTGGACATCCTCTGCTGATTTCACACTCCAGTCCGATAAGGAGCTCTGCCGATGGCCATCTTGACTTTTCAGTTCTGTACCCATCCTCTGTGACGTATGTACAGATTTCCCCCTCTTTTCTGTTCAGTTGGATGGATAAAGGTACGTTCTACCAGTACAATGAAAAATCATAGCAGGCTGAATCATGCCAAGTCGTTTATCGTCCCGCGAAATGTCAGTATGGGATGTGAGTTAGTTTTTCACACGAAGGTACACTGACAGGGTCTGTACGCTGCTGTTGTTAGCCAGAGTTAAGATGAAACCACCGATGAGTGTTCTTCAATGACTATATGTCAAGATGTCAAGCTTGTTAGAACCACTGTCCTTTTATGCACAATGATACTAGCAAAGCGCTGCCAAGTTTCTGAGAACCACAGGTTAGTTACCTGCAAAGGAAAGAAAATGAGGATTGAAAAGAAAATGCACAAGACTACACAGAAATATTCTTATAAAAAGTCAAGCAATACTTTTTTTTATTTCCAGCATATGTGCTTAACGAAGAGCAACATCTCTGGGATTCCAATGAATATCACATGCAGTTAATAACAAAAGGGGAAAATCTTTTATTGTCTATGCCAATAAAAATAACAAAAACACATGCATAGCCTGTTGCACTTATTGTCACCAGCTCTTGCGAGAGCTTTTTCAGCCTTCTAAAACTACGGGATGAAGCTGAAAAAAAAATTCATTCATTCATTCATTTATGTACTAATGTATTCATTTATTTACTTTTTTTTTAACAGTGCCAAGAAGGTTTCTTTTCCAGTTGTATTGACTTGTTTAACTGTCTCTTAACCAGTTAACACAAATAATTCAACCGTCACAAAGCCAGACCTGTGATCCTGGAATTATGGGTTCGAACCTTCGCCAGGCCGTTTCTGTACAGGGGAATGTTTCCCTCGCAGTTAACATTAGTTCTGACTCCATTTCCCCAAAAGCCCTTCAAATGAGACTATGAACTGAGGTTCTATGTGTGAATGCACACATAAGATTTTGTGCACATGTAAAATCCCGTCACTAACTTTCAGAAGAGAAGGCCAGTTTGGCCGTTGGTATGGATGACGTATATTCACATTGCATGCTTCTTCTGCAAAAATCAAGGAACGAGCAAAAATGTGAGCGACTGATATTTGACTGAATGACATGGGAAATGAATGATCAGCGGCAGCAGGCAGCTCTTCATTTAGCTCTACCCAAGTACGCAGCCCGTTGTGTAAACGTGAGCTTGGATTATAAAGTGCTTACAGCTTGGACTTTAATAAGGATAGGTGCTATATTAAGTGTGATGATGATAAAGAAATGACAATACAAACTTCACAAGATATTACAGTTACAATGAAATTTGATGGAAAGCTGGGACAGGAAACCCAAATACCAACCTTTCTTATTATGACGTGGAACCAGGGAGCAAATCCGGATCAAGAACTGGATCCACGATCTATTTAACCTCAGTGGTCTGCACTCGCCTGAACACCTGCTATATATATGTTTTTGTTGTTGTCTTGTCATGCTTACTCCATGGCATTACACTACTGCCTGTCCTCCTAGCTCTCCCATGCATAGCTGTACCCAGCCTATGTTCTGCCATAGCCCCTGTACCAATGGTTGACAGGGAGCAATCAATATCAGATCATCATGAAGTCATCCTATCAGAAGAGATGCTGCACTGCTGCTGAGTCACTCTGATGGCGTTTAGCGTTGTCTGTTTTGATCCCATATATGCAGGACATCATCTATTAAGCCCTCCATTTACAATTACAATGGCTTTTAGTCACAGAACCATTGTGAGCTAGCACCCCACTCCCACTACAACGTCCTTCCAATGGGAGTCCTCAAGACTAATACACTGATAATTAAAAAAAAACCCACCAAACAAACATGAGAAGACGGTTTTGTTTGGTACTAACAGACAGGAAAAAAAACAACAACACACAAGGTGTATGTGGTGAAAACGATTTCAGCTGCCTTCTAGACAGAGGGACAGCTGGTGAAAAGTGTCACAAAAAACCTCTGAGATGAGCTGACTGCTTCTGAGAATTAATGCAACAGGTTTGGAGACGGAGTGACACCTGGTGATAATTACTACAACAGACAAGACATGGAATTGACACTTTGTGAGAATCCTTTGTGAGAATCATTGCAACAGACAGTGACCAACATTTAGTTACAATTATAACTACAGATAGGAATATAGGTTTCTGGATTCTGGATTCGACATTAGAAAAGTATTTAGACTCAGAATCAAACAGTCGCCCCACCAGGCCTCGCTGCCACAACAGCAACAGTGAGCTGAAGAAGACAGGGCGACCCTGTCGAAATATTCTCAAAGTAAGTTTTTGATTCCGAGTCTAAATACTTTTCTAATATAACTACAGACTGGAGATGGAATTGACAACAGGAGAGAATTATACCAACAGACTGGAGATGGAATTGACAACAGGAGAGAATTATCACTACAGACTGGAGATGGAATTGACAACAGGAGAGAATTATCACTACAGACTGTGAGATGGAGTTGACAACAGGAGAGAATTATAACAACAAACTGGAGATGGAGCTGACAACAGGAGAGAATTATAACAAGAGACAGTGACACTGTGTCAACAGTTGGTGAGAATTATTGCATCTGCCATTAAAACAAAGTGTAAAGTTTGCTGACACTATTGTAACAGACACTGAGAAGGAGTTGGCAGAAGTCAGGAATTATTTCAAGAGACCAAGTTGACAGAGAGAATTATCACCACATATTGTGTGGTAAGGTTGATAGCTGGTGAATTAATCCCAATCATACAAGACATCAGTGGACTGATTATCCTTGCTATGTCCATGACCTTTCGGTCAAGTTCATTCAATATGTTGTAAACATTGTAGAACATTTTGAGTGGTATGCATGTGTACAATTTCAATACAGTCAAACACTTTTCTAGGAAGTAAATACCAATCTGAAAAGAATTTCTCTGGATCTTGGATCATCAGCTGGAGGTACAGCCAACCTCAGAAATGTTTACCTCTTCCAGTAAATTAATGTTAATATTCCACAATGATTAATCATGGACAGCTTAGTCATGGAGGAAAATACAAGTGCAGTCAAACAGGTTTTTTTCTGTCATGATGAAAATGATTTGCAGAGTTTTAAAAATAAAAGTCCGCCCATCTGTTTTAATAAATAAGTGTTAAAATATTTGATCTTTCAGTGACAGTATAAATGGTCTACTTTCTTGTGGAGAGAACAGTTAGTCGCATGTGGATTTAACAGAACTTCCACTCTAATTAGTGACTGAAAACCATGCACAAACGGTTAGTAGATTAAAACTATTGTTCACATTTGCAGACTAGACTATTCCCAGTGTGACTCATCTTTGATCAAGATAATTCTGGTTGCTCTAAGTTTTGAGAACCCTAAACAACACAACAGCTACTGTGTTCACTAAAATGATAATGCGTGCGTGCGTGCATGTGTGTGTGTGTGAGTGCGTATACAAAATCAAGTAGGATGAAAAAAAACATACAAATTAACAAAACTCTGGCAAATGTTTTTTTTTTTCCATTGTCCCATTTTTTTTCAACACCTCATCATTTTCCCTCATAGGTTTCAGCACATTTTCATTGTTGAAAGCATTTTTGTAAATGTTCTTGAACTTATAAATATTGATTGAGAAGTGTTTTGCATGTGGATTTCTCTTTTGAAAAAAGTAACAACAAACACAAACAAAACCTTGGAAACATAAAGAAAAGCCTAGAAAGTAATTGGAAACAATCTAATTCCACTTTAATTGAAGGGTTGTCTTAAAATTGTGTGTGTAAAGTGTGGTTTCTTTTCCTAAATGATAACCTTATCACAAACTTTTTGAAAATCTGATTGATCCAGTTGCTAGGATTTCCACTCAGACACAGACACACATACGTGTGTGTGTGTGTGTGTGTGTGTGTGTGTGGTGTGTGTGTGTGTGTGTGTGTGTGTGTGTGTGTGTGTGTGCATGTGTGTGTGCGTGCGTGTGTTTGAAAATCAGAGTAACCTACTTATGGGGATTCACACACACACACACACACACACACACACACACACACACTTACACTTTAAACATGAACTCAAGTACACTCAGATTATCCAGTCGTCCAGTGGGATGGTGGAGAGGCGAACAGTACTTTGCACTAATACCAGATTTGCAAATTCACATCAGTGAAGAATGATAAGACATGTGTCTTAAATTCTGTTTGGAATATACACGATATAATAAATAATACACCTACTTTCTTTTTGATCAGGTAATACTGATAAGCAACCCTACTTTCAGTTTGAAGAATCAATACAATTCCTCTCTTTCATTTCTCTTCTTCCTCTCTACCATGCATGCACATGCATACACACACACACACACACACATACATGCCCCCTACACACACACACACACACACACACACACACACATATACACACACCACATCTAATATCACGAATAGTGGATAGACCTTAAATGAAGGACACACACACACACACACACACACACACCACACCACACCACACCACACCACACGCACACTTACAGCTTTCTCTGACACATATATATATATTTTTTAAGCCTACTTTCTTTTTGATCAGGTAATACCAGCAAACAATCCAACTTTCAGTTTTAAAAGTTCACACTGATGCAATTCTAAATCAATCTCTCTCTCTTTCTCCCTCCTTTTCAGGGTAAGAAGAGGATGGAGATAGAGAAGGAAGAACTGGACTGGGGTGGTTGTGTCAATTTTTATCTTTGACTACAATAGAATAGTTTAAAATGTTTCAATGCCTTAACCTATCCTCTCTCTGAGTTTTCACTTCATTGTTATTGATTTTCTTACATCTGCAGAGCATGAACACATAACTTGGGAAATCCAGATGATCTAATAGGACAAACAACTGTTGTACTATAAATATGCATAGAATCAGGAATAGAATACAAACTTTTACAACATATGGGCAGTTTCAAGGTATTAAGGGAAACCTGTAACTGTCAAACTTGTAAGCTTTGAAGTCACGCAATTTCAGTATTGGCAGACGTGATGAAATAAAGTTGATATTTTTTAAAATCTGTGTTCTTGATGATATATTATGATACAGCAATATTACTATCCACGCTCTATGATGATTAAGAAAAGTGAACAAAGTCAAAATAATATGTAAATGTCACAAAAAATGAGAAGGGATCTAATTCCAGCGACATTTGCTTATTATTTTGATTACCTTTACTTTTCAGAATAGACATTTCTCATGTTGACTGCTGTCTGAGAAGTATTGCTTTGAGCGGTTTTTTTATGTCAGTTTTTTAAAATTTTTTATAAGGTCTGAAAAATACATATATTTGTAGAAAATTTATTTGTGTGCTTTGTACTGTGCATTAAAACTCTATCACTTTACCTTGTTTTGAGTGCCCATGTGTATTTTGCACACTACAGTAAACCTGTTTCTTGGAAACCAAACTGGTTTGGCATCATTGTGTTCTCCACGATGGAACTGAAGGATAGTGAGAGCTGATACATCTCTTTGAATAGATGTAAACTGATGGCACAGAACTCATTTGACTATTGTATACATGACATGGAGCGGGATGCTGCTGGTCTGCTGCTTGGCTGCTGTCTTCACAGCAGTGTCTGAAAAGGGATGATCTTTCTGACTTTGACATAATGACAATCAAACCTATGACCTCCAGCTGGGAATCCTCGACGGCGACCACGGCACCACAGTGACTGGTACCAGGTAGCACTTTCTGGCATTAGATCTCATACCCCAGATGTCCACCCACGCCTCAAGTTGTTCCAAGTCCTGCTGCAGAGAAACATGGTCTTCAAAAATGTTGACCTCTTTGATACAGAAGACCATCATCAGCAGAAAGTCAGACCTGAAGGAAAATACTGTGAGGTAGACCATTGGTGTGTCACAGGAAAAGGTGGGGTTCAAGAACTGTGCCTAGGGTATCCCAAGTCCATGCTCAACAGTCCAGAAATGGCTCCTTCAAAGACGACACACGTGGTTCTCTTAAGAGGAAGCAATCAGATCAGGTATAGAGGGATTCTCTTATTTTATGACTTATTTTATTGAACAGGTTGTGAAGCACAGTGTAAGAAGTGTTGGGAATATCTACAATTGCTATATCCACCTGGTTCCCTTTGTCACAGGAAGTAATGATCCTGAGCTGTGATCAGTGACTGCATGTCAGGAAAGTTTAAAGGTCAAAGATCCCGTTGCCTAATGGTCATCAAGGCAGTCTACTGTCAGAGGGCACAGAATGATGGAAGGCATGTCTGACTGTCCTCGTGGCTTGAGCTCACAACCATCAGTTCTGCAGGCAAACAGTCTTAACTATTTGGATACAGCCCCTCTGTATTTCAGAAGCCAGAATGAAAATCATTATTTACACACGTGAGCTTGTTCTGCATCTCAAGATTGTCGAGAAGATGGCAGCAAAGCCATCCACTTCTTCTCCGGTTCTCTTTTTCTCTAAATGCACCCCCCCCCCCTCCCCGACACACACACACACCTCCTGACAGCCCCCCCCTTCTCATACCACACCCCCCTCCTCCACATTGTTTTCCCCCATCTTGTCTGTGTCTTTCTCCCTTCCCTCCCCCCTCTTTCCCCTCACTGGTCATCACCTTCCCCCTTCTCCATTACATCTATTCCCCCCCCCCCCCCTTCTTCTTCTCCCTACTATCTTGCTCCCCTCCCCCTTCTTCTCCCCTCCTCGCTTCAACCTTCCCCCCCCCATCCCCACCCCCTTCTTTTTTTCTCTTTGTTTCCACGTACATGACCTTCCCCACCACCTGCCTTATGCTTCCTTTTCAAATCATTAGCTGCTTCTGGAATGTTTACAAACAGGATAAAAAAAACATTATGAGGATACTTAATAATGGTCGATAGTGCTTGGTGAGTGACCATATAACGCTGTTTGTGTCATAGGCATGGTTTCAGAAATTTCATGATTCCACCACTTCAATTATCCAGATTGTTTTCATCACTGTTGTTGTTTTAATCATTCTAATACCATTTTTTCCCCACTCAATGTCAGAATATTATGATTTGATAATATTTTTTAGAAACGCTCTGTGTGAGTGTGTGTGTGTGTGTGTGTGTGTGTGTGTGTGTGTGTGTGTGTGTGTGTGCATGCATGCATGTGTGCAGGTGCACGAGCCCGTGTGTGTGTGTGTGTGTTTGTGTGTGTGTATGTGTGCATCTGTATGACTTTGGATGTGTGTGTGTGTGGTAAACCTTTAATTCTCAGTCATTTTCAGCAAGGTACAGGTAAAAAATTGATCCATTTCCACCCTGAGAAGCCTTGATGATCATAATAAGAACATTTAATCACTTTAGTAAACAGTTGATGTATGAACAGCGAGTGTATTGTTTCTTTAATTTGACAAGGTTTGGTTTTACCACATATGATCCACTTCATCACCAGCACCAACATTTACTGGTTATTTTCTTGTCTGCAGCTTTTCAGCTATGCCCATCTAGGAGAACATCTTCAACCAGGCCAAACCAGATCTAACCATACTGGCTTAATTTGCTAATGTGAAATGAGGAAAGATTAAATCTACTTAACGTGCCCTGCTTTGAACATGCCCTATATTGATATGGTAACAGTCAAGCACCTAGTCTGATAAGGCAATCGATGGGGCTGTGGGTGGATATGGTCGTGGAAGAAGTAGACACAAAATGTGGCCAAGAGCTATGGTTCGATGAAAAAAAAAAAAAAAAAAAGCAAACCAG
>CM065716.1:88269794-88352294 GCA_033310375.1 Conus canariensis
CTCTGATTCATTTGAGCGTTTAGTTGCCAACACAGTCGTGCTTTACCCGGCCCCTTGCTTCATATGCATGTGTGCTAGGAGTATTTCAGCAATGCCAAGATGGCATCTGGCATCTAAGTAAAAACAGATGTACCTGTGAGACTGATTAGAGTGACAATGACACCGGCAAAAGTTGTTTATGATGGAGGGAGGTGTTACAAAGTGTCTAAGGGAAAAACACAGAAAACTGTCCGGTGCTATATGTATATGTAAAGGTCATCAACGAGCTTGTACAGAAAACTGCAGAAAAGCATCCAGTCCAATATGTGTGTACAGGTGATCAAATGCTGGTATTTTGTCAACGTAATTGAAGTAAAGACTGCCACCTAAATCGCAACATCATTAGTAAAAGTGTAAAAAATTCTGATGACGACCTTTTCGTTCTGGGAAAACTAGTATAGAGCGCTTTGGGATGTTCAGATCTGTTGCAAATCAAGGACATTTTGTTGTAGAAACTGGTGAGTGGAAAAAAGTTCCCAAGTTTCAGCCAGTTTCAGTGTCTCATCTGAAAATGCAAAAGATTAGGACATGTCTTGTAGCACAAGGAAAATCAATCGGATGTTTTGGGTGCTTGTGAAAAAAGTGTCAGGATGGTCTGGAAAGAAGAGTGCTTTTTTACTACATGGGTACAGTTTAATTTCAAAGAAAACAAACCAACAAACAAAAATGACACTGCAGATTTTTACTGGCAAAGTTTACAGAGCTGAAATGAACTCATTCATTGTAATACCTTTGTAACTTTTTACTGTCAGATCTGAAACGTGAAAGAACCTCATCTCTTGTGACTGGCTTGATCAGTTAGTATGGGCTGGACTTCCAATTTGTGGCTGCAGTGCACAGCTGGTGACTATTGTCTTTACCCTGTCATGTGATCACAGAGAAGTCGTGGTTTACTTCACTTCCACCTTTCCAGAGCAGTGAAAAAAATGAGCATGCACTGCCCCAGCAAAAATTTCATTTAATTTCTTTGGCAGCATTGTTTGGAATAGACCGTCAGATTTAGTTGTCTTGAACTGAAACTCGTTTCACACAACTAAAGTGAACACCTTAAATGAGTGATTAGTTTTATACATGCTGGCTTTAAATCATTTCTGAGGAATGTGTAAGTCCATGAAAGCAGATAATTTCTTGTAATGTATAATTTCTTGTAATGTGAAAGATCGTTTTGCATGCTGTACCGCTTCGATTGAAAATGTCTGTGTCAGTTTTGAGAGCAGTCAGTGCAGTGTTCCATAACCAACATTCAGATGAATTCCTGCTGTTTTCATGAAAATAGTCTTATATCAAGTGAAATGTACTCCCAGCTGTAAACTAGGGGTACATTGATCTGTTATATATGATTTAGCATGCTGTTTGTTTTCCATCTTTACCAGTGATTCAGCGAGTGGTGCAGAAGTCTCCTCTGCTGCTGAAGGAAAAGATGATCGACGTGCAGATGTCCTCCACTACCCCCCCGCCACCCAAACCGCAGATCAGAACTGTGGAGATCCGCGGTCTGAAGGCAGAAGAGGAGACAGAGTTGTGCATGTACTACTTTGAGAACCCGCAGAAAGGCGGCGGAGATGTTGAATGTTATGAATGGAACGACCAAGAGAAGGTTTTCTTTATCACATTCTCAGACCCTGAGGGTAAGTTTGGTTCTGTTGTTAAATAAAAGTTATCCTTCTTGCATGGTGTGAAAGTGTTCTTGAAAAGAAGAAGTCAGTTCAGTTAAATTAAAAGCATGTTGCATGAATCTAGTCATTCACAGCTGAAGTACACACAAAAGCAGGTGTCTTGTGACTGTTCATGAACGATGTTAAGATTGTAATGTAGATTTTGTTTCAACAAAAGCCATAGATTCTACTGGGGTAAATCTTTATATTTACAGCATTTGATTTGTTCCAGCTAAGCTATTCCAACGTAAGCAGTTCACTGGAATAGAAACATCTTTTCAACTTGTACTTATCGAGAGCAATCTTCTAGCTGTCTTCCCATGAAATTCAAGTCAAACAATATTCCTGCACACTTAGTAGAATGCATGAGCCAGTGGTAACAGTTAGCTTCATATAGGTAATTTCATTTAGCACAAAAATTCAAAACCTTGGACCGCATATGCGGTCCTTTGTAAAGAAGCGTTGTACATGGTAGAACAGGATACAAGGTCTTTAAAGAGAATTATCGGTCTGATTGAATGTCAAAAAGTTGGGTAGTTGTCATGCTTGGTTGGCTGGTTGTGTGCTGCCATTGAATGGTCCTGTAATGGGGGAAATGTGTCTGTGGTTGGGATGACAGTGGCGAAAGCTGTGGCTTCCAAAGGACACACGGTGGGAAGCAAGGTCCTGGAAGTCAGCCTGTACTCGCCACCAGCAGAGAAGCCAGAGGACAGCCAGCCACAGTGCACTGTGGAGGTGCGAAGCGTTGACCCAGCCAAAACAGAGCTGTATGAAATGTACTTCACCAACCCCAAGAAGGGAGGCGGCACCATCGTCGATCTGAAACTGAGCGACGATCAAACTGTGATGTACATCACATTTGAAACACCAGAAGGTAATTTTTGCCCCCCCACCTTCCCCCCACTCTCAGCGTGTGAGCATTTTCAGTCGAATGTAACTGTTCAGTGTTCTTGATTGCCTCTGTTGTTCACGTCAGATGTGTTCCCAAGGTAGATTCACAGTTAAGCTTTTTTTTTTCTTCCTTTTTGAGAGGAATAAGAGCATGTGGTAAAAGTGCACGAGTGCTAATTGTAACTATGGTTTTGGTAAAAAGTAGACATGCAGTGCCTGCCATGTCTCCTTCTGTATCTTGGGCATGGTATATAGAAATATTTCACTGGGCTACACATTCATAGTTTAATTAAGGATCAAACCAGAAATACAAGCACTTGGTTTCCCTTACTCACAGAAGACAAGAGTACAGAGGAGTCCTGTTCACGTGAGACTTGATGAGATGATGGCCTGGTTTATGCGATGGAATTTTGCTCGTCCAAGGCTCAACCACTCTGTTGGTTTGGCCTGTGACAATTTAACGTCAGTTGCTCTTGGTGGATTGCCAGTCCTGGGGGTGCAGTAGGACAGATCTAAGTGTGGCTGTGTAGAGGGAGGCTGCAGCGAACTGCGTCAGAGCAATGCCACTAGGGGGCCATGGATGATGAGGCTGCAAACATGGCTTTTTTTAGCACAACAATCAGATGAAAAAAGATTCCAGTTACCGTAAAGTTTGGTCTATTGAGCGCACCTGTATATAAGCCCAACTACTAAAATGTTTTTTAAATCTGAACTTTTTTCACAAATAAGCCACACTGGTTTATAAGCCGCAGATATATACGACAAAAATAAAGTTCATAATCTTAGGATTATCACATTTATTCAGTGTCATCAGTGTCCTGTCCACTGAATCCGCTGAAGTCTTCTTCTTCGGTATTGGAGTTGAAGAAAGAAAAGGAATTTTTCTTCTTTTTTTTTTTTTGGTAAAGTCAGGCAGCCGGTTCGTGGAAACCCCCTATTCTGTGGCAAAATAATCCGAGTGTTGATTGTGGCCACATAACAGAAGAAGAAGAAGGAGAGAAATAGTAGTGCTTCCTCCGCCATCTTGTCACTGACTTCAGCCTCGTTTTCACTGTCGTTTTCCTCTTGAGGCAAGGTGAAGGTCACTGCTGCTCCGTTGCTTGCACTGTCGTCTGCCTTAGCACACTGTCCAGCCTTGCGAAAACCATTGATAATGGTCTGAATGCTTCAATGTGTGTGGCTTTGATTTAAAATTGTGAGCGGTTAACACAATATGGTGAGTTACAGAGAAGCTAAGAATAGACGAGGGTGTGATGCTCCTGGAATCGGAAAAATCCGCAAATAAGCCGCATCGTTGTTTAACCCGTTCACTGCCTGAAAATGTTACAAACAAAGGCTTTCCCAGTGCCAGGGAAATCTAATGATTTGGGGGTAATAATTAAAAAAAAATTCTAGCTCAGAAACTACAAAAGATATAAAAATGAAATATATATGATTTTTGAAGGAAATTGAATGAAGATTTTGAATCTGGGCTTCTTTTGTTTTAATTTTGATAATGAAAAAAAATTAAAAAAATATTTAGGCATTTAGATTTGGATAGATTTTTTTGCACGATCAAAAACATATGTATTTACCATTACAGCTTCACATCCAAAAAAGAACACAAAGCAAAAAAGTTGAAAATAAAGTTTGTATTGTAACACTACACCTGTAAATAAAGTAAAACAGTTTAGAAGTCTATCAAGACGCTCACACTCTATGCAGACAGGTCAGTCCACGACCACGCCCCCCTCCCCCCACCACGCCCCCTTGCTGGACTTCAACCCTCTCTTTCACTCCTCCTCTTCCCCTACCTTTCCCTCTGCCCCGTGTCACGCCGCGAGCAGGCCACGCTCCCCTCTCGTGCTGACTATGACATCACTGGCCACTGGAACACAGTGCAGAGTACACACTAGGCTAGCTCGTTCGACGCTGGCAAGCCGTCAGCTGAACACACACTGAGGTCACACTGCCCGACTCAGTAACTGACGAATATGGTCGGCAATTCCATCACTATCATCATCTCACCTTCATGCTCGAGTAAGTCGTTGAATAAAAGATTATTGTCTTTGTCAAAAATGATTAGCAGAGCCTGCTCAGCTGTGTAAATACGTTGATTTGGTCGCTACGCTTGTCGAAGGTTGCGCCGCCATCTTTGCAAGCGAGACGAAGTGCTGGCTGGTCATCCAGTCAGTGATGAGAATAAATGGTCTTTCCCCTCACGTGTGGTCATTTGCATATCATTTTAATACTACAGACATATAAGGCTTACTACACACACTCTATTTAAGTCCGTTAATAGAAATAGTAACGAATGAAAATTCAAGAAAAATGCATGACGTCAGTGGACGGCCCATAGGCACTGGGAAAGCATTTTTACTTTGGCGTCAGCTGATGGCTTATAGGCACTCTTCGGGTTAAGCCGCAGGGTTTAAAGCTGGGGAAAAAAGTCGTGGCTTGTAGACCGAACTTTACGGTATTTTTTGCCCCTTATTTTTGTATGAAACACAAGAACTGCTCTGTCAGTATTGGCATTCGGATATCATGTTGGTTAGTTTTTTTTTCTCAGTTTTGGCCTCTTTTTTTTATGATCGGTCACAGACTTAAAGGATTTTAGGTAAAGTGTTCACCAAGGACAGTCACTGAAAATTGCCAAGCACATGACAATCTTCATTGATACAAGGTATCAGGAGGTCGTGAAGGGGTGGGGGGGAGTTTATGGTGATCTTAGTACTAGTCAAATGTGATACTGCTCGTAATTAGTGTGTGTCGAAATCAGTAGTAGCGAGCTGGAAGTTGAACACTGAGACTTTACAGTCATGAGTTAGCTCTACCCTTTGGTCATTGATTATGAAGCAGATCCTTCTTCCTTGCGCTGAACCCTACGAAGTGATCTGAAGCAATCAAAGCTAAGTGAATTTTCATTGTTTTATTCGTTAATGTCTCACCTGATGAAGACCTAAGAGGTCGAAACTAGTTGTGTTTCGTCTTGTGACTCGTTTGTCCACGTTCTCTGGGCGGTTCGCTAACATTTATTTAAGATTTGTTTAGATTTCCGCCTGCAGTCCTCTCGCTTTGCAACTAGATCTATAAATGAAATAAGCATGAACCTTTTCACTGTAGATTGCCTTTATCAGATCACTACCATTCAGCCCGATGCTGCATAATGTGGGTGATCCTCTGTCTTGTTTCCACACAGGTTCTTGGGAAGCTTCTCACACAAAGATGCAGTATTTGAGGGTAACAGTTGTTACAGAAGTGGGTGCCATTTGCATAGGGTTTCGATTCACCTTCAAAAAGTTTTGAAATAATTATTCTGAGCTGGTATCAGATGTGACTCTGAATAACGGTGATAGAAGATAGTCCACTGTTGTGGATTGCTTAGCGCCTGCGGATATAACTGGGTCGAAAACAACAGTTCAGAAAGCACATAGGCTGAACAGATCTCCACTTTCTTGAAACTTCAGCAGCTATGTGCGAGATGACTAAGATCTGGAAAACTGGCATCAAAGTTGTGGATGATTTCGGGATTTTTCGGATTTGACCACAATGGTCACTTTCAAGCATAGCAACACATATACAAACAGACACACGTGTAACAAACCACATGTAGTAATAGATTTTTTTAACAAAATTTGGTGTGACGTAGATTTCTTGCGGTGGCAATTTGAAAACAAGTGAATAGGTGTGAAAAGTGAAATTTAAATTGGTTTTGTAGAATAGAAATTGTAGCTTGTAGTTGCAGTGAGAATGTTAGGTTAAAAGAAAAGTAGTTAAAGAGTTGCACGTAGACACACGTACACACACACACACACACACACACACACACACACACACACACACACACACACACACACGTCACATCCTAGCTTTGTATCGTAGGTAGAGCTGTTAAAACAGAAAAAAGGGCTCAGGTGTGTATGCTGTCATCATCTCTTGCCATGTTAGCTGTCTTGCATTTAAATATTATTTGTTCCAATTCAGATTTACATCACATGTTTTGTTTAGCTTGAACAAACATTATTTGTTCCAACTCAGATTTGAGATCTTTTTTGTTAACTAAGAGTGATAGGTTAGCATGAGAAAATTTCTCTTGTACTCAGAGCCTTGAATTAGATGGACTGCACTCTATATTCTTTTTTTTTTTTTAATCTGCTTTAGTTTACTTCTTCTGATGCTGTGAATGCTAAGCCTCTACCACTATTACTGTGACAGAGTATAAATACATGCATGTGTGTGTGAGTGTGAGTATGTGTGTGTGTGTGTGTGTATGCGTCTGTGTGCATGTGTTTTCTGTGTGTGTGTGTGTGTGTGTGTGTGTGTGTGTGTGTGTGTGTGTGTGTGTGTTTATGTACACCTGCCTGTATGTGTGCAGTTGCTCAGCGTGTTGCGGAAATGTCCCACAAGGTCGGAGGTCGACAGCTGGAGGTTATTGTAGCCCCAGTGGAGGAGGAGCCGACCCCTTCTTGCACCATCCTTGTGCAGGGCTATAACCCTGGGCATGAAGAGCTCTGTCTCTATTACTTTGAAAACCCGAGACATGGAGGTGGCGACATCGTTCACTCTGTCGTAGACGAAGATCAGAAGTACATTCTTATGACCTTTGAAAATCCAGAAGGTAATCATCCTCAGGGTTGATGAAAAATGGGAATCTGCTTAAATTGTACTGTTGTCTTGCCAGAAAAGGAAATGATCTAAAAAAAAAGAAATAAGACTAGTTAAAATGCAATTCCTGGTTGTTTTACTCATTACATCCCTTTACTAGTGGCTTTGGGTGACCGTTTTTGTTGTTTTGTTTTGTTTTGGTTTTTTCAAATATTTCTGCTCTGGTGACGGAGATGGAATGCTTTTTCTGGTATTTCTGTTTGCCACCTGGGTTCTGAAAAGTGATCAAACAACAAGTCCAGCCCTGATGTAAGCTTCGTAGTTGAGTAGACTGTAAACAACAGCAAAAGCACTTGATGGATTGGCAGTAAGAAATGTACCTCAGTTTCTAGTTTTTGCTCTCCCTGAGATCATGTTAAAGTGTTCCCAGTGCATCTTTTCCTGCTGTGGTATGAGTGACTACAAGATGCATGAGCACTCTGTGTAGGAAACCCATACTAGTAAGTGAAGTTGGACACCGCAGATCTTGTTTCCTGCCTGGTGAATTTCTTGACATTTTCTGAAATAGTAGATGTTGCCGAGTCATTTTCATGCAAGTGGCTCACCTGTTTGTTTCTTTCTTAACTGCACTTTGTTTCCTTGGAATTGTTAAGTTTGTCTGCGTATCACTAGTATCAGTTGCTCTCTCTCTCTCTCTCTCTCTCTCTCTCTCTCTCTGTCTCTCTGTCTCTCTGTCTCCCTCTGTCTCTTTCTTGCTTGCTTTCACAAATATGTTATAGAATCTTGTCCAGGAAGAGAGGAGGAAAGGGAGGAAAGGGAGAGAGAGAGATTGGTGTGGACCAGGAAGACCATAGCAAGAATTGTGTCATTTCAGTGGCTCAAGATGTGGTTGCTAGGCAACACAGAGTCAGTGGTTGTGAGTTGGACGTGTCGCTACACACACCAAAGAAAGCATCGACGAAGCGTCAGAAGTCTCAAGAACCCCCTCAAGAAGAAGAGCAGGCAGCAGCACCACTACGCACAGTGGTGGTTTCTGCGGGACAGCGCCCTCTGGAAAGTGAAGACACCTACATTCTGTACTTTGAAAGCCCACGCTACGGAGGCGGAGATGTGGAGAGGGTGGAGTTTGACCAAGAGAAACGGCTTGTATACATCACATTTGTAGATCCGGCAGGTGAATATGTGTGAGTGGTTGGTGCTCATGTTTTTTTTTCTGCAAAGAGAGAGAGAGAGAAGGAGGGATGCAGAGAATATGATGAAGAGTGAGTATCGTACTGTGAGCTGCTGCTGATGGTAACAGCTGCACGAATGGTGGGATATGAAATGGTCATGTACCTGCGTGTGTGTGTGTGTGTGTGTGTGTGTGTGTGTGTGTGTGCAAGCATGCATGCATGCATGTGTACATGTTTTTGTTGTGCTTATATGTCCAAACAAATGCCTTATCCACACTTGACGTAGAACATCATATTATTAGGATCGTCAACACTCACACACACACACACACACACACACACACACACACACACACACACACACACACACATACACACACACACACTGTGTGCAGTTTGGTACAAACATAGTAATCAAAAGGTCACAGACATAAGATGTGAAGTAATCTTACCAGCTCATTTTAAGCAGAAAGATACAGATGCAAATCACAGGCACGTGACATTATCACACAACTACTACAGATTGTGTTCTGGATTAGTACCAAGCAAAAAGGCTGTGGAAAATTAATTAATAGGCTTTACCTGAAGTCTGAATGGTATTTAAGGCCCACCAAAACTATTAAAAGAAGCTGATACATCATCAAAAAAAAAAAGAGAGCCGACTTCTTTTTCTGTGAAATGTCCTCCGTATCACTGAATGAAAATTTTGCTGATTCAAAGTCAGACAAATCAGTAGTAGAGTGAACTGATGACACAATGCCACCATGACACTTGACTCTGCATGCCAGTTTCAAATCCAAATGCTCAATTTGGTATTTAATTGGTGTTTGAATTGTAGAAAAAAGTTGTTGATAATTTATGGTCCTGCTGCAATTATAACAGAAAAAAGGGAAGAAAATTGATGGGGGAGGGAGGAGGGGAGGGAACTGTGCTAAGAGTGAAAGTCAAGCTCTGGATTGGAAGTCAGTCTTACTGTGAAGTGGACTTGCGCTTCCTTTCAAAGTAGGAGAATTCTTGCTTCCTTAACAAGGTGTCCAAGCAAAGCGGTGCAAATTGAGCGGTATCATGCAGTTGAGGAATACACAGTTGATGCGGTGCAACAGAGCTAACACATTAAAAGTTAGGATGAAGTGAAAGGCTTGAGGAGAGATCTAAGGAACAGTTAATGATTGGGTGTGCAAATGGTTGGGATTTTTCTCCAATTTTTTTTTAGTTTTCAGGAAGACAGTAATAGGGAGAGACAGGGAAAATTTGATGAAAAGTGAATATGAAGGGAGTGGTTGGGTTTTTTTTTTTTTTTTTTTTGAAGAAGGAAGACAGAGAACGAGAGAGAGAGAGAGAGTCTGACAAAAGAGGAGGCTTTTGTTTTCTAAGTAAGAGGTATAAGGAAGAGGTCAAGAATAATTATATGATTTGACAGAAACGCTTCAATGTGTACAAGTGTGTGGATGCTGGGTCTGATGCCTTTGTGTGGAAGGGTAAGTGTGAATCTGTGTATAACTGAGTGTAAGCATGTGTTTATGTGAGTATGGATGCATGTATGAATCTGTCTGTTTAACCATCTGTCTTGTCTGTTTATCTAGTTATCTATTCATTGGCGGTTACATGTCTTTGATCTTCGAATCATTCCAGAACTCTCATGACTCGATCATGTCTTCCAGTCGCAGAAAGAATGGCAGGAAAGCAGCATAGAATCACAGGCCATATGGTGGAGGCCAGGCTGTACGTCCCACCCAAACCCAGACCCACCTACCCGAATAAGCTCGTGTTCCAGAACGTGGCGGACACTACCACCCGCGACTGTCTGAGCATGTACCTGGAGAAGATTTCAGGGCAAGAGCTTCAGGAGGTGCTGTACGGGGAGGAAGGGGGCACTGTCCTGGTGACATTTCCCAAGGAACCAGGTTTGTGTGGGCGTTCTGGCATTTGTGTATTTTGTGGGGGTCTTGCGGCATTGTTTGCTGGATTCTCTCTCTCTCTCTCTCTCTCTCTCTCTCTCTCTCTGTCTCTGTCTCTCTTTCTCTGTGTCCTCTCGTCTTCTGTGCCTCTCCCTGTCTCCTCTCTGTCTCTGTCTGTCTCTCTGTCTGTTTCTGTCTCTCTCTGTCTCTCTCTCTCTCTCTCTGTCTTTTTCTGTTGAAATCCAATTTTCTGTCCCCTGGTCAGTGGCTGAGCAGTCTTAGGCCACCTTTGCCTGTGCAGCAGAAGTTCACAGTTTTGGGTCCTCTTGGGGTCACCCTGCGGAGGAACCCTGTGCGGCTGCTGGGATACTTCACAGATGTGTTGTAGTATCAGTTCTGATTACGTGTATCTTTCTTTAAAAAAAAAAAAAAAAAATTATATGTTCATTCTTTTAGTTTTAGATTCAACAGTTCTTTTGATGAGTGAGAAGACTTCTTACTGATGGCAGTAAGTTATTTTTTTGGTTTAGTTTGGGGGTTTTTGTGTGCATGTTTATGTATATGTTTTTAAGGGCTCAGCAGGATGTGTGTTTCTTATTCAGTGTGAGTTTGAAAATGTTTGTTCTTTTTGTGTTGACCCTGAACAGTCCTCTTGCAAAGTGATAGCCTTGGTGCTTGATGGCCGAGTTCTTTATTTCATTCAGATATTTGTTTTATCGACTTACTTTGCATTTGAGAACGAGAGCTTCAAATGGATTCTCAGTGTGATGAACAACTGCATTAAGGCATGTGTCAGCACACTGGCTAACATGGTTTTCAGATGCCACAGAGTTGCCTTGTTCTGGCATATGTCTGGCTGTGACTTCATGTCCAGGACTGTCCTACAGGGTACCATGCATCACAAACGGTGCATGTACATGAGAGAAGAGACGCACAGCAGAAGCTGAGAGAAAGCGAGCTGTGCGCAAGGCCAGAGCTACCTCCACCTCCACTTTAGCACCCACCCACATGTGTCCCACATGTGGGCGTTCCTTCCGGGCCCAGATCGGCCTCACCAGCCAGCAGCGGACCCACACTCAGCAGTCTTCCATCTGAGATTGAAGTCATAGTCATCTTTGAAATCAAAGGACGAACAACAACAACCATGCAAGGGTGGACGTTTAAGAGAAGACCTATGATGAATAACACAAAGGACTGTACTGATTGCATCTCTGTTGTGTAGTGCATGATCGAGGATAGAGGGCTGTGGAAATCCTGTGTTGCTGAATCATTTGTCTCAGCAGCTCTAAAACTTACTGACATGAGACATTAGCTGATAATTATATTTATTTGTTCATTCATTTATTTCGTACTTGATATCATTCATACATCTTCAGTGGCATTGTTTCTGTGCTGCTCTTTCCGACAACCAATACATAGCCACACTTGGGAGTTCCTGTGGTATCCTAGCACCAGGTGCCAACAATAAGAGGCCATCTTGAGGTCACCTGGCAGAGAAGATACTGCAGTGTTGCTGAGTCACTTTGGTGGTTGTGCTCAGTGGAGCGCTGATCCAACATTTGCAGAAACCACCCACTAATCCCCTCATTCATAACTCTAATTGCCTAGTCATTATCATGATTATGTAAAACATTTATATGTGTGATCAGTTGATTGCCATAGGTGTTTACAGTCAACAACCACATACACTAAACTTCAGAGCAAGTAAGCAAGAAAGTTCCATGTCGCAGAGCTTATCACTAGGAGGACTCCACCATTCTCATCCAGTGACTGTCCCCATGGTCTTGCTGATACCACGACTGAAACATAAATTTGCTACAGTCATGGATGTAAGAGAGGAAATCCAAATATACATCAGCATAAGTGCAGAGCAAGGGTGCCTCTCAGTTTGTTACTTTTTGAAAAAAATCAGTGATGATCATTGAAGATAGGAATCATGAAGATGATACTATGGATTCCATTCAGGTAGAGTCGGCACGACATGGTGTTTTTTGGGTTTTTTTTTTTTTGTACACTCCATGCTTTGTTTGATCAAAAATCCTGATGTCAAACTGGCCAGAAAGATACAGACACCCACGGTGTTGGTCAGGAAATATGGGCCACACTGTCAATGACGCACCTATGAAGTGGATGATATTTTACTGTCTGTTGAGGTCTTCTTGTTTGAGCTCATTGCACCTGCAGCTTTAGGTATGAGCTTGCTGTTGGTGGAAAAACCTAGCAGAGAAATGTCTCTGATGGGGGCTAGTACCTAGTATCTTCCAGCTCGTAGCAAGCAATGTTTGACCGCTATAAACAAATGTATTTTTCTGTGTTTCCCTTTGTTTCTTTGTTGTTATTGTTTCTTCTTCTTCTTTTTTTTTTTAGCCACAGGCATTGACGGCTTTTATTTCTTTTCTTTTATTGTATGCCAAGTCATCAAGCTGATGGTCTGCATCACTTATCTGTGTTTATCAGTCAGCTGCAATTGAAGGTAGATGACAGATTTATCAGTGCCAGACCACGGTTGCAGATTTTCAACAGATCCTCCAGGGAACCCAGAAGAGGCCCTTAGAGCAGCGGTTCCTGACTGTGTCCAAAGTGCCCATCTCCAACTGCGTGGTGGTGGAGAACATGAACAGTCAGACCACAGAGGACACGGTGCGGTTCTACTTTGAGAACAAGCGTAGCCAAGGAGGGCTTGTGGAGAAAGTGGAAATGGTGCCGGAGGAGAACAAGTGTTTTGTGTACTTTGAGGATCATGAAGGTAGATGTTGTGTCTTGTTATGTGTGTGCTTTAACAAGTGTTTTGTGTACTTTGAGAATCATGAAGGTAGATGTCTGTCTGTTCTGTGTGTGCTTTAACAAGTGTTTTTGTACTTTGAGAATCATGAAGGTAGATGTCTTGTCTTGTTCTGTGTGTGCTTAACAAGTGTTTTGTGTACTTTGAGATCATGAAGTAGATGTCTTGTTCTTTTATGTGCATGCTTTAACAAGTGTTTTGTGTACTTTGAGAATCATGAAGGTAGATGTCTTGTCTTGTTATGTGCATGCTTTAACAAGTGTTTTGTGTACTTTGAGGATCATGAAAATAGATGTCTTGTCTTGTTATGTGTGTGCTTTTTTTTTTTTTTTTTTTTCCGTTTGTTTCATGTCCTTGATTTGAAAAAAAAAAAAAAATTATTGCATGTGTTTGTTTGATGTCTGAAATTATTACATGTGTTTGTTTGATGTCTGAAATTATTGCATGTGTTTGTTTGATGTCTGAAATTATTACATGTGTTTGTTTGATGCCTGTGTTCTGTTATATTTTTGTTATTATTATTTTTCCGCCTTTATTGTTTTCTGAGTTTTGACAGTGAAACTTTCGGGTAAAGACTGAATAAAGACTCCCATCACAGTGAAGACTCGCGTTCCTTTAAACTTCCCAGTAATGACTGTGAGTAAAAATTCCCTCCCTTTAAACTTCTTAGTATGGACTCTTGGAATAAAGACTCCCTCCCTGTAAACTTCTCAGCAAAGGCTGTCAGCATGGAGACTCCATTCCTTTCAATCTCCCATTAAAGAGCCTCTGAATACAGACTTTCTCTCTTTAAACCCCAAGATTCTGAGGTAAAAATGCTGTACCTTGAAAATTCCCAAGAAAGACTCTCTGAATGAAGATTTAATCTTTTGCTGTTGTTGCTAACTTTCCTGTAAAGACTCTATGAGTAAAGAATCCTTACCTTTAAACTTCTCAATGAAGACCTGAATGAAGGCTCCCTTCCATTAGACTTCTAATAAAAAAAAACCCTGACTAAAGATTTCCTCTTTTTAAACTCCTCTATTAAGACTTTGAATAAAGACCCTCCTCCCTTTAATTCTCTGAGGACAAAAGGGCCCCAATTGGGGCTCCAACTCACACACACACTTTGGACAGAAGACCCTGATTGGGGCTTTTGTACGGTTTGAATTTTTGGAGTGGCACTCACTTTGCGGATGACATGATAATCAAATTAGAATATTCATAGACCTTTTCCCTTTCGAAAGCAATCAATGAGTGAGCAAGCCACAGGGTGTTTTTGCACGTCACTGTCCGTGTGTTCAGCGCGTGTCAGCAATGGCGTCTCAACCCAGTGCTGCAGGGCAGCAAAGCTCAGAGAGAAGTCGTAATCAGTGTTTCACGGCGTCAGAAGTGCTATAATTACTCTGAAATGTAGGTTCGGACATTGAGGAAGACTTTGATGACAGTAATGAGAATTTTATTGAAAGTGGAGGTTAGATAAGTTCAGATTCTGAGCTTGAAGTGGTGGCACTGACAGCTGTGGTGAATGATAGGGAGAGGGGTGGTGGTGATGATGATAACACAACACAGGCTGAGCAGAGAGGAGAGTGTGTGCTGGACATTACAGGGGAAGAGTTTGCGCGGTTCATGATGCTAGACTGGCACCAAGATTCTCGATTTATTCCTGCTTTTCACTGGTAAACATGGTTTAATCCCATCACAAGAATGCCACACCCCTTCCAGTTTTTTTTTTTCAGATCAAAACGCATCGTCTGCCACCACATGGTCTTGTCCAGACTTTCGGGCAAGGTGTGTATATTTCATTATGTTAGCCTGTCATTGTTTTTCTTCCATCTCATTCACACTTATTCTTTTTTTTCCGTCTGATTCACACACTCATATGTGTACACATAATCACAAACACACACACACACACACACACACACACACACACACACACACACACACACACACACACACACACTTGTGAAAGTAATGACAATGATGATTACGACATATTTTCAGGAAAAAAGCAATGCCAAGTAAAATGAAAAGAAAAACATCTTTTAGATAGAAAATGATTCATTGTGCTGTCGTGTCAGGTGCTGTTGCTGTTCTGCAGAGGATGGATAGGAAGCCGGTCCATATCATCACCACCAAGGTCAACCCCACACCATGACAGATGTGACCACATGCTGTGGGCAGTTCATGAAACCCCTGGCTGTCCAGGGTTATGGTCAGAACATGGCTGGGGTAGACAAAAGTTGTCAGCTGATTAACATTCCACTAGACCTCAAGACCATGAAGTGGTGGAAAAAGTTTTACTTCTACCTCATCACCCTGAACCTCATCTTCTGCCTCATCACCCTGAGCCTCATCCTGTGTGACAAACTAGTACAGAATGATATGAATGGGCTAGCACATCAAGCAAGCCAGTGTGCGCATGGTGTGATGGTGTAGGTTTTTAGTTTCTTCTTTTTTTTTCAGATGTGTGTCGTTGTATTAGTGGGTCATGAAGTGCCCTACAGGCTATGATATGAATAAAGAAAATCATATTTGGACATTTCTTGGATTATTTTGTGAGTGAACAGACTGTTTCAAAGACATTGTGCTTCCCTGGATACATACACTAGACATCTGTGTGTGTCAGTTTGGATGAGAAAAAAAGAATGTTTTAACCTAGCACTACAAGATGAAAGATGAAAGTAGGAAGTTTGATATTTTCACCCAACTAACTCAGCATGTTTCAAACCAGTTCTGACAGTCTTATGTCCTTACTCTAAATAGTTTTTTTTTTTTTTTTTAATGATCTTTTTAATAACCCTTACAAATGGCCAGTTCAGCAGGAAGGTAAAGGGAAAAAACTGCCAGTATCAAGCGAGTTAAACTTCCCAGTAAAGACCTTGTGGATGAATATTCCCTCCCTTTAACCCGAAGAGTGCCTATAAGCCGTCAGCTGACGCCAAAGTAAAAATGCTTTCCCAGTGCCTATGGGCCGTCCACTGACGTCATGCATTTTTCTTGAATTTTCATTCGTTACTATTTCTATTAACAGACTTAAATAGAGTGTGTGTAGTAAGCCTTATATGTCTGTAGTATTAAAATGATATGCAAATGACCACACGTGAGGGGAAAGACCATTTATTCTCATCACTGACTGGATGACCAGCCAGCACTTCGTCTCGCTTGCAAAGATGGTGGCGCAACCTTCGACAAGGGTAGCGACCAAATCAACGTATTTACACAACTGAGCAGGCTCTGCTAATCATTTTTGACAAAGACAATAATCTTTTATTCAACAACTTACTCGAGCATGAAGGTGGGATGATGATTGTGATGGAATTGCTGACCGTATTCGTCAGTTACTGAGTCGGGCTGTGTGACCTCAGTGTGTGTTCAGCTGACTGGTTTGCCAGCGTCGAACGAGCTCGCCTTGTGTGTACTCTGCACTGCGAGCCAGTGGCCAGTGATGTGATAGTCAGCGCGAGAGGGGAGCGTGGCCTGCTCGCGGCGTGACATGGGGCAGAAGAGAAGAGGAGGAGTGAAAGAGAGGGTTGAAGTCCAGCAAGGGGGCGTGGTGGGGGGAGGGGGGCGTGGTCGTGGACTGACCTGTCTGCATAGAGTGCAAGCGTCTTGACAGACTTCTAAACTGTTTTACTTTCATTTACGTGTGTAGTGTGACAATACAAACTTTATTTTCAACTTTTTTGCTTTGTGTTCTTTTTTGGATGTGAAGCTGTAGTGGTAAATACATATGTTTTTGATCGTGCAAAAAAATCTATCCAAATCTAGATGCCTAAATATTTTTTTATTATCAAAATTAAAACAAAAGAAGCCCAGATTCAAAATCTTCATTCAATTTCCTTCAAAAATCATATATATTTCATTGTTATATCTTTTGTAGTTTCTGAGCTAGAATTTTTTGTTAATTATTACCCCCAAATCATTAGATTTCCCTGGCACTGGGAAAGCCTTTGTTTGTAACATTTTCAAGCAGCGAACGGGTTAAACATCCCAGTAATGACTTTCTGATTAAAGACTCGCTCCCTTCAAACTTTGTACTAAAGACACTTTCAGAATATGGACCCCTTCCCTTGAAACTTCCCAGTGAAGACTGAATAAAGACTCCCTCCTTTGAAACTTCCCTCCGGGGGTTGCAACCTTGCCGTGGTCGGAGGGCTTGCGTGGTCCAGTGATCTTTTAGGCTTTGCTGATGGGGGCATCAATACTCAACTAGATGGTTAGTTGTTGTGAACGCTTCTAGGCCTGTGTAGCCAAGCTGCTGACTGGCCAAGCATTACGTGGTAGGAATTGATGCCCCTGGTAGGGTCTCCCATGTCAGAAAGGTTAGGAGTGAGGGCCCAGACAAATAGTAACCCACCTTTTTCCTATTCTGTCTTCTGCCTTTCTTAACGGATCTTTTCTTTCTTCGTCTCCACTTCAAGCCTACTGTTCCACACTCTTTTTCTCTCTGTGGTCTTCTTGAGGCCCACCGTGTTTGCCGTGCGGTGCGTCCTGTGATGGGGGAGAATAGGATCCTGGAGGTTGAGACCGCTGATGTGACTGCGGTGCATCAAGTCAACACACCTCTTTGGCCTGGACTTCCTCTGGACAGGTGGTCGAAGTGGCCCACTTCGATCAAGCGGCTGGTCGCGTGCATGCCCTAGCTCAGGCTAGAAGGCGGTGGCTCAGGTCAAACGGGTTTGGGAGCTTCTGTGGCAGGGACGCTTTCAGGCCTGTGTATATCTCTTTTGAAATCCTGGTGCCCCGATATACTGGAATTCCGTATAAAATGGGCATCCTCCTTGTTGGGACTCGGTGGCGGATGGGAATCAAGAGAGACGAATTTTAATGAATATAACATGGCACCAAAAACTAAAAAGAGACACAGGCAAGATTCTGGAACAGACACGGATATGGATTCAGAACAGGAGACAAGAAACCTTTCAGGCTTCTGGCCCAGCTGGCTGATTGTTGAGGGGGCGGATGAAGATAGACCTCTGTCGGGCCTGAGTCCTTTTGCGATCGCGAAAGGAATCAATGGTCTCAGCGGCAAGCCAAAGAGCGTCAAGCGATTAAGGAACGGGTCACTTCTGGTTGAGTGCTCTTCCAAGCTGCACTCCGAAATGCTTCTAAAATCGACGACGTTGATTGATTGACCGATCAGGGTGTCTCCGCACAAAACTCTGAACTCTTCTAAGGGAGTAATCCGGTGCAGAGATCTGAGAGGAGTGTCGGAGGCAGAAATCAAGTCAGAACTGGCATCGCAAGGAGTGACCAACGTTCATCGTGTACTTGTGCGCAAAGGCAATGACAGAGTCCCAGCTGATACCCTCTTCTTGACCTTTTGCTCTACCTCTCTACCGGAGTCGATCACGGTGGGCTACCTGAGAGTCTCAGTGTCGCTCTACATCCTGTCCCCTCTGCGCTGCTTCAAGTGCCAGAGGTTCGGCCATGTGAGGGACAGATGCACGGAAGAAGAGGTGTGTGGTACCTGCTGCCAGCCAGTCCACCAGGGTGTGTGTGACAGTCCACCACTCTGTGTCAACTGTGGAGGCAAGCACCCATCATCATCAAAGACCTGCCCAAACTGGTTGAAGGAAAAGGAAATTCAGAGAATAAAGACTGAACAGAGAATCCCATTTTTTGAGGCGAAAAAGATTGTAATGAAAAGTCAACCGACTGCTGGGCTCTCGTTTGCAGCTGCAGTAAGGAAGCCAACAACAGTCAGCATCGGCGTGCAGACGGTTGAATCCTCGTTTGCTGAGAGAGAGCCAGGAACCAAGCCTGTAGCCTCAGGCAGAAATACTGCACACGACGAACCCCAGCAGTCATCGCCTTCAGATACGGCTCAGTCTTCAAAACCTACTCCCGCCCCCAGACCATCAGGGGGCAAAAGACCTACAGGCCCTTCAGGGCGGCAGAAAGTGGAAGTTGTTGAAGTACAAGACAAGACCACCCCCTCAAAATCCGCCAAAGGGCACCCTACAACTGTCAACAAGGGAGCTGGCGGTTCTGGAGGAAAGACAAAATCGCCGCCTAAAAAGAAAGCACCTAATATTTTATCAGATCGAGAGAAAAAAGCGGAGAGAAACACCAACAGATCTGCAGTTCTGTCGGATCTAGAAGATGTCGACATGGAATGAAAGGAACTTGCTGGTGAAGAGTTACAAGATTTATTTTCCTTCACCATATCTCTTTTATGATGGACACAACCATCTTCCATTGGAATATCCGAGGTCTCCATTCCAATTTTGAGCAGCTCCAACTTCTTTGCCAAGATTTAAAGCCAGCTGTAGTAGCTCTTCAAGAAACGCAGATGCACAGAGAAAAGTCCTTTTCTGTTTCAGGTTTTAATGTACTGTCTAAACCAGCCCAACCTACAGCTCTTGGAGTTTCAGGTGGGGTCTCATTACTTGTCCACAAATCTTTGTTGTTCAGCCCTGTCAACCTTAAATCTTCTCTTCAAGCTTTAGCTGCTGGAATCTCCTTACATAAAACTGACAGTTTGTTCCCTGTATTTACCCCCATCATCATCTGTCAGTCGACAAGAGCTGGTTAGCCTCATAGAAGAACTCCCACGACCTTTCTTGCTTCTAGGGGACCTGAACGGCCACTCTCCTCTTTGGGGCAGTGCAGACTCCTCTCCCCGAGGTCTTCTTCTGGAGGATGTCTTCTCTGAGCTTGACCTGTGTTGTCTGAATGATGGCTCTCCAACATATCTACATTCGTCAAATGGCACTCTGTCTGGCATTGATTTATCAGTATGCGATCCTTCACTGGTCTTAGACTTTGATTGGAGTGTTCATGATGATCTACGTGGAAGTGACCATTTTCCAATAGTCTTGAGACATAAATAATCAGAACACATCATCTTACCAGAACGTCTTAACCTTCGAACAAGCTAACTGGGATCTTTTTGCTACGACCATACAAAAAGAATTAGTGGAGGATCAGGTTCTTCAAAGTCCTGACCCTGCTGAAAGCTTGACGAATATCATCATCAGCTGTGCCAAGAATGTCATTCCGGCTTCTACCACCAAACCTCAGATGCCGAAAACTCCCTGGTTTAATGCTGAGTGCCAACAAATCCACAATCAACGCCAGAAGGCTCAACGTGTTGTCTGTCGCAGGCCATCAATACCTTACGTGAGGGCCCACCAAAATCTCCGTGCCAAATCTCGCTACATTTTCAAAAAGTGTAAACGTCAGTCTTGGAGAGACTTCTGCTCCAAGTTGACTTCAAAGACCTCCAAGAAGAAAGTATGGAAAGTGATCAGGAAAATTAGTGGAAAAAAGACCAATCCTTCTATCCATCACCTGAAACTTGCAGAAGCCCTGATCACAGATAAACAAGCTGTAGCTAATGTGCTGGTCTCAACTATTGAAAAGAACTCTTCCTCCACAAATAAAACACCTGCTTTTCTGAAAAACAAACTCCTGAAAGAAAAATCTCCTTGTAACTTCTCATTAGACAACACTGAAGCCTACAATCTGCCATTTTCGATCGATGAACTGAAATCAGCTCTGCAAACCTGCAACGATTCTGCTCCTGGCCTGGATGAGATCCACTATCAGCTCTTGAAACATCTCCCAGAAAGCTGTCTCCAGACCATTCTGAAAGTCTTCAACAATATCTGGTCCACAGGGTGTTTTCCACCGTCCTGGTGGAAAGCCCTTATCATACCCATACCCAAACCTGGAAAAGATCTTTCTAACCCATCCAATTACTGTCCCATAGCTTTGACCAGCTGTGTCTGCAAACTGATGGAAAAAATGGTCAACGCTCGACTCATGTGGAAACTTGAAACCGACGGCCTTCTGGCGAAAGAACAGTGTGGTTTCCGCAACATCACACTACAGTGGACCATTTGATCCGCCTAGAATCTACACTTCGGAACGCCTTTATTAACAAACAACATGCAGTGGCAATTTTCTTCGACTTGGAGAAGGCCTACGATACCACCTGGAAATCTGGGATTCTTCATGATCTCCATGATCTTGGTTTTCGGGGTCATCTTCCACTTTTCATTCAAAATTTTTTGGCAGAACGACAGTTTCAGGTCCGGGTTGGCACCACTCTCTCTGATGTTCGATGAGCAGGAGTTGGGTGTTCCACAAGGAAGCATACTGTCTCCTGCCCTCTTTAGCATCAAGATCAACAACATTGTCAAGTCAGTTCAACAGGGTTCAGACTGCTCATTGTTTGTGGATGATTTTGCTGTCTACGCAACTGGAAGCCTGTACCCGAGTGTCCAGCGCAGGCTCCAGCTTTGTGTGGATAAAATTCATCAGTGGGCGGATGAAAACGGCTTCACTTTTTCTCCTACAAAGACACAGTGCATTCACTTCCATCATTTTCGTCAGTTTTTTCCAGATCCTGAAATCTAAATAGGGAAATCTCCCATTCCAGCTGTCAAAGAGGCCAAATTCCTAGGAGTGATTTTTGACCAAAAACTCAACTTTCTCAGCCACATTAAAAACCTCAAAACCTCTTGCCAGAAAGCTCTGAATATTCTGCGGGTCGTAGCACACACTGACTGGGGTGCTGATAAGAAAACTTTGCTGCACCTCTACAGAGCCTCGGTCCGTTCCAAACTGGACTATGGTTGTGCTGTGTACGGCTCTGCAAGACCCTCTTATCTAAAACTCTTGGACCCTATCCACCATCAAGGGCTTCGTCTCTGTCTTGGAGCATTCCGCACCACCCCTGTGTACAGCCTGTATGCAGAGGCAGGTGAACCCTCACTGTCCAACTGCAGGCTGAAGCTATCTTTGAATTACTACATCAGACTGTTCTCGGAACCGCAGAATCCTGCCTATGACTGTATCTTTGACCCTCTGTTTCAAAGCAAATTCGAAAACAACCCTAACTGTATTCCGCCGTTTGGTCTTCGTATGCAGCCTCACGTGCGGAATGCAGGTCTAGACCTAGGAGTTGTGTCCGATTTTTCTAAGTTTCCAGATCAGCCTCCATGGACCTTTTTCACACCAGAGACTCGTTTTGATCTTGCAGCTTTTCGCAAAGAGTCTACCAGCTCTCTGGCATACAAGGCTTTGTATGCTGACCTCTGTTCAAAATTCCCATCTTACCTGAAAATTTTCACTGACGGTTCCAAGTCTGAGGACGGAGTGGCCTGTGCAGCCTATTGCCCTGGTGCTCCTTCTCAGATACTGTTAAAACATATCCCCCCAGATGCTTCTGTCTATTCTGCTGAACTTACTGCTCTGGTTTTGGCATTGAAGATAATTTCACAATCTGAGAAGAGGGACTTTCTGGTTCTGTCGGATTCGCTGTCAGCTTTGGAGGCCATAGCTGGCCGCAACCTTCAGCATCCAGAACTTTTACATATCTTTGAACTTTTTACCAAGTTGAAAGCGGATGGTTACAACATTATTCTGGCTTGGGTTCCTGGTCATGTTGGCATCGGAGGGAATGAAATGGTTGATAGTTTAGCCAAGAATGCCACAAGAGAGAAACTGTCCAACATTTATATCCCTTGCTCAGATCTGAAACCCAAAATTAATGATTATGTGAGAGACCTCTGGCAGGAGGATTGGAACACACAGACGGATAACAAACTCTTTCAGATCCGTCCAAACCTTAATGAGTTCCTCCCATCTACCTCTGGTGGCCGTAAAGAAGAAACAGTTCTGTGCCGGCTGCGCACCGGCCATTCGTATTTTACCCATTCGTACCTTTTAAAGAATGAGGAAGCTCCGTGGTGCATTCCATGTCATGTGCCACTCACAATGAAACATATTCTTTTAGAGTGTTGGGACTTGCACGATGTGAGACACAAACATTTTACAGCAGAGTCCATGAAAATCCTGTTCAGGGATGTTCTGCCTGACGTGATCTTTGAGTTTTTGAGAGAGATTAACATTTTTCATCTGATTTAAGATTTTACGGATGAAAGATTTTTAACGAAGTTTCTGGTGCGTTTCCAGAAGATGTCTTTTAAAGAGATGTGTGAAAGGTGTTTTTTTTTTTTTTTTTTTTTTTTGAATGACTTGTGAGTTGATTTTAACGTGGTGACAGCCCTGATGTGGCCCCTTGCGGTCGGCTGGGCTATAAGCAACATTATCTTATCTTATCTTTGAAACTTTTCAATAAACACTCTCAATAATGACTACCTCCTTTCAGACCCCCCCAGAAAAAAAAAGATTCTCCTCCCCTTTAAACTCCTCAGTGAAGACTCCACTTAAGAATTTCCTCCCTTTGAACTTTTTTTTTTCTGAAACATTTTTCTCTGTGTCTGTACTAAATTCACTCCCAACAGACAACCCTCCCCTCCCACTTCCATATAACAAGCCAGTTGTAAGGATCTCTGAAGGCTGGCATAGAGAGATTACAATGTATCTGTTTCCTTTTTCTCTCTGGATGCCACAGGATATGAAGCCTGGCCTTGTCCTTTTTTTCATCTGTAGTTTCTGTCAGTGGTTTTTTTTTTTTTTTTTTTTCTGTCTTACTTTTTTTCATCTGTAGTTTCTGTCAGTGGTTTTTTTTTTTAATTTCTGCCTTAATTACAGTCAAAGCCACTTATAATGAAGTCGGATATAACAAATGCCAGATATTATGACGCAAAAACGTTGGACCTGGCAAAATTCCTTCTTTACATGACTAAAAATATGTTGGATGTAATGAAGTCGGATGTAACTAAATGCCGCTTACAATGAAATGCTTTTTGGGTCTCAAGCGGGCGATCACACTGGTTATAATGAAGCCAACGCCTATATGTTTGGCCCCATGTAGAGTTCAAACCTGAAATAGCAAAGTGGTTATCTTTTGGTGTTCAGGTACCATTTCTCGGTAATGGTTGCTTAGTTTGCAGTGATGTATGTTCCTTCATAAGGTCACTGGCTGTTCAAGGAAGATGGAGGAGTGTTCTCATAGCACATGAAATGTAGAGCTTTCTATGCGTTGCTCTAAATGAAAATCACACATTTATACATATGTTTGACTAGCTGCATAAACCGAAGCTTGTTTCATTTTCTTGCACAGCTTCATATATGTAGATTAAAAGTACACAGTATTTTTTTTTTTTTTTAACTGTCTCTTTTTGTATGGTAAACGTCACCTCTGTAATTTGCAAGCAATGAAATCTTATTCTAATGCGCTGGAAAGTGAGTGCCTGTGATTGTTGAAGCAGAGGGGTCAGCTCACGTGGAGTCAAGTTCAGTGACTGAAGTTGGAGAGATGCTAGAGGGACGAGGCTGGGGTGAAGGGGAAGGAGGGTGTCAAGGTGACAGGCTATGATTTCATAGGCCATTTCATCATGGCGTCTGCACGTCACAAAGGTCTGTCACTAAAGTGAAAAATTGAAATGTTCAAGAAGTTGAAAGAAATACAGCAAAACAGAAGAAGATAATAGCGGAAGAATGTGCAATTGCACCGTCACAACTTGCAACCATCCTGACTTCCAAACAGAAGTGTAAAAAGTCAGGGCTTTTTTTTTTTAGGTGAGGACACAGCAGCATGCCAGAACTTATGTTTTGATCCATGTGCAGAGACCTATTGAAGAGAATCAAACAAGAAATTTGACAGGACTGCTACACTTACATGTACTTGGGTGCCTTTATGTAATCATCTGGACTGCTGTATTGCGAGAATGATAAGCAAAATTATACATCCTTTTAAGAATCTTTCTTTCTCCAGTGTTCATGGTTGAGTTGCTTTTTTTTTTTGTTCAGCTGTGGCAATGATCAACCTTATCTGTTCTATCAAAGAATGTGACATTTGAGGGATTTTTTCTGCCCAGTGTAACAAAAATCATCTTTCTGTCATTTCATAGAAGTGAGTGTTTGAGGATTTTTTTTTGTCTGCCTGTGGCAACAAACATTCTTTTTGTTTTCCGTTGTTTCATAGAATGAGAACATTCACATTTCAGACATCATAACTGCCATTCCATTAACTGTATATGAGTGATCTAAAGTGTACTGCGAATAATAAAGAACTCTTGATCGTATACACTTAGACATACTAACACATCGGTGACTTTCACTGCAATGATGGAGAAAAGTAAAAGATTATCATATTCTTTGCGAGACCTTATTCAGACACTAATCATTTTTGGTAATTGTGATTTCTTGTCACAAAAAAATGCTCTCCAGTATGGCAGACGGCGTGTATGTTAAAATCAGTTACTGAAGTTTTTATGTTCATACCAGTGCACTCTTATGACCTAACAGTGTGAAACAGTAAACGAACAGTGCAGAAATGCTCCCTTCCCCCTCCCACCTTTAAATTGTCCCGCTGTGTAATTTCTTCTGACAGTCTGTTCTGCTGAAGCCTTCAGAATAATATGGAGAATTTTGTTCACCTGTTTTACGTATTTTCGGTTTCTAAGCTTCAGATTGCAATATCGGCCAGTGTGATCTGTTTACATTAATTTACAGCCATATTTTGGAAACTTTTTTTGTTATCATTTTTATTAAAGGAAATAACAGCCTAGGAAATGAGTTTGGTTACTACTGTCCATGTATGGGGGCATGCATGTGTGTTGTGTGTGTGTGTGTGTGTGTGTGTGTGTGTGTGTGTGTGTGTGTGTGTGTGAGGGGAGTGGATGGGTGAGAGAGAGAGAGAGAGAGAAACATGTTACACTAGATAATGATCATAATGAAGCTACCGGATAGAAATTTGTTTAAACATGTGTGTCGGTTGTAACAAAAGCCAGATAATATGAAGCAATCTTGAATGCCTCTGGCAATTCATTATGAGCAGCTTCAACTGTATTTTGTTAATAACCTTGGGAGGGGGTGATGGGGAGGGGGAGAAGAAGAGAAAGGAAGTGAAGAACGGAGAGGGTGGGGTGGGGTGGGGGGGGGGGGGGGGAGGGGAGAATGTTTGTATACATGCAGCAAGAGACAAAAGAGAAGGTAAAATGATGCATAAGTCCAGATGGTTTTCAACAACTCTAAGAGATAAACATTCAGTCATACTTATATGAACCTGTTGTGTCAATTTCAGTTCTGGATAGAGTTCTGAGCCAACAGCACAGGTTGGATGATCACCAGCTGAGTGTGAAGCGCTACTTGGCATGTCTGGGTCAGTCTGGGGGTAGTGTGGACCCCACTGCCTTCACCATGCCAAAGCCACTGCATCTTCACAACTTGGATCCCTTCAAGGTGGCCTTTCTTCGCCAGACCCAGACCACCAAGGCAGCCTTTTTCCAGGAACTGTCTTCAAAGTATGCCCAAGGGAGGTTTGAAGATGACACGCTAGTCATCAATTGCATCTTAACACCCTCAGTTCCCAGGGCTCGAATCTTGGCACGTACCTGGAGCACGGATGTTCAGCAGACCGTATCCAGTTACCTGGGTCTGCTAGAAGTGATGAAGTACAGCGTGGTGCAGCAGCTGTGGACTGAGGTGGAACAAGTCATGAATGTAGCAAGCATGCACAGTCCTGAGGCAGCAACCGTCTTTGCAGTGCCAGAGGAATCCACTGTTGTCGTTGTGGGCATGAAGAGCATGGCAGCAGAGTTACACGAAAAGGTCAGCACTTTCTTCAAAGCCAAAGAGGAAGAGCTGGAACGTAGGAAACAGGAAGTGACAGAGACCGTCACCAATCAGAGTTCAGACCGGTTGAGCCTGCTTCTGGCTATGGGGTTCCCTTTGGAAGCAGGAAAACGCCATAAAGGTTTGAAGATTGATGTCCAGAAGAAGAAGAAGTGCATTGTATTTCATGGTTTGCTGAGCGATGTGAAGGAGGCACAGGTGGAAATGTACCAGCTCATGGAAACTGTGAAAACAACAAAGATCAGTGGTATGACCGACATGCAGATGAAACTTCTAGACTCAAAGGAAACGAAGCCGTACATTGTCCAGAAATTCAAAGGTAACAAGATTATTGCTGTTTGGGAATTTGGTGAACAGAGTGAAATCAGTGTTTCGGCCTTTAGCGACAAAGCCCTGGTCACTGCCGTCCACATCATCAAGGAATCGGTGCAGGAGCATGTCTGCCAGTTAAGCCAAGAATCCTCACAGCTACTCCAGAGCCAGAAGTGGCAGACGTTGGTGTCGCAACTGAAGAAGGCACAACCACATGGCGTTCTCCTCATTGCACCATCTCATGACTGTGGTCAGCTGTTTATCACGTGCATTGACAGCATCTTGCACCAGGTGGTGGAGGAAGTGGAGAGGTTCATTGAGGAAAACACCATCTACTCACAGAGCGTCTGCTTCTCCCCAAGCCGACAGAAGCTGGTGAACATGAAGTTTAAAGATCATCTCCAAAATATTGCCTCCAGCCTGCGTGCTCATCAAGTGCAGGTCTCCATGCCAGAACCTGGAGACAAGATCGACATCAGGGGAACCAGGAAAGGTCTAGAGGAAGTCAAGAGGCGTCTGGAACTCATAAACCAAGTAATGGTGTGCCATAAGGAGGTCTTTGAAGACATGAGCAAAGTCAAGCTGCTTACCTCGGACTGTGAGAAAGACCTGAAGATGCTTGGACGCAGCTTTCAGTGCGTGCTCTCGCTTCGCTCAGAGGATGATCAACTTCAGGTGAGCACCAGCATGGAGTAAATGTCAGAGCCTGTTTGTGACGTGCTGTAGATAGTTTTGCCCTTAGAAATCAGAATATGCCCTTGTCTGATTCAGGCAGGAGAACAGCTGACTTAAAAGATCTCTGTAAAAGGCTGGAGTCCAGGGCAACTTGGCCCTGGTAGAGTCCAGGGGCAATGCCCTGATAGGGAGTCCAGGGGGCCCAAATATGCCCTCCCCCCTCCTGGCCGAAATATAATCTAAGCAGTTTTGAAGACTCTTTTGTTGTCTCTCATGGTAAGCAAATTACTACACAGTAAGCAAAGAAACCATAAGAAAATAACTAACCACATGCACACATGATTATACACACACACAAACATACACACACATATACATAGAAGCATGCACATTTAAATTGAAAAAAAATCAATGCACACGCACACGCATAAAAAAGAAAAAAAGGTGTTTGTCTCAACTGTCATGCATATAATGTAAAAAAAAAGCCCAGTATACTTTATTGTGGGAACAGTAATTGTGTATTCATTTCCTGTTGTTTATAACCAAGCTGACCACAGGAATACGAGTTATACATCACCTATCACGGCTGTTGCATGGTCAAAATATAATCATGCATGTTTGTTATGAAAACGAAAAAAAGGAGTGGATGGTTAAAATATTAGTCGGACCAAGTAATCGAGTCTGCTGCAGTCCAGTGTTCTTGAAGCGACAAGCAGGCTTCTTGCAGTACATGTGTTCTTGAAGCAACAAGCAGGCTTCTTGCAGTACATGTGTTCTTGAAGCAACAAACAGGCTTCTTGCAGTACATGTGTTCCTGAAGCAACAAGCAGGCTTCTTGCAGTACATGTGTTCTTGAAGCGACAAGCAGGCTTCTTGCAGTACATGTGTCCTTGAAGTGACAAGCAGGCTTCTTGCAGTACATGTGTTCTTGAAGCAACAAGCAGGCTTCTTGCAGGACATGTGTTCTTGAAGCGACAAGCAGGCTTCTTGCAGGACATGTGTTCTTGAAGCGACAAACAGGTTTCTTGCAGTACATGTGTTCAAAGAGCACTGTCAAAATCATGTTTGGTGTAGTTCAGATGTTTTGGTCAAGGTGAACAGTAATAACATTCCATTCCTGGCTTGTTCACTTCAGAAAACAAGTCAAAAACCACTGATTGAAATTGTTCATTTTTCTGGTCTTCTCAGTGCACTTCCATCTCCAAATGATCTGATAATTGCTGATTGTGCTTTCCTCAAACATCTTACATTGATTTACAGTTCTTTACTCGCAAAACATGATATTACCCTCCAAAGGACGAAGCCTACCCATGATGCACAACCAGAAAAATGGCTGAACACGTCACGTTCACACATATATTTGTTTGCCACTCAGCTGGTCTGATTGTCTGATAAATGCATGCATAAATGCCATAGTATACCACAACATTCATGATCAGCATTGCCTTGAACATAGGCTCATGTTCTCCAGCTTGGTAATTGCCTGTCCACTTTGAGGTTTTCTGAAGACAGTTTTTGTTATTAGATAGCAGAACATGTCCTTAACTGTTGCCAGTTCAGACATTTTGTTACTATGTTTTGAACGGGAGGTAGGTTATGAAAGTTTACAAATCATAAGATATATTTCTTATAAATACATCGTAAAAATGTAGCTGTAGGTAAATGCTTTTAGTTTTGAATTTGTAAAGAATTCTGCAGAATTTGATCATGGACAATGTTTGTGATTGTTGTGAAACTGCAACAAAGGAAAAATGCCAAGGTTGTGGCATCGAATGTAGTGATTCGAGCTTTTACATCTCAGATATTTGTGCCTATGCCTTTAACTTCTGACTCTTGGTGCTTGTAGTGTTGTCTTGATCTGCCTCCAGATGCAAAAAGAATTTCAGCAAAGCCCTGATGTGTCTCATGCTGAAAGTGTGATTTCGTTTGGAGATTGCGGTTACAATTATATTTGGCGTCATATACTTTACCATGTCAGACCATAGCATTCAACGGCAGTTAGCCAGCTCTGTCAGGCCGAATTTTTTCCGTGGCCAATGCAGTCATAAGACAGTCACGTGATGTCACCCCACTTCCGGCCCCGGAAGAAGCCAGTGTCAACTTCCTATAAGTCATTCATCTTCGGCCTGCCGTCAAAGCAAGATAAGTCTTGTGCTCTGTCTCGCCTATACTTGCCTTTGTGTTAACTTTGCTGTGTTTTGTTCTATACTTGATTCAGTTGTGGCTTGCAAATGTGAGGCTCTTGGTGGGAGCGTATTTATCAAAAGATTTGTCTCTTTTACCGGCACTCTCGGGAGCGTATTTATTAAAAGATTTGTCTCTTTTACCGGCACTCCCGCGACTTTGTTACTCGCGATCGTCGGCACCGCTCGCCGGTCGTGTTCCCCCACCATATTGCCGAGCCTCGGGTTCAGCACGCATTTTGTGCTGGTTCCGGCTTGCACTAGACCCTGAGTATTTTTGCCGTGTGAGGCTCTTGGTGGGAGCGTATTTATTAAAAGATTTGTCTCTTTTACCGGCACTCTCGGGAGCGTATTTATTAAAGATTTGTCTCTTTTACCGGCACTCTCGCGACTTTGTTACTCGCGATCGTCGGCACCGCTCGCCGGTCGTGTTCCCCCACCATATTGCCGAGCCTCGGGTTCAGCACGCATTTTGTGCTGGTTCCGCATATTAAGGTTTAGGGCTCAATAACTATCACACCTGTACTCTTTACCCTTCACAGGTAGAACGTGTTCGAGTAAGGGTGTGTGACACTGATCTGCTTATTAAGATTTAGTGCCCAAGAACTATCACACCTATACACAGTGGTACTCCACGTGTAGAGATTGCTATTAATAGCCATACCAGTCACACGACCGGTGGCGTGTACGGGTAGTTCGAGTTTTCAGTCGATCTCTCGAGCACTTTGCACGACACCACACGGACGATCGAGATTAATTGATTTTCTCGATCGGCCACCTTGTCTCCTCTTTGCGGTCGTGTGTTCCGGGTTTGCTCTATCCACCTGTGCCCAACATGGTGAAGGACACCGCCGGGTCGAGCCACTCCACTGCTCGGAGTTCGCTCAATTTCCCGGAGAACCCGCGGGTCGATTCCATCTCGGAGCAATCCGTTCGCACTGATGAACGTACGGTTCGGGTAGACAGAGACGACTTCTCCGCGGAAGGGACGCGTGATCTTCCTCGTCTACCAAACCGACGGACGCACGACCGCGGCGTCCCAAGGCTGATAGGCAAGCGGCCACCATTTCAAAATGCCTTTCATTTGATCTGCCTGCTAGTCTAAGGGCAAAGCTCCCCTCAAGGTGCTGCCCAGAAAGTCTAATGGCAAGGCTCCCCTCAAGGGGCCCGGCCGAGCAAAGACTAGCCAACGGAATTCGCCCTCCCCCACCCCTTCTCCATCGGCCAGCTTGCCCTCTAGCCTACGGACTCGCTCGGAGACTTCTAACTATCATGCTGAGTCACGCGAATCTCGGCCCCCGGGGCACCTTGCCGAGCCGCGGACCAGCACGGGTGACGGATCTGGGATGGAATCACCATCCGTCACTCGCCTTGATGAGTCACGTATCTCTTTTTCCCCCCAAATTGATACGTGCACTCATAGCGCTCGGCCCCACCGGGCACAGGTGCAGCCAACACCTGAGCTCGAGGAGCGCTTCGACTCCGGAAGCAGCCTTATGGTCACCCCGACGCACGACCTCGGTGGTGTCCATAATCCTGGGCGTGCGGGCACGCCGCGCCATGGGCCCGGCCGTGCCCATGCACAAGGACGGTCGACCTACCCCGATCGAACGTCACCTTCTTCCCTAGGGGTATTGGACGTTGGGGAACCGACCTTTCGGATCCCCATTTGGGCAACGTCCGCGGTCCCGCTCCTCCGGGGGGAGGATCTACCAGCGGGACCAAGGGTAACCTGACATATTCCTCCAGGGGGAGGAACACGGGACCGCATCCTGACCAATCCGCACTTTCGCGGGTTGGGGGCTCGACTTCCGCATCCTCCTCCATACCATTATGGCCCTCCCAGGCCCATTCCAAGGACGTGTATGGTGCAGTGCACGGACCTGGACGGGGACGACAGGCCACGGCCTCTCAAGCCCCCCCCCAACAGTGATTCAGGTTACCCGGGTCCCCGGGGACTTTCTGCCTACAAGAAGAAGAGGGTCTCGTGGCTACGACTCGGCGGATGTCTGACCTACGCATTCGCCCAACGCGCTGGTCAGACCTTGAGTGCGGCCTACCTACCATGGTTTTTCCCCAGGGCCGCCACAGCCCGTTTACCTCCCCGGGGACCGGTGGCTCTATGCCCCCGAGAGAGACCAGTGGCTTAACGCCAACACCCAGCACGACCAGCTACATGGTCGAATGTGGCACCCGGCCTCACTTACCTGGGTCGACCTTGGTCTCCCTCCTCGGGCGCTGTCCTATCGGCAGGACGATGTCCCGGCCGCCGATTATAGGGCCACCGGGGACACACTACAGGCACCCCTCGACTTACCTCCTGAAGACGGGTGCTATGAACCCTCTCAGGACCAGTACCTCCCTGAGGCGGACGATGACGAGGAGCTAGCCCCCACCTCATTGTACGATGTCCGCACGATAGAACGGTGGCGACCAGACCTCGTTAGGAGGGAGGCCGCACCCGCTGACGAATTTCTCTCCCTCTCCCCCGGCCCAGAGATCTAGACCAATCTACCCAAGAACCCCTCAGTCGCCTCCTTGTTTACGGACAATCCCGTGACCAGGGAGATGGGCATTTCCCAGTCGGACCGTCGGTTGATCCCCCACCTGCCCCCCCCTACTTCCGGCGCCATCTTCTTTAAGAACCTAAAGGAATGGGTCCGAGTAGCCAGGATGGGCATCCTCCACACCACGGCGGGACACACCTACTTGGACATGCCCCTTCAGCGAGCGGAGGCTCTATGGCCGGAGGACGATGGTGCCATCCCAGTACCGGGGGACCCGGGCTCTGAGGCGCACCAAGAGCCTGACCCTCGCTTGTTCAGCGATCCTTTCATGCGACACCTAGTTAACAGGATTTCGCATCACCTTTCGGCTGCGGCGGACAGCGCAGCCAGAAGCCACTTCAACTGCTTGTTGGTCGCGAGAGAGGCCGTGCTGGCGCGGACCTCTCTCTCCCCGACGCTTAAGGCAGCCCTGCGATGCATCCCGGGCCAGGTCCAGTCGCTCTTTGGCGACTACTCGGCTGACGTCATAGCACAAGCAGTTGAGGAACGCAAGCAGGCTGTGTCCTTTGCGCCCAGGCCACCGCCACGCCCTGCTAGACCCCCACTTCGTTCCTTCCCCAGGCACAGACCCTATCCCAGACAATCGCCTTCCCGCACCGCACGGCCCGCCAAGCGACCTAATCTTCTCCCAAGGCCTAAGCCAAAACCCCATCAGCAAAATTTTCGGTTAGGCCAACAGTCACGCTCCCGGAGCTGACTAGGGAGACAGCCCGAGGGGGACTTAGATCAGGTAGCACCCCCCCTCGCCCTATCCCCCACCCACCAGCCCAGACCCTCGCCCCCCCTGGCGGGCAGCCTCTCCCGGCATGCCCACCAGTGGAGACGCATACGCCTCACCCCTGGATAGTGGCGGTGCTACAGGAAGGGTTTCGCCTTCCTTGGGCCCACGAGCGTCCCCCCCCTCATGCTATCTCCCCCTCCCTCCCCCAACGAACCCTCCCCCGCCAAAGCAGAAGCTCTTCGCACGGAAGTCCAAGACCTCCTCAAAAGAGGGGCCATCTCGGAGATTTCCCACCCAAACCCCGGCTTCTACTCTTTGTGATCCCAAAAGCCTCGGGAGGATGGAGGCCCATTCTAGATTTTTCGCCCCTCAACAAGTTCCTCAGGCCCACCAAGTTCAAGATGGAGACCCCCACCCAGATCCGAGACTCCATCCATCATCGCGACTGGGCCACATCCGTAGACCTGAAGGACGCCTATTTTTCAGATCCTGATTCACCCGGCCCACAGACGATTCCTACGGTTCGTCTGGCAGACCCCGGAGAGGCCTGCACGCATAGTGGACCTCATCTCCTGCCTGTCACAGGCACCCCACACCTCGGCCAGAACCCTGTCCTCCCTCCTAGGAATGATGGAGTCCCTGTCTCCCCTCATTCCCCTGCGGCGGGTCCCCAAACGCCAACTTCAGAGGGAGTTCCGCCGACGTTTGTCACAGACCTCCGACCGCTGGGACCAGGTCATTCCCCTCGGACACTGGTTCATTTCGGCGACGGAGGAGCGGCTCACTCCAGCCACTCTCTCCACCGGGGTCCCCATCTCCCTCCCAACCCAACCCAACCACTGGAACTTTATACAGACGCCTCCAACTTGGGCTGGGGGGCCCACGTGGAGGACAGTCACGCCTCGGGGAGTGGGAGCTGGAAGCGGTCAGGCTAGCCCTTCTCCAACTCCAGCACAAGGTCGCGCACCGACTTGTTCTCCTCCTCACGGACAATACGTCGGTAGCTTGCTATGTCAAACAAAGGGGGAGAGGCCCGCTCCATAGGCCTCTCCCTCAGAACAGAGGCCCTCCTTCGCTGGTGTCGCGCAACCATTGGTTTGTGCCCATGATCGACCTGTTTGCCACCAGCTTCAACCATCACCTGCCCCTGTACGTCTCTCCCGTTCCAGATCCCCAGGCGGATGCAGTCGACGCACTATCCCTCCCCGGGACGGGCCTACTGGCGTATGCCTTTCCCCCCTTCCCCATCCTACACAAGGTGATCAGGAAGGCAAGGCTGGAAAGACCCAGGCTGATCCTCGTAACGCCATGGTGGCCGACCCAGTCTTGGTTCCCGGACCCCAAGTCCCTCACCCACGTTCCCCCCCTCCGGCTCAGCCCTCGCTGGGACATGCTGAGACAACCCCGGTCAGGTCTTCCTCACTCCAATCCCAAGATGCTTCGCCTACACGCGTGGCTTCTATGCCAGCCCAACTGCGAACATCTGCATCTACCCCCCACTCGGAGAGACCCCAGTCCGTCCTAGACACACTAGCCGGGGCAGGGGCCTCTCAGGGATTACGGGACTTCGCCTCGGCATCTCGCAGAGCCAGCACCGAATCCCTCTACAACTACCGTTGGGAGAGATGGATAACCTGGTGCTCAGATAACTCTGTTCCCCATTACTGCCCCTCCAACATCCAAATAGGAAATTTCCTCTCCCACCTATCCTCTTCCCTTAAGCTGTCGGCTGGCTCCATTCGGGGCTACAGATCAGCTATCTGCACTACCATTCGTCAACTGGGGGGCCCTTCTTTTGACAATGACTTTCTCCTCAGAGAGGTGTCTAGAGGAGTTGCTCTACGGGAAGCTCAGTCCCCTAGGCGCATTCCCCTCTGGGACCTTTTTACGGTCCTCGATGCCCTCAGAAAAACCCCTTTTGAACCCATTGCTTCTATTCCTTTTGACCTCCTCTCCTTTAAGACCACCTTTCTCCTCGCCCTGGCCTCGGCCAGAAGACGAAGTGAGATTCACGCCCTCAGCGGTGACCCCACAGATATCGCCTTCCACAGGGACGGCTCAGTCTCTCTCAAGTTCCTTCCGGAGTTCTGACATCTTGGGAAAGGGAGAAAAAGATGGAGACATGGACCTTTGCCCCTCCAGGTGTCTCAGGTACTACTGGGAACGCACACGCCCCAGGCGCTCCTCCCAGAGACGACTCCTTATCTCCCTCAACCCCAACAATACTAGAGATATCTCGGCGGGAACTATCTCCAGGTGGCTCTCCAAGACGGTGAGATCTACCTACGCTCAGGCGTACAAGGATCTCCCTGTCCTATCACCCAGGGCCCACGAGGTCAGAGCACTGGCCACTTCCACAGCGTTCCAGTACTCTGTCCCCGTGCGCCACCTGCTGGAGGCAGCCTACTGGCGTTCGGAAAATCCCTTCATTAATTTTTACCTGAGGGATATCCGCATGACCAGAGCTGATGGGTCTAAGGGGATTTCCTTTGTGGCGGCCAATGCAGCCATATCGGTCAACCCCAAGAACCACTAGGGCGCTCGCCCTCCTCCGATTCCTTTAAATTCTGCTATGGTCTGACATGGTAAAGTATATGACGCCAAAATGGGGAGTTTGTGTTATACTCCCTGTTTGGCTAGTATACTTACCATGTCAGACTCTAATTCCCTCCCTACCTTCCCCTCTGGCGCCAAGGTTCTCGGGGTCACCATACACCAGGCCTCGCTGAATGACTTATAGGAAGTTGACACTGGCTTCTTCCGGGGCCGGAAGTGGGGTGACATCACGTGACTGTCTTATGACTGCATTGGCCACGGAAAAAATTCGGCCTGACAGAGCTGGCTAACTGCCGTTGAATGCTATGGTCTGACATGGTAAGTATACTAGCCAAACAGGGAGTATAACACAAACTCCCCATTTTGCATCATCCGTTTCACTGTCCAGCAAAACTTTGCATGTGCACCAAATTGGCAATAATACCTTACAAGACTGTAAAACTTAGAACAGAGAGCTGTTTGTCTCCCTCTCTTTGCCTGTCAATCAAGGCTCGACTTAAATCAAAATTGTTCCTACTTTTGCTGACATGCCATCCAATATGTTCAATATAAGTGGAACTGAAATGGCTGTAGTCCTCTGAGCTGTGGTAATAGAAAGCTATGTTTTCTCTGACCATTCCCATGGGCTGCACTGTCTTTGCAGTTATGAGTTTAACTGCCATTGGCATGTTCCTCGTCTGGTCAAAACATGACTTCCAGTGTAAAAATGGTGTGAAAAAAGATTAAAAAAAGAATTATCAGAACAATAGACACACATCCGTTAACCTGTCCAGTGTGGCATTGATCGCTACATACATGGATCAAAATAATCGTATCCTACAGTTGTCTCCCCTCTGCCAAATAGATGCATAATTGAACATTTTAAGGGGGTGGTTTCCTTGGTGAATTTATGATGAACACTGTGAATCACAGGTGTTGGGGCCCGATCCACTGGCTTCAGCAGGTGGCAGAATGCAGACGGGTGGTAGCAGCGAGATGGAGACCTCATCCAGCGTCCAGCTGCCCAATGGTGTCACAGTCTCAGTCGTAGTAGGGGACATCACTCGGATGAAAGTGGGTGCCATCGTAAATGCAGCCAATGACAGGATGGATCACATAGGAGGCCTGGCTCGAGACATTGTCAAGAAAGGTAGTGTGTTGTTCCCCTGGCTATGTTGTCAGAGAAACAAAGCAAGCCTCACCGGTCATGCCTGTGAATTGTCATCCATGAAAATTAAAAGTCGAACCAGACTTAGAAGAAGATGAACTGTCCCTTGGAAAGAGGCAAACAAATTACAAGACATGACATGACACATTCTGACCTCTTCAGTCCTTTTCAGGCAAGACAGACAACATTGCAGACAATGAAAACAAAGAACGAGCCGTCACTTTTCTCCTCAGACTGGGCGCAAAATGGATTGGCTTTTGTTGTGTTTTTCATGTGGAGGAACAGTAAATCTTCTTTTAAGTTTGCTTCAGTTTCCGTCTGTGGTCATCTCACTTTGAAACCACCTTAAAGTTGAATGCATTCTTAGCGCATACTTGTACTGACACGAAACCACACAAACATCAACACACACACACACACACACACACACACACACACACACACACACACACACACACACACCCCACACACACACACACACCACACACACACACACATACATGTGTGCACAAACATACACACAAACACACACACACATACACACATATACATGTGTGGACAAACACCCTCTCATACATGCATGAATGCGAGTATACAAACACTCATATATGTGCATATGCATGCTGAACTCACTCACATAAGCATGCACACACGCACTCACATGCAAATACATGCACACACACACACACACACACACACACACGCAAACACAGGCGTGAACATGCATGCATGCACAGAAACATGCGCACAGATACATACGCACACACATACATACGCACACACCACTACACACACACACACACACACACACACACACACACACACACACACACACACACACAACACACACACACACACACACACACACACACACACACACACACACACACACAAATGTACACAAATTAACATGCATGGGCTTAGCTTTGTCAATTTTTCTCACTTTTGTCAGTTGGAGTGCATTAATTATAGTTACGGTTTCCATTATTGTTAGGAGTCTTCCTGTCTCTGACAGGTCTTCATGTTTTCTTTGTTTTTTTTTTTGCACTGCGGAGTCGTCGTTTTCTTATTGAACAACTTTTAGTGCAGTAATAAAAATTAAGCAGACTTTACCTTTGTTTATTTTCTTCTCATGCATTGCAATATGCAGAAGTATCCAATGACAAACTCAAGCTAATTATAATGTACCTGAGTTTTTAATGTTCAGGAATACATGATGCTGAAACACATAGCTTACTATAATACGCATGTTAGTTTTCAGCATACCTAATTCAGTAGTGACAGACCCAGAGCAAATTATAATGTACATCATTTGTCAGCATGCAGAATTACATGATGATAAACCAGAGCTGTTGTGTGATATATATGCATGGTTGTGTGAGTCTTTGTGCAAGTGGGTGCATTTCATGCACTTAAAATCACTTTCCAGGTGGAGACATCATTCAGAAAGAGTGTTTCGACAAGGTCAGGCAAAGGGGGCGCAAACTGAAAGAAGGGGATATCATCGTGTCAGGCCCGGGAAGTCTACCATGTCAGTGCATCATTCACGCCGTTGGTCCAATGTACAAAGACGGAAAGAGTGGAGAAGAGGACTGCCTCTACGACACCGTCATGGCATGCTTGCAAACAGCCAACGACAACAAACTGCCGTCCATCGCCATCCCAGCCATTAGCACGGGGATTTTTAGGTACCCAGCACCAGAGGCGACCATGGTCATTTTAGATGCAGTGAAAAAGTTTTTTGATGTGCATCGCCGAAGCACCGTCAAGAGCGTGTACCTGTGCCACCTGGGTGCCAACATTGTGAGTCTGTTTGTCAAAGCCCTGCAGAAGATGTTCCCCTCAGTGCCAAGTTCTCCCACTGCCTACAGACAACCAGCCGTGAGAAAAGGTACGGGATGTACAAAATTATCTTCCTTTCTCTAGATGTGTGCCAGTGGGGTGGGAGAATGTGTGGGTGTGGAAGTGCATGAACTTTTTGACCATTTATAATTTTCTGGAGAATTTTCTGTTCCAGAAAAAAAAGATTGTTCAAAGTCTAAGTAAACTCTAGGAGATGAAATGGAACAAATTTCCTATGAGAAGCTTATCAGTATCGCATGTCTTATATGTATCATGAGGATAGGGAGAAAGTTTACCATTAACAACAACAACAACAACAACCTGAAAGTGTATGCTCCCATTGTAAATGTAGCCAGGGAGAAAGTTACAACATATTGTTGATACCGAACATAGAGACCAGGCACGCACTGTGTTCTATTGAAATCTTTAATCCGCGACCTTTCCTTTACAAACATCAGGTTCTGTATCAGGTAAAAACAATTCATTCAGTTGGCTACATGACTGAGCTGCAAATCACATGGTTGTAGCTTGGGCCAGAGTGTGCTAAGGCATGTGTACTGGTGAATGGTATTCACAACTGACTGCATGTGTGTGTGTGTGTGCTGTGTGCACGCATGCGTGTACGTGAGTGGGTGCATGTGTGTGTGTGAGAGAGAGACACATGTTACATCTCCCTTCTTCTAAAAAAAACAACTAACTGACTGGACACACAATAACACACATATAAAAAATCAATGCACACAATGTATGAAGAAGACAAAAAAAACAACAACACAATTTTAGTTAGATTCAGAAAGGATGTATATACATTAGAGGCAACAGCAGGCAATTCTTTTCATGCATTTGTCATTACCAATCACTTTCCCTGCAAAAAAAAGAAGAAGAAGAAGAAGAAAAAATTAAAAATGAATAGAAATAATAGTAATAATAAAAATAAACAGCGTGGAGTACGGGCATATTCATATCCTTTTTCATATGCTTCTGCGACAGTCCCTGAACGGTTACACATGTGACAGTCCACAACTACAACAGTCCCTTGAGTCCACCACTGCAGACTAACTCATGCCCGACAAGCAATCTCTGTCTCTTGGTGCACGCCACCAGTTACAAGTTAAGCTTCCTGTATGAAACCAGGCTGGTAGTTGAGCGGTGAGGTCGCTTCACTGGACGCCCATACCTGGTGGCGAGAGGATCAGGGCTGTCTGGCATTGCCGAGGTCGTGGCAGTGGTTGAAGGCACAGCTGCTGTGGCCAAAGGGTGTGGCAGCGTTTGAGTCTGCCGTGGCTGTTTTCTGATAAAATGCTGGTTGCGACGGTAGGTGTTGCCATCATCTGTCTTCAGCAGGTATGATCGCGGTGCCTTGCCGTGCGCGTGATTCTGGCGGGCTGCCAGCGGTCTCCAGGAGTGAGTTGCACGAACACTTCATCTCTGGGCTGGAAGGTGGGGAGGGGCCGGCTGCCACGGTCGTAGTAGTTCTTTTGGCTGGCCTGGCACTGGCGGCGCCGAGCCACCAGTCTGCGGGTTGACGACTCGGGGCTGTAGCTGGCGGTGGGTGTTGGGCAGCACAGAGCGCAGTTGTTGACTCAGCAGCAGCTGTGCCGGGGATGCCAGGCCATCCACGGGGGTGTTGCAGTACTCAAGGATGCTGAGCAGCGCGGACCCTTTGCCTGCCTTGGCCTTTTCCAGGATGTTCTTTGCCACTTGCACATATTTTTCTGCCAGGCCATTAGACTGTGCATAGCGGGGGCTGGTCATCACGTGTTGTATATCCCAGTCTCGGGTGAAGCGGGCAAATTCATCCGAAGAGAACTGGGGCCTATTGTCGCTTATGAGAGTCTCTGGGATGCTGTACCTTGCGAAGTGAGCCTTCAGCTTTCTGACCACAGCAGCAGTTGTAGTGGTCAACTCATCGAGCTCGAAGAAGCGGCTGTAGTAATCTATGGTTACCAGATAGTCTTTTTTGTCCCAACAAAACAGGTCCACCGCCACCCTCTGCCATGCGTGTGATGGTATCTCGTGAGGTAGCATCGGCTCCTTGGTGTTGGACGGCCACCTCTCGTTGCAGACGGCGCATGTAGCCACAGTGCGTTCGATGTCCACTGCCATCCTAGGCCAGAACAGCAGCTGGCGTGCACGCTGAAGGCACTTCTCCACGCCCAGGTGGCTGGCGTGAATCTTGGTCAACACTTCGGCTCGGAGCATCGCGGGTACGAAGATTCTCTCTCCCTTGAAGATGACGCCTTTTATGAGTGAGAGTTCGTCCCTAAAGTTCCAGAAGTCTTCTGCGCTTTTGTGGCAATGCTGGCGTGAGTCAGGCCAGCCGTCGTGGATGTATGTCAGCACCACGCTGAGGTTTGGGTCGTCGTTAGTGGTCTTTCTGATGAGCTCCATCTTTTCGTCACTGACGGGAAGGTTCTGTATGATGACATGGATCTGCACATCCAGGTCTTCAACAGTGTCCAGGGGCTCAGGCGGTAGTGACTTGTGAGACAAGGTGTCAGCCACGGGGATCTGCTTGCCTGGTACGTGAACAACTTTGATGCTGTACTTTTGAAGGCGAAGGAGCATATGCTGGAGACGTGGGGGTGCTGATGCCAGGGGCTTTTTCACAGTTGTCTCTAGAGGTTTGTGGTCGGATTGGACAAGGACCTCACGCTGGCCGTATATGTCCTGGTGAAATCTCTTGCATCCGAAGACAATGGCATACAGTTCTTTTTCTATTTGTGCATAGTTTTCTTCTGTCTTGTTTAAAGACTTGGAGGCATAGGCGATGGGCTTGTTGTCCTGGAAGATGGCTGCACCCAGGCCGTGTTTGCTAGCGTCCACTTGCAGGGTGATCTTCTTTGCTGGGTCGTAGATGGCGAGCACGGGATGGCCGGCCAGCGTGAACTTGATGTGATCCCATGTGGTCTGCTGGGGTGCTTCCCACACGAACTCATTTTCGTCCTTCAGCAGATCACGTAGCAGCTTAGTTGTTTCCGCCAGGTGGGGGGCGAACTTTGACAGGTACGTCACCATGCCCAGCATTGTCTCCAGCTCTTTGCGGTCAGTTGGCGGCTTCATGTCTTGCACAGCCTTCACTTTTAGCGGGTCGGGCTTGATCCCATCAGAGGAGATGATGTGGTCGAAGTAGTCTACTTCTTGCACGCCGATGCTAAGTTTATCTGGGTTCAGCTTGAGGTGCCGCTCTGTGGCTCTGTCCAGTGTGGCCTTGAGGTTGCGGTCGTGCTCTTCCTTGTTTCTCCTAGTCACTAGCAGGTCGTCCACCAGTGTCACAACACCCGGCACGCCCTCAAAAACCTTGTCCATTTTCCATTGGAATTCATCTTGGGCGTTCACCAGGCCGAAAGGCATGCGTAGGAAGCGGTACCTGCCAAAGGGCGAGTTGAAAGTGGTCATAAAAGACGCCTTGCTGGACAGCGTCATTTGCCAGTAGCCACTTTTGGCGTCTAGTTTACTGAGGTATTTTGCTCCTGGAATCTTGGCAAGTGCATCTTCTAGGGTTGGCATGGCGTAGTGTGGCCGCTTTATTGCCAGGTTCAAGTCTTTTGGGTCCAGGCAGATGCGCAGCTTTCCGTTGGTCTTTTCCACCACCACCAGCGAATTTACCCAGTCAGTCGGGCGTGTGACCTTGGCGATGACCCCTGCAGCTTCCATGGTGTCCAGCTCCTTCTTCAGGCGTTCTCTGAGTGCATGCGGCACAAGTCTGGGCGCATGGACTACAGGTGTGCTGTCTTCTCGCAGGTGGATGTTTACTTCACCCTCCAGGCTGCCCAGGTCGCCATCGAACAAGTGATTGTATTTGTGAAGTACGCTCTCCTTTGTCAGTTCTGGATGGGCCACCGTCAGCACCATCTTGATGATCTGTAGCTGCAGCGACGCCTGGAGCCCCAACACTGGCTGCGAGTGGCCTTTCGTCTCAGCCACGTAGAACGTGCCTTGGTAGTCCTGAGCCTTGTAGGAGCATTTCGTGGTTGTGACGCCCTTGATATTGATGCGCTGGCCAGCGTACCCGTACAGGCCAACTTTACCAGGCTGGAGTGGTGGCGGCACAGTCATCTTTTTGTAGATTTGATAGGGAATTACGTTTGCCTGCGCACCTGTGTCGACCTTGAAGCGCAGAACGTCACCCGTCTCCATGCAGATGTTGACGTAGGCGGTATCAGGATGGTCTTTGCCGTCAGCGATGACGTCGACGTTGAGGGATGAATTGAGGTCGTCTTCTTCCTCCATTTTCTCCACCTGGTGGACGGCTCGCTTGCTTTTGGAGCGACACACCTTGGAGAAATGGTTCTGTTTGCCACACTCCTGGCATTGCTTGCCGTAGGCTGGGCATGCCCTCTTGCCGTGTCTCTGTCCACAGTTATTGCAGTCATATGTGTCACTGCTTTGGTGTGGCCGTCGGTCTTTACTGCTGGACTCCATGTGTCTCTTCTTGATGACGTCTACCGCCTCTTCTTTCTGCATGGCCGCCAGTTGCTGCTTTGTTGCTTCATGCGTCACGACAGTCTCGATGGCTCTATCCATGGTAAGCTGGTCTCCAGCCTGCAGCAGCTTTTCTCGGGCCTCTTGTGATAGGATCCCACATACAATGCGGTCGCGCACCATTTCCTCAGCGTCTTTGTATGCACGGTCCTTGACGAGGGTGCGGATGTCGGTGAGGAATTTCTCAAAATGTTCCCCTTTTTGTTGTTTTCTGTTCAGAAACAAATATCGTGCGAACAGGGTTTTTCTTAGGGGTGGTATCCTTCTCAAAGTTCTTGCACAACACCTCTAATTTGTTGCTATCTTCAGATGACAGATTCCATGTGTTGAAGATTTCTCTTCCCTTCTCTCCTGACCAAATGAGCAGGTAGGCGCGTTCAGCTTCTGAAGTCTTGTGCAGCGGTCCGGCAAACATTAGGTTCACATGCTGCTTGAATTTCCGCCATTCTTCTTGAAGATTTTTCGAGTCCCAGTTCAGGCTTGGAATCTGTAGAGATGAAGCCATTCTTCACTGCAAGCTGCGGTTCGTTTCCTCTCTGACACCATGTAAATGTAGCTAGGGAGAAAGTTACAACATATCGATGATACCGAACATAGAGACCAGGCATGCACTGTGTTCTATTGAAATCTTTAATCCGCGACCTTTCCTTTACAAACATCAGGTTCTGTATCAGGTAAAAACAATTCATTCAGTTGGCTACATGACTGAGCTGCAAATCACATGGTTGTAGCTTGGGCCAAAGTGTGCTAAGTCATGTGTACTGGCGAATAGTATTCACAACTGACTGCATTGTGTGTGTTGTGTGCGCGCGTGCGTGTACACGAGTGGGTGCGTGTATGTGTGTGAGAGAGAGACACATGTACCAATATGAAGAGATAAAATGTAAACTTGTTGTTTCCCTTGCTTTTCAAATATTAGTTTCAGTTGGCAGGAAAAAGTGACTGAGCAGTTCTACACGTTTTTCGACATATTGCTGTTACTGTTTGTTTAGATGATAATATGGGTGTACTTTGTTTAGAGAAATGGAAACTGCTTTCAAATGCACGCCATCTAAAAAGAAAAAAGGGAACTTGTTTCAGACATGTGCAACAATCACAGACCATAAGTAAAGAAATTAAACCTTTCCTACATATAAAAGTGATCAACCATTCATAAAAGAAATGAAAACTTGTTTCAGATACATACAAAAGTGACTGACCATACTAAAAAGAAAAAAGGAAACTTGCTTCACACAGATTCAATGCTTATCCACTCTGCTTTGAAAAGAAAAAGGATGTCTGTTTCAGATACAACATTCATAGTGCTTTAAAGAAATCGACTTTTGTTTCAGATGCATAAAATATTCACCATACTTAAAAGAAATTAACTTTTGTTTCAGATGTATACAGTATTCACCATACTTTAAAGAAATTAACTTTTGTTTCAGATACGTACAAAATTCACCATGCTTTAAAGAAACATCCATTTGTTTCAGAGATATGCAAAATTCACCATGCTTTAAAGAAACATCCATTTGTTTCAGAGATATGCAAAATTCGCTGTGCCCTAAAGAAACAGACTTTTTTTTTTTTTAGATACTGATATATATAATATCTACCATGCTTTTGTATTTGTGTGGAGTGGTAAAGAGTGCAGGCAAAGACAGGTTGCAAGCAGGATTCGAACCTGCATGGGAATATCCCATTGCAATCAAAATCCGATGGGATATTCCTGGACAGGTTCGAATCCTCCTTGCAGTGCCAGTAATGATGGTATGGAGTGGTAGAGAGTGCAGGCAAAGAAGGCAGATGATGGTAGATTCAGGAACCAAGGGACTGCAGCCAACCAAAGAGACTGCAGAGGGAATGAAATGGAGTTTTTACATAGCAGAAAACCAGATTGCGAAGCCAACAACACTTTCATGATTTTGTTGTTATATTATAGGCAATTGAAGTCAGAGAATGAACTAACTTTTATTGACTTTCTACCATATTTTCCCCGATTGTGATAATAAATATGAAACAGCATGATATTTTTTTTTGCAGTGAATGAATAGCAGGCATTTTACACTTTTCATACATATAGGTTTGATTATGCAAAACTGTGTCTGAGCAGAGAACTTTGCCTTTGAAGATTAATACAAAACACAACTGGCTTTCCTCCTCGCCTGGCTACCGACATGAGCCATAAATCTGATTTTCAATTAGAAAATATTCTGTAGAAACAGACTACCGAATGATAATTTTCGTACAGTTTCAGTTGTGTTTATGATATAGAAATGGAATCATGAAAAGATTTAAATTGGAAAGTCTGAATTTCATAGCATGTTGATTTAGCCAAAATTTCCAACAAATGACAAACAAGGGAATGAAGAAGACAACTGTTCAAAGGAGATTGGCATCATTAGTCATTTCGTAATGAACAAACTTGTTTATAAAATATCCTAAGCAAATGATATACAAAATGAGAGCTTACAGACTTTACTTTTAGTGTATGGGTTTTTTTTTTTTATTCTACATTTTTTCTCATAATTTTTGTGATGTCAGAAATATTCCAGGTTTGACAACGGAGATTCGAAAATGGTGCCAAATCAAAATGTGCAAAATATTAGTTTTGAGAAAATGTGGGCTTTCTGATCTAATGTTGTTGTAGCGAATAAAATACATTGAATTTTGTAATTTCAGTGATATATAATAATTTTATAGGTTCTGAGGTATTCACAATTTAAAGATTTTACATGAAATAATCAAGATTCATCAATCAAGGGAAGTAAGGAAGAAAGTGCCTCTAGAACAAAAAATTTTGTCTGTTAAAGGTCATCAAGAAATATGTGCGCATTATAGCATCTGGCTAAACTTTGAAAAAAGGGACTTTTGTTTTAGTTGCATACATCATCCGCTATGCTTTAAAGAAAGGGACAAATTTTGTTTCAGATGATTACAACATTCACCATACTTTAAAGAAAAAAGACTTGTATTTCAGAAGGATACAACATTCACCATACTTTAAAGAAAAAGGACTTCTGTTTCAGATGATTACAACATTCACCATACTTTAAAGACAAAGGATTTCTGTTACAGATGGATACAACATTCACCATGCCTTAAAGAAAGGGACTTTTGTTTCAGATACGTACAACATTCACTGAGCTTTAGGAAGGGGCTTTTATTTCAGATGCATACAATGTTATAATAATTATTAATATTTTTGTTATTAAGAGTACTTGTATAGCACCTATCCTTGGATGCAGACTAAGCTCTAAACAATGTACAATCCACATGCTCGTTTACACAATGGGCTGCCTACCTGGGTAAAGCTGACTGAAGAGTTGCCTGCCAGCACTGCATTCAGTCGTTTCCCATGCCAGTCAGTCAGTATCATTCACCCCATTTCCTTCCTTTGTGTGTCATCCATACCAATGGCCAAACTGGCCTTCTCTTCCAAAAGTTGGTGTGTACAAGGTGTTATGTGTGCATTCACACATGGAACCTCAGTCTCATTCAAAAGACATTTGGGTAATGTAGCCAGAACCAATGTTAACTCCAAGGAAAGATCCCCTTGTACCGAAACTGTCCAGTGGAAATTCAAATCTGCATCTCCAGGATCACCAAGATCACGAGTACGGCAATCTACCAACTGACTGTTGTTTAAAGAAAAAGATGTTCTGTAACAGATACATGCAGTACTCACCATGCTTTATAGAAATGGACTTTTGTATTCATCATGCTGTAAGGAAATGGACTTTTGTGTCAAATGCACACAATATTCACATGGTTTAAAGAAATGGATTTTTGTTTCAGATGTGCACAATATCCACCAAGCTTTAAAGAAATGAACTTTTGTACCAGATATATACAATATTTACCATGCTTTTAAGAAATGAACTTTTGTTTCAGATATATACAATATCCACCATGCTTTAGAAATGAACTTTTGTTTCAGATATATACAATATTTTCTATGCGTTAAAGAACTGAACTTTTGTTTCAGATATATACAGTATCCACCATGCCTTGAAGAAATGAAACATTTGTTTCAGATATATACAATATTCACCATGCTTTAAAGAAATGAAATTTTGTTTCAGATATATACAATATCCATTATGCTTTGAAGAAATGAACTTTTGTTTCAGATATATACAATATTCACTATGCTTTAAAGAACTGAACTTTTGTTTCAGAAATATACAATATTCACCATGCTTTTAAGAAACAAACTTTTGTTTCAGATATATACAACACCCACCATGCTTTAAGGAAATGAACTTTTGTTTCAGATATATACAATATTCACCATGCTTTTAAGAAATGAACTTTTGTTTCAGATATATACAATATTCAGTGAGCTTTAAAGAAATGAACTTTTGTTTCAGAGACATGTACAATATTCACCATGCTTTAAAAGAAATTGTCTTTTGTTTCAGATACTTACTACACTCAACCACCAATGCCAGCAGCCCAGGGCAGACACACTGACAGTGTTCACAGAATGATCAATGTGTCTGTCATTCCAGGGGAAATAGCCAAACAGACGGTAAGTGGGTACAGGTTTTATCGTCCATGTTCATACCTTACAGAAAATGTTTTACTGCAGAATTCACTTAGAATTCTTCCGATGCCAGTTTCAACTCTGTTCCAATTTCTGTAGCTTTTTTTTTCTCAGCCAAGTCCAGTAGAAGAGTGGAAGAGAAAAGAAGACAAATTGGAAACTAAAATATGAAAAGAAGTATTTTGTTTGTTTTTCTTTGCTCTTTGGTTAGGATTCTGAGGTTAACCGTTGAAGAGATTTTTGCATACGCAACCATTTTTTAACCCAGTCAGTGACATGTTGTTTTGGAGGATGATGGTTAAACGTGACACCAGTGTGCATGTGTTTTGTTTTCCCGTCATCCATCCTGCCGACCCATAATGCCCTACTTTTATGTGAAAGGTGGAACAGGATGTAATCACTGGATCTCTGTTTAATGTTTCTTCTGAGAGATTAGTGGAGAGTGGAGTCTGCAAGGCAAGTGATTGGGAATCAGTTCAATAGTGTGTGATAATCCGTAACTGTACAGTACTTACGATTGGGAACCAGTTCAGTAGTGTGGATAATCCATAACTGTACTGTACTTGTGATGGACCTAAAAATTAAGCATAAAATGCATCAGAATTATTTTTTTTTACATTTCAGTGCATCATTCCCCAACCCCACTTCACCCCTCCACCTTTTTTTTTCTGGTAACCACTTGACTGCGTGAAATGTGTGTATGTTTCTGGTTTAGTTTTGTTATGCACTGTGCGTATAAAGTCCAGGCATACATTTTATGTCAGCATACAGCCAACGGAAGGAAACAATGCAGACTTTAGGGACCAGAGATGGAACTGTTCTAGAAATAGTATGCAACTCGACTGTGTTATTTTTTTTTGGTCCTATTTGATTTGTTTTCATGGGCATTCTGTCAGGCTGCAGCTCAGTGTTCCATTGGTAGCAGGTCAGCTGACATGAAATGTGTGCAGCTACTGGATGTGTGGCTGTAACAAAACTAATTCCAATATGTGCATCATGCATAAGAAGCAGTCAACGCTTCATTTTCTTATGACTTTATGCAGTTTTCTGGCAACAATTATTTGGATTATATTTTGTTTAATCATAGATAGCTTACATTATCAAATTAACCCACTTTTACCTGTGTTTCAAACACAAACACGTCAGCAAAGTATCTGTGGTTTCTTCAAGAAATTCAAACTGATGAATGAACTCTGTCTAGCTTGGTTTTGGCATGTGAAATGTGTGTGATTCTCCCTGGCACACAATAATTTCTAAAGAAGAAAATATCTTGGCAGTCATAGGATTACAGTTCCAAATCAAACCAGTATATAAATATACAGCAGTCAGGTATGTAATGGTGTTCAGATCTTTCGATTGTATATAAGCACTATTGCATAGGTGTACTAATAATGTTAGAATTTTTGTCTACCTCTGTGTCATGATCTTTGCTCCACTTCCACAATCCCCTCCCACCAGCCCCCTTTCCTTTTAGGTAATATTTTTTGGGGCATTTTAAGAGAGATCAGTATTTTTTCTATTTTGGATGGATCACGACCTGGAAGAACGCTTCTGATTTCACAGGCAGACGTGATCGTCAACTCCACCTCTAATGGATTGGATCTGCATAATGGTGCAGTGTCTTCATCCATCCTCAAAGCCGCAGGGCCGAGTCTGCAGGCAGAATGCAGCTCAAAGTACCCAGGGGGCATTCAGACAGGCGGGGTGGCTTACACGATGGGCCACAATCTGAGCTGCCGGGAGATCTTCCACATTGCTCTCTGCAACTTCTCCAATCCGTCGGCCAAGCAGGTCAGAAAGAGACAAGGATAGGCACACAGGTTGATAGGCATGTACAGTCGAAACACAGATGCACATGTATGGCACACATTGTGAATGTTAATGTTCAAACTGTGTATGCTTATTTGTGATGGACGGTAGGTCAGTTGTGCACCTGAGGTGTGTGCATGCATGTGCATGCATGTGTGCACACCTGCTTGCGTGCATGCACTCACACACACACACACACACACACATGCGCACATACGCATGCACACACACACACAGAGACACACACACACACACACACGCACACACACACGCATGCACGCATGCATGCACGCAGGCAGGCAGGCATGCATGCACGCACGCATGCACGCGTGCGTGCACACACAAATCATCAGTGATAATAATTATTAAACAACATTTGCTTTTACTCTGTTTTTATTTGTTCCTCCTTTTGTGTGCTGGCCAGTTTCTCAAGCCATGTCAGTGGCACTGGTTTGATGTTGCTTATCTCCCCACCAGTCTCATCACGTGATCATGCACAGACACCCCATGAAGCAGTTCCAATCCCAGCCCCAGCTGTAGCAAATCACCAAGGAAGAGTCAGAGCCAGGTTGTCTCAAGGCCAAGAGGCAAAGGAGACCCTGCGCAGCTGCAGTCACCTCAGCAGTGTTCAGCATTGACTGCACTGATAGTTTGAAAAATGCAGTATAGCTGTTAATTTCCTTACCAAGGACATCAGTTGTCAGGTTGGGCTGACTGAGTGCCCCACGGCTGTTCAGAGGAAGTTACTTAGTTCTGAGAGGCAGGGAAGTTTACAGCTCGCCCGCACCTGCAGAGGCCAAGCCATGAATGCAGGTCAGGGAAAGGGGCGTTTTAATTACACATACTATACCGTGGCTCACTAATGCAATAAGCTGCAGCAATTTGCTATCCCTGCCTCGTATACAATAAAGTCCGTACGGACAACAAAACCCCTGAAAGGGCCTCATGCCTTGCGCATGCTCAGATCAATCCTCTTTTCTCGGCAGCCTTTTCCCGTTAAGCCTCGTGTACACGAGCAGCTAAGTATATTTTGCTTTTCTCACGATCACTCGATCGTTGTTGCTGTTCTTTGGTGTCCTTGCTTATGTTTTCACTCCTTTTCTTAGTCCTCTCCTCCCTCAGGCTCCCCCCTTACGAGCCCATCAGGGAGTGTTCTCTGAAGTTTCTTTTCTCACCAAGACCTCATGAGATTCGAGCATGGACTTTGTTGCTGGCAGTAGCCCATAATGCCAGCATTCAGAGTGTCTTGAATGCCACATATTGGCGTTCCCCTGGCACCTTCTTCCATTTCTACCTGCGCGACGTTTCTTGTCTGCGCGATGATGGGTCTAGGGGTATTGCATCAGCTGTGGTGGCTCAACACTCCATCTCCGCCACACGCTTTGGCTCTTCTCGCTCCTCCAGACGGTAACCAGGTGAGCCCTCCTTCCAGGTAGTGCGACTCTGCATTAGTGAGCCACGGTATAGTATGTGTAATTAAAAGGAAATTTTTATTCTAAAATTACGTTTAATCTAACATACTTACCGTGGCTCATGCAGAGGCCCTCCCTACCTCCCCGCCTTCCTGGTTCCATCAGGAGTTCTCAGTCAGGGTTTTATATACCTCGAAAAGAGGATTGATCTGAGCATGCGCAAGGCATGAGGCCCTTTCAGGGGTTTTGTTGTCCGTACGGACTTTATTGTATATGAGGCAGGGATAGCAAATTGCTGCCGCTTATTGCATTAGTGAGCCACGGTAAGTATGTTAGATTAAACGTAATTTTAGAATAAAAATTTCCTTTTCTGCAGGCCGCACCCCACCAGCCAGCTAACTGCTCTGTACTCGGCGAACTGAATGTCATCTGTGCATAGCCAGTCTGGTAGCAATGTGTTCGGCATTGTTGAACGGCCATTACAAATGGGGCTGTCGGTTTGACAATTAGTGGTTGTTATGAAAAATGTAATATATCTGCGCTCTTGAGATGACTGAATTGGCGAATTCCCAACAATTCTTTTAATACCAAACTTGACAAGGTTTATTTTCCTGTAGGTAACGTAGATACGGCATGAAAGCTTGTATGCAAGTGGTCAGGCAATATTAGAACAATGACAACACACACAAAATTGTGCAAAAATAACGTTATCACTTTCTGGGTATTTAATTTTCCCTAGTTAACTACTACACAAGTTTGATACATGCCTCTGCTCGGGCTACAGCAACAAAAATGTTGGATCAGAAATATGTTATGCCTTGTTTGTTTCCCCTTTCACTAAGTGTCACGCGCGGGGTGGAAAAATAAAGCTGTGGCCCCCTTCTTGAGTAGAGACCAGTGCTACATCTTTTTTCCAGTGACAGTTCCTGTGATGCAAAACAAACAAACAAACAAACAAAAAACCCTGATGAGAATTCATCACAGCCATGTAGAGGAGGAGTCATAACTAAGATCAACTTTGAAATAGGGCATGAAGGATTGGTTGACCTCGGACAGTTTGTTTTATGTCAGTAGTTTTGTTTTATGACGGTTTCATGAAGATGAGGTTGATTTGTATAGTGAGTTTGTTTGTGCACTGCGTGACAGTGATGCTCTCTGGCTTATCCTTGTGAAATTAATCTGGGCCAAGGCTGAGACAGATGAAGACCCAAGGAGCAGGAAATCAAAACAGTACTTCTGGACACCTCCTGCAAGTGGTCGAGTTGATTATGTGGTTCCAGTTCCCATTTTCCTGTTATTGTTTTTCTGGTTTTTTTTTTCTATTTTATCTTGAAAACATGGTGAGGATTCAGTTAACCTTGACATTCATTTTAACGTCTTTATCACTAATAGCCAATTCAGTGACATGAGTCAGTCGTAAGTTACTGCCATACTCAGTAAGAGGAAGTTACAAGGGTGTTTCATACCAAAAAGGGGAAATGAAAAATCCAAGAACAAATATTTTTATGTACACATATGTTTGCGAAAAATAATGTACAGGGAAAGAAAGCATCATACCATTTTAGTCCATTACTTGCTTAGGTCTGTGCTGAGTATATTATATGCCTGCACTGTTGATGTTTTGATGAGGTTTGAACCGATGCCCTCTGATCCTAACCACTTTTCCACAGCGGCCAGTGCTGATATTGTGTTAGCGGAATACCAGTCACAATCAAGGTTCCTTTGTGTACAAGGTGTTTCAAGCACACCAAACAGCATCTGATTTTCAGACAGCCTTTTAATACTCTTTGACAAGAGGGTGAGGAAATGTCACACATCCCTTTTCGTTAACAGATTCTGGCAGATGCGGTGACCAGATGCATGTCTGAAGCCAGCAGGCGACAGTTCACCTCTCTGGCCTTCCCTGTCCTGGGAACGGGCAACCTGGGTTTCCCCGCCCCTGTGGTGGCACAGACCATGCTGGATGCCATCCACCAGTTTGAGCAGAGCATGCCGTCGACCAGCTTGAGGGATGTCAGGATTGTTGTCTACCCTGCCGACAGGAAGAACTTGCAGGTCAGTTACCTGTTTTAAGGCATTAATAAGGCAAGTGATATTGAGTTCCAAGAATATGCGTTGATTTTTTGACTTGCATGCATGTTTTTGATGGACTGTACTTAATTCCAGCTGATTGATCTGAGTGAGGAGCAGTGTGCTATGAGACAACTGATCATTAACTTTTTAACTATTGTGTGCATGTTTTTTTTAAATAAGTAACTGGTATGTAACTACCAATTTGATTTTCCACAGTGCCAAATGAACTTATGAAACAACGGTATTGTTTTTAGAAAAAGCTTTGATGATGAGGTTTCACCAGATTTTATATAAAAATCTTGTAGTAAGTTACTTGGATGTGGATGTGTCTTAGTGGGTGTTGTTGATGTTTACAACTGACAATTTTGGTCATTCAGCTTGACTCTGAAAAACTGGAATTAATCTGTGTGTCGATGGCAACTACCCTTTTCTTGAATACAGAAGCAAAACCTCAGCATTTCTGTAAAAAAAAGAAATCCATAAGTACTACACAAAGAAGAGCTTTTCATAACTGGGACCGGTACACAATATTCCTGACCGTTTTCAGCAGGAATGCAGGACTAGCTCTCCATGTATGTTTATTATCACATCTTTTGATGTTCATCATTTATTCTACAATTTTAGATTCAGGAGCATTTGATTTTTATGTTGATGGGCTTGCTCATGATTGTGTGATTCTGATATCACACTGTTCTACCCTTCGTAAGGTTATTGTAAATGTTGGGGATTTTATAGGAGTTTCAGCAAGCGCTAAGCGGGATGGGACAGAGGAGCGACCCAGGAGCGCAGTCCTTTGTGGCCAGTGGAACACTAGGTCGCCAGAACAGGAGGTTTTCTGAAGAGCCAGTCAACCAGCCAGCCCAGCCACGTGAGTTAAGACGACCATCAACTTTGCCATCAACATTGTTAGAATGAGGCAGAAAGAATGTTGTTTACAGATGTAGATGGAGTAGCCAGCTGTCTATCTTGTGGCAGATTTCTGTTGCTTTTTTTTTCTTCTTCTTTTGTTTGTTTCTGCTGAAATGTTTTTACATCTTTATTGAGGGATGTGGAAGGGGAGGGGAAGGGGGGGGGGGGGGGTTCTGAGAAAAAGTGAGAGGAGTGGGGGCAGAGCAGGATTGGGGGTGGAAGAAACAATTTTGAGAATTTTGAAATCCATGATTCAGGAACGGGTGCTGTAACAAATAAAAGAAAGACAAACTGTTTTGAGAATTAATGACATATGTGAAAATCAGTATTGCTGGAAGAGCAGTTATAGAAAGGTGTTTGTTTGTGTATCCATCCTCTTCACTTCACCGTTTCATACTTTTACCTTGTATTATTTTTTTTTTTAGGTAATTTCCTGCTTGATTATATTAAATTTATGGACCTTTTCCATAGTCAGTTTTTGTATACTGTTCTAGAGGGAGCACGGGGCAGATGATTCATACTAGCTGTTGTTAGCAAACTTATTGTTATAACCCAGCTTATTATATATACACCATCATGTGAAGTCTGTGAAGATCAATTCAGGAGCTGTTCTAACGAGTACACAAGAAATAGACTTTCATTTTGTCAAATGTGAAGTCCACTGATGTAATAAACTGACCTTGACGTTGGATGGGAAAAAGCTCTGTGTCGATTCTTTTGCTTTAGCCTTGCAGAAATGGCTGGTATAACCTATTAACCTCCAAGTTTTGTTTTCTGACATAACATGTACTAAACTCCCAAATTCATTTTCTAGAGTGCCAGATGAATTAATGAATATGGGGGTACTGTTTTAGACAAGAAAAATATCACAAAACAACCCTTCAAAACACTCCAAATTTTCCAATGAAATTCACTGGTAGATGTGATTTGATGTGCCTGTGTCTTATGTCTTGTTGATCTTTATGGCTGACCTTGATGATCATTCACTGCACAGCCTTTAAAAGGACCCATGTGGTGGGCTGGGCTATAACAACTAGAACTAGACAGCCCTTAAAAGGGCCACAAGTGGTGAGACAGTGTAGAATTATAGAAAATAATAAAGTAGCCCTGAAATGGCTCCTTGTGGTGGGCTGGGTTAAAATAATATAAATAGAACCAGACAGTCCTGAAAGGGCCTCATTTGGTGGGCTGGGTTATAGTGATAGAACTGGACAGTCCTAAAAGGGCCCCATGTGGTGGGCTGGGTTAAAATAGTATAAATAGAACCAGACAGTCCTAGAAGGGCCCCACGTGGTGGGCTGGGTTAGAATGATAGAACTAGACAGCCCTAAAAGGGCCCCATTTGGTGGGCTGGATTATAATGATAGAACTAGACAGCCCTAAATGGGCCCCATTTGGTGGGGCTGGGTTATGATAATATAAATAGAACTAGACAGCCCTAAAAGGGCCCCATGTGGTGGGCTGGATTATAATGATAGAACTAGACAGCCCTAAATGGGCCCCATTTGGTGGGGCTGGGTTATAATATAAATAGAACTAAACAGTCCTAAAAGGGCCCCATGTGGTGGGCTGGATTATAATGATAGAACTAGTACTAGACAGCCCTAAAATGGCCCCATTTGGTGGACTGGGTTATAATAATATAAATAGAACTAGGCAGCCCTAAAAGGGCCCCATGTGGTGGGCTGGGTTATGATAATATAAATAGAAGTAGACAGCCCTAAAAGGGCCCTATGTGATGGGCTGGGTTATAGAACTAGACAGCCCTAAAAGGGCCCCATTTGGTTGGCTGGGTTATAATAATATAAATAGAACTAGACAGCCCTAAAAAGGCCCCATGTGGTGGGCTGGGTTATAATGATAGAACTGGAATCAGACTGCCCTAAAAGGGCCCCATGTGGGCTGGGTTTCAGTTTCATCAAGGAGGTGTCACAGCCTGCGGACTAGTCCATATACGCTACACCACGTCTGCTAAGTTTTGAGACCACACTACGCATGATTTAAAGCTTAGGGATAAATGAATTGATAACTACGATGAGAGAATTTAAGAAGAGGGTCTTGTGGCTACGACCTAGCAGATGTCTGACCTACGCATTAACCCAGCGTGCTAGTCAGACCTTGAGTATCTACCTAACATTGGTTGTGCCATGTTTATCATTGCATGTGTGTGTAGTGAATGTACACGTGTGTGTGTACGAATTTGTGGGCACGGGCCCATGTGTCTGTGCCCTGAGAGGGCCCCCAGTGGCAGGCTGGGCTACAATAGACTGAAACTGAATCTTATTTCAGGGCCTGTGTCTACCGGAGGAGGATTTTCATCAAATGCCGCCGAGTTTGATATTGGAGGGCTACGGCTTGTGATTAAAAAAGGGGACATCACAGAGGAAGACACGGACGCCATTGTCAACAGCACCAACAGTTATCTGGACCTCAGACGGGGTGAGCTCTGGCAGGACTGATTTATTGTGTGACTGACAGACGGAGTAGTTGATTGGTAGACTGATTAACTGATGGACCAGTTATGGATGGTATGATTAGTTTTGTTGACATGTTTGATTGTGATCTCCGCCAGGAAAGGGATTTTATATGAATGGTAGGTTGGCTAGGTCTTGATCAGGATCTAACCCTAACATTGATGACTGGTTGACGGACTGACAGGCAGAGTTATTCTATTAACTTTAATTGCTGTTCATTATCCCGAAGTCTGTCATTTGTTTAACGGCAGCTTCAAGAAAGGAGTTGTGGGGTGATAGATAGTGGAAAAAAGTCAGTGTCAGAAAGAAGAAAAGAGGAGGCATAGAATGGATTGCTACAACTTTCATGGTTGCTCTCTCTCTTTCTCTCTCTCCTCTCTCTCTCTCTCTCTCTCTCTCTCTGTCTGTCTGTCTGACTGTCTCTCTATCCTCCTGTCTCTCTCTTTCCCTTCTTCTCTTCTGTCTTTCCCTACATCTGTATTTTTTTGCCTGAGTCTTCGCACATGCACGCACGCATGCACGCACCCACGCACGGACACTCATTTGCACGCATGCACGCACACACGCATGCACGCATGCACGCATGCACGCACACACGCATGCACGCACACACACACACACACACACACACACACACACACACACACACACACACACACACAGAGGCATTTTAGCATACCAGAATCCAAAACACACACACTGATGCGGTCATGCTTTAGAATAATGTTCTTGGTTTCTGTTATGCAAAAGTAGACATGAGGTTGTTAGTGCTCGGTAAATATAGCTGATGATGTCCATGAGCACCCCTTATTTACTGTCTCTACAGCAGTCAGGTGTGAAGCTTGTAGAGTATTCTTCTCAAGAAGTTGTTGAAACTGTTGAACAGTCCAGGCATCAACCAGAATTTCAAGCTTACAAGACACTCTTACTTTACTGACCCCAGCACCGTATTGGTTGTGAACACCTTGTCTGTTTACAAATAAGGAAAAAGAAAATACAGTGGCTAACTGCCAAAAAGGACTACTCACCTGACCAGTTTTGGACTTAAAAAATTCACACAACAAACAAAGAGATAATAACTCACAACAGCTCACACAGCACTTTTGCTCAGAATTCAGTTCCTGGCTCATCTGTCAGTCACTGGGAGCATTTTTATCAAACATACATAATGCTGAAGATGGAATGGAGAACGTAAGATGCAGATTTCAGATTGAAAGCTGTTACACTGGTCAAAGAAAAAAGAAATCATGGGGTTGCCTTCAGACTGGGAATCAGTGTGGCATAATCTATGAATGGAAAATACAGAAGACTGAATTTGGCTTGGAGAAGAAATAGGGAAAGCCTTTCATTCATGCAAAGCAAGATGGTGGGAACTAGAAGTTGAACTGGCAGACTAGATCCAGGGAAGCAAATTCTGAAATTTCAGTGAGGACTCTTAGGTTGATTTCCCTGTCAGACTCAGATGTCCGAGGATTTTGAGGGACAGAGGACTGATTAAACTTCAAGTGACTGGCAGCTGGAGGGTGCTGTACCCAACGTGTACCATCAACTATTTTCTAGGACTGACTATGTAGCTTGCAATTTCTTTCTTCTACTTCACAAGTGATTGCGAGAGGGTGTGACGATTGAATTTACACTTTTTCTTTTCGTGGTATACGTGCACCATTTTGGATGTTTGCAGCCTGTCTCTGACTAATTTAACTTTTTTTTAAGTAAGAGGATGTGCCACATATGCTGTATCATCTTGTAGGCACGGAATGATGGCAGTCCCTCATGGAGTCAAAGAGTGTCAACAGTTTTTCCTAAAAATGCTTAACTCTGATGGGTAATATTGGGGAAACCAGTCATTTTGTCATGTAGCGCATAGCTGTGAGAGCAGTCCGTTCTTTGCCCCTTTAGTTTGATAATTGAACTGATTGATCTTTTGGCAACTTTGGCTAAAGCCATGTAGCAACAATAGAGCAACAGGTTTGGCGAAACTTTCTCGAACTTAGTGATGCAGAATATGATTTCACTCACACAGCATTCAGACTGTTGTTTCTTGTGTTACTGATGATGCATCTGATCTCTGGCTTGATGATGTCCTTATTTTCTACACACACAACCACGTCTACCTGTCTAATGGCTTTGATTTACTGCGCCAGATGGAAAAAGGTATCCTTGGTCTCAATGTGAATGTCGTCCCACCTCTGTTTGACCTGCATCACCAATGTGACCAATGAATTTGCCTCCCCCTAACTTTAGATCTGCCTGTATGTGCCTGTGCTCTGCTAAAATTTGATTCATCCTTCGTAAAGAGTGTTCCATGCAGAGGGCATAGCCAGTGCCTTCACAACACAAGTGTGGCTTTATATTCTTGATACAGTTCTTGTGCAAAATGTTCCATGGAGCTGGCGTATGTTGTGAAGGCATTGAGGCCGTGTGTTCTGATTCATCCATTGAACATTCAGTTTAATGCATGAAGCATAGCCAGAGCTCCTTCAGGTTTAAGTGTTTTCGTGTGTTCTGATTCAACTGTCATGAATTCTATTCCATGCAGGAGGTGTAGCCAAGGCTTTGAGACAGAAGTGTGGACCACAGCTGGAGAGGGAATTGAGAGGGAAAGGTAATGACGTGTTGACCTACTCAATATATTTGTTGCAGGATACTCATTTCAAACCGAAGTTAGAGAATTATATTCGTTCAGAGTGGGGTTACAAATGCTATATTGCATCTCATAATTCACATTCAAGGGGCGTAGCTATTTTGTTCAATATTAATTTTGACTTTCAGTTAAGAAAAGTTTATAAAGACACGGCAGGTAATTATATTTTTGCATCCGTTAAAATAATGGATAAAGAATGTCTTATTGTTAGTATTTACGGGCCCAATCATGATGAACCTGAGTTTTATGTGGAGTTGGAAGAACACATTAGAGAAGTTGGAGCTGAAAATGTCATTATTGGAGGTGATTGGAATTTGGTATGTGATTACTCCTTGGACTGTTATAATTACAGACATAACAATAATCCTAAAGCACAAGAGCAAATAGAAAACATGACGGACAGCCTCAACTTAACTGACATCTGGCATGATTTAAATCCTGAATTATGAAGGTATACTTGGAGGAGAAATAACCTTTGTCAGCAGAGCCATTTAGATTTCTTTCTTATTTCCGACTGGTTATGTAATCATGTAACAGATGCAGATATTCTACCAGGATATCGATCTGACCACTCCTTAATTCTAGTAACTCTAGAGCAAGGTAGAGAGATAAAAAGAAATCTATTATGGAAATTCAATAGTTCATTGTTGAAAGACACCAATTACATAGAAGACATAAACCAAGTCAATCAAACAGTTATTGAGGAATATGCAGCTCTACCATATTGTCGCTGTGGGTTGGCCTAGATTCCTAAATCAGAAATCCAGTTTGTTATTTCTGATTAACTTTTTTTTGATACATTACTTGTGAAAATTAGAGGCAAAACTATATCATACGCAACGATGAAGAAACGGAAGGACACAGAAAAACAGAAACATCTCGAAAGTAATATTTCATTACTTGAAAAGAAAGTGGTATTATCTGAAGAAGAAAGACGCGAACTTGAAAGTTATGAACAAGAGTTGATTACTTTTTGGGAAAAGAAGATGGAGGGTGTGTTGCTGCATTCAAGGGCAAGATGGGTCGCAGAAGGGGAAAAAATAACAAATTATTTTTGTGGACTTGAAAAGCGAAATTACGTTTGTAAAAATATTACGAAACTTATGCTGAGTAATGGATCTATTTTAAGTGATAGTGATGAAATTACCGAAGAAGTTAATAAGTTCTATCAAAAATTATATTCTAAAAGAGATATTGAATCTTTTGAAATTCTAGATTTAGTAAATAATTTACCAGTATTAACTGAGAGTCAGGTAACTTCTTTGGAAGGCAAAATTACTTTAGAAGAAGCCGGTGTTGCCCTTAAACACATGCGTAATATGAAAAGTCCTGGCAGTGATGGCTTCACAGCAGAATTCTTCAAATGTTTCTGGTTACAACTTGGTCCATATGTTGTAAGAGCGCTTAACGATGGATTCGATAGAAATGACTATCTTCGACGCAAAACAAAGGTATTATCGTATGCATTCCAAAGGGTGACAAGCCCAAAGACCAAATCAAAAATTGGAGACCAATTTCACTTTTGAACACTGTGTATAAAATAGGATCTACATGTATAGCCAACTGATTAAAATGTGTGCTTCCCTCTATCATCAATGAAGACCAGACTGGTTTTATTCCAAACAGTTATTTGGGAGATAACATTCGTCTTATTTATGATATACTTGATTATATGATTATATCCAAAAAACCTGGGATACTTTTATGTTTAGACTTTGACAAAGCGTTTGACAGTGTAAGCTATGATTTCATGTTTAAGGTATTACATGCCTTTGGCTTTGGTCCAAGTTTCTGTCAATGGATAAAAACATTCTACACAAATATTAAGTCGAACTGTTTCAGTTAATGGAAAACTAGCCGGTTGGTTTCCTGTTGAGAGAGGATGTCGCCAAGGGGATCCAATCTCGTCATATTTATTTGTTATTTGTGTTGAAATCTTAGCAAATATGATTAGAGAAAATAAAGACATAAAAGGAATTAAAATAGCTAATACTGAGAATAAAATATCACAGTATGCAGATGATACTGAACTTTTACAAGAAGGCGATCGAAAATCATTGGAAGAATCGATTATGGTTCTTGAAAAATTTGGAAGAGTATCTGGACTCTTACCAAATGCGGAAAAAACCAATGCAGTATGGTTAGAAAGTAAACGAAACTCGCCCATTAAGTATATGCCACATTTAAATATCAAATTGAACCCTCCTAAATTTAAAATTTTGGGTATCTGGTTTACAAGTGATTTAAAAAATTGTGAAACTATGAAACTCAAAGAAAAATTTGCAGAGATAAAAACATTGTACAAAACTTGGCTAAAAAGGCAGATAACACCTCTTGGCAGAGTAGCAGTACTTAAATCCCTGATCTTATCAAAACTAACCGATCTATGGATGTTACTACCGAACCCACCAGACTACATAATTGATGAAATTCAGAAATTTACATTTAAGTTTGTATGGGGTAAAAAGAAAAAGAGATAAAATTAAGCGAAAAACATCTGTAAAAAGTATACAGCTTGGGGGTATAGGAATACCAAACATATGGAAGCAAATAAACGCATTAAAATTAACTTGGATTCGGAAACTTTCATCAAGTAACCACAGTTGGAAAAAAATACTCTTCTGATTGTATTACGAGGCAGAAATTATTCATAAATTAGGTGCTGATTTGTCTGGGCAGGATAAGTTAAATAATTTCTGGAGAGATGTATTCAAAGCATATAAAGAAATAGATGAGATTGTTGGTGTCAAAACTGCAAATGAATTCTGTTTAGAGCCTTTATTTTGGTGTCAAAACTGCAGATGAATTCTGTTTAGAGCCTTTATTTTGTAATAGGAACTTGATGATTGGGGGCAGATATAAATTTTATGAAAACTGGATAGAAAATGGTGTATTCTGCGTACGGAATCTTTTAGACAAAAATGGTGATTTTTTGAGTTTCCAGTCCTTTGTTGATAGGTATAACATCAATACAGATTTTGTAACATATAACGGTTATATTAATGCTGTGAAAAAGTATTCAAGAGAAGCTGGAGTAGAAATAACATGTTATGAAGAGGGTGAGTCAAGTAAACTAATGTCTGTGATATGTTCAGTTTCAAGAGGAGCCTCACTTTATTATTATCTACTTAATCAAGACACTCTAGAGCCAACTTTTTGCAATAAATGGAATGAAAGATTACCGAAGGATGTTAACTGAGCTAAAACTTTTCAGAAAATCCAACAGATAAAAGATATTAAGTTAAGATGGTTTCAGGTTAGAATTAATAATAGGATACTAGCAACCAATACTGTTTTGAAAAACATGGGCATTGAAAATTCAGAAAAATGTTCTTTTTGTAAGAGAGAAACAGAAAACATTCAACATTTATTTTGGTACTGCCCTCTTGTTCAAACTTTTTTGCAAGAATTTCAAAATGAAATGAATAGAAAATGCGAAACTATGAATCTACTGTTGAATGAAAATATTGTCCTGTTTGGTTGTGACAATGATTTTAGATCAGATAAAACATTTGACTTAATCCTGTTACATGCCAAATTCTATATTTACAAATGTCAATATGAAAAACATTTGCCATCATTTCAAGTTTTCAATTTGTATTTGAAAGCAAGATATGAAATAGAAATGTATGCTGCCTGTCTTCAAATGTCCCTCACCAAGTTCGTTACACAGTGGCTCCCATATTCTTTTTTTTTGGATTAATGCATTTTTTTTCTGGCAAGGTTTCCAATATAACATGACAATGGTCAGTTGCTTTGTTTTCCCTGTTTGATTAATTTATTTGCTCGGTTCAGTCATTTTGTTTTCATTTATTTAACTATTATTCTTTTTGTGTTTACCCTTTGTGGTTATTAGTGTGTTTATATATGTCTATGAAAAGATAAAAAAAAACCGCATACAGTGTTTATGAAGTGACTGTTATCACTTTGATAGTAGTAGAAGTAATAACAGTAGCAGTTGTGGTGGTAGTAGTAGTTCTATTGATGGTATTAGTATTCACAGTAGCAGCAAGGTGATGATGTTGAAGATGTTGGTGATGAAGATGATGATAATGATGATTATGATGATGAGGTATATTTTGCTATTGTTATGTCCTACTGCTATAAGTATGCGTTTTGCATTTTGTATTCCTTACTTGTAATTTGTTCTTATGTTTTGTAATGAAATATGTATTTAATTTATTAAAAAAAAAAGTAAAAAAAAAAAGAAAAATGACATGTTGACCTTTTCACCCAACGGCCCCTCCCCCCTCATCCCTTCTCTCTCTTCTGCTCACTTCTTTCACTTCCCCCAACCCCTCTTGTCCCCAGGTTTCCCTACTGTGTCCTCTCAAACCCTTATTCTTGATTTCTGTTTTTTTTTTCCCAGTCAGTTTCTTGCTGTCTTAGTACCTTTTTCTGTTTCTTTCCAGGTCTTTCTCTCTCTTTTTTTCTCTTTGGTTTGTTTATTTGTTTGTTTTGTTTTTGCCTGAGTTTCTTATTCTTATCTTCTCATTCTTTGTCATCTTTTATAAGTAGTGTTTGTATTAATGAGTAACAATAGTAGAAGTATACTTGCAGATGAAGTAACAAGACTGCTGGAAAATATTCATCTTTGAATATAAAACATTTTGAGCCTTGATTCCCTTTTCAGTTTTTTTTTTAGTATTGAAAATGAACCATGCTTTGTAGGAACATTTTGTTTGAAATAATTCATGTTTTTTCATCTGTTTGTTATGATTTCTGTTTATTTTGCTCAAGGCTTATGTAACCAGCTGATTGATTCCTGGTCAATAACCAGGTAGACCTTTGAAGCCCAAACAGCACTGGCATCAGAGTTGCTTTTATTTATTTTACAGCAGTTTCCTCCAGAGAGTTCAAAATTAAATGTTTTCTGTTTCTAGGGGTGCCATTTATCAAGTATGGGCCAGAAAGCTGGCCTGTAAAAAATCTGAAAATCACCTTCCCTACCCAGAGAAATTTTGTGCTGTTCTGTTTTGATTTGGGAAAATTCCATTAGGATTTTTTTTTCAACCTGCAAGTATGCTTTCCATTGTGATGTAAGTTTACCACAGCTTGGCTGTCTTCGCTAGCCTTGTCCCTTGCCTCACAAGGAGACGAGGCCCTAAGACAGATAATTCTGTGTCATTGCTTTGAGTGGAGTTGCTTATAGTTGGCAAACTGTTGTCAACATAATCCTTTGGGGTGTGCAGTTTTTCCCAGCTTTTTGAGGATTTACTTGCATAAACAAAGGAATTGGTTGATATCCACACAGCAAAAAGCAGTCCATATTTGGATTGGTCAAAAACCGAATTGGCCAATCACTAGGACCATCTTTCACAAATTTCTACTTTGCACTTTGTAGTTCAGTATGACAGTGGGTAAGGCCTTGGCAATGTTGAGAAATCTAGTGAGTGAGACTGAAGATATATCAGCATTCAAGTCAAGCATGAAAAAACAAGAGTAAGCAGTCTTGGCATGGTGAGTGTGGTGATCAAGGTATCAGGACCAAAAGCTGGGGTAAGAAAATCGATAGGAAGATTGCTTGGATTAAGAATTGGCCTCCACACTCCCTTCCCATCCTTTTGGGTTTTTTTCTGTTTGTTTTTAAAAAATGAGATTTGGAAGATGAAAAGCCCCCCGTCCTCTTTCAGTCCCTCCTCTTTCCCCCTCCCCTATTTGCCCTTCCCTACCTCTGTATACACACACACATGCACGCACACACACACACACACACCACGCAGCACGCACGCACGCACGCATCCGCACGCACACACAAACACAACCTGGATTACATTACAGGAAAGACGGGGTGCAAGTTTCATTCCTTAGGTTTGAAAGGTTCTGATTTTGCAGACGATTTGAAGAAGGTGGAGGGAGCATGTTGAATTCTCATTGAAAGTTTGTTCCAGGCAGGTGGGCCGTGATGTGACGATGTATGATGTGAAACTTTGTTTTTATCAGACCTGTATTCTGTGGGCAGAACATGATATCCAGCAGACAGGCATCATCATGACCAGAGCCTACGGCCTGAACTGCAAGTACATTCTGCATGTGAACGCAGACATGTACTCCAGAGGCTGGGAGGAGGGCATTGAGCTTTGCTTCAGGACGGCTGAGATGAAAGGGATAAAATCGGTTGCAATGCCAGCCCTGGGCACAGGTACATCCAGTCGTGAGAGTTCCTTCCCTTATGTAATCACTGTCTCCTGTTTGATCACTTTTGTTAGTTGCAGGTTGGATGTTTTGTTTTTCCTAACCTTTTCTTTTAGCATTGCTCCCTTTCATCCAGCCTCCCTCCCCTTTCCCAGGCAAACGCCAAGCTACACCCAGAGCCGTCCTATCACAGTCCCAGTTCTGTCGGTCCACCAGGAGCCATCAGTATTAGGTTAAGTTCGGCATCCGGGAAGTCTTGGCCTGGCTGTTGAGTCATTTTGGCAATACCCAGTCATACGTAGCTATACCTACTAAATCCTCCTCCCACTGATGGCAAAAATTGCGTAGCTGCAAAACCAGGTTGCCAGGTTGTGTTAGTATCCTGCGGCGGAGAGAGCTGTCACCACATGCCTCTTGTGGCATGCATCATGATTTTACCAATATCAAAAACCTTGGCAAGAAGTTGCCACAGGCATTGACAGGGAGCGGACATCACAACTGAATCAACCATGATAGCGAGGAAGGAAGGGCCACATGTGATACTGAATTGCAATAATGACAGTGGTGTATTCAGTGCTTCGTTTCATAACATATCAGAGAGTCCACCAATTGTCAGAGACAGAGACACTTGCCATCTTGGTCAGGAAATTTGAGGGACACCGGACGGATCATTCAAGTGGATGAAATTGGACTTCTTGTCCTCAGCTTTTCATAGCACACTCAACACTCAGAGCCAGTGGTAGGCTGAAGATATAATCCTTAAATCAGTGGATACCTCTTCTTGTGTTTTGAAAAGAAAAAATTGCTTTAAAAGGTTACAGGATTTCTGGTTTAAGATTTTTTCCCAGGGGGAATCATAAACGGGTGTATTGGAACAAGAAAGATTTCAGGTTGATGTAAATCCTAACAACAATTCAAAACACTCAAACAGTTGCAGGTAAGTGTACAAAAAATGTTACAGTCAACGCTACCAACAGATGTGAGCAATGTTTAACAAAAGCAAAGGCCCATAATCCTTGAAGAGACCTTCTGGGTTGTGAAGAATGGCCTGTGTCACCATTTCTGCCGTGACTGTCAGTAGCAGAACTTTAAATTCTTTGACTCCATACATGAACTCTGAACAATATGTCTGACATTGAAGTGTCATTGAGCAGGAATCTATGATGAGGGTGATAGTAATCAGAAAACTGATAATGATAATGATGATGGCAAAACTAATGACAATGGTGATGGTGATTAAGTGATTATGATTACAACTACCAATGATCGTGTGCGCGGTTGCATGTGTATGTGTGTGTGTGTGTGTGTGTGTGTGTGTGTGTGTGTGTGTGTGTGTGTGTGTGTGTTCATAATATCAAGCCAGCTGTTCATATTGGTTCAGGTATGGGCCTGTCTCCCAGTAATTCGGCGCAGGCCTTGTTTGACACACTGGTGGAGAAGTACAAACACGGCAAGCAGCCAGGCATGCTGGAAGAGGTGCGTGTGGTGCTGTTTGACACCAAAATGATTCCTGCCTTTGTCGACGCTCTGCAGCAGTCAGGGAGCAGTTACAACAAGGCCAGCTCAGGATTCTTCAGCAGAATCAGATCAGGTTGGGCAGGGTCGCTTCTTTCCTTGCATGCAGGCATAGCTGTCCTGTCTGCCTGTCTGTCTGCCTGCCTGCTGCCTGTCTGCCTGTCTGTCTGTCTGCCTGCCTGCCTGTTTGCTGCCTGCCTGCCTGTCTGCCTGTTCGTCTGTCCACAGCAGGTAGATGAAAAAAGTCGGTGATTTCAGGGATTCCAGTGATTGAAACCAGGGGTGACGTGTCGATGGATAAAAAAGTAACCTTGAAGTTGAGGGTGGACGTGTTGATGGATGAAAAAGTAACCTTGTAAGCCGAGGGTGACGTGTCAATGGATGAAAAAGTAACCTTATAAGCCGAGGGGTGACGTCTCGATGGATGAAAAAGTACCTTATAAGCTGAGGGTGGACGTGTTGTGGATGAAAAAGTAACCTTGTAGCTGAGGTGACGTGCTGATGGATGAAAAGTAACCTTGTAAGCCGAGGATTGGACGTGTTGATGGATGAAAAGTAACTTGTAAGCGAGGGTGGAGTGTTGATGGAAGAAAAAGTAACTTGTAGGTGAGGGTGACTGTTTGATGGATGAAAAGTAACCTGTAGTCGAGGGTGGATGTGTCGATAGAGCTTGAGTCTAATGTCTCTTTCCTCTGCTGTTAGATGTCTGACTTTTGTGCTTCCAATTTTTTTATGTTAAGTTAGGAGAGCCTTTGATTAGGTCATCTAAAAATCCTGATTTATGCTGCCACCTTTCCGCATTCCCATTCCTCCCCCCCCCCCCCCCCCCACCTTTTTTTTTTTTTTTTGTTGTTGCAAGAGAGAGATGCAATCGATGCTAAAGTGAAGAGGGACTACCAGTTGCTGTGTTTTTTATAACAAAATGTCTGCTTATCCTACATCAACGTTCATCTATGTTATCTGCAAATTCATTTTAGTCTAACAATGGTCATCATATTGAGGCTGTAGATAACCAGTATGGTCAGTACAACCTTGAAAGGCTCTGTGATATTCAGGTTGTTGCAAACTTTTTTTTCGCATCATGTACTGCACCATATCACATTCTTTGCATGCGTGGCCAGTTTACTAACTCTGTTTGGCTAATAATTAACTAATACTACTAACTCTACTTGGCTTATAATGAACTAATACGGTAACTCTGCTCCCTTGATGAAACAGTCACACTCCCATAACTCCAAAGAATGCTGCTTGCGACACCAAATCACCCAGCAGAAATGACAACACAGAACACACAGAAAACAAAAGCATCCCCCCCAAAATATGTTGCGGGGCCGGAATAGCTCCGTTGGTAGAGCGCGGACTTGTGATCCTGGGGTTGCGGGTTCGAATTTCGGTACAGGGGATTTTTTCCTCGAGTTAACATTGGTTCTGACCCCCATTCCCCGTACAGTCTTTCGAATGAGACTATAAACCGAGGTTCCGTGGTGAACGCACGCACAGCATCTTGCACACACGTAAAATCCCATCACCAACTTTCGAAAGAGAAGGCCAGTTGGGCCGTTGGTATGGATGACACTTACACATAGCATGCACCTTCCCCGAAGATGAGTATGGCTGCTTAATGGCGGGATAAAAAACGGTTCTACACACAAAACTCCACTGCCTGCCTATACAGGCAGTGTCCGCAGGAGTATCAGCCTGCGTACGCAGAAGAAAGAAGAAGAAATATGTTGCAGCTTGCCCAAATACCCTTACTTGACATGTCTACACAGTAACAACAACTGGAGAAATAAACAAACAAAATAACATTTAATCAAGACAGGCACAGCCTTTTCAGTCTTGAATATAGTCAATGTGATGGACCATTTCCCATCCAGTCACAAATTTTAGTGCAACCATGCTAACCGGAAGGTAGTCGTCCGGAAGCCGGTTGAAAAGTTTACCTGACTGCTGCTCACCTGTGCTCTGTTTAAGATGGGTGAGCTGAAACGGTTAGGCAGTCTCTGTAGTGATTCTGGCAACGCAACTACCCAGAAGCTGAAGAGGGACTCCTATCTGTTTTTGGTGGCAGTCAGGTATTTATCATTCAATGTTTATTTATTAGCAAACCGAAACCGTATTCCCGTTTAGGAGTGTCTGAAACTTCCTCAGCGCACTGTGAAGGTTTTGTTTAGAAAAGAAAAGTATTTGTTGTGTTCTGTTATCCTATGACTTGGTAGGGTAGCAGAACGAAATTATTTTGGAAAACATGAATAGATGAAGTGAGTGTTAAAGGAAGTGGTCTTCAGGAAAAGAAAAAAGATTTTGTTTATTCTGTGACTTAACTTTGTGAGAAGAGGAAGAGTTTTGATGCTATGGATAATAAGCTCCCAAAGTGAGCGACATAGACTATCATATATGCTGGTTTTGATTTTTGATGTGGATGAGTATTTAGCTCACTCTTGATATGAATATTGAATAGCTGTGTGTTGGTAAACAAGAGTGTGTGGAAATCTTTCCCTTACATATATTGAAGTAGATGAATCTTTTGAAAAAAGAAACCTTCTAAAATCTTGTGATTATATGAAATGAAATGAACATTCTTGTCGTGATACAAGAAAAAGAAATGAACATTTTTGTTGTGACGAAAAACATTCATAGTTTGATGAAAAATAATCATTAATTGTGTGTAATGATTGTATTCATGGTTTATTGAAGAGGGTCTAGGTGGGAATCCTTCCCCCAATTTGGAAAACTAGATTTTGAAAGGTTTATATTGAAATCCTTTCCTGTGTAGTGTTATGATTCCGGAAAAGGGAATGTTGTAGTGTTGAAGAAAGAATATGCTGATGTTTGTCCCAAGTTCTAGTGGAATGTGATGTGGCTAATGAATATGAATGTAGTTGTGATTGTAATGAATAGTAGCCATGATAATCAAGGTAGTTAATCAGTTCCCCCAGGTAGAAGTGTACCCTGGTCTGAAGGGGACTGGCTGCCACTTTCTGAGAGTCGGGGCCGGAGCTGTGGTCTACCCCTTGTTCTCCGCCTTGTGTCGGCGTGGAGAGGCCGGCCTCAGTGCCGACAACTACCCTACCTGCCACTGCGCCCGGGACTGACTACCCGCTGAGCCAGTTGGGCTGGAGACGCCGCTGCTGCCAAGCCAGAGCGCCGCTCCCGAGATTTGTTCCAGTGACCTGTTGGCTAGGCTGTCGCTGCGTTCTGTTTTGTTGTGTGAGCCACAGCTCCTGTGTGAGACTGTTGCCTTGTCGTCGGCAGAGACGCCATCAGTGTGGTAGTGATTTTGAGCCACAGCTCTATGAAGTTCTATTAGTCCTGTGTTGGACTTGACTCTGTAGACGTCGTCTTCGTCGTCTTTAGCATCCTCCTCATCATCGTTGAAACCCTGCGCCGTTCAGAGAACTGTGTTGGACCGGACGCGGCCAGCACCAGCAGCGCTAGTAGATAGCCAGTTATATATAGATATATCTTGTGTTGTGTGCCCTGTGTTTGGCGTACCAGAAGTAGTATATATATAGTTCTGTGTGTACGCCTTATGGTTGGCGTGCCGACCTATTGATGAACGTATATTTTATTATATATTTGTCTGATGGCTCGGGCAGCATAAAACAAAAGAAAAAGTGTTGTTCTGTTGCCTGGCTGTCAATGTTCAGGTGAGTGAGTGTGTGTATGTGAATTGGAAAGGTTGTGCATGCATCCATAATTTCTGTGTGAGAGTCAGACAGCCAGACACCCGCACACGACCCATTCCATCCGTAACAGTCAAGCAGCCAGGGACATGTTGGTTATTTACTGTTTACTTTCCTAGCCTCATTTAACATTTCCCGCTTTGTATGGCTTTATTGTCCTTGCTAATGCAGTGCAAACATGTTGGACAGGAGCATCTTACTTGAACAGCTCAGGTACAGAGCCACCTGCAGTTTCTTCCATTCTGTAGCCAAATGCTGGACATGGCATCCCTGTCAGGTTTTTGCTCTGTCTCATCATGAGCTTTTTTTTCGAAATATTTATATCAGTTGTGACCCCTGTTCTCTTTTCTTTGGATAAAACTTTACAGATGTTGTGTTTGATTTTCCAGCTATTTCTGGGAGCTCTGTCATGGGAGTAAAGCAGACAGTCAGTAACCCTGTAGTGCAGCAAGCTCCACAGCAAGTCTCGCTGTTCATCTACGCTGAAAAGATGGACGATGTGCGTGAGGTCTTGAAGGCCATTGATGAAATGGTCAAGGACAGATTCATCCGCAGAGAGATTCAGGATAAAATCATTACCTCATTTGATCAAAATCATGTAAGTATAATAAATTCAGGAGAATGTTATTTCCTCATGACTGAAAAGATGTAAGTATGATGAATTGATGATTAAGCTATTTTCTAATTTGATTAAAAAAAAAAAAAAATGTAAGTACGATAAACTGAGGATGACATATTTTCTTTTTCTTTTTGTTGCTGTCTCATCTTTTGTGTCACATCAGTGGTATCGCACCCCCACTGCTTACTCTGGCTGCCTGTCCAAAGCCAGAGCCTGACTGTTCCTGTCTCAGGCCTGACTCTGGCAATCGACACCAGAGGAGACACAGCACTGCTGCCGAGCTCTCCCTCCAGAGGGCACCACCACGTCTGTCGAACAAGAGTCCCCAAGAATTTTCTGATACTGGTGACCTCGACAGAACCTCACTAAGGGCATAGACGTGGAGAAGAAATGGAAGCTGAGGTCACCATGAGAGCAGGCCATGAAGGGCCACAAAACTGAAACTTTTTTTTTTTTATGCTGATCGATATGGATGAGGGTCATCAAAATGTTTTCACAAATTTCTGTTGTGGTCTGAGACTGCATGACAGAGCTGTACCCTAAGCTTACTTTAACACTATATTTTCTGGTGTCACCCAGGCCTGTGAGATGCAGCCACTTGCAGTGTTCATCAGGCAATTTGAGCAACACTTTCAGAGACACACCCATTAAGTGGATGAACCTCAGCTGTGTGGTTCCAGTCTTCTCAGTTGAGCTCAAGGGACTCAACTCTGACTAGGAGCCAGTCAGGACAAAGATCCCACCAATGAGACGGGAAATGAAGCAGTGATGTCCCAGAGGGGAGGGAATCCATGATGCTTCTTCTTTGACAAAAAAAAAAAAAATGTAATTGTGTTAAAATCAAGATGAAAGTATTTTTTCTCATTTGACGGAAAAAGGTGTAAATATGATCAGTCGGAGTTATTTTCTCATTTGATGAAAAAGACATAAGTTTGATAAATTTAGGATAGTCATTTTCTTGTTTGACAAAAAAAAATTATGTCTTTTGATAAATTCAGGACAGAATTACTTTCTCATTTAAGAAAAAAAACACACAAGATACAGTTGTTTTTTCATTTCATGGAAAAGATGTAAATGTGATAAAATCAGGAAGAAGCTGTTTTCTCCTTTGCAGAAAAAAAGATATGAGTATGAAACAATTGATTTTGTATTGTTTACATTTCACCTATCATGTCATTATGAGTATGATTAGATTGATTGTGTATTACACTTACCCTTTAGCTACCATGTGGGGTTGTTTTTTCACATGGCATGTAAGTGACTACTACATTTAATTTACAGACTGTAAACAAACTTTTGAAGCTGGCACATATTTAGGGAAAAAAAAGCAACAAATAAACAAACTAAGAAATAAAAGAATTTCCAAATTACACCAAAATTTGTTGAAAAGAAGTGTAGTAGTAAATTTTGTTTTCTTCGCATGTGTCTGTTTGTAATCTTCATTACTGAGCAATTGTGGTTACTGATCTTGGTGGAGTGGCAGGAATTGATTGGTAGGATGAGATGATGCCACTTTCCTACTGCTTGGTTACCTCACACACTATCACTGAAGATGGAAGTGACGACATACAGACTTGCACAGTCTACTCTGCTTTCTGAGCCATTGTTATTGTTTGAATAATATCTGGGCCACTGAATTGTCCACAGGTGTGTAAAATGGATAGTCCACTATCACTGTCACTTATTGTCACACTTGATGTGTAGTGAAAAATGAAAGAAAGTTTTTTGGCTTCAGTAATAATTCTTTTTAACCCTTTCACCACCAGACATTCTATTTTGCATAAATCCCCATCGCCAGCCATTTTTTCCTAAAAAAGCTCTTATTTTATACCAGCATATGTGAAACGCGGATATCTCTGGAACTAAACAACCAATTCTCATGCTATTTTTTGTAAAATGGGGGAGATACACTGTACTTTTATTATGTCATAACATGTTAGTAATGGTAAGTCAACAACAATTTCAAATTTTTAGTAATTTCAAGTGCAAAAAAAAACGCAAAATAAAAAAAAAGAATGTTATGTTTCTTCTAAACATAAAAAATAAAGAAAGAATGCCAACAAACTCTCAACAAGGGAGGCAAAATACTCCACTCACAATTGAAGACAAGAAAGTATGGTATTTCCAACAGAAAAGTGGAAGAAACAGCCACAAATACAACTACTCCAATAGCAGGGAACACACACACACTCACACACACACACGCACACACACACACACACACACACACAGCACACACACACATTCTTATGCCTAACTGGTATACATGTAAGAAAGAAAAAGGGAACACGCACACACACACACACACACACACACACACACACACACACACACACACACGTCCCTTTCACTCTCAACAGTAATATTTTTTTTATGAACACAAAGTCATTCATGTGCCTGTTGGTCTCTGAACCCTTGCCATTCAGCTGATCTATATGATCAGCTGTACACCCACTCAAACACGTCTCTGTTGCTCGCCTCTCACATGTCAGTCGGCCACGCCCCCTTCAACCTCGACCAGCAAGAGTCGGCCCACAGCATGTGTGTGAAGTTGTTGCCTAAAGTCTTAGTTTGCTCCCTCACATAGAGTTAGTGAATAGTCAGTCAGTGCTGGCTGGCTCAACGCAAAACACTGGGGCACACGCGGTAGGGTAGTAAGTGGGCGTCTCGTCAGTCTCCCAACCATTTGGCCACGGTCCAACGCCTCACGTTGCAATAATTCGGTCAAGCCCTCACTATCGTTGTTTACTCGTGACTGTCTGGGTCTTCTTCATCTGTATTAGGAACAACTGACCGTCTATTCAATATTCCCAGCACTTGATCTGTGGTAAATGTACGGCAAGGTCGAGTACATAAAGTGCTTGGTGGTGACGTCATAGTGAATGGAAAAACAATCGGAATAAAGTTGATAACACACTGAACTGAATAGTGTTCTGACAAAGCAAATGGCTGTGAGCACCGGCCAGACCATCCCCTAACTATGACATTTATTGCTGGCTTTTTATCTCATGAACTAGGACCTGAGAGTATCGGGAGTTAGGTCACCCTACTTAGTCGCCAAATGGCGCCTTCGGCGCTCAGCCCTGTCGTCGCCAAAAGGGCCTTATGGTGGTGAAAGGGTTAAAGGGCATTGCGTTGCTTTAGCGTACACCTTCAAACCTGCATCTTAATGCTCAAAGCTTCCCAGATAGCAGGTTTAGGAACAAAATGGTAGTTATCTGATGATAGCCACCAGAGGTGGATCAGTGGTTAAAGGGCTACAAATATGAATTACAGTCTTTTTTTGTGTAGAAGTCATGTATGTCATTTGTATCTTGTAAGTATTGTGGATAGGTAGAGAAAGTTACTACAGCAGCTTTGTTTCACTTCAGTCCCATTCATTATGACAAAACAAAGTGAATTCCATTGGTTCACACTTTGGTCTACATGTAATGGCATGTCCAAGTTGCCCGCTATCAAAACTGCCTTTTTCCTCATTTAGGCAACGATGAGATTTGTCTAAATCTACTCTTAAGTATTTGCAAGGCATCAAAACATCCTGTGAAATTCTGTTCTACAGGTACAGAGACTGGAGCAGATCGGAGAGAAACACAAGGCAGAGCTTCAGATCCGTAGAGGGACGGGACTGATCATCTTTGATGGCCTTCACAAGCAAGTGTTTGAGTGTATGCAGGAGGTCTCTGAGTATATTCGATCAGTGCAGCATGAGCAGCAGGAAAAAAAGACGGCTTCCATGTTGGCCAACATGGTCAGCTGGTGTTTTCTGGAGGTATGGTGTGTGGGTGTATGTGTGTGTGTGTGTGTGTGTGTGTGTGTGTGTGTGTGTGTGTGTATGTGTGTGTGTGTGCACGCCTGCGTGCATGCATGCATGCGTGCGTGCGTGCATGCATGCTTGCGTGCTTCTGTGTATGTGTGTGTGTTATAGTTACGTGTTGCTCTTGTTGCCTTTGTATGTGTATACATGTGTATAGTTGTTGATAGTAATGGTTATAGTGGTTATTGTGAATATCTTCATATGTTTAACCCGAAGAGTGCCTTTAAGCTGTCAGCTGACGCCGCAGTAAAAATGCTTTCCCAGTGCCTATGGGCCGTCCACTGACGTCATGCATTTTTCTTGAATTTTCATTCGTTACTATTTCTATTAACGGACTTAAATAGAGTGTGCGTAGTAAGCCTTATATGTCTGTAGTATTAAAATGATATGCAAATGACCACACGTGAGGGGAAAGCCCATTTATTCTCATCACTGACTGGATGACCAGCCAGCACTTCGTCTCGCTTGCAAAGATGGCGGCGCAACCTTCGACAAGGGTAGCGACCAAATCAACGTATTTACACAGCTGAGCAGGCTCTGCTAATCATTTTTGACAAAGACAATAATCTTTTATTCAACAACTTACTCGAGCATGAAGGTGAGATGATGATTGTGATGGAATTGCTGACCGTATTCGTCAGTTACTGAGTTGGGCTGTGTGACCTCAGTGTGTGTTCAGCTGACTGGTTTGCCAGCGTCGAACGAGCTCGCCTTGTGTGTACTCTGCACTGCGTGCCAGTGGCCAGTGATGTGATAGTCAGCGCGAGAGGGGAGCGTGGCCTGCTCGCGGCGTGACATGGGGCAGAAGAGAAGAGGAGGAGTGAAAGAGAGGGTTGAAGTCCAGCAAGGGGGCGTGGTGGGGGTAGGGGGGCGTGGTCGTGGACTGACCTGTCTGCATAGAGTGCGAGCGTCTTGACAGACTTCTAAACTGTTTTACTTTCATTTACGTGTGTAGTGTGACAATACAAACTTTATTTTCAACTTTTTTGCTTTGTGTTCTTTTTTGGATGTGAAGCTGTAGTGGTAAATACATATGTTTTTGATCGTGCAAAAAAAATCTATCCAAATCTAAATGCCTAAATATTTTTTTATTATCAAAATTAAAACAAAAGAAGCCCAGATTCAAAATCTTCATTCAATTTCCTTCAAAAATCATGTATATTTCATTGTTATATCTTTTGTAGTTTCTGAGCTAGAATTTTTTGTTAATTATTACCCCCAAATCATTAGATTTCCCTGGCACTGGGAAAGCCTTTGTTTGTAACATTTTCAAGCAGCGAACGGGTTAATGTTTGTGGCAATAGTAATTTTACTTCTTACCTGTCCAAATTTGCCTTATCCCTGCTCGCTCTATTATCAGGATCCTCAAAAAAAAAAAAAAAAAAAAAAACAGGAAAAAATACAAAGCTGGGTGAGCAGGGAGCTAATTATGCCTCCATAATCAGATAGGCTGGAAGAGTGGTCACCCATGGTGAGCTCACCCCATGAAGCATTCTCAAACATTGAGAAGTTTTTGCACCTTTTCCAGACTAAGCAGGGAGGTGGGAGGGCATGCTACAGTTTGGACAGCTAAGGATACTGTAAAGCCACTTTTAGAAGCAAAATTCCATTTTCTTATACTTACCTGTCAAAATGAATGCAAAAAAACAGAAAAGATGGTGGTAAGCACGTTCACCTAAACAGGGAGACTTTGATGACTCAGGAAAATATCTCTGCAGAGTTTCCCAAACCTAGAACTTGGCACCAGAGACCATTGAGGACCATGTGCAAATTGTCTCTGGTGTTTAATTTGGAGACAAAAGGATTAGTCTGTGCTCTTCCTCAAGATAACGGCATAAAACGTCACAAGCAGTAAGAATGCTTGTAGGAGGGAAAGAAGAAATAATTAACACATGAACAAAATCAAGAATAGTAGAAGATGAATAACAGTTGGCGACTTGTACTTTCGTTTCTTTTTGTGTATTTCCATATGCCACCTCCCTCCATTCCCTCTTCCCTGCTTTGTTTTGTTTGTTTTTGTTTTTGTTTTGTTTTGTTTAAAGGTTAAATATCCTTGCAGTGTCATATGTCTGATTCTAAATACAATGATTGACACTAATGCTAAAGTTCAGTTCGTCACTTACGGTGTATAGGAGAATATATTTGTGTTATTTTGACATGCCTTCCTGAATGCTGTACAGGATGGGAGGTGGGCAATAGTTCATACTTTAAAAAAAAAAAGGAAAGGGGAAAAGGAGAAGACAATCTCCCAAGACATGTAGGGTAAAATAGGGTACGAATAGTGCCACTCAAGAGACCCTTAACAAACACACCAAAAAAACAACAAATGATAAGCTGAAAAAAGTGCAAACCAACAAATGAGCAAAAATCACAAGTGGCAGATGGTGATGGTTATGGGTGATCAGATTGACCAAAACAGATGGTCATTGGGTCATCAGCAGGGGTGTGTTGCAGCCTGAGCAACTGCTATGCACCTGAGGAAACAAAAATGCCAGGTTTGAAGTAGAACTTTCCAGAAGTTGTCTGTGACTTGCAGCTGGTTTCATGCCCTATGTCAGCAACCGCAATGCTCATCGGAGGGCAAAACTGGTAGAGAGAGCCTGGACTTCATATGCCATTACATCTGCTTTAGGGAGGAGCAGTTTCTGATTAAAGCTGTAAGCCTGGTGAATTACTGCTGTGGGCGTTGTACCTGGGATAGTTACGGAGGTTTATCTCCGTCGGCACCTTTATAGACCCATTGTCTATGCACTAGTGCAGATCGCTCGAGTTCCTCGCGATCTCGCATTCCCATAATTACCTGTTACCCTTAGTTAGCTTCCATTACGGTGATCGAGTTTTGTTCCATCCTCGATCGAGGGTACGGTGGTCTAGCATCTTACGATCTCTCGTTCCACTACCAGGGGTGTTATTACGGTGCTGCAGCACTAGGTTGATCGATTTAGTGGTTAATCTTCGATCGACCCACTTGTCTCCGCTTTGTGGTCATGTGTGCTGTGATTGCCCTGCCGCCAGTGCCCAACATGGCGAAGGACCAGGTCGGGTCGAGCCACTTCGCCTTTCTGAAGTCGCTCGCTGCCCCGGAGGGCCCGCCGGTCGATTCCCCGGGGCAATCCGTTCCTCCCGTGGAAGAACGTACGGTCGGCGTAGAGGGGGGGTCCGCGGAGGGGACGCGTGACCGTTCCTCCCCTACCAGACCAGCGGACGCACGATCACTGCGTCCGAAGGGAAGAAGACAAGCTGCCACCATTGCTGCTAAATGTCTCGCATTCGAAATTTCTCAGCTCCAAGGCAAGGCTCCCCACAAAGGGCAGAGCCGAGCTAAGAAATTCAATTCCTTCCCTCCCTCCCCCTCCCCTTCTGACAGCTTGCCTCCTTCACCTCGGACGCATGGCGACACCTCTCACTATCATGCTGAGTGGCGTGAACCTCGGCCCCCAGGGACCCTTGCCGAGGCACGAACCAGCACGGGTGACGGGATGCGCCCGGAATCGCCGCCCGTCACTCGCCGCCCGTCACTCGCCTCCATGGGCTGTCGGATCCTAGTCTTCCCCCCACTAGGCTCTCACATGCTCGAGACGCTCTCCCCAACCGTGCCCGCGTGCAGCCACCACTTGCGCACGAGGAGCGTCCTTACTCCGGCGGCGGAGTTGTGGATAGTCCCTGGGACGCCCAAACTGTTCATAACTCCGGGTCTTGGCTGCAGGCATGGCCTCGCCCGGACCTGTGTCGCCCAGACCCCTGATGGTCGACCACCCCCGATCGACCGTCGTACTCTCCCCTAGGGGTACAGGACGTTGGGGGGCAGACCTATTCCGCCTCCCACTTGGGCAACGTCCACGGTCCCGTTCCTGGGGGGGGGGGGGGGGGGGGGGGGGATCTACCTGCGGGACATACGGGTGTCCTGCGTGATCATTACCAGGGGGTGGCCACAGCACCGCAGCCACTCCAATCCGCGCGTAGGCGGATAGGGGGCTCGGTAGCCATGCCCTCCACCACTCCCCCTGTCAAACAGGGGGACCCCATGGATCCCACCAGGGAAGTGCACTCTCCGGGGGGGAGGGGGTACGTCACGACACGCTCTCTTGCTACCCCCACCCCCCCTGGTGTTGCAGGATACCCCGGCCCCCGAGGAAATTCTGCCCCAGGGCCACCACAGCCCACTTGCTTCCTCGGGGACCGGTGGCTCTATGCCCCCGAGAGGAATCAGTGGCTACGTTCGGATTTACACCAGGACCTACCTTGTGGTTGGCTGTGCTGTCCAACCCCTAACAGCTGGCTCGACCCTGGTCCCCCATCCTCTCCGGCACTGTCCGACCGGCAGGACGGTCCTCCCCCTCTCAGTCCGTCCGCCGATCATAGAGCCACGAGGGATCCGCCCTCGCCTTCCCCCACTCCCCAGCCAGGGCGGGACCCTCACGCACCCCGGCTGTTGCCGCCTGCTGAAGGTTCATCCGAACCTCGGCAGGAACAGACCACCCGGAGTCTGACGACGAGGAAGAAGTCCCGGTCTCCTCTTTGGGGGACCCAGATGCCCTGGAACGGTGGCGCCCAGACCGTGTCGTGAGGGAGGCCCCTCCTCCGGCAACGTCCTTTCACTTGCGAAATTCGCCGGGCCGCGCCCAGCCCAACGTTCGCAACCCCGTCCCATATACGCGCCCCTCAGACGATTTCCTCACTTTGGGAAGGTCCGGCAATGCGTGCCAGGGGTGCACAAGCCGTCCCTCCACCTGGGAAGGAGGCCCTCACGGCCCCCAATGCGGCCCCGGTCGGGTCCTTCCTTAAGGACCCCCGGAAGCCTGCTATTGCCTCCCTGTTCTCGGACAACCCCGTGACCAGGGAGATGGCCATCTCCCAGGACGACCTCCAGCTGATCCCCAACCTGGCCCCTCCCCACTCCGCCACGATCTCCATGAAGCACCTGGCAGAGTGGGACCGCATGGTCAGGATGGCCTGCTCCACACCACGGTGGACACGTCTTGTGGACATGCTCCTGCAGCGGATGGCAGAACTCGGCCGGAGGAGGACGGTGCCGTCCCTGGGTCCCCGGATGACTCGGGAGACAGACCAGGAGACGCAACCTCGCCCTTTCGGCGACCCATTGATGCGGATCTTGATCTTCAAGATCTCGGATCACCTGTCGGCTGCGGCGGACAGCGCAGCCAGGACGCATTTCTATCTCCTTTTGGCAGGGAGCGAGTCCATGCTGTCACGGTCCAACCTCTCCCAGGCGCCAAGTCGGCTTTGCGGTGCATCCCTGGGCAGGTCCAGTCGCTGTTCGGCGACTATTCGACTGTGACACCAGGAGACGGACACTCGCTCAAACCCTATCCCAGGCAGTCACCTGCCCACACCGCACGGCCCGCCAAGTGCCCTAATATTCCCTCTAGGCCGAAACCGAAACCTCCCCAACAGAATTTTCGGTTCGGCCAGCAGACACGGTCCCAGAGGTGACTGGGGGAGTCGCCCATGGGGGACTCCATCCTTATACTCCCATCTCACAGACGCTACCTACATCTCGTCTGGCAAGATCGGGGTTCCAGAAAATCTGGGAAGCAGTCTGTACTTACACTGAAATCTGCTCGCAATGGGTTCCGACAAACGGCCCTAGTCTAGCAGATGACGCTCGCCTTGAAGTATTGATTTTTCTCAAGGTCTCGTCCTAGTTTTCCATAGTCTCGTTTCGCGTGAAGACGCGATACTTACATCCGCCATTTTCCCGTCGGTGCTCAAGGCAATCGACATGTCAGGAAAGTGTGCATTTCAGGATCCTTGGGTCAAGGTAAGCAGTACTGGTTGCTAGGATCCCCAAAACTACGTTATGTTCTATGTTTGGTGTGCCAAAGATCGCCTCATTTGCCATCTATGGGCTCAAAAACCACACACTCATGCTGACTATGGCCACAAAAAGCACATGGCTCAGTATCTTAAATACACACGCGTTCGTGTTCCTGTCTTTTCAAGCGGACGGGTAGGGAGAGTGGCACTAGTTCAACCTCTACACTACCCCTCCAACTCGGGCTGTTCCCCTTTTGAGAACCCTCATACCTCGGGAGTGTGGGACGCACAGTGTGGGACGCTCTGTCGGCCCGTCTCCACATCAACGGCCTGAAGTGAAAGCGGGCAGGCTTGCCCTCCCCCGCTTCCGACCCCAGGTCTTGCACCGACTTGTTCTCCTGCCCACGGACAACACTTCGGTGCCTTGTTATGTCAACAAAAGGGGTGGGGGGGGGGGGGGCTCACTCCCTCAGCCTCTCCCTCCGAATAGAGGCCCCCCTCCACTGTTGCCGTGCGGGGATCCACCCTCTGCGCGACACACGTAGCGGGGCCCCTCCTTCTCACTGAAGGGACCCTCAGTAGGCTGGCCCTCGGCCCAGTGGGGAACAGTGTTCAGGCCCAGGGTCGCTCACCCTCCCTGGTCTGGCCTCATAACATACGCCTTCCCTCCATTCCCAATCCCCCACAGGGTGAGCCCTTTTCCAAGGGGAGAGATGGCCTCCTGGGCTCAACTCTGTTCCTCCATCTGGCCTTCCTCTTTTCAATAGGTAGTTCCTATCTCTCCTATCTTCTTCGTTAGCTCTCGGCTGGTTCCATTCGGGCTACTGGGAACCCCGCGCCCCAGGCGCTCCTCCCAGTCCTCTCAAGATCCTTCCTAGATGGGCAGATCGGCCTACGCCCAGGCGTATAAGGATCTCCCCGTCTTATCTCCCCGGGCCCATGAGGGCAGGGCGCTGGCCACTTCCACAGCGACCCAGCGCTCTGTCCTCTTGCACCACATCCTGGAGGCAGCCTACTGGCATCCGGAAAATCACTTCATAAGCCTTAATGTAGGGATGTCCGCATGACCAGGGCTGATGGTTCTAGGGACTTTTTTTTTGCGGCTAACACAGCCATATCTATTCCTCTGCTAACCCCAAGAACCATTAGGGCACTAAGCCCTCCTCCAATTCCTTTGAATTCTGCTATGGTGTGACATGGTAAAGTATATGATGCCAAAATGGGGAGTTTGTATTATACTCCCTGTTTGGCTAGTATACTTACCATGTCAGACTCTAATGCCCTCCCTACCTTCCCCGCTAGCGCTATGGTTCTCGGGGTTACCTTGCGCATAGGCCTCGTTGAATGAGGAACAGGAAGTTTACACCGGCTTCTTCCCTGGCGGAAGTAGTTGGGCGTCATGTGATGTCTTATTACGGCATTAGCCACAAAAAATCTCGGCCTGGCAGAGCTGACTAACTGCCGTGGAATGCTATGGTCTGACATGGTAAGTATACTAGCCAAACAGGGAGTATAATACAAACTCCCCATGCCTGAGCCAGAAGCTTATCATCTGGGATTTCTAACAGCTGTTTTCCTGGCTCCACCATGAAAGGGAGTTCTGGGAGCTTGGCTCTTGTCCTCAGAAGGTACGTCTCCTCACTGCTCAGACAGGATATGTACCTGCTCCATCTTCAATTGCCTGAGTCTGGGATTGGACGATGAATGGGCCAGGGGAAATGGGCCACTCTTTGGGCTTGCAGCTTTAGGCTGGGAAAGAAGGGCATGTGGGGGAGGTGACTGAGCCATCATCATGCGGCTTCAAAGACCGTTTGTCCCTGGAGAGGGCATGAACCTCACTCAGTCCAGGTGCAAACCAAGGTATGTAAAAAGCATGTTTTGAGAGTGACATTCTCCACAGCGTTTGGCAAGTGGCTCAAAGTCATCAGTTACTCCAGGACCAGTGGTACTTGGAGCACCTACTGGTTCCAACAGTCCCAGACCAACAGGGCACAACTAACTCTGAAAGGAGGGAGTCATGGCTGATGTCAAGGTCTTTTGCCATATGTCTGAAGGTTTTAGAAGACCTGTGGTTTTTTGTCATACACTTTCAGGATGGATTGTCTTTGAC
>CM065716.1:88357294-88404794 GCA_033310375.1 Conus canariensis
CTTCTTTTTTGCTTCTTCTTTAGCGGGTTTTATCTCGGCTTCAGTACACTCAGGATTGTTAGAGCAAGCTTTGACTGTGTGGAGTACTTTACTCTGGGTTTTATAATCCAATCAAGAATGATAGAGGAGCTTCACTTCATGAAGCGTTTTGTGAGTCTTAAAGATGGCCATGGGGTACAGCCCCAATGACTGTGGAACACTTCCTGCAGGACTGTCCCACACATCAAAAGCTAAGAGCAGAGACCTGGCCTGCTGACACATCAACGAGGCAGAAGCTCTGTGGATCTCTGGAGGGCCTCTGCCACACAGCAGCCTTCATCAGTGCCACTGGGGTTCCTGTCTGAGTGTACAAAGAAGATTCATAGAACGGGCTTTGAGTGTGTGAGGTGCATTACTGTGAGTTCACGTAACAGCCGATATTGAATGAGCAGGCTTTGACTGCAGTGATTGATTTGTTGTTGTTGTTGTTGTTGTTGCAGACCAGGCAGGAGGTCAAGTGCCAGACTTCTGGGAACCACATAGCTCCAACGAAACCGTCAAACTGGTCACCCTCAAGGCCACAGATCCAGAATACCAGCAAGTGAGCAGTGGGTTCACTGCCAGTGTTCGCAATGTCTCGGTCACAAATGTGAGTTCTTGCTGTGTACCAGTTTGTGTGTGTGTTTGTGAAAGAGAGAGAGAGAGAGTGCATGTGTGTGTGAAAGAGAGAGAGAGTGTGTGTGTGAGGGAGGGAGGGGGAGAGAGAGAGAGAGTGTGTGTGTGTGTGTGTGTGAGAGAGAGAGAGAGAGAATGTATATGTGAGTGTGTGTGTGTGTGTGTGTGTGTGTGTGTGTGTGTGTGTGTGCTTTAATTTTTTCAAGACTCTGTATTCTGTGTACTTGTATGTATCTATGTACACCTTATTAATTATCACAATTTCCAGAAAGAAATGAGGTGTAATCTTGCATTATGAATCCTCCCAGATCCAAAGAAACAGCAAAATAAAGGAACCCTTGAACTAGTGGATGTTTTCTCAAGAAACATGTTGCATGTGTGTGTCAGACAGCAAGGTACCTCTTTGTCAGCTGTATGCTGTTTGACTGCTTTCAGAATTAAAGAGAGCTTCTACATGTCGTGGCCAATGATGTTTTGTGATTGAATCATTTTTAAGACAGCATCATTTTGGTAGTCCATGGGATATGTAGACAGTTGATTGGACCAGAAATTTGTGATCTCACCCTACTATTTTATCTAATTTGTTGCTTTTGTAAAAATAAAAATCCTGTTTCATTTCAAGGCTGATGTGGACACTTGAACTCAAAATGACATGCTTCTCTTAGAACTGATCACTGCTCTTTGAAAATGTTTTGTACTTCACACAGTTTTTAAGAGAAGCGATGTTAAATGTTTTGTACTTCACACCGTTTATAAGAGAAGCGATGTTAAGAGAGAAGATGCACACCTGTATTGTCCTGAAGACTTGTGGGGGAAGTTTTTGCCAACTGTGGACTTTGTCTTGGAGTCTTTTTGGGTCAGATTTCACCAGTGTGGAATCCAGTGAACAAACAAAAAGATTTGAGCTTCGTATAAGCTGCTTTTAAACCTGGCTGTGCATGATGTGGACACAGTTGTTTGAAAGATGTCATGCATCTGCATGCTGGAATCGTCCTCCCATGTCGGCATTCTCACATTCGCACATCATTTGTTCCAACTCTGACTCGCTTCTTGAGACTTACTTTGTTTATGACATTTCTCATGTCACTTGAACATCATGTTTAGTCAGTTTCCTTGTATACATTTTAGGCTTAAAGGGAAAAAAAATTGCATTATTTCCTTTGTCCCAATCCTAGAGCAGAGCAGCTTCTGGAGTAACTCATTCACTGCTCTTCCTGTTCCCACTCAGCCTGTCTACCATGCATTCTCATTCCCAGCCAGAAGCAGATTGGGAAAAAAAAAAGAAATGGATATGATCAAGAAAGTAATATGTGTTCACGTAGTGAGAAGAGGGCACTCATTTTCAAGCCTAGCTGCTTGCTCCACCCATCCATAGGCAGACATAGCTTTCGGGTAGAGTTGATGGCTCGACAGATTTATCGCCACAGGTTCTGAAAATAACGCTTTCCTTCAAAGTCCTCATTGAAAAACAGAGAAATCAATCATCCAGTGGCTTTATGATGTCTGTTTCAGATCCAGCGTGTTCAGAACACACACCTGTACCACCAGTACATGGCCAAGAAAGCTCATTTGGAGAAACAGAACCCTGGCATAGAAAACGAAAAGGTACTGTGGCATGGGACATCGGCCGATGCCCTCACCAATATCAACCACCACGGCTTCAACAGGAGTTTCTGTGGCAAAAATGGTAAAGAGTTCTGGTCATTTTTTTTTTTTTTACCGTGGTAAGACGCAGGTTATGAAGTTCTTACCATTGTAAAGTACTGACTGTGATGTTCTTACTGTGGCAAGAATTGGTCATGATGTTCTTACCATGGTAAGTGTACTGGTTGTGAGAGTCTTATCATGGTAAGAGCAGTGATCATAAGGTTGTCATGACAGATGTGCTCTTGGTTATGTTCTTATTAAGGCAAGTGTGCTGGTCTTGATGTTCTTCCCATGCTTTGCTTTCTGGTCATGATATTTTTACGATGGTAGCAGTACTGGTAATAATGCTTTCACTAGGGTAAAAGCACTAGTCCTGATTTTTTTACCAGGGTAAAAGCACTAGCTGTGGTATTCGTACAATGGTAATAGTACTGGTCATAATGTTCTTACCATTGGTAAGAATACTAGTCATGAAGTTGATATCAATTACCAATCTAGAAGGAAGTTTTCTATGAACAGTAGATCTATGAAATACTTACCTGAATCCTACTTGGCATGGAGCAACACTTTCAACATCAGGAATCCCGCCCCCCGCCCCGCCATCTACAAGATCAGAGAGAGCAAGAGGGCTGATCAGCATCTAACAGGTGTTATAGCAGGGAATGATGGACGATTCCTCTGTCAAAATGTGTGAACTTCAGCAGATTTTGAATTAATTCAATTGACAGAAATGCCAGAATTGTAAACTCTTCCCCATACTGCTGATGACCAATTTTTGCAAGTCTAACACGGCTTTAAAGGAGAACAGCCGCTACACGACACAAGTTTGGTGGTCGTTGAACTGGGGTCACTGCTTTTTACAGGAGCAGCAGACCTGAGAACCAGTCTCAGTTGACAGGGGTGTAGCCAACAAGTTTGAAAGTGACACCATCGGTTGGAGTAGACAAAGATTTCTAGGTGGGGGCTATTTTATAGATACTTCTGTCAATACTGACAGAAATTTGGCTTTGCAATGGCAAGGAGAATGTTGTCTGCACTTCAGAAACAAACACCAGATGGAAATGTATCAGAATGGATCCATGGTTGTAAAAAACGAAGCTGAAATGAAGAGCAACCAGAAGACATGTTCATTATGCATGGAAAGATGTTGAAACTTATTATCATCTCACTTGGAAAGTGATTATGATTCAAGGATAAAGGTTTTATGCCTTTTCTAGACTAGAGACATGATTTGCCCCCTTGGTCTTTGAAATTTGCGGTTGGGGGGGGGGGGGGGGTAAAGGCATTGGCTTGGACTATGAGGAAAAGCACTTGTGATGTTCTTATCCTGGTGAGAGTACTGGTCATGATATTCTTGCCATGGTAAGAGTACTGGACATTAGGTTCTTACTGTGGAAAAAACAGTAGTCATGATATCCATATCATGGTAAAAGTACTAGTCATGATGGGTGTATCATAGTAGAGTTGTTATAATTATTTTTACCATAATAAGAGTATTAGTCATTATGTTCTTATCATTGGTAAGAGTACAACTGTGATATTCTTATCATGATAATAAGAGTACAGGTCATGATGTTCTTACTATGGTAAAAACACTAGTCATGATGTTCTTACCATGGTAAAAACACTAGTCATGATGTTCTTATCATTGTAAAAATGCTAGTTATAATGTTCTTACCATTGTAAAAACAGTAGTCTTGATATCCTTACCATTGTAAGAACATTAGTCATGATGTTCTTACTATTGTAAAAAAGCCAGTCATGATGTTCTTACCATTGTAAAAACACTAGTCATAGTGTTCTTACCATTGTGAAAACATTTATGATGTCCTCACCATGGTAAAAGCACTAGTCATGATGTTCTTATCATGGTATTAGTACTGGTCATGATGCTGTTATCATAGTAAGAGTTCTGCTGTGATTGTTTCCACCAGGGTGGCTTTTGAGCTGCTTATAGTATTGCATTTGTCCAATACACTCACCTCTGAACCTGGTTATTGCAGGGGGCATGACTTTCCATTATTCCTGACAGAATAACATTGATCATTGACAGTGTCCAACTATACTGATTTTCTAATTTTTTCTTCTTTTTTTTTTCTTTTTACATGCAAATGGCCAGTCAAAGATCACCAATACAAGAATCAAGTCCACAGCTTTTTTTTTGCCAAATGGCCAGAGTCCACAAGCTCTCATCACTCACAAACTGCTCTCTGTGACAAACTGCTTACCCTGCAAAGTGTTGTCTCACTCCCCTTTGTCCCACTTTCAGCCGCACACATTTCCACACTTTCTGCTGCATCGCTTTCAACCCACATGCACTAGTTTATCAACACGATATTTACACCGACATGCATTTTCTGCTGATATCCATCCCTGCAGTGCCCTCCAGTCCCTTGCATAACATGTCAAGTTGTTAGGACAGAAATATACCCCGATAACAGCTATTGTGACGTTGATGGTTATAATGGATTTAGTAACAGACACAAGAAGAGTAGTGATAATACTGATGATAACATTAACAAGAATGATAACAATGACAGTTGTCTTTTTTCTTTTTAATCAAGAAATGCTTCATATGCCCCACAGCCACGGTCCACGGGCAAGGCGTGTACTTTGCTATCAATGCCAGCTACTCTGCCAGTCCCACGTATTCCCCACCCGATGTGGTTGGAAACCGCTACATATACCAGTGTAAGGTGCTCGTCGGACATCCCACAAATGGCCACACCAACCTGCGAGTGTTGCCGGCCCGACAAGGACCCATTCTGTACGACTCAGCCACAGACAACCCCAACAGTCCTTCCATCTACGTCATTTTCAATGACACCCAGGCTTACCCAGAGTATATGATTACCTTCAAGTGAAGATTCCCAAGAATTCTTGCAGGTCCGAGTTGCAAGGAACTGTCGTCGTTATTGCTCATAAGCTGTTGGTCATTGTTTTGCAAAGAAGTACGTTGTCTCCTGTGGTTCTTCCGTTTGTTTTTGAGGTTGTCAGCTATATTCGGATTGTTGCCATTGCTGTGTGCCTCGTGCGAAGATGTTTCATTTCATCATACGTAGCCCTCAGTAAATTTATTTGATGACCAGAACAGTTTAATATGTCTGGTATACTAATCTGAAATGAAATGCAGAAGTTTGATTCTGACTTTCAGATGATGACAAAGTAGATAATGATTTGCGGAATTCTTAGAATTACACACAATATGTGACATCAGTGGTGGAACTTATGGGAGTAAGGTAAGCCAAAAAAAAAAAAGTTTTTTTTCCCCTTTTTTTTTTTTTTTTCAAAAAGACAGTCAATAATAGCAACCACATACATTCTGTGGTTGTGTATTTTTTTCATTTGATTGTCAATTTTAACATATTTATTTCAGATCGTGGTGTTTCCTTCTTGTTGTTGTTTAAGCCTTTCATTTTGTAGTCTGAGAAGGATTTTTTGCTTGGTTAAACAAAATGATTTGAATGTCTTATCTTACAGATTTGTTGTTGTAGTTTAAGATATATTCGCTCTCTCTCTCTCTCTCTCTCTCTTAAAAAAAAGTATGTATGTGAGAGAGAGATCGATTGATTGATTGATTGATCTTTAATACACAAGGATGGAGATTTTAGGCCAAAGCCTAGTCTTACAATCTGTCCTTGTCATGCATACATTATTTCAGCACATATCATTCATACTGACAATTCAACATAACAACATGGTAATCTAATTCTACAATGATAACAAAACAATTCATAAAAGCACTAATGAGATGGGGGATGGTAAAACAGAAGGAAACTTACAAACAAACAAACAAAACTACAGAGAGAGAGAGGTCAGAGGAGGGTGGGGAAGAGAGAATGGTAGGTAGGGGGAGGAGAAAAGGGATGGTAGACAGAGTGGGAGTGGGGATGAGCGATTTTAACGGAGTAGGTTTTATGTTTAGACGATTTATTCAAAGTATGGTTCACAGAAGACTTTGCGAATGGGCGCTAATCATTGTAATCAAATAATCTGATTACTGAGACATAAAATGTTTATGCAAATGTTCCTTGAAAAGTTTTAAAGTATTCATGTTTTGTAGATTCGGTGGAAGTGAGTTCCAAACATATGGTCCAGAGTAAACTAGGCTTGTTTTGTATAGATCAATGCGTGGGTAGGGAAGAAGGAATTTCATCGAGCCAGAAAAGCTGTTCGATCTTGTAAAAAGGGCATTGATATAACATGGCATAGTATCTGTCAAGATTGTAAACATAAATGATGCCTTGTTGAATTCCAATTGCCTATTCAGAGGAAGTATGTTCAGCGCTTTTAGTTTTTCGTCTGTTGTTAGAGATACAGCTGGATGGAGTAGCTTTGCTGCACGTCTATGGAGAGAATTCAGCCTTTTTTGGTGGACGTCACTACTGCCGTCCCACACTGTTGAGGCGTAATTGATATGTGACATTATGTGTGCATTGAAGAAAAGTTTAAGCACATTACTGTTGACGTAGCGCTTTAATTGAGATAACAGGAAAAGGTGTTTTGAGACTACCTTGCATACGTTATTGAGATGAGATTGCCATTTCAATTCTTTGTCTATCGTTAACCCTAAAACATGATGCTCGTCTACCTGCTCGATAGAAATGCCATTCAACTGAAGTTTTAGGCAAAGAGGAGTCAACTGGTGTTTTTGGCGGGTAGCTATAATCATAGATTTGGTTTTGGCTGGGTGTATGACCATTGAGTTTGAATGACACCAGTCTGACATGTCGTTTAGACTTTCCTGGAGAGGTTTCTATTGTCTGTAGATCACTACCATTCGTTTGGAGTGACGAGTCATCAGCAAATAAATCTGTCGTGACCTTTTCATCTGATACGGACAATGGTAAATCATTGATGAAGATGCAGAATAGTAGGGGGCCTAGTACAGAGCCCTGTGGGACTCCATGTCTGACAAAGTCTGAAGCGGAAGTTTTGCCATTAAGCACCACATACTGAGTCCTATCGTTCAAGTATGATTGGAATAATGAGATTGTCGGGGTATGGTTCAAGTAGACAGATAGTTTCTTTAGAAGAATGGAATGATCAACAAGATCAAACGCCTTTTTGAAGTCAAGAAAGACAACCCCTGTCATTTGTGATTGGTTCATATTTGAAAGCCATGAGTCACACATTCATGATAATGCTGTGTGGCAGGAATGATTAGATCGGAATCCAGATTGGAGTGAGTGAAATAGTTTGTTTTTCTCCATGAACTGAGATACGTGTGTGTGTGTGTGTGTGTCTTTCAAGGGGTTTGGATAGAATCGAAAGTAAGGATATAGGTCTGAAATTAATTGGATCCGACAAATCATTTGATTTTGGAAGGGGGATCACTTTGGCGTTTTTGAACGCCTGAGGGAAAAACTCTCCCTGAGGGGGGAGAGAGAGAGAGAGAGAGAGAGAGAGAGAATACTCTAAAGTACAATTCCAAAATGCTTCGTTGTGATTCATAATCCTCTCAACCCTGCACAGACAACCTGTCTCTAGGAACAATTTTACCTGCTGCGTATTAATCATGGAATGCCTTGAGCTCAACCAGTTGTGGGGGGAAAGGAAAGAATTGCAAATTTCAAAAGAAAAAAAAATTGATGCCCTCTGCCCTTTCACTCCTGTCAGCATGCAGCCAGAAGTAACAGGGGTGGGGTGGGTGTGGGTGTGGGTGTTGTTATAACTGCCAGAAAACGTGCGATATGCAAAGAGCACTTGTTACAAACTAAAGATATTACCAGTTCCAGAACAGGGGAAAAATGTTGTGGTATGAGAGAGACTTGATTGTGAGAGCAGCAATGTGATTGATCTTTTATTCCGTGATCAATGCCATTATACTCCAGGTATGTTGGAGAAGCAAAAGAAAAATCTTTGAAAAGTACATTTTATCAACATAGATTAAAAAAAAAAAGACTTTAAATCAAAATGACCAGTCTCTCGACGGATATGAAATACATACTATTAGAATTAGCACACAACCAAAATCTTACTCCCATGATGAACAGAGAACATTTCTGGATTTTGAAACTGACGACTTTGTTTCCACTGGGTCTCGGTAAATTACAGTCCTAACCTTCAAATCCTGCCCTGCTCCTTTGCCCTTCTCCTGCCTTCCCCCCTCCCTCTCCCTCCCATCAACTGTTATTATGTTTTTGTTACATTCGTTTGATCTTAATGTTTGTTTAAAATGATTATTGCCTTTTTATCTGTAGACAATGAAAATCATTGTTCTTCGGCATGTTAACACACACACTTGATGTGAGTGTGTGTATGACTCTGTGTGTGTGTGTGTGTGTGTGTGTGTGTGTGTGCATGTGTGTTTGTTGGTGGCATGTGTGTGTTGTCTTAAATCTGAAATTTTGAAAAAATTTGTGTCATATTTTTATTTGGTAGCGGTTGCTGGGTGTGAAATATGTAATCTTACCTGTTGCCTAGCTCTGCACTTCCTTTCTCTCCTTGTTCCCCCTTGTCCTCTTCCCTCCTCGCCCCTCCCATTTCTTCGCCCCACTACCCTACCTTCCCACTCCTTCTCTCTGCCTTTTTCTCTCACTCGTACTCTCTTTGACAATCATGCCTGTCACTTAAGTCTCTCAGTTTGTTTCCCTGTGCATGGTTTCCCCATCTCTCTCTCTCTACCTCTGTCTCTCTACCTCTCTCTGACTAATGTGAAACATGCGTAATTGTTCTTTTAGCCAGATTGTCAGTGGATGGTTGAGAGGACCATGTATCACCACTGTGGGTTTTGGATTTGTGTGTGAAAATGTTCAGTCTAGGGATGATTTCTGTTTTCTGCCTTGCTTGTAGAAGGACAGGGAAGGGGTAACCATGGCATGAAAGGTGTTGGATCATATTGTTGCTGTTAGCTGTGAAATTTGAAGGATTCAAACAAATGTCATAGCCTTAAAAACTGACCAACTGGTACATTGTTTGCACTATGACATGGATGGCAAGCTTTGAAATGATGGTCTGTCTGTCTGGCGTAAAGGTCAGCGCTAATGTAGCCATTCTCGAGTTTTAGAAGGATATCTAAGAAAGATATTTAACTAAAAGCGCTGTTTACAGCGAATTTGTTGGTGGGGTAGAAAGAATTTGACTGAAAAGGTCAAAGTCAAATTCAGGTGTCATTCACAACAGTGAAATGTCATCAGTAAATCTTCCCCAGTGTTCAGGGCCTGTTTTGACGAGATCTATTCTTAGCAGGTCGGTCGCTTTCCAGTTACCCCAGCAAAACATTGGCACTGGTTGAAGCTATAGGGACACCAATAGCTGTCCCTGACTTTTGCTGGTAAATTGTATTCTTGAAAGTTAAGAATTCTTTTTTTTTTTTTCAAAATCTTGTCTGATAAATTTGAGAACTGGTCCAGGTGGAACTTTTTCACAGGGGAGGAGAGACAGGAAGTGAACCACTGATTTCTATATATCTTTGTGGGGAATGCTGGTTTTATGAGGAATATCATGACCTGGTGAAAAATTATCAATCTATACTCAAGAAAAGCTTCTAACATTACTTTCAGTCAGTCTTTTTGAATTGTAACGCATTCATCATATTTTCTCTAGAATTAGCAAATAGTAATGACTTAGCAAAGAGAAGTGTGAAAATCCTGCAAATCGTAATGGTAGGGAAATAAAGAGAAAAGTAAAGAAAGCGGAGATGTTCCAATTTGACGTTGTTATAACAAAATCAAAGTGTGATTTTCACAGTGTGAGGCCTTCATTTTGATTTGTACTGTAAGGTTCACAGCGTACATACTTGAATGAAAATAATGTTGTTGTTTTTTAACCCTGACCTAGGAAATCATTTCAGGGCCAGAGGATTTATTGTCTGCTAAACTAGCAACAGTGGATGTTATGATGTGCATACGCTTGCAGTTCTGGAGCAGCAGGCTTGAATACGATGTGGTTTGTCAAAATGATTATGCAGTGCACTGAGCTATTATGCTGACATGTTCCACGCAGTACGATTAGCTTTTTTGCCAATCTCTTTCATTTGTGAATTGTAATATTTGTTTATTGTTGTGAAGTTAAAATGTTTTGATACATGTTATTTTTCTATGACAGAAATTTGTCACATGTATGCACTTTACCGTTGTGAAGCATGCATAAAATTGCATGCCTTATTTTTATTGCATGCCTTATTTTCTGTTTTCAACACATGTATGCGCTTTATCATTGCGAATTCTGTCTTCAGGATACATGTATGCACATGTGCATGCATGAATACACTTACACACATATGCACATGTAAAGAAACAGGGGCACATATACACATGCATGCACACACACACACACACACACACACACACACACACACACACACACACACACACACACACTCTCTCTCTCTCTCTCTCTCTCTCTCTCAAACACATGCACAAACACACTTGCACACACACACGTACACAAATATCCACATGAACTCGGTGTCAGATACAAGCGCACACACTCTTATATCAGTGTGAAATTAACATAAGAGAATGCAAAAAAAGAAAAGTTTACACACACACACACACACACACACACACACACACACACGCTTCTGAACATGAAGTTATTAGTAGATACAAATTTCACATAAATATCATTTCTGTCGTGGACATTTACTGATTTAGTGAAATGTCTCCATAGTGATGTGCTCATCATTGGAACTTGCAACCTTCCTGATACATTCATGGTTAACCAGGTCCATCAGGACAGCAGGTAAAGCTAATATGCTAGAATGATATAAAGATAATGAAAAGCATGGCTTTTGACACTCCCCCTTTTGACACTCCCCCTATTTTTCTTACAACTTTTCTCATGAAAATTGTGACCAGAATTTTATGTCCAGGTGAAAAAATGTGAAAATTTGTTAAAAATGGGTTCTGGAGTCATTTTTCTTAGCATAATTAAACAAACTTTAAAGAACAATTACTATTTCACTAGACAAGAGGGACAAACAAATTACAAGACAAAAAATGATGCCTTTCGACCTCTTTGGTCTTTAAAAGAAAAATTAAAATAATTTTCCACCAGACGAAAGAGACAAACAAATTACAAGACAAAACACGACGCTTTTCGACTTCTTTGTTCCTCTTTAGGCAAGGTAAACAACATTCAGGACAATGAAAACGAAGAACAAGCAGTCAGTTATCTCCTCAAATTGGTGGCAAAATGGACATTAATGTATTTTTAAAAAGATGCCAGATAGAGCCAGCACGTTCTTGGCATTCCATCAACAGCTGATAATGGAAGGCATATATCCTTTGAGAGCTGTACATTGACTAATTCAAGGGAATAGGAAGAGAAATGCTTTCAGTTAAATGCCAAATTCCTCTCCACTTCCCCAGGTTCTTGAATATTGACTCAGGAAGGTTAAACTCGCATTGGGAAAGCTGTGAAACCTTTTCATTAACACCTGATCAGGCATGTTCAGCAAGGTTGACATATATGGGATAGGCTGTGGAACCTTTGTAATAACACCTGACACAGTGTGTTAACTGAGGGCTCCTATTTATGGGAAAGGCTGTAGAATGTCTTCAGTGGCATTGACAATGGTGTGTACATGTTTGGGTAAGGCTGTAGAACCTCTTCGGTGACGCCTAACATATGTTCTCAAAGGTTGAAATGGACAGGAAAGGCAATAGAACCTCTACACTGGCACCCAAGATGATGTGTTTCTGTAGGTTGACATGTATGGCAAAGGTTTAAGAGGTGTGTGTGTGTGCATGCGTGCATGTGTGTGTGTGTTTGTGTGTGTGTGTGTGTGTGTGTGTGTGTGTGTGTGTGTGTGTGTGTGTGTGTGTGTGTGTGTGAAAGGCTGTAGAACTTCTGCAGTGGCTCCTGACATGGTATATACTACATGGTTAACGTGCGAGGGAAAGGTGTAGAATCACTATAGGAATGCCAGACAGGATGGTATTCTTGAAGGTTGACATGTGTAGGAAGGGCTATGTAGAACTCTGCAGTGGTACCTGACATGGCGGTTTCCAGAAAGCTGATGTGTATGGGAAAGCTTCAATGAAATTGACATGTATTGGAAAGGTTGAAGAGCTCTACAATAGTACCTGACATGTTTCCCAGAAGGTTGACATGTATGGGAAAGGCTGTAGAACCTCTACAGTGGCACCCAGTAGAATGTCATGTGAGCAAAAGTTGTCAGGCCTCTACAGTAGTACCTGATGTAGAACCTCTGCAGTAGTACCTGACATGTATGAGAAAAGCTGTAGAACCTCTGCAGTAGTACCTGACATGTATGGGAAAGGCTGTAGAACCTCAACAGTGGCACCCAACATGTATGGGAAAGGCTGTAGAACCTCTGCAGTAGTACCTGACATGTATGGGAAAAGCTGTAGAACCTCTGCAGTAGTACCTGACATGTATTGCAAAGGGTTGACCTATATGGGAAAGGCTGTAGAACCTCTACATTGGCACCCAACATGTATGGGAAAGGATGTAGAACCTCTGAAGTAGCACCGACATGTATTGCAAAGGGTTGACATGTATGGGAAAGGCTGTAGAACCTCTACAGTTGCTCCTGACATGTATAGCAAAAGATTGACATGTATTGGAATGGCTGTAGAACCATGGAAGTGGCACCAGATGTGTATTGCAAAGGGTTGACATGTATGGGAAAGGCTGTAGAACCTCTGCAGTTGCTCCTGACATGTATAGCAAAGGGTTAACATATATAGGAAAGGCTGTAGAACCTCTACAGTGACACCTGACATGTATAGCAAAGGGTTGACATGTATAGAAAGGCTGTAGAACCTCAGCAGTGGCTCCTGACATGTATAGCAAAGGGTTGACATGTATGGGAAAGGATGTAGCGTTTAGCAGCGATTCCTGACGTGGTGTGTGTGTGTGTGTGTGTGTGTGTGTGTGTGTGTGTGTGTGTGTGTTCCAATACATTGTCATATATGCAACAGTTGTCAGACTTCTGCAGTAGCATCTGACATGTGTTCCAAAAAGTTGACATGTATGGGAAAGGCTATGGAGCAGCTGCAGTGACACCCGACATGTATTGCAAACGGTTGACATGTATGGGAAAGGTTGTAGAATTCTGCAGTGACACCCGACATGTATTGCAAACGGTTGACATGTATGGGAAAGGTTGTAGAATTCTGCAGTGACACCCGACATGTATTGCAAACGGTTGACATGTATGGGAAAGGTTGTAGAATTCTGCAGTGACGCCTGGCATGTATTGCAAACGGTTGACATGTATGGGAAAGGTTGTAGAATTCTGCAGTGACGCCTGGCATGTATTGCAAACGGTTGACATGTATGGGAAAGGTTGTAGAATTCTGCAGTGACGCCTGGCATGTATTGCAAACGGTTGACATGTATGGGAAAGGCAATAGAACTCAGCAGTGATGCCTCACATGGTCCCCCCCCCCCTCCCCCCTCCCTAATAGATTGTCATGTGTGCAAAAGTTGTCAGACCTAGGTAGCATTTGACATGGGTTCCAAAAGGTTGACATATATGGGAAAGGCTGTAAACCCCTTGCGGAAGTACCTGACATGATGTTTATGTTTTGGTTGACAAGTATGGAAAAAGCTGTAGAACCTTTGCAGTGCTCGTGACATGGTGTAGGATGGTTGACATGTATGGGAAAAAAGCTGTAGAACCTCTGCAGTGCTCCTGACATGGTGTAGGATGGTTGGCATGCATGGGAAAGGCTGTAGAACCTCTGCAGTAGCTCCTGACGTGGTATAGGATGGTTGACATGTATGGGAAAGGCTGTAGAACTTCTACAGTGGCACCTGACATGGTGTAGGATGGTTGACATGTACAGTAAAAGCCGCACAACCTCTGCAGTGGCACCTGACATGGTGTAGGATGGTTGACATGTATGGGAAAAGCTGTAGAACCTCTGCAGTTGCTCCTGACATGGTTTAGGATGGTTGACATGTATGGGAAAGGCTGTAGAACCTCTACAGTGGCTCCTGACATGGTGTAGGATGGTTGACATGTATGGGACAGGCTGTAGAACCTCTACAGTGGCTCCTGACATGGTGTAGGATGGTTGACATGTGTGGGAAAGGCTGTAGAACCTCTGCAGTGGCATCTGACATGTGTAGGATGGTTGACATGTATGGGAAAGGCTGTAGAACCTCTGCAGTGGCATCTGACATGTGTAGGATGGTTGACATGTATGGGAAAAGCTGTAGAACCTCTACAGTGGCTTCAGACATGGTATAGGATGGTTGACATGTATGGGAAAGGCTGTAGAACCTCTACAGTGGCTCCTGACATGGTATAGGATGGTTGACATGTGTGGGAAAAGCTGTAGAACCTCTGCAATGGCAGTCGACTTGTTAAACATACCGGAATTGACATGTATTGGAAAGGTCATAGAACCCCTGTTCTGACATGTATATTTGAAAAGGTTGACATGTTTGTGAAAGGCTTTAGAATCTCTGCAGTGGCACAAACATCATGTATGTATGAAGGTTGACCGGCAGGAGAAGCTTTGCAGTGGCAACTGATATAGTGGTTTCCAGAAGGTTGAACAGAAGGTTGACAATGTGGGAAAAGTTATCGACCACTGCAGTGGCAGCTGATATAGTCATTCTTAGAAGGTAGAGATGTAAGGGAAAGGCCACAGAGCCTCTGCAGTGGTACCTGACATGGTGTAGGATGGTTGACATGTACGGGAAAGGCTGTAGAACATCTGCTGTGGCACCTGACATGGTGTGCTCATACACAGGACGGCATGGGTCCCAGCCAAAGCAGACACTTGATTACCAAAAGTCGAAGGTGTGGTGGATGTCACTGCAGCATTATGCAAATGTCTCAAGATTGCAACCCATGTGTCCTCTCACCTGTGACTTTTTTTCCCCCTCCACCACCCCTTTCTTTGCTTTTTTTTTTTTTTGTCTTTTGTGTTTTGCATTTTTTTTCTTCTTTTTTTTTTTTCCTTTTTTTTTGGTAAAGGTGGTCTTTTTTCCCCCCCGGTGGGGCCTTCATCCTTTTGTTTTCCAACACCTGTGACTTGATATTTTATGAATGTACGCATCTTTGAACAGCATTCGTATTGAATACTATAGCCAGATTAAAGTGGGCAAATTCAAGGAGTGTGATGAAGCTTGCTGGAATTGGAAGAAAGAAGGAGAAAAGAGTGACGGTATCTTGCTCTGATTTGCCCTCCATTTTTGTGTGTGTGTGTGTGTTTAATTGACAAGGGTGCTCGGGATTGTGCACAGTGTGTATACATGGCAGGTGATAGCGTGTAATGATGGAGGAGATAGTGTAGTCAGTTGTCAGTGCTGCACAGTTATGTTTCTTTCTTTTTTTTACTGTCATACCACACATGTATTTTAGCGCACACACACACACACACACACACACACACACACACACACACAACACACACACACACACATCCTGTGTAAACATGTTCATCCCTGATAGTGATGATTAAATTTTCAGCAAATGGAAAGAAATCACTATGTGCAGGATTGTGTCTGTTTTGTGTTCAGTCTATCATATCAATTTTTGTGATGTGTTGATTTAGACATTGTGACTGTGCCTTCTTTGCATGCTTTCCAATAACCTAATATTGTGTTTTGATATCTAAGCAGTTCATCTCATCCACACCAAAAAATATTTCTGCTAAAGGAAAGAACCAAGGATGTGACCTTTTCTTCCTGCATGAATCTGACATACCTAAAAAGGTCCTGTATAGTCAGTTGGGCCTGTAACATTAAAAACTAAAGAAAAACAAATGACATGCACTGAATTATTAAGTAGAATGTGCCCGTGGGATGATCTGAAATCTTCAGACAAACCCAAGCAACCAAAAATCTGCGGATGTTAGCTCAAACCAGAAAATGACTAACTCTTGCTGAATTCAGAGTGAGAGTATTTTTGACTTTCCATCAATGTGGTATGAGGTTGGTTTTGAATGGGAGAGATTTTATGTTTCTGTCATCAGAGTACTGATTGTGCCATATTTGCCGCACTGAAGTCTGAAAAACAGATTTCTTTTCTCTAAAGGTAATTTGCAACAGAACTGTCAATGAAAATTGGAAGTTGGAAAGGCAGAAACCAATAACAGCTAGTGTTGTTTGATCATGTCTTCAGGCTGCCATACTATTTGTGCAGCTAGGCATACCCTGCTTTTGTGGTGATCTCAGTTCTAGCTTCCTCTACCAATTCATGCCCATGGTGATTTCTTGTCAAGGTTAGGGACCGTTGTTCGATAGATGTGGTGGTGTCCTCCGGAAAACAATACTCACTCATTACGGTTGTGTGCCTAAAGCAAGTATTGTTTTTTGTTCAGGGACTTATAGGTGGTATTCTGCATTTCTTAGATCACAGCAGGTGTCACTGAACACTACTAAAATGACTGAACAGCAGGGCAGCATCTCCTTTTGTAGGTTTCCTCATGAGGATGTAATGTTGATTGCTCTCTGTGAACGGTCAGTGCTCATGATGCAGTCTGATTGTTCTGGGTGTGATTGTGTATGGGAGAGGCAGCATGAGTGGCGAGGTAGCAGTGCCTCTAAGAGGACATGGAAGATGAGGTGGAAAAACAACAAAAAAGAACAGAGCTCAGCATGTTTCTCAGACAGAGCCTTGATATAGCTGTGTATGGGGACTGAGTGACAAGGGAGTCGTGCCATTCAAAGCATGTGGAAGCAGCAGAATGATCTTAAAAGATGGAAAGAAGGAAAAAAATTACAGGAACATGCCATCTGTTAAAGTGAACCCCCATTGTTTTAAGTCTGCAGTCTCGTGTAAATATACTTTCTTATAGAATAACGCTTTTTCTGTTCTGTTGTTACAGAATAATGTTTTTTTTTTTTTTTTTTTTTAAATGATCGTTCACTTCATTGTCTCACATGAAGTGAAAGCATGTGGTCACATGACTTTGAGCCAGTGATTCCCCTTTGCTCTGATAATCAGTCTTGTGGAATAGTCCTTTCATTATTGGATAAAACCTTTTGTTCTTTGAGAACTCTTCACTCTATGGTTCTTCCTTATCAGAAATATTCGTAACTGTGCATCTTCACCCTTAAACATCAATTAAATATTCATATGTGAATATCTAATTAATTATTACAATTTACGCTTAAATAGATTTTTTGAGGAGATGATGTATTAACCGTTCTTTGTTGTTGGGGTTTTTTTTGGTTGTTTTTTTTTTTGGATAGCATGAATAGGTTTTTTTTTTTTTTTTTTGGATAGTATGAATAGTTAAATGTGTTTCTGTGTATGAAGTTAATTAGTACAGTTGAATGTGTTTGATCCCCATTCATTTGCAGTTCTTTGGCTGAGAAACCAATTTTTTATCCTAGCTTATGTCATGGCAGAGAATAAACCAGATGGCTTTCTGTGATCTGGATTCAAACAAGTATTCATAATTTCTTTGAGCCATGTGATAAAGGCCAAACAGAACTTAAGCATAATTTGTATGTACGGTTAATAGACCATGGTTTCTGCACCAAATGTTTTGTCAGTGGTACCTACAAACTATTAAAAATTAAACAAAATTTCGGCAACAAAGCTGCCATTTGACTATGGTTTCTGTCAGAAATTTGAAACATCTGCCTAGTAAAAGTTTAATCCTTAGTGCCTAACCAAAGCCATTTTGCAGTATTAGCTCCATGACTGCACAACACCCATTGAAAAAAGTAACTGTCACAAAAAAAATGCCCCCAAATCCAGGATCAGAAAAATCCTAGTGTCCTTTCTCTATGTTTGTGAATAACAAAATTCAAAGATGGTGTCCTGATAACAGCTCATTGCACTAATCATTAAGTCAGTTTCAAGTTCTCATGTAAGGGGTTCAAGAAAGATTTGATGATTGATGAATACCATTTTCACCTTCCAAGCAATGTCTGTATCTCAGTTAGTGCATTCTTTCTTAAAAATTAAAAAAGAAAATTATTGAGGAAGATCCAACTATTTTTGTCAAAAATAAGTAAAAATTTATCATCTTTTTCCTGGGAAAAGGTCCTGCATGATTTGAAAATTTGATGCCTTACGGACTCCACATTTACTGAAAATGTGCTACAAGTTAGTACCACACTTACTGATCAGTGCATTGAAAATCTTGAGCTGAATGTGTGAAACAACAACTGAAAACCCAGAACTGAATGTTTGAAACAACTATTGATTTTTTTTATTTTTCTCTGTTGGATATACATGGTTTACTGTTGTGTTCTGTGTAATGGAAAGACAAATAAAACAGATTAGAGGCAATAGACTCCAGTTTCTGTTCACATTTCAGAGGAAGTTGAACAATGTTTCAGATTGGAAGCATGCTCATTCTGTTTGAACTGTCAAAAATCCTGATAGGCACCTTTTACAGCTGTACAGGCATGCCAGCTCACTTTTTTTTTGGACAAATTCCTGCTTCCTTGTATTAATGCATTTCTGCTAGTAAAGGAGGAAAAATAAGCAGAAATATAATATATTAACAACTTTGTGATTGGATATTTAGGGACGGTTGCATTCTCATGAAAGAAATTGGAAGTACCCGTTTCCAGCATTTTCATGAGGAGTGGAGCGCAAGAAATCAAAGTTATGTGGAAACACTGGAGGAGAATAGGAGAGTAAGCCTCCCCACCCTCATTTTCACCACAGTTCCTCTGTCCTCGGTTTTTCCACTTACATTTACTGGTTCTGTGTGTGTGTGTGTGTGTGTGTGTGTGTGTGTGTGTGTGTTTTCTGCTGATATCAGATGTTTGGACTCGCACCATGTTTTGTCACAATCACCACCATTACTGCCACCCGGCCACATCTAGCCACCTGCCACTGCTCCCCTTTCCATCCCTCCCTCCCATTACTGCTTCGCTCTCACTCTCCATGCCTTCCCCATGCCATCAAATATGCCACTGTTTCCTTTTTTCTCAGAGAATTGGCATGTGTAGCCGGCCGTTTTGTCCAACCCGGCCGTTTTGTCCAACCTCGAACAAAACGGCGAAAACCCAGCTGTTTTGTCCTACTTTCAATCTTTTGTTGGACAAAACGGCCTGGTTGGACAAAACGGCTGGCTCTAAGTAAGCGGCCGTTTTGTCCGATATATTTTTAAATTGTTCTTTGCCCAGTTTGGGGGTGCGTCAATTGTTTGTCCCAAGACCCCAACAATTTGACACAGTCACCTCAAATTTTGTATTGTGATGTGCCACCTGTCTCTCTCTGTCTCTGTCTCTCTCTGTTTGTCTCTCTCTCTGTCTCTTTCTCCTACAGCCAAGTAAAGAAATCACGAGAATAAGACCCATCTGATAGTCATGGCCCCAGATAGCCAATGGCCAGCTTAAGACACCAAATTGGCCACCTGGGGGCATGACGGCCGAATGGGTTTTTTCCACGTGATTTCTTTACTTGGGGGTAGACAGACAGAAAAAACAACAACAAACAACAACAACAACAACAAAAAAACAAGAACGCGACGAATTTATACTTCTTTGCCAGTGAAATATTGGACAAAACGGCCGCTTATTTAGAGCCGACCGTTTTGTCCAACCAGGCCGTTTTGTCCGACAAAAGATTGAAAGTCGGACAAAACAGCCGAGTTTGTCTGAGGTTGGACAAAACAGCCGATCAGACAAAACGGCCGGCTACAGCATGCCTTCAGCTAAGATTCAAGAACTTGCCTACTGAATAACAACAGATTAAATAGCAGTTCCAGGAACTTTCCAACCGAGGACCATCAGATGCTGTAACAATTCAAGAATTTTCCTCATGAACATCGTCAGGTACAGCAACAATTTAGCATATTTCCTATTAAAAAAATATAAGATGCAGTAACAAATTCAGGATCATTCCTATATGCAGTAACATTTCAGAAATTTCCTGTTCTGTAACAACAGACGGAGTAGCAATACAGAAATATTCCTACCAAAGAAATCATGTGCAGAAACAATTCAGTACTTTTCCTATCTAGGAAGAAATGATCAGTAGCTTTCCTACTGAAGAATATTAGATGCAGAAATGATTCATGAACATTCCTACTGAAGAAATGCAGATGCAATAATTACTTTCATTCTGAGGAATATCGGAGACAATAACAATTCAGCAACTTTCCCCACTGAAGGACATCAAATCGTAACAGCAGTTAATGAACTTTCTACTGAAGAACATCAAGCGCAGTAACTGACATAAAAAGTTCATTAATTTTACACTGAAGGACATTGGGTGTGGCAACAGTTCAAGAGACTTTTCTACTGGAGAATATCAGATACAAAAATATTTCCACAACCTTTTCACTGAAGAATGCCTGCAATAATAGTTTAGGAACTTTCCTACTGAAGGACACCTGATGCAGAGACGATTCAGGCATTTTCCTCCGTGTGCACACACACACACACATTCACACATACACACGCACGCAAGCATGCGCACACGTGCGCACACACACCACCACCACCACCACCAACAGCAACATCATCAACAACAACAGCAATAATGACAAAATCTATTGGACATGATAAGAGTTTATTCACATAGCTCATTTATGCAAGCATACATAATTCTTTGCTACATACACATATACATGCACACTTCTCCCTTAACTGGTGGGGAATCATTGGGGCACCAAACTGAAGAACAGAGTTCTGTCGGTTGTGCACCAAGGTTTGAGTCTCTGCAAACATTTCTCCGGTCCACTCTGCAATGTTGTCGACACAATTTTTTTTCCTGTTTTCTCATCCATCTCACTCCTTCGATAGTTCCCTGGAAGATTGTTTTAGCAAGGCCTCTTTTTGTCACCTGGCCGTACCAACGTAGTTTACCTTTGTTGACTGGTCTTAAGGTTAAAACTAGTTGCAGATCTAGTTGATTCAGCACCCATCTTGTGCCGAATTGGATGAAGATAAAGTGATAGCTCGTTCATTTTCGTTGTCCTGAGTGTTGTGTATCTTGCCTGAAGAAGAGCTAGGAGGTCAAAACGCATCGTGATTTGTCTTGTGATTCGTTTGTCAACATTTTTTTTTTTTTTGGGGGGGGGGGGGGGGGGGGGGGGGGGTGGAGAGTTATCAATGATTTTTCAAATCTTAAGGTTACATCTCATTTCCACGGTTTGGATTCTTCTGTCCAGATTTGCTGTGCGGGTTCATGTCTCGTATGCGAACGGGGAAATGGAATAATATACCAGTGCACAAAGGGTCCTGATTTTGTGTTTAATGGAGATGTTATTGTCTTCCAAAATAGGCTTTAATCTACATCGTGCTGTGGTTGTCTCTGCTGCACGTGAGAGGATTTCTGGTTTACTCGACTGCTAATGATGGATCCCAGTGAACTGTTGAAGAGATTCTACTTTTTAATTTTTCTAATTTTTATTTTTTTTAACCACGGACAGCCATGTCAGCATTAATAGTGGTGTTGTGGCTAGCTGTTGAATTTTGTCTTCTCAGCGCTAATTTCCATGCCACATCTTGTTGAAGTATCATCCAGTCGTTCCATAAGCTTGGCCAGTGCTTCTTCACTGCCTGCCATGCTGACTGCGCTGACATGATCTTCGAGTGCTTCAGTCATGATGCCTTCCAGGAACACGTTGAAAAGTGAATGAGACAGAGGGCAGCCCTGATGAACTGTACTATAGAACCATTCTCCAGCAGCTCCCTGTATGAATGCTGCGCTAGTCGCTCGGAGTAAAGTTGCTGGATGGTGTTGATGAGTTTCTGCATTGGTTCCATAGTGCATCCGTCAAATGCCCTCTTGAAGTCATGGAGAGTTAGTAGAACTCCTTCTGGTGCTGGAGATGTTTTTATCAAAGTTATGTCACACACACACACACACACACACACACACACACACACACACACACACACACATTCACTCCCCTTCCCCCTTTCCTCTCTGTGTTTTGAATACATATACACATGTGCAGGTGCACGTGTACGCATACAAGTGCACACTCGCGCGCACACACACACACACACACACACACACACACACACACACCACACAGTGCATGGCAAGTCCGTGTTATTTGTGGAATGAAAAGAAAGTGGGAAAAATAGGAGGATGGAGACAACCCCCCCCCCCTCCTCCCTTGCAAGAATGGGGGGGAAAAAAGTGGGAAAAAATAGCGGGGAACTGTGGAGATCAAAGGGGGGGTGTGGGGGGGGGGAGGGGGGGTTAAAGATCTGTTTGGAGGTACTTCTATCTTTGGAGAATCCAGCCTGTTCATCAGCACTGATAGTTTGCTTTCTGCTCACGGATGCAATCAAGGCCTATTCAGAATAATTTTGAGCATTGCTTTACTGGCATTGCTGACGAAACTTATAGTGCAGTAGTTCTCGTGGTGTTGAAGATGTACTTTCTTTGGAAGGGTGACTATTAGTTTTTGAGTCCATGGCTTGGGTCACACACCAATGTGTCAAATTTTGGTGCAGATGGCAGTTTGGATGTCAGTTACTTCTTCTCCGCCATGTTTGTTTGCAGAATTCTGCAGTCGAGATGTTGTCAATGCCTGCAGCCTTCCCACATTTCAGCGATTCCAGTGAAGCTATTACTTCTTCATGGAGTATTGGATTTACGTTCTCGTTAAATGAATAGCGTGCTGTTAGCACACTTGAATCTCCTGTGTTCTGCTTTTTGTAGAGGCCAGAGCAACATTAAGTCCACCTTTCAATGATGTCTTCTTCCTATGGGAGACAATTGCCGCCTTTGTCCTGAATGGTGCTGACTTTACCTTGTTTTGTTTGGTCAGGTTCTTTTTCTTTTCGTTTTCTTTGTGTTGTTGTCTTTTTTCCCCTTAATATCCTCACACTGTTGTTCGATTTCAATTTTCCTTTGCGTTCTTCATTGATTCTCTTGTTCACATCACTGTCTTTCTACCCCACCCCCCACACCCCCCTTCTCTGTGTCCCTGAGCGGTTTAACGTCCTTCTAATGTCACTTATCTCCAGAATTTTGCTTGATATCCTTGGTTTCGATTTTAATTTGTTTATTCTTAAGACACCTGCTGCTGTTTCAGTCACATACTTGGCTGAAATTGTTTGAGAGGGCTTCCATGTCTTCTAAGAGAAGTGGACCGAATTTTTGTTCTATGGTCGCTTTGAAATTTTTCAGTGATGTCAGGATTTTTCGGTTTGTCAAGACTGAATTTGAGGCGGCTGTTTTCCACTCTGTTGTTCTTCAAGCATACTTTATAATTCACCAGGACGGGGTCGTGGTCCCTACCAACATCAGCTCCTGGAAACGTCCTTGTTTTAGCCTCATGGATGACAGACCTGTACCGGTTCAGGTTCTTCACAAGGACATAGTCTATCCACATTTTCATTGGCCTGAGTATTGTTTATCTTGCCTGAAGAAGACCTAAGAGGTCGAACACGTCGCATTTTGTCTTGTAATTCGTTTGCCAATGTTAACTGGCGGAATTACTTCAAATACCTTTTAAAAATTTCGTTTCAGTTTCCGTCTGCAGTGACCTCACTTTGCAACTAACTTCGTAATCTGATGTTAGGACAAAGATTTGTATGATGGTGGTATTGAACTGTGGTTACTCTTTGGATGGTAATAAGTCCACCGGAGACTGGGAGGCAACCCATTACGGTTCTCTGTGAACAAGGGAGCTAACGCCATGTTCATGTTTGTCCTCTCTGCCACAGCAGTAGAACCAGGTGTGTCTTCCATCTTCAGGTGGAAAATGTATATATATATATATATATATATATATATATATATATATATATAAAATATCCCAACGAATTTCACGTAATCCCGACCCGTGCATTCCAAAGATGAATGTCCATTTCAAAGATGTATCCTTTAATTTCAATAAACAATAAACAAGTTTCAACTTTAATTTCAGTTTGATTTAACTCAATTTTATTTAGTTTCATTATATTTCATGTTTTGGTGGCGTGCAAGATTCTGATGTTCCAAGTTCCCATGATGGTATTTGCTCTGCTACATTTTGGTATGGCATCAGTAGCATACTTTGCACCGCCACAACTCCGATGTGCAATGGGAGGACAAATCCTTGTTGACCTGGACGACGGCCGGTTGGATATGAGAGTTCATGGAGTTTCATAATTATGGTGGTTGGTGGGCAGAGCCCAACCCACTCCAAATCAGATTTTTGTTTTTGCTTTTTGGTCACTTGGGTTTATTCCCCTCGGCTGAAATTAGTCAAAAGAAAAGAAGGTTAACAGAATTAACCCCCCCCCCCCCCCCCCCCCCCCCCCCCCCCCCATCCTTTCTTCTCCCATTTTGGTGAATTATGAATCATTTATTTTACTTGTTTGTTTGTCTTTGACAATAACAACAAAATCATCATCATCATCACCACCACCACAACCAATCGCCTAATCGTCATTATCATCATCATAACAACAAAGACAATGATAATGATGATGATATCATTCTTATTAGGCCTATTAGTTTGACATTGCACTGCAAAGAAATAAAACACACACGCACAAAAAAAAATCCGGTCTTCCCGAACTCATGCTCCATAGACAGTTTGCATGTAGCCATTCTCTCTTCATATAAAGTACCAACGTTTCACAGGTGTAATGTGTTGTACAGCATGGCCAAATCATGCAGTTTTGCGTATTTTTGGTTTGCCCGGGGAAGATCTCGCATAGGGATACTTTGGAAATAAACACCCATGTTCCAAAGAGACACAACTCCCGTAAAATGGTATGACGTCACGCACAAACATGGTGGAAGGTAAGAGTTTGTCTGAAATTCCATCCGTGTACATTGCATGCATTATACTTTGCTTTCAGTGGTCATTGCAGTGTATAAATACTTTTGTTTCTTACTCGCTAGTCAGCCCCAGCTCCACAAAGGGTAGGATCAAAGTGGGTCACTGGGACGTGGGCGACCTGACAAACGCGTGTAGACTGGAACGTGACAGGCTGTGAGCCACACACCGGATTGCTCAAATTGTGACAGCGATCCGTGACCATGAGCGTGACACTGAAGGTCACAAACTGTGAATCACTGAATCAGACCTTTTGCCAGCACACACACACACACACACACACACACACACACACAGAGAGAGAGAGAGAGGAGAGAGAGAGAGAGAGAGAGAGTGAGAGAGAGAGAGAGAGCTTTAAATGTAAAATATATTTTTTAAACGAATGCCTTCGACCCCCCTTCGCCCTCTCCCTTGAATAACCCAGGGCCACACCCCTCCCTTCTATGAAAATTTAGCAATTGTATCCTCATAAAGGAAGGTAATCTATTGACTGAAAGAAGCTTGTTTCAGATTTGATCGTTGCTGTCATTCCGTCAGTGTGGATAGATATTGTGGAATAAATTATCATGAGTGTATTGAGACAGTTTTTTTTTTGGTGTGTTTCTGAAAAGGCAAGTTTTAAAGAAAAGAGAAGTGTTTCCAGACCCATAAAATGTTGTCTGAACATGAGGGTACTGCAACACAATTCTGCAAAAGAGGAAAGAAAAAAAAGGTTATGCAGTTTTTAGACAACAAAGTCACTTGCATAAATTTATAAAATAGGATTTGTAGATGATTGCTTCTTGCCAGATTCTTGAAAATCCACACACATTGTACTTTTTTTTTCTTTTATTAGCTTTGAGTGATAATGTTATATGGCAATAAGTCAATACAATCGACCAGTTTCTCTTTGAAGACTTTGCCCAGGATCAGCTAATCTATGTTAATAGTACTTTTCCACCAGGACCTGGCTCTGATTTTATGAACAAGTATTCATGTGAAAGAAATTGTAAAGATAAATAGATTCGTTTCTTATTAAAGGTAAAAAGCAGTTCATAGAACTTGCTACAATAATACTGGTAATGCTTACAGAATTTTATACAATTTGGATTTGAAAATGCATATTTGGCTAGGTATTCTTACAGGTATCCCAAAAATTGTACAGATTTGTTGTTGTTGTTGTTCTCTTTTTAAAATATTTTCTGGGCATAATGACATAGCTCAGGAAAAAAGTGGAAAAAAACCCCACACAACTGCATGCTTATGTAATATAATGTCAATTTACTACTTTGTTGCTGGATCACTGTTTCAGGTTTTGAAAGTTATGATGAACAACTCGTTCAGGCATTAATGCTTTTAATCCTTCTGAGGTTTACAGCCTAGGCAGCCTTTCCTGCTTTGCCACTTTGGGCTGATTTGCATGAACAGAATTGATACCTCACTGAAGCTCTAATATCTTAAAAAATATTTTTGCCAAAAGGCAATCAAATTTATATGGTCACAAAGGGAACATTAAAAAAAAAAAGGATTTTTTTGCACAGACACTCAGAATTATCACAGTATGCACACATTTTGATGTAGAAGATTGAATTTACTTTGCATTAGAGTTTGAAGTTCAATTCATTTTATCGATATCCCAGTGTCCACAGAGGGCCATATCACTTTCAGAGTTGTCACCTCACCATAGTCACTCTATGTATAGATGTTTCAAAAGTGTACATACACACATCATAAGTAGAGAGCTTTTGTGAAAACATGCTGAAATCGTTTTGAAATCTTTTCTTCCATACAAACTTAAATCAAATGAGAAATGTTTAATTCTTTCAGCAATAAAAGAAATCATCTGGTGGACATCTCTGAAGAAGGTTACCAAATGTAAAATGTTTATGGCTGACATGTAACTCCCAACACTCTGCAAGAACATGTTTTATTGTGAGTGGTGCACCACATGGAATACACAACAGAGCTTCTTCACCTCTTAAAACATATGAGTAGATGTAAAAGGAGTGACCTGTGCACAGTTGGCACAAAACTGTTTCTTCTTAACAGTGACTGGTGTCTGGTAAAAAACTGTCTGACGTTTGTTCAGATTTCAAAGAATTTTAGATGGATTTGAAAGACCTTGTTATCCATTTGTGTGTTCCAGTTCTCTAGCTAGATGTCTTCGACTTAAGTCTGAGCTTCAAGCCTCGAACTGTTTTGGAAAAATAGCGTACCATCCAAGTATTGATGCCTGTGTCTGCAGAGCCAAAGTATCACCAGTCTATGCAAGCTCTCCGACCATGACAAGGTTGCAATCCCCCTAAGGTAGACTTTGCAATGTATTAGCAGTTCTAAACAATGCATGGTTTACTATGGACAGGATATACAAAGGCCATGAGGCCATTGAACCATTCTGATACCACTGCTACTACTATTACTACTACTATGGCTACCTACTACTAGAGAGGTGATGATGACAGTGATGATGACGACTATATCTGTTGCTACATTTGAATTGAAAGAAATGGATTTGGCTCTCTTATAGTCAAGTTCACTTCTTGATGCTGCATTAACCACTAAACCAGTCTGCATTAACCAGAATGAACAAGTCTGCTCTTTCTTTTGTTTTCAGTTCGCTTCCCATTGAGAAGGGGGAAAGAAGTCATCCTGTCTGTTTGCAACAACAGCTAACTAAGACTAGTAAAAGTGGAGTGTCAAGGAAGCAACAGCCATGGGGAAGTTCTACTTTGGAGAGGTGATCTACAAGTGGTCGTGGGACCAAGTTGCTCAAGCGTTTTGGCAGCGCTATCCAAACCCGTACAGGTAACATTTTTGATAGCATGTTGTTTTTCAGTAAGGAAAGAAAGAGAAAAACAGAAGTGAATGAAGCAAAAAGGAAAAGCACATTCATGAGAATTGCCAGGAGTATTTAGAAAAGGTGGACATTTATTATATGTAAATTCATGAGAATTGCCAGGAGTGTATATACTAATATAGAAAGGGTTGACATATTTTATTGTGGACAAAAAATTAAACAGATGGATGTAACTTTTCATGAACTTTTGCTGGATTATATATTAATAGCATGTTAGGTTACAGACAGATACGGATGGCAGTGTGCCATCTGCAGAGTTGTTGACGAATATTCTGTACTTAAACCTTTTCATCACCATCATAGACTCATGGTTACTGCAGTCAGAATGCCACAGTCACTGCTCGTCATTGTGGTCATGCTGTGATTCAATTTTTGTTTGTGTTTACATTTTCTTTCAAGGTTTCCTCCCCTATTTGAATGGCACATGGAATGAATTTGTGTTGTGTCATCTTTACTGTGGTGTATGAATGACAGCAATCAATCCAGAAGTTCAAATGTTCCAGCCTCGTGAATCTGGTACCCCACAGTAGCTCTGTTGCACAGTAGGTTTTCAGTTGTTTGCTGGTGTAGAAGGGGTTAGATTGACTTAAAAAAAAGATCAAAGCATACAATTATTACTTTGCCAACAAGCACTTAACTTATCATTGTGCACAATTTGGAAAATACATATTTTCACAGAGACTATGGAAAGGATTTCTTGCTCTTTGTTTGTAAGTGTGTGTGTGTGTGTGTGTGTGTGTGTGTGTGTGTGTGTGTGTGTGTGTGTGTGTGTGTGTGTGCAGGAGGTATTGCTACTATGCTAGGGAAGGGAACGGGGTGGTTGGCTGCTTCCCTCTTCTTGTTCATCTTTGCTAGTGTACACTTAGACTAGCCTGGGAAAGTGAACATGCTCAGCAAATTTGTTTTCTTTTTTAAATGTTGTACCCACACCTGTGGGCTGGGCAAAAAAAAAAAAAAAAAAAAAAAAATTGGGGGACATGTCTGTCGTGGATTTTGGAGGGTGGGTCTGACTGTGATGATGAGTGTGTATCTTCTCCTTCATACATTCGACTTTTTGAATCCTTGCCTAGTAGCAACAATAGCTATGCTGTCACCATCTGTCTCAATCATGCCTGATCGTCAAGCTATACCAGACTGTGGACTGTTCATTTTAAATGCTTTTCCGTTACGTTCTGAACTGCAGTCATGTTTGCAGGAGTTATTTCAGATACACTTGATCTGGTTGATATGAGAGAGTAATTATTATGAAAAATATCCCAGTGGTCAGAAATATTTTCTAGTGTGGTAGATTTGAAAGAATGACTGATTAGTTTTGTGTGTTGTGTGTGTGTGTGTGTGTGTGTGTGTGGTTATACTGGACTTGTTACAGACAAATTAAAGGACATAGATTTGTGTTAAAACCTGTATTGTCTTTGTCCTGTTGACCAGTCTGTTTCCCATCGTATGACTCCGTCATATGCTGAGTGGTCTTTGGTTAGAACAAATCATATTCATTTCCAGTGGGAATCATTGGAAGATGACTGAGAACAGATGGGAAATACAATTCTGATTAAGTATTATAGAGTTACTGCTCTTAATTGAGCAAGCATCCTGCATAAATCAGGATGAGGAAATGGCAGTTTTCATCATTTATTACTATGTGTGTGTGTGTGGTTTCAAGTTTACTTGTATATATGCATGCACTTATGGTCTTCTGTTTGTAGGTGTGAGTTGCTGTGTGCTATAGAATTTGTGATAGTTTTTCTTTAATTTGCTTGCATTTTGTTTGTGCTTTGTTTGCGTTTTTGCACTCTGAGCTCACGTGGGACAGAATTCTCTAAAGATCCTCATTATTACTATTTGTTATTATCATATATTTTCGTACAGTATTATTTTTTATCTGTTTGCTTTATTAATTGGTGTGTGCAGCAAACACGTATTGACAGAAGACATCCTCTGGAGGGAAATAAAGGGCCACAGTCTCTACACTAGACGGTTGCTAACCAAGACCAACGCTGTCCCTCGCTGGGGGGAGCGCTTCGTTCCGACCTCGGCACGCAGCATGTGCATTGTGGAAGAATCGGTGGTTGACCCCGTGACCCGCACCATCACCACATATACACGGAACATTGCTATGCAACATGTCATGGTGAGTACTCCATTTCTTTTTTTTTTTTTTTACTGAAGTTTTTAGAGCCAATTGGAGAAGGGGCTGAACTATCAGCAGGAAAGAAATTAAACTAGACAGCACAGAAGAGGGTGAAGATAGGTGTTGAATGGTTGCCTACAAGTTGGTTGCTTGCTGGCTGTGCAGAATACACTGTGTAATGTAATTATGTTGGTGTTTTTTTTTGTATGCCTGAAATAATGTGTACACATTTAGAACAGATGTTGAGCCAGTTTTCAGCACACTGATGTGCTGGTGGTCATCACAAGACTTTATTGTCCTAGAATGAACATTTGGAGAGTTGAGTTAATCACGACTTTTTGTTTGATTCAGTTACAAGCATGTTTAAAGTGTGACATCTGAGATGTTCAAGTTATTCTTTCAGTAAATCAGAGTGAAAGGTAAGATGTTGAACTGATTGTGACATTCAATATAAAGGTGAAAAAGGTCCCACAATTTGTTAACCCTAATGGGGGGAACTTGAAAATTTGATTGCCGTAATTTCCAGGCTGTAAGTACTGTACCGTTATGTATGCCGCACTGACTAAATCTGAAAGAAAAACCCAAACCAAAAGCAACGACATCAACAACAAAAAACCTCAAGTTAGCCACAACTTCTTGATTAGCGGCCAGAAAACAGCTGTGAAAACCAGTAATGAAAATCGGCGAACATGAATGTAAACAAAGCCTGTGTATTCTGAGCATGATTATCATGAGGTGACAAGCAAACAGGAAAGAGCAATACAGTGAAGGATGGAAAGAAATCAGCTGTTCCGAGCCTTTTTCATGCTGTTCTCAGTGGCAATAAAAGCACTGAAGGACCTATCCCCAGTGTCACACATGAAGAATTTAAGATTTCTTCACAATTGAGAGCCATTTTGTCCACAGATGAATTTCCATCTGGCACTACAAGTAATTAGGTCTCTGCGCTTGTGCTGACTGTGATTTCTGTGTTGCTTGCTGTCGAGAGACCATGCATGCTTTTTTGAAAACATTTAGAACTGTGGACTTCTTGTTTTTTTTTAACATCTTGAAAGTTGGCCACACTGAATATGCCACCGTCAGATCATCGACTCATTCACTCCCAATTCTTGAGCAGCTGAACTGGTGACCTTTAGAGGAGTCAGATTGAAAGCTTCAGTTTGAAATCCGTGTTGCTGGCTTGGCTCTTTGACTTCTTGACTTGATGAATTGTGCACTGCTGATGAGTGACTGATTGCGTGAACAGTGCTCATTCTGCATATTGCTAATGCATGAATCAATCTTTTTGTGAAAAGTGATCAAATTGTATTACTGCAAACACTGGTTCTCAGTTTGTCTGATCAGCTGCTAATTGGGAGAAGAATGGAATGGGAAAAATCAGTAATAGGCTGCAGCCAGTGTAGCAGCTGCAGGGGCTAGAGTTTAGGGAAAAAATAGCACAATGTATCACTGCCATTGCTTTTAGATCAGCAATGGTAGTAATATATTCCATATTTTAGGCCTTCCAGTAGCTTATTTTTGTTGATTTGTTTGCATGCTTTATTTGTGGTCAGGCTGGAATTTCCTGTCTCCTATGGTACTTGTTAAGGAAATGTTTGATGTTTTGCTCCAAAAAAAGGTTATGTCTATTGAAATGAGTTTATTCAATGTAATGTTTAATATGTTTCTTGTGTGTGTGTGAGCGTGTGTGCGTGCGTGCTTGCGTGCATGTGTGCATATAAAATATGGGGAAGGTGTGTGGGCAGGAAGGGTTTAGGGGGTAGGGTAGAAGACTAAGGCAGAGGCAGAGGGCCAGGTTGGGGTGATGTTGAAGGGAGGATGCAGACAAAAGACAGGGACGCCATGATGATAAACAACATGGTTGTTTTATTGGTTCGTTAACCCTGTTCCAGAGTGTGGAGGAGAAGTGTGTATATCGGGTAAACCCAGACAACAGCAAGTGGACTGTGTGTGAGAGGAAGGCCTGGGTTTCCTCCTCCGTCTTTGGCTTTGCTTCCGCCATCCAGGCTTTCGGGCTGGAGCGGTTCAAGAAGAATGCAGCCAAGGCCTACAAGGGGTATGAACACGTGCTGGAGAAACTGTTCATGCCCACGCTGCATCAGCAGGCCCAGAGCCCCGACAACCTCAAAGACAAAGCACGCAAAGTGGCCCAGGCCGCCAAAGCCAAAGCTCCAAGTTCCATAATCAATCCCCGCCGGCAGCCATCGTAACTTGAGGGGGTTGGGGAAGGGGTGAGGAGGTCAGATTGATTGAATACAGTGCGATATGCGATAATTATGATTTGAGTATTGTATGATTGTTGTTTTTCTTTTGGTTTAAAAGTGTGTGTTTTTTTTGAGTGTATGAAATGGGGGGGAATACATTAATGTGTGATTTCTTAGGGAATGTTTTGATTGCAGAGAGATAGAATATTGTATGTTTTCTGTTTTTGAAAACAAGTGTACTTGGAGACAATGTTGTATGACTTCTAGTCAGAAGCCTGTCTGTCACTAATGCCTTCCAGACATTGTTGGCTTAAAGAGTGAACTAAGACTGAAACAACTGTCTGCATGTTTGTTTGACATACATGTGGGGTTGGAACAGTCTCTTGAATGATGTATTGTGATATATGTCTTATGTGTTCTGATTTAGCACATGCGAAACCAGTGAACAAGGCTATGCTGAAGACAGAGCTGAAAATTAGAGATTTCTCTGTTTTTGTCGGTTTTGTTTTGTTTCGTTTTGAGTAATACTAGGACTGCATTAAAGTTTATTTGTGATAGCATTAGTGCATTAAATTGTTTGTAAAACAGGGACATTTTCATTGCATGAATCAGGAAAGCATGTTGCATTTGAATATCCTGCCCTGAAAAGTAAAATCTGCATGACGTTGTACATTCATTACAAGTACTGACATGAAACTGCCACATACATTTATGTAAGTTAACAATCATAAATCCCTCTTGAGCATGCATACACACCATGCATGCACACACGCTCACATGTACGTACGCTCGCACGCGCACGCACACACACACACACACACACACACACACACACACACACACACACACACACACACACACACACACACACACACAGAGTCTCCTAGATGTTTATTTTCACACTGCTGTAGATCACCTTTTATTCTTACATGGAGTGACAGTGATTCTGTGATAAGTGCACTGTATCAGTATGTATAGTCACGTAAGTTCTGCTTTCTCTTAATTAATAAATGACCATTGCTCTAGAACATGAAATGTCATATTCTTTGTGGAGGCTGTGTTTGTCAATGAGATATCGCTACTTTAAATTACAGCCAAACACTGAAACAACCAAAATGGAAACATTTTGTCAGCAGGTGCATGTACAGTTCTCAGAAAAGTATATGTTTATTGGAGAGCGATCATACCATTTTGACAATGATTGATTTTTTTTTTCTTATGAATAATTAAAACAACTAAAAAAATTTTTTTCTTATGAATAATGAAAATCAACTGTTTTAGACATTTGTCAACTGCTTGTCAGACCCTGAGTGAAGAGCTGGTGTGTACATGCACACTTATCTTTCAGCTGAAACAGCAAAGCGAGTTTCAATGCTGTTTAAATGTAAGTGAACGTGTGGTGAGATTCCTGTAGCTAACTGTTGAAGAATATACCCAGTGTCAAGATTCTGGAAGAACTACAGTGGTGTTACTCTGCTTGAAACCCATACCTGGATGGAACTCACACTGAAAGGGGGTGCTTGCTTGAAACCCATACCTGGATGGAATTCACACTGAAAGGGGGTGCCTGCTTGAAACCCATACCTGGATGGAATTCACACTGAAAGGGGGTGCCTGCTTGAAAGCCATACCTGGATGGAATTCGCACTGAAAGGGGGTGCCTGCTTGAAAGCCATACCTGGATGGAATTCACACTGAAAGGGGGTGCCTGCTTGAAAGCCATACCTGGATGGAATTCACACTGAAAGGGGGTGCCTGCTTGAAAGCCATACCTGGATGGAATTCACACTGAAAGGGGGTGCCTGCTTGAAAGCCATACCTGGATGGAACTCACACTGAAAGGGGGTGCCACACAATGGAACTAAGAAATTTGCAGCACTGTGTATCCCACCACAAGGCGCACAGTCTGTCACCTGCGAACCGTTATGATGGTTTTACAGGGCAGAGGATGTTGATACTGAAGAAACGATAAAGAATGCCACTGCAAGTTTGACTGGGCATGGCCTGACCTTATCACGGACAAACCATACAGTAACTGTCTTAAAAAGTGTTTGAAATAACTCTGCCAAACAACATGGACAAACGAATCACATATTCATGTTTGGTGGAGTTATTTCAAACACTCTTTAAGACTTGTTTAGATTTCCACCTGCAGTCGCCTTACTTTGCAGTACAGCACATGTTGGACTGGTGACCCCAACAGTTGATTGTTAGTTTGATTTTTGGGAATTGTTGATACATTGCAATTCGTCATATTTCTAAGAGTTCAATTGTAAGGTACTATTAGCTCTGCAGACCCCCTCCCTCCCCTCCCCTCTGTCAGGGGCCTTAACGAATCCCGACTTGAACCCCTTTGACAGCCCAGAATCTTTATCATACCTGCTTTCAGTTATCTTTTACTCTGGCATCTAAGTAGTGAGACTACATTCTCATGTCCAGAGTGGATGCATGCTGTCCTTTCTGCAATGTGTTTTACCTGACTGTTTTTATTTTGTGGTGCACTGTGTGTGTGTGTGTGTGTGTGTGTGTGTGTGTGTGTGTGTGTGTGTGTGTGTGTGTGTGTGTGTGTCAGTGTGTGTGTGTGTCACTGTGTGTGTCACTGTGTGTGTGTCACTGTGTGTTTGTGTGTGTGTGTGTGTTTAAAATGACATTTTTCACTCAATTTTGTGTATTGAGTTTGTAAAATTGCGTAAAATTCATGGCACCCGTCAGCACTGCCTAGTTTGGTGCGCTCGAATGGTGTCAGTAGTGTAGCTGCCAGATTGTGCATTGTAGAAAAAGAGTAGATAGTTGATTTTGTTTCTATATGAAGACTGGGATTTTTTCGCTGTATGACAGCCCTGAAATGGTCCCTTATGGTCAAGGGGCTATGACACAAGTAAGACCAAAACTTGCCTGGTAATAGTAAATATCAGGCACCATTCCGTCTGTAGCCAGTATAAACCGGTCACAATGAACCTCAGGTGTGTTTGTACCAGCATTAGGTGACAGCTTAGATCTATGAATGAACTTTACTCTTACACCTGAAGTCTTGAGGCTGATTTTGGCAGATAACTCGGACAGTATGCCAGTTATTCCATTGGTGCATCACCACAGTGTACAGTGAGGATGGTCACGTGGAATGGGTGGGGCTGTCTGTATTGCCAAGTAGTACCTGACATGCGGACGTCAATAGTTTAGCTACACCATGTCATGAATTTTTTTTCATTTGTTGCTTATTCAGGATGTAAAAGTTTTCCAGAAAATGATCTCATTTCCCATATGAATCTGACAGCCCTGAAAAGAGCTTTTATGTTTGGTAAGGCTATGAGGATGACAAAAACCTGATGAATGTCAGTTGTGCATAGAAACATCACTGGAAGAGAAGTGACCATGCATAAACTCTTTTTCAACTTCAAACTTTTGTCATTAATACTGATACAGCTGAGCCAGAGCAGCATCAGTCAGCCAATGCTGAGTTTATCCATTAGTCCCATAACTCCACCCTAGGGAAAAAACCAAGTATTTTTATTCCTTGTGGACTTTTGGTCTTATGTCAGATGTGATGAGTCATGTATGGTTTTATCCGCATCTAGTGGTGCTTCTTTTTACAAAGCTGAAACAGCAAGCCTCAAGTGTTCCACAGGCTACTGAACATTGTGACTGAGAAAATTCACACCTCCAACATTCCTTCATTGATGCTTTATATCTTAGGTCTAGTCTTAGACAATTTCAATGTGTTGGTTTCTAACATTTGACATACTTGAAACTGTGCCAGATTAGCTTGGTTTTATTGTATGTGTATTTTATCATTTTCCTTTACAAATTCCTTTGAGTTTTTGAGGGGATTGGTGTGTACTGTTTTCGGCATTGTCAAAAGACAATGGTTTGGTTCTGAATTGTAATTGTCCTGGTTTGTGTGTGGGTGTGTGTGCTAAAGGCAAACATTTCCAGCTGCTTCTGTCACAATTGTTTGTGTTAACTTAAAGTTGGCAGGCAACCAACGTCAGTGTATTTCACATGTAAAACCACGTTGTTGGGAAGAACTGGTCAGGTGTTAAAATCTCAATCCTGAGTGCAGTACCAAGGACAGAGAACTGTGAAGATTGTTGATTGTACAGACATCCTCCATGGCACCTTATGAAACCACTGTGTTAAGACAGGTATGCTGATGGAAATGATGTATATTACATGTATGCTACATGTATATGACATGTGTAACATTAGAAGGATGTCTTTAACTGTTCAAGATCATGCATAGGAAATGGAATAGAAGGTTTTTTTGGGAAAAAATGTCGTTCAAGGAAACGTTTCTGGTTGAATGATTGCCTTCTGATGAAGTAACTTGGCTGGCTTATTTCTGAACACTATCTAGTAGTATTAAATATTAAGTTTTGACTGTAAATTTAATGACATTTGTGATGCCTGGTCTGACAATTTCCTGACTTCTTCTTTGGATAATACTTGCCGCCTCTGGTCTCACAATTACATGACTGCATCTTCTGTGAAATTTTAAATCTGGGTTTTGTAATTCACCGACTGTGTCTTTACATAGCATTTAGACTTTCTGGTTGTATATTTCTCGTACAGATAATACTGACTGCATTATGCTTGTACCCATTTTTCACTATTCACATCATGGACAAACCCATCTGTTTGCCTGCTGCCTGCCATAGCAGTTGCTGTTCAGGTGATGAGAGGCAGGCTTATTTTTTTTCCCAGATTCACTCTGAGAGACGAGAAACATAGACACACTGTATGCGTATCTTTTTTTCTTCTTTTTTCTTTTTTTCTTGCTATCTCATCTTTTGTGCCACCTCAGTGGTATCGCACCCACCCTGCTGATTCCAGATCCATATATGTTGCACAACCTGGCTTGTTTCACCACAGCCCTCGCACTGGCAGTCCACGGGGAGCAGTCAGTGTCAAGTTGTCATGAGGCAATCCCCAGAGAAAACTGCACTGCTGCTGAGTCACTTAGGTGGTATTATGTGGAACCAGTTGTGATCAACATATGCAGGACATCATCTACTAGGCCCCTAGTGATCACGATAATTGCTTTGTTGCAGCTCCAGCATGAGTGAGCTCTCCATCTAGAGGGCTCACCACTCCTGTCCAATGGCAGTTTCCATGAATTTGCTGATACCAGTGACCCCACGGAACCTTACCAAGGGTATGGAGATGGAGAGGAATTTAAAACTGAGGTCACCATGACAGCCCATGGACATGAAGGGCCACAGAATTTAAGACTTTTTTATGCTGATCAATGAAGATGAGGATGATGGAAAAACCAGGAAATGATGCTACAGATTTCCATTCAACTCTGAAACTCCATGGCAGGTCTGTGCTCTACGCTTACTTGCATAATATATCTTGGTGTCAACCAGACCGGAGAGATACAAATACCTGCAGTATTGGTCAGGAAATTTGAGCCACACTGTCAGAGAAGCGTCCATTAAGTGGAGAAAACTTGCCTGCGTGATCCCAAACTAACCCATAGCAATCTCCTCTGGGTAGGAGCAGGCCAAAGCAGAAAAATCTAGAAATAATTGGCTGAGATGGGAATCAAACCCACAGTCTCCCTGGGAGTCAGTGACGCTAACCACTTTGCCATAGTGGCTGGTCTGAATGCATGTCTTGCTGTGCTGTGCTTCCTCAGCTGTGACTGAAATTGTAGGTCCCCGTAGGGATGTTGTTGGCTCATTCAGTACAAATAACTCTCTTGCCTTTTGGAGGTTCTGTGCTAGTTACTTGAAAATCTATTTTTGCCTTTCATTACTGTTGTCTGATATTTTCTTTTCTGCTTTGTGGACCATTCGCCTGTGTTTGTTCTGGAAACTCTTATGATGTTTATTGGTATCTGATTAGCAGTTTATGACATGCCAGCTTTTAAAAATTTTTTTATTATCTGGCCATTAGGTTGTGAAAATTGTACACATTGTTCAGAACGGACGCTTGCTGTCCATTTTGCACTGTTTGTTTGTCTACGTGGCTTTGTAGTGTATGGTTTGTGGTATGTAAAGGTTTTTCATTAATTTTTTACAATGAAAAAACAAGAAAACAACTGGGACTGAAGGGAATGCCTGATGCTGTCAGCATCGCCAAATTTTATATGCTGTTGAGATGTCAATAGTTTAGTGATCATGTTGTCTCCGCTTTTATTGTTCATTTTCTAGGATATGTCTTTTCTGTTTTTGTTCTGGATGGCCTTACTCGTTTTGTAATGTAACCAATATTCTTGGTTTGTGTTAATTCGACAGCTCTGGAAAGGCTGTATGCGGTCATCTTAACTATGATGATTAAAATTTGTAACTAGACTTATCATCATGGAAAACTTTTTACCAGTCTATTCCTTTTCTTTCTTTTTTTTTTTTTTTTTTCTCTGCAAATGTTTTTCCTGTCCATCTTTTCTTCTGTCTACTCCATAGTTGTTTCCCCTTCCACTTTTCCAGAAGACTGATCAAGTCACTCAATCTTTTGATTTCCCAAAACATCTGATCTTTATTTTCTTCTCTTTTGTAACGAGGTCTTTCCAAGGTGATAAGTTATGATCATGTTGCAGAACTGCTTAATGGAGATGTGGCCATATTGAGGTGCAGTATGAGGTGTCTACAATGTTGTTGTAACATTTTGTTTCCTGTGTTTGTATCACTGTTCTGCTGCGAGGCTTCCATGTTATGTAGGCATAAATATATGCAGAGGCGGGACTCTTCTGCAAATTCCCTATTTCAGCTGAATCCAAACCCTAATTCCTGGCTCCCTTTGTTTGCTTCTCTGTGGAAGAATGAAAATAAAGAATCGGTTTCATATGCAATGAAAGTAATTTTATCTGTGAACTCTTCTATCGGCAGAGGGTTCACTACTGATGCCATCAGTAGAGCATTTTGGGAACAGTAACTCTGAAGGAAAACTGGCTGCTGTGAGGTTGGACACTGTTAATCATGGGGAAACTTTGGAGCAAAAAGATGTGCAAAATTATTGGTGGATTGGACAGGGAGACTTTAAGAAGAAGAGACGCTTGCTCGTTCCATCGGAAAAGTTACAGCTATAGACCTGGCTTGTTGCTTTCTCTGTCACTGGGAATACACAGAGCAAACAGAGGAAAAGTTACTGTAGGAGAACATGTGCACTCAACAAAGCACACTTCTTTGGTGAAACTCAGAGAGGAAAACCGAATGCTTGAAGGTATGGTTTTTTTTGTTGTTGTTGTTTGTGTTTTTTAATTTTTGTTTTCAAAGATATAGTTTACCACATCTATGCCTCAAAATGCGCCACGTTGCACTATTTTGAAGTTTAAGAAATTTTCCAGGAGAGCACGCTTTCAGACCATCCTAGATTTTATCTGAAGTTCAGATGGTCTAGTCCCACCCCCTGACACAGGAGGATGGGCAAACAGGGATGTAGTCTGATTTCATGCTGCATGTTGACAGCATTGTCGATCTTTGTGCTGGTGAGCTCCCCCTTTGGCAAGCATTATCAGTCTGTGGTGTTCTGGCAAAGATTTCTGGTCTGGACTCTCCTTGCTGATTTTGAGCCTCAAGGTTTTAGAACTTTTGTACCAGCAACGATTTCTGACCCTGCACAAATAATGGCTTTTGTGTTTGGGCTGCTATTATTCAGCATTGGTCTTTTTTTTTTCTTTTTTTTCTTCTTATGATGATTTCCATTGCCAAATGTGATGATTGGATGTTGAGGTTGGTTAGCGCTTCTCCCTTTACTGCCAGTCCATTGTTACCGTCCCATAAGTATGAGAAGAATCATGATGTTCCTGCCTCCAATGCTGACTGTTCGAGTAACATCTTCAGGGGCTTCAGTCATGACCACAACTCTCCTTGATGACTTTGTTCACATTTTTTTTTTGTTTTTTTTTTGTGCAGGATATGACAGTCATCTACGTAACATTGATAAAAATGAATATGGGCAGGCTGTGGCATTTCATGGCAACACAGTCACTACTGTAGCATTGTTTCTTCTCTTTCTTGTTCATCAGCTCTCTCTCTCTCTCTCAATCTCTCTTTCACACTCTGTCTTTGTCCCCCCCCCCCCCCCCCACCCCTCTCTTTCTCTCTCACACACATTCTCACTTGTGCACACAGATACAAATATCTGATGTCAGCAAAACGTTTATGTGCTCATATTCATACACATATACATTTATACATTGTAATCATGTTCATAAAGTTCTCTCTCGCGTTTGCTCAGGTCCATCCACCCACTCACCATCAACAGTGACAAGATTTTTGTCCTCTCATATTTTCAGTTCAGCCCTATGGATCAACTAGAATGATTAACTGATAAGAAACAGACAAGACCAACAGATGAGTGGCGTTTTCTCATTTCCTCACTATGACGGTTTCACGTACATGTACATATGTGACCTTGATGAATGTTATTTTGTGCACTTCTTAAAGGGCAGTGAAAGGAAGAAAGTGTGTCGCTGCATTCCTGTCAGCAATCGAGTAGCAACTGGTGTTTGATCAGCTTCTCTGTTTCTTTTGATCAGCATGACCTCAAATTAGTATCTCATTAAAATATATAAGCATCCATCTGTGTGTGTATGTATGTATGTGTGCATGTGTGTTTGTGTGAGAGAGAGAGATAGAGAGAGTGTGTGTGTGTGTGCGCGTACACATATGAACATGTGTTCGTGTTGTATATAAATCTACTATACAAATGCCTGAAGTACTTTATCTCATATACACACTTAAAGTATTATCAACTTCATATTGCTGTTGGTCAAACAGCAGTCAAACATGGACTGATAGATCTATTCATGTGTATACTCTGTTTACACATGTTATAGATGTGGGTTTTAGATGTGTGTATACTTAAATGTATGTGTGCTTATGTCTTAAAGCATGTGAATGTGTACATATGTGGGCTGGAGGGAAGTTTATAGATTGAATACGTAGAGAGAGAAAACAAGCACAGGCTAAAAAAATTCCTCTGTCATTAATGTGTGTGTGTGTGTGTGTGTGTGTGTGTGCATGCATGCGTGTTTGTGTGTGTGTGTGTATGAGGCAAAAGTTTATTCTACGATAATCCGATTTCAGTGTCTGTCAGTGTGGTCATATCACGTATCAGCGCATTTCTAATTTGTATGCATGTTTTATGCAAGAAATTCATGTATACATATAGTTGTAAGCTGATTGATTTTTATAGTGATGATGGATGTGTTGCATTATTTGTAAAAAGGAAAAAACTATAGTAAATGTTCTAACACAGAATCATGGCTGATGAAAAGTTACCCTTCACCGTGTAACATTAGCAAAGAACACATAGCATGATGAGTTGAACACATGCTGTTCAGCCCTGATGTTTTCTGTCAGATGAGTTATAAACTACATGATATCAGAACATGTTTGGCTATAGCTACCAAACTTACGGTAACTGGACAATGATAGAACATGGCCACGTGAACAGCAGAATGTCAGTCTCATGCTTTGGGGATGCAAAAAATGGTCGTCTAAGGAGATTAAACAAAAATTCAAATGTTTACCAAAGACGGGAAAAAAAAAACAACAACTCGCCGGTAACAAAAGAGTTGATGTTGAATGCTCACTGACCAGTACAATAGCTTGAGGCATGAAGTTGCCATGACCAAATTTTTTTTTTTTCCACTGGCCCTATTTACTTTTATGCCATTTGTCCAAAAGAATGTAATGCTCTAAGGCATGTTTCTTAGCCACACGATTATTAGAATAATGCAGGTAAAGTTAGGTCTGTGATTCTCTTCGTGATGGTTTTTACTGCAAGCAAATGGGTTTTTTTGGATGCAGTTCTTTTAGTCCCTAAAGATCCTCGCAATTCCTTGAGATTTCAACTCCCCATTTCAAAGACCTTTTAACATTATGAATGGAATCAAGTTCACTTAAAAAATTTCCTGAAATTTGTTGTTTTATTCTTTCATTTTGTGTGTGTGTGTGTGTGTGTGTGTGTGTGTGTGTGTGTGTGTGTGTGTGTGTGTGTGTGTGTGAAAAATTCTTTTCAAGCAGAATGAAGGAGGTATTGAAAATTTCCTAAAACAAGATGGCAACCCCAAGAAATACCATTTCAGATTCAATTATGAGTGTACTTCTTCTTGGTTTGCTAGTGACTAGGGTGTACACCATTAGAGTATACATGTGGTTTCTCTTGTCTTAAAACAGCTTTCAAAACCCCTGAAAGAAACAGTGAGATTGTGAAAAGTTCAGGCAAAATTCTTAATTTTTATATAAAAAGAAATGTACCAACCATGGCAAGGAAAGACAAGCATATCCCGTGAGGTCCTTGCATTCAAGGAAATCAAGGTTCACTTTGAATTGGGTTTGTGATTAAATCTTTCTTCAATAGTGAAACAATTTCAGACTAATAAGAGCAGTGATAGCGAAAAGTATTGCCCCAAACTATTGTGCAAGTATTTATTTTTGTTTTATAAGTTCTAAAAAGCCAGAAGAATATGTCTTGAATGTTGGTTTATTTCACTCGCTCGTACAGTTGCTATGTCATCATCGCATAACATTTCTCTTTTCACCGTACCACACTCACACAGAAAAAGCTGGAAAAGCACAGTTCAAAATCAAAGTATTATGTAAATAAATATAGTTGGATCAGATACAAATTTCATGAATAAATACAAACGGACATAGAGTTGTTAATAAATAGAAAATAAAATAATTACATATGATCAATTTCGTGATTAGCTAAGACTGTTCAGGACTGAATGGTTCAGGTGAGTCATTGTCTGTTGTGATGTGATCCAGCTATTTTTGTTCAGGATTCAATGTATCGGGTCAGTCACTGTACGTTATGATGTGAACCAGTTGTGTCTAATTTTGAGTCGGTCATTTTATGCCGTGATGTGAACCAGCTGTGTGTTCAGGGCTAATGCTTCTGTCAGTCACTGTGTCATGATATGAACCAGCTGTGTCTTTTTAGAATGAAAGGTTTCGAGTTGATCACATTCCATCATAATGTGAACCAGGTGTCTGTTTAGAATTGAATGTTTTGGGTCAGTTACTGTTTGTCATGATGCGAACCAGCTGTGTTTGTTTACGATTAAATGTTTCAGGTCGGACTGTTAAAGATCAAATGTTTCCACTCAGTCTCCGTATGTTGTGATATGAACCAGCTGTGTCTGCTTAGAATTAAATGTTTCAGTTTGGTCACTGTACATCGTGATGTGAACTGGCTGCATATGTGTAGAATTAAATGTTTCTGGTCAGTCATCACATGTGATCTGAACAAGTTGTGTCTGTATAGGATTAAATATATGCGTCAGTCTCTGTACGTCAACCAGCTGTGTCTGTTTTGAGTCTGTCACTGTATGCTGAGATGTAAACCAGCTGGCTGTTTAAGATTAAATATTTTGTGTTGGTCACTGTATGTTGTGATGTAAACCAGCTGTGTCTGTTAAGGATGAAATGTTTTATGTTGGTCACTGTATGTTGTGATGTAAACCAACTGTGTCTGTTTAGGATGAAATGTTTTGTGTCGGTCACTGTATGTCGTGATGTAAACCAGCTGTGTCTGTTTAGGATGAAATGTTTTATGTCGGTCACTGTATGTCGTGATGTAAACCAGCTGTGTCTGTTAAGGATGAAATGTTTTGTGTCGGTCACTGTATGTCGTGATGTAAACCAGCTGTGTCTGTTAAGGATGAAATGTTTTGTGTCGGTCACTGTATGTCGTGATGTAAACCAGCTGTGTCTGTTAAGGATGAAATGTTTTATGTCGGTCACTGTATGTCGTGATGTGAACCAGCTGTGTCTGTTAAGGATGAAATGTTTTGTGTCGGTCACTGTATGTCGTGATGTAAACCAGCTGTGTCTGTTAGGATGAAATGTTTTGTGTCGGTCACTGTATGTCGTGATGTAAACCAGCTGTGTCTGTTAAGGATGAAATGTTTTGTGTCGGTCACTGTATGTCGTGATGTAAACCAGCTGTGTCTGTTAAGGATGAAATGTTTTGTGTCGGTCACTGTATGTCTGATGTAACCAGCTGTGTCTGTTAAGGATGAAATGTTTTGTGTCGGTCACTGTATGTCTGATGTGAACCAGCTATGTCTGTTAAGGATGAAATGTTTTATGTTGGTCACTGTATGTCATGATGTAACCAGCTGTGTCTTGTTAAGGATGAAATGTTTTGTGTGGTCACTGTATGTCATGATGTAACCAGCTATGTCTGTTTAAGGATGAAATGTTTTGATGTCGTCACTGTATGTCATGATGTAACCAGCTATGTCTGTGTTAAGGATGAAATGTTTTGAATTGGTCACTGTATGTCATGATGTAAATCAGCTATGTCTGTGTTAGGATGAAATGTTTTTGAATTGGTTCTGTATGTCATGATGTAAATCAGCTGTCTGTGTTAGGATGAAATTTTTGAATCACAGTATGTCTGATGTAAATCAGCTATGTCTGTTTAAGGATGAATTTTTGATTGGTCTTAGAACTGTAAATCAGGCTATGTCTGTGAGGATTAAGTGTTTTGTGTTGGCTTTTAGCCCATGCTGTGTAATCAGCTGGTCAAATTTAGGATGAATATTTTGAGATCAGTCACAATGGTATGTCTATGAACTAGCTTTCTGTTCGAGTGTTTTTGTGGACACTGTACCTCATTATGAACACTGAGTCATCAGTTTTTGATGTGGCATTACAACATCTCAAACAACAGAACAAAGTTCATGTTGTCTGAACCAGTGCAATGAAATGCTACTACAGCCTATAGTTTCTTCATTTCTTGGACATGATTCTCACATCCTCACCTCATAGTTGGGTGCTTTGCCTATGTCTGGTAAAAAACACACAGCATGGCACTAGCGTGCATGCAATGGGAAAACAAAAGTTGAAAAGGGAATTAATTCTCACAGTTGTGTCCATGGAAGGTTTCTGCACATAAGAGTTCTGCTTTCTGTAAGGCCCAATTTCTTTTGTCTTGTTGGGCATGCATTGTATTCTATACATGGACATGTCCTTCTGTCTTGTGATCTTGGGTACTCCCAAATGCACTCCCTCTCAGTCTGTCGAATGGTTGCCAAGACACGAGAGGGGAATAATCCATGTTAAAATCAACAGCAGGCAGACACCACACTTTCTCCGCCAGTTTCCAGATGCCAACATAAACGATTGATGTACATCTTGTCCACACCTTCGCCTTTACTTGTCCACTCTTAATACAGTTTGTCTCAGTCCTTTCTCTATAAACAGAGTGTGCAAACCAATGTAGAGATAATAAAGAAAAATTACAGGATTTTGTGCTCATAAAGTCCTCAAAAAAGAAAAGTAACCGGTTTGAGTTTGTAGACTGTCTTCATCAGAAATGTGAGATCAGGATTTTGTGTTCATAAAGTCCACAAAAAAAAGAAGAAAAGTAACCGGTATGAATTTATAGACTGTCTTCATCCGAAGTGTGAGATCTGAACAAGTAGTTTTTCACCTTTTTCTTCTTGCTATTTTGTGTGTGTGTGTGTGTGTGTGGTGTGTGTGTGTGTGTGTGTGTGTGTGTGTGTGTGTGAAAGAATGACGTGAATTTGTCTTTTGAAGACCACAAAGGGTAGATCAGGTAGAAGTTTATAGGTGTGCAGACCTCCCACTTCCATCCCATCTCCTAACCTCTCCTCCTTCACTTGTCCTGACTGAATATCCCCCAAATTAAAAAAAAAACAACAAAATAAGATGAAAGCATCATGACAGGCATTCCAAAGGAACACGCACCCCCCCCCCCCCCCCCCCCCCACACACACACACACACACACACTAATCGTAACATGGCTGTGAAACGTGTTATTAGCAACTCTTCAATATTGTGGAACATGTGGGTTAGTAGTTCACCTTCCCTCCTAACATCTCTCCCTCTGATGAGCTTTTGGGTAAAAAAAAGTTATGTCCCCCTCCCCTTCCTTGCTCCTCCCATCCCCATCTCCCCACAAACCACTTGCTCCCCATACTCATCAACAGTTCTGGTTAATGACAAGTTCTGATGACCATTGGCTCCCCCCCCCCCCCCGCCCCCTCCCCTCCACCCCACTTATCATTTAACTCTTTTGGCAGAGCTGTAGAAGCCTATGACCAAAAAGAAAAAAGAAAAAAAAAAGAAAAAGAAACGGAAAGAGTCCAATTTGTATTAGTCTTCATAGACATGGACACACTTTCAGGAAGCCAACATCCAGCACCACTCGCCAAGCGCTGACACGGAACCTGCAGGGGAAAAGGAAGAGAGTCTGATCTCGCAGCAGCTGGAGGCGAGACACTGAGGCAGAGATGATGAGGCAGGGGACCAACTGGACAGGCATTCAGCGAGCAGCCCAGAACCGAGTGCGATGGCGGAGTGTTGTCGATGGCCTATGCTCACCCTTGAGCTATGGGCCTAAGTAAGTTCATAGACAAGTGATCCATCCCGAGTCCATAAACCCTCATACGACTTGCACATGATTTGTCTCGTGTACCAGAAAGGCAGATGCAAGGCTGGCTTTGATGATTTCTGTCCTGACATCATTGAACACAATAGTCTCAGCCAATCTGCGAAGTTTTTGGTCCAGACTGAAATTTGAAATCATCTTAAGGGTCCACCGGTTGACTGATGACGATCACACTAACAAACGGCTATCTATCAGTGACTGAAACATGCTGATGTAGTTTCTCCACGCACAAATGCTGATGTAGTACCTCCATGCGCACTCATTTTCAGGGCACTGTAAGCACATGCTATATTGCACACTTTGATTCGCAAAATCGAGTCTATGATTGAAAACAACAAAGACTGCTAGTCTGAGCAATGACTCACACAGTTCAAGCATTCTGAATGTGCTGTGTAACATATATACACATAGCTCCCGATTGTAAGTTAATTTTGGATAAGCAGTTAAAAAAAAAAAAAATCAACGAAATGGCACCTGATCCAAGTTCAAACAGTTGACTTTTCCGATGTGGAACACTGTTCCTGCTGAATTTCCCCCATGTCCATGATTTTCTCACTGGAACCATTACAGAAGGTGTTGGCATCGATGTCGGGTACCTCCACACAGTCATAACGCGTGTCGATCACCCCGTTTCGCACCTCCGAGGGCTTTTTCCACGAGAACACCTCCCTGGCCCTGGCACTGATCCTGCCGATCAGGCTGGGACCCGCTCTGTTCTCCGCGCCGCTGTCGGGACGGGACCTGTTCACAGGGAGCTGGGCCACGGGGTGCTGGCTGGTGTGCTTGGACCCATTGCTCAGCACCGTGGTCCTGGGGCGAAAGTTGTGGGCCCTGGAGTGCACGGTGTGTTTGCGGAAAGAGGAGAGGACGAAGGACCGGGTGAGAGCCATGCTGTCTCGACGCAGGGTCTTGTTGCGCATCCACAGCCACCGGATCTCAGCGTGAACCTGCCACGTAGGTGTAAAATCAAGAAGTTGAATGAATCGATGATCAGCCATGCATAACAAAATGACA
>CM065716.1:88414794-88419794 GCA_033310375.1 Conus canariensis
TCCACACCACAGACCCACACCACAGACACACACCACAGATCCGCACCACAGATCCATACCACAGACCCACACCACAGATCCACACCACAGATCCATACCACAGACCCACACCACAGATCCATACCACAGACCCACACCACAGATCCACACCACAGATCCGCACCACAGACCCACACCACAGATCCACACCACAGACCCACACCACAGATCCACACCACGTATCCACACCACAGATCCGCACCACAGATCCACACCACAGATCACACCACGGATCCGCACCACAGATCCACACCACAGACCCACACCACAGATCCACACCACAGACCCACACCACAAATCCACACCACAGATCCTCACGACAGATCCTCAACACAGATCCACACTACAGATCCACACCACAGATCCACACTACAGATCCACACCATATCCACACCATAGACCCACACCACAGATCCACACCATAGATCCACACCATATCAACACCACAGATCCACACCATATCTACACCATAGACCCACACCACAGACCCACACCACAGATCCACACCACAGACCCACACCACAGACCTACACCACAGACCTACACCACAGACCTACACCACAGACACACACCACAGATCCACACCACAGACCTACACCACGGTACCGCACTACAGATCCGCAACACAGATCCACACCACAGATCTAAGTCACAGATGTGCACCACAGTCTCGCGCGCATCATAGATCCGCACAATGGATCCACATCCTGATGTAATAGGTTCTTCCTTGGGCTATGTCCCACCAAGTTCCATGGACGTTTGCTCAGGAGTTTTTGTGTCATTTTGCTGACAGGCAGACAGACATACAGACAAACAAACAACCGGATCTCTATGCTAGTGAAAGCGATTTTCCTGGAGTATAGTAGTAGTAGTAGTAGTAGTAGTAGTAGTAGTATGTTAGTAAATATAATTCTTCTTCTTCTTCTTCTTCTTCTTCTTCTTCTTCTTCTTCTTCTTCTAATGATAATAATGGTAACAGCCAGGGCATATTTCGTCAGGATTCATTTTTGATTAGAAAGGTGAACAATATTTTGTACAATACCGGTAATAACTGACAGTATTATGAAACACAGCAATCAGTGTGCACAGCACGAATTTTCTGTTTCTGAACCGGCAGAACACTAGTATCCAGTCTGAACGAAGATGAAAGTCATGATGACAGCGAGATACTTTCTGTCTTATCAGCGACAGGGTGTTGTTAGGTACAGCGACCAAACGAGAATGTAGACAGACCTCCTTCCCAATGATTAACAGCACTTCATGTCTTGCTCAAGAATGGACACTATCATATAACTTAAATGTTCTACAAATCCATTCATTCCGATCTGTTTATAATCATCACACTGGTTGAAACACTGAGGAATAGCATGGATGGTCGTTCTAGCGAAGATTCGTAAGATATACGTGCAAACAAATCCCCGAAATCCTGACCCAGGCACTTTGTATGCAGACACATGCACGTTGAACATAACCTGCGTGAGCGTGCGCTCATAAACACACCACGTATACGTTTTTGTACGCGCGCGCGCGCATACACACACACACACACACACACACACACACACACACACACACACACACACACACACACACACACACAGAAACAGTCACACACACTGACTGAAACCATTTACTGTCAGATTAACATAGTGTTGTACTGACATTTTAAAAAGAAAAACCTTAATGAATTAATGAGGTAACGAAAATAATACAAATAACATCTGAATGACATAAAAATCATAAAGGAAAATTAACAGGGAAACATTTAACATTTCTAAGTAACATAATAAAAATTCAGAAAATTGTAACAATAAAGCAAATTACATCTTAACTGTACTGAAAATCAACAATCTCTCTCTCTCTCTCTCTCTCTCTCTCTCTCTCTCTCTCTCTCTCTCTTCTCTCTCTCTCTCTCTCTCTCTCAGAACACCATAAAAAAAAAAAAAAGGAAAACCCCCCCCCCCCCCCCCAAACACATGCACACAAAAACACACACCATCCAATCACACACACACAACACTCTCTCTCTCTCTCTCTCTCTCTCTTCACAAACACACACTCACACACACACACACACACACACACACACACACACACACACACACACACACACACACACTCACAAAAACCACGCTTCCCCTTCCCCCTACTCACGTGTATGCGAGCACGCACATATATTCACTCACAGACAAACAAATAAAAACCAAAACTCTCTCTCTCGCACGCGCGCGCACACACACGTACACACACACACATACATACACACAAACCGCCACCTCCCCTACACACACTCAAAACATATCCACACAAAAAACGTATAGACGTACGCACAACATGCTCTCACATATAAACAAAACGAAGTTCTTCCCCCCCTCTCTCTCTCTCTCTCTCTCTCTCTCTCTCTAGCGCGCGCACAACCTGTGCAAAAGTTTCGTAAATGGAATAATGCGACCTAGTACACGTGAGAGTCGGACAGCTATGTCATGTAACAAATTCTTTGCTCTACGTGTACATCAGACCACTAAACCAAAAAAGAAACAAACATTAAAAAAAAAAAAAAAAATCCGTTAGAAAAATCTGCCAAGTGGATGAGACTTGATCAGATTTACAGCCAAATTGGCTAGCCTCCACCCATTTTCTGGGTTGGGACAAAAAACACTATGCAATGTTAAAGGTAGATTTTTAGACAAAATTTTATCATGAAGACATTGAAAATACGCTTTTGTTAATGAACATTCAAGTAAAAAATGAGATACATTAAGGTTTTGACCACAGACACACAAAGGAGATGGTTTTAAAAACCTGCCAAACCAACCATCCACCCGTATTCTGTGCAATAAATTTCGATTCGGAATAGAACCTGGCGGACTTATACAATGACTGCCGGGGGCAGAAAGATCCCATCTGTTCTTCTGAATGGCAGCTTCAATGTACTGTGTTCTTCTCTGGTCCCAGTGTTCTTCTCTGGTCCCAGAGTCACACCCCCCCCCCCCCCACACACACACACAACACAACACAACACACACACACACACACACACACACACACACACACACACACACACACGCACGCACACAGAGAAACAGACAAACACAGACACAGACACAACACACACACAGACACAATACAACACAACACAACACACACACACACACACACACACACACACACACACACACACACCACACACACACACACACACACACACGCACGCACGCACACAGAGAAACAGACAGACACAGACACAGACACACACACAACACACACACACACACACACACACACACACACACACACACACACACACACACACACCACAACACAAAACAACACAAAACACACACACACACACACACACACACACACACACACACACACACACACACACACACACACACACACACACACACACACCACACACACACAACACACACACACACACTCCATGAACCATCCATCCAGCCATCATCATCTTCAGCCACCACCGAGTTTAAGCTCCACTCACACCAGCCAGTCAGAACGTAGAGTCGGACTCCGCGCCGCTCAGCCGAGAGAGTGCTGTAGATGAGCGTGTGCAGGTACAGCCCCTCCACAAAGATCCACATCTGACTCACACAGATGGCGTAGAAGAACAGAGACACCAGCGTCCGGCATTCCCAGTGCTGCCCGAACAACACTCTGCCAGTTGTACAGTGGTATTCACCAATATAAGAGAAAGACGAGAGGAGAAATCGTTTTCACCAAACCTGGTAGATATTTCTAGCTTACTACAGCGACTGCAACGTCATGGAGGATATTACAGGATCAGACAATCCAGACTTTTTTCAGTTGGTGTTTCTCTCAAGTTGTTTAAAATCTGTTCGTGGGCGAAAAATGCGACGATTGTAGATTTTGCCCAGCTTATTTCTGTAGACCACTTGGCGTCGTGGCTATTTCTATATTTTGTCAAAGCTTGAAAGGTGGAACTTGTTACGGTTCTGGCAATGTTCGCTGTTTGATAATGTTGCAATCGTTTCAAGAAACTGAATGTATCTGATGCTAGCACTTCCATGTTATTGGTGTGTAACAGTTTGTGCATTCACACATTTTTCTGTTGTTCACACTGGTAGTAGGCTAAACCCTGTGCAAACTCCGCAAAGCAACACTTTAACTTTTAACCAATGAAACAAAAGAAAGCAAGAACGTGAAACCTACCCGACCTCCCGAGCAATCCGTTATACACTTGCATTCAGAAGAACAGAAAGATGAAAGGGAGACATGGAGAGAGGAACAAAGGGAAACAAAAAAGATGGATAAAGAAAAGGAGGAAGAATGAAAGGGTGGGAGGAAAAATGGATGGAATGGGGGAAGGTGGAAGGAAAGAAGGAAGGAACGCACGAAAAAGAAAGATGTAAAAGAAAGGAGGCATTAAGAAGGGCTAAATGGAGAAAGAAAGAAATAAAGTAGGACATGATTAAAGGAGCAAAAGGAGAACGAATGAAATGATACGGAAAGCAGGAGATAAAGGACAGACAGAAGGAAGGGAAGAAAGAAAGAAATAAACAGTAGAGGAAGGAAGGAAAAAAAAAGAGGAATGAACGATAAAAGGAAGATAGAAAAGGGAAGGAACACGGGAAGAAAAATGGAAAGAAGGAAAGAAAGAAAAAAAATGAAGGCAGGGTGAGACCGAGGATTAAAAAAAAAAAAACCGGGACTAAAGAAACAAGCACCTCTACTTTACTCGCCAAACAACCTCCTCACTCGCCTCTCATCCAGCCGCTACCCACCCTCGATCAACAACCAGTCCCATCACCAGCTCCACCTGATCCTTGCTCACCCGACTCTTCTTCCCTCCTCCCCCTCCACCCCTCTCCCCACCCGACCCGACCCCAGCTGGATCCCGCACCGTTCCATCCGGGATGAACTCCAGGCGCCCATCAGGCATGGTGCGCACGTCCTTGTCCAGGCCCAGGTGCTGCACG
>CM065716.1:88422294-88424794 GCA_033310375.1 Conus canariensis
AGGCTACGTACAGGTGGGCCGACCTCGCTGAACAGCGGACAAGAAGAAGCTGGCTTACGGCACTAACCTGAGCGGGCAGCCCGTCCAGTTGAACTATTCTCCAGTGGCATGCGGTGACTGGAGTCAAGTGCTGGGAAGTGGTTTATGACCTGCGCTAGCAAACATGATTCCGGCAAAGCGGAACAGCGGGAAAGCTAGGGGAGATCCTTACCATCTCTCCTCTACATCTTTGACAGCGAAAAAGAGAGACAAACAACAGCAATAACAACTAAAGAAGAGGCGCAGAGGGAAGGGTGAGATGATGGTGGGAGTGAAGGGCAAAAGGGGGGGGGGGGGTGGAGGACGAGGATGAGAGTTGTGAGGAGGGACGGGGAGGGGAGGGGGGGGGGGGAAGGGGGGGGGGAACAGAAAGAAGAGGAGTTAACTCTTTCAGTATCGTATAATACGCTACAGTTCAGGACAACAAGCGATGACACTGTAAGACTGATAGCCCTTTATTGTACGAAGAAGAGAAAATGCTTCACGGGTTTTCAACATTTTGCTCTATTTTACTTCGAGGAACGAGCGACGATTTCAGAAACAATGAGACGACGAGCATATATAGAGAGAGACCGTAAAATGGGCTTGTGACAGAGGGAAATATAGCATTCTGGGATTTCCAACAGCCGGCGTCAAAAGCCTTGAGAGAGAGAGAGAGAGAGAGAGAGAGAGAGAGAGGAGAGAGAGGAGGGAAGAGAGAGGAGAGAGAGAGAGAGAGAGAGGAGAGAGAGAGAGAGAGACCCGGGCGGACTTGAATCACGTTCTCCGTTTTACCGGTGAGTGGATACTGTTAATTCAGGTTTCACGTCAACATCCATCTTCCGTGATATGGCTAATGGAGAAAACCATCCAGAGAGAGAGAGAGAGAGAGAGAGAGAGAGAGGAGGAGAGAGAGAGAGAGAGAGAGAGAGGAGAGAGAGAGAAATGACAATGACAAAATGTTTAATGAGCCAGGCCTTCTGCCCATGTCAAGGGGAGGGGCACAAAGGGAAATCATGTCAGGATACTACATTGAAAATGAACATGATTAACATCCATACTAGCCTGTAGACGAAATAGCAAGATTACGGATTTTAAATGCATCAGTTAGATATGCTGCCAGTCTGCACATACATTTAGTGTCACACATCAGTAACGATAACCTGAAAGTAGAAGGGTTATTGTAATACTTACGGGGGAATGTATTTTTCTCTAACATTTGAGTATTTGGGACAGACGCATATAAAATGAAGTTCACTTTCTGGGACACTCTCACAAAACGGGCAGTTAGGGGAGACATTATTAGAGTATCGGTACCGATGCGTTCGTAATGCTGAAACAGCTAACCTAAATCTGATTAAGGTCTTTTCAACACACACTGTTTTAGGTCGAATATGTATTGAGATGTACCAAAGGATAGTTTGAAAGATGTTTAAAATGTACACCGACTTTTATCAAAGAGAGAGAGAGAGAGAAGAGAGGAGAGAGAGAGAGAGAGAGAGGAGAGAGAGAGGAGAGAAGAGAGAGAGAGAGAGAGGGCATATGAAACAACTGAGAAATCAGCAACAAATCTATTTCACTGGCCTCTTTGCCAGCAATCGAGTCTAAGAACACATGCAAAACAAAACAACAAAAAACAAAACAAACAAACAAACAAAAAACACACAAAGAAAAAACGGGGGGGGGGGGGGGAGTGGGTAGGGGGAGGGGTTCTATCTTTGAAGTGCACTTTACACATACTTCCACGTCCTTTTGATTCCAGAAATTTGAGAGAAAGCACGAAACTGCTGCCCCAGCCGTTCAAAGGCTAAGTTCACGAATGAAAATTGCCTCCCCTTTTAGACATCCCCACCCCTCCTCAACCCCTCTCCCCCCTCCTTTTTTTTAATTACTCGTTCGCCAAAAGGTATAGAATAGCGTCGCACGTATCCCCCCCCCCCCCCCCCCCCCCCCCCCCCCCCCCCCCCCCCCCCCCCCCCCCCCCCCCCCCCGGCATTTTGTCAATTCACACACCTCACAACGGAATCATTTTTCAGCCCTCGGCCCGACCAAACAATCTTCTGAAACTGAATTCTTCAGCACAGTCAGCCTCGCTGTTTGTTCAGTCGTCTCACAGAAAGGCAGCCGCGGACAGTCAACAGACAGACACGAGTGCTGAACCGAATACGAGAGGAGACTAACGAGGTGCTCAGGAATTTCTTTTCTTGACACTCCCAAAGCAGTATTAGGATTTATTTATACTTCTGTGACAAGTGCTCTGCCTCAGTGTTTTTTTTTTTTTTTTTTTTTTTCCCGACTGTCTAAATTCTTTCTCAAGGTCTGACAAGAATTCCTGTTGTTTGTTTTGGCCACTGAAATGAAGAGTGTAAAAGAAATGCAGCAAGAGTCATGACAGCCACGCTGATTGGCACTTCTCCCCCTCCCCCCCCCCCCCTCACTCTTTTGCATTTCCTTCGGAAGCGGGGATGGAAACGTAAGGGGG
>CM065716.1:88427294-88443189 GCA_033310375.1 Conus canariensis
CACTGCCAGCCTTGCAGGCTGAAAGTAGGACCCGGTGTCAAAATCATTTCTGACACCGATGTTATGATGGGGTTTCTGTCCCTGAAAGCCGTTTTCTGGTTGGCTTTTTAATGGGTTTTTTTGTTTTTTGTTTTGCTTTCTAATTTCTTTCTTTCTTTCTTTCTTTCTTTTTTTTTTTTTTTTTAAGAGGGTCACATTTGTTGTCCAGAAAAAATGCAAAACTGTTTATCTCCTAGTCACCAAGCACGCGCCCCCCCCCCCTCCCCACAAGTTCAAAGTGCGCACGCACGCACGCACGCACACGCCACAACACACACACACACACACACACACACACACACACACACACACATTCATTCATTCCAGCCCCTATTCTCTTTGGATTTCCCACCTCCTTACACATGGGGACACACACACACACACACACACATAACACACACACACACACACAAACGCACGCACGCGCTTCCACCCCCCCCCGTCTCTCTCCTCCTCCCACCCCCCATCCCCGCCCCGGACACCCGCCCCCCCCCCCCCCCCCCCCCCCAACGCCATCCCACCAGAGAAATGGGAGGGAACTAGCAGACCGCTGACACTCTGAGAACCCTCCACTCTCCCTCGTAAGCATAACGGTGCCACGGCCCGCTTGCCACGTCGCTCACAGCGTGAGACGTTCAATCACGTATATGGCTTCGCATCAGTAGTCTATTTACTTAAAAATAAAAAAAAATGTTTTTCCGCCGAAAGAATGCGATGTAAACAAATTACAAGGCAAAACACGACGCGCTTCGACCTTTTTTTTTTTTTTTTTTTTGGTCAGGGAAGACAAACAACATTAGGACAGTGAAACCGGAGAACGAGCAGTCACCTGTCTCCTCAGCTTGGCGCTAAAATCGATGTGGGTGAGAGCCCTGCGTCTTCTTTTTATCTCCGCACAAATAGAAAAATGGCACATGCACGGGACAAGAGTATGGTTAGTTATGCACACAATGAGCGAATTAAATATATATATATATATATATAACTAGCCGGTGTACCTGGCTTCGCTCGGGTATATCTGTACAATAATTTTCTGGCCACCCCTCTCTCTCACCACTTAAAAGACAATACAATAAAATTCAGCTTGGGTTTGTTTCGTTTTTCCCATGCTGAACCAATTGCCCCAGCCTCCTCCTATCTACTTCACCCAATTTCTTCGGATGCCCACTCCCTTCTTGCCTCTCAATCTGTTTTCCCTCACGAATTTTTTTCCATAGATACACAGTCCATAGAGGGATGCCTGTACTTTGTGAACTTACCGATGCATTCTCAATTCCTCGATTGAAGTGCTCCAAAATGACAACTCTGTAGGGGCCGCCATAACCTAGTGGATAAGGCGCTGGACTCATGATCCAAAGGTCGTGGTTTCGAATCCCGGCTTGGTCTTGGAAATTTTAACGTGGAATGTTTCCAGCTAAAATGACCGTAGTTCACCCCGATGTCCACCCTGGCCCCGCAGGTGTCAGTCTAATGTGACGGACCAGCCGTCTGCATATCCTTGATTTTGGCACGGACGTTAAATCCAACTCAAACATGACAACTCTGTGAAAAGATTGCATTTTCACGATGTATCATGTCTATTGGAGAGCCTCTGGGTAGACATTTCTGGTCTCCCTGTTTGGCGCAAGTATAGTCAGTGTTTCTGCGTTTCCAGTTCGTGATGCTGCAACGTAGAACATTCCATGTGTAAAACACGGAACGGTCAGGTCTGCCCAAGGGATGAAAATGTCGGACCCTGGCTCTTGATGATTGTTAGAGCGAAAGCTGGTTTCATGGGAAACTGAAGCCGTCAGAACTGGAATGGCAGGGGTGAGTCCATGGGTTCCAGAGGAATTCTGGGGAGCAGCACAGGTTCACCTTTGTGGGGACCACATGATATTTTCGCTTCTACAACGTTCCTGTGCAGTTTGGTGAAGACACATCAGGTGCCATTGATCACCTTTGGCGGGTCCAGTGAGCGGAGAATGATAATAGGGACTCCAGATTTCAGCAACAGTTCATGTGGTGGAAGTCCAGAAATCTCAATGGAGTTCAGGAGTTCTTGTGGATAAAGGACTGCCTCATTATCATTCTTGGCCGTGTCAACAGATCTGTACAGTTTCCTCTCCAGGGAAGTCAGCTACGATTTTTCTGTTCAGCCTGTTGACAGTCTTGTTCAGGGAGGAGATTATGGCCCTTTCCGCTAACCAGTCTGAGTCTGCACAGTGAGCATGAAGATCCGGGTAGACTGCTTCTATCAGATCTTCCTGGCTATCAGACAGGCGTTGACAATGTTGGCTCTGGTGCCATTGAGGACGACAGGGAGGATCTGCCTGAAGTCCCCACAGAACAGCGTTGGGATGCCTCCCATTGGCCTGTGCACTTGGGTGATGTCCTGCAGCGTAGAGTCCATGGCCTCGTAGACAGCTTTGTGGGTCATGGGAGCTTCATCAAGTATGACGGTTGCAGCCTCTTTGATGACTTTGGCCAACGTTGACCCACGCTTGACAGAGCAGGTTGGCGTTTCTTGCTTGTCGGCATTCAGAGGGACCTTGAAAATGCTATTTACTGTCCGCCCACCCGGCAAAAGAGTAGCGGCAATGACACTGGAAGCAGTGGCTAGCACTATTTTGCCTGTGGAGCGGATCCTGTTCAGGATAAGATTCAGGATGGTCTTTCCTGTCCCTCATGGAGCATCAAGGAACGTTATGTTGCTGCTTGCTGTGGGATCCTGCCTCTGCTCAACCATGGTCATAAAGCTGTCGTACACGTCTCTCTGGTCAGCTGTCAGCTTCTTCAGCTGGTCATCAGCTGCTGCCCGGAGTGCAGTAGTGTCGTAATTGGTCTCGCGGTAGTATTCTCGAGGCACAGTTTGTTGTTGTGTGACTGTTGGCATCCCATACTCCTCTGTAGACTTGCCTCCAAGAAGGAAGAGTTTGTCCTGAATCACAGTAAGAGCTTGGTTGTAGATGACATCTGTGTACTGCGCTTCATAATAGACATCTCTTAGGACTTGGAAGAGGAAATCTTCAGCAAGATGGTCTCTGAAGAGGTTCCACAGGTTGCCTGGGTTACTGGGGTTGAAAGCCACCAGGATAATACAGAAGTCACGCAGCAGTCGGGGTCTCTGAGAGATGGAGGCTTCCTCCAGGGCAAGTTGTAGAAGGCGGTCATCATCTAGGAGTCCAAGAGCATTGCAAGCATCTCGAAAAATGTTGTGGACATAGCCGTTGACAATCTTCAGCTCCTCGTACGAACGTTGAGTAGAAGCCTCAAGAAGTAGCACTCTCCCTGGCGAGGACTGATACTGTACAATCGTCAGATTGCAGTGCCCCTTTGTCGTTTCTTCCACATATTCTGAGTGGACATCAATGTGAAGTGCTCAGGGACTTCCACGTACTTCAGCTCTCGTGCTGTAGGGTCTTGAGAGCATAGGCTAAAGATGGCGGTAAGGGTTGCTTCTGGGGAGAGCCTTGTGCTCTTTGCGCTGCGTTGTGTAGACCCATTGTCCATTCTCCAAATGGACAGCTGGTCTCTGCACCATGGGGTGGCGCTCATGCAGGTCAAATCCCAGGAGTCTCCAGGTCGCCTCGATGCTGCCAACGTAGCGGGCATTCTGGTACATTTGGATCTCATCAATGACTGGAGGTTGTTGAGCTGTTCCTTCACCTGCCTGAGTGGCTTGGAGTTGGAAGACGGCTTGGTCTGTGCCCTTGTGGACATACTTCAGGACGTACTTGATGAATTTTATCTACTGCATATTTCCACATTGATGTGGCAGTTGAACTAATGTAGGAGGTAAGGGTTGTAGGGGACAACCCACTGGTTGGTGACGATGATTTCTTTCTGCCCAAGCTTCACAGTCCCAGTATGTCCTCATTCAGACTCTTCACGTCTCCTGTACTTGGGGTAGCTGTCCTCACCCTGCTCTATGACCCTTCTTGCCTCTCAATCAATTTTACCTCACAATTTTTTTTCGTAATACGATACACAGTCGATAGAGGGATGCCTGTACTTAATGAACTTACCGATGCTTTCTCAATTCCTCGATTGAAGTGCTCCAAAATGACAACTCTATAGGGGCCGCCATAACCTAGTGGATAAGGCGCTGGACTCATGATCCAAAGGTCGTGGTTTCGAATCCCGGCTTGGTCTTGGAAATTTTAACGTGGAATGTTTCCAGCTAAAATGACCGTAGTTCACCCCGATGTCCACCCTGGCCCCGCAGGTGTCAGTCTAATGTGACGGACCAGCCGTCTGCATATCCTTGATTTTGGCACGGACGTTAAACCCAACTCAAACATGACAACTCTGTGAAAAGATTGCATTTTCACGATGTATTATGTCTATTGGAGGACCTCTGGGTTGACAACATTTCTGGTCTCCCTGTTTGGCGCAAGTATAGTCAGTGTTTCTGCGCTTCCAGTTCGTGATGCTGCAACGTAGAACATTCCATGTGTAAAACACGGAACGGTCAGATCTGCCCTACGGGATGAAAATGTCTGACCATGGCTCTTGTTGACAGACAAAAATCAGACGGTATTGCAGAGCATCATAACTTCGGTGTATTTCTGAAATCCTCTGCAGACTACCATCTCTAAATTTAGAAATTAACGGTTTTTAACGGTCAATTTTAAGTTTCTGTTCATATTAGTTGTCTATCATTGATCAGCGTGTAAAACTGCACCTGTATACCAAATTTCATCAAGAAAGGTCTAAATTTAGAAAATAACGGATCTTAACGGTTTTTAACGCTCAATTTTAAGTTTCCGTTCGTGTAAGTTGTATATCATTGTTCAGCGTGTAAAACTGCATCTGTATACCGAATTTCATCAGGAACGCTCTAAATTGATATAATAACGGTTTTTAACGGTCAATTTTTAAGTTTCCGTTCGTGTAAGTTGTATATCATTGTTCAGCGTGTAAAACTGCATCTGTATACCGAATTTCATCAAGAACGGTCTAAATTTATATAATAACGGTTTTTAACGGTCAATTTTAAGTTTCGGTTCGTGTAAGTTGTATATCATTGTTCAGCATTTAAAACTACACCTGTATATCAAATTTCATCAAGAAAGGTCTAAATTTAGAAAATAACGCTTTTTAACGATGATACCATCTCTAAATTTAGAAATTAACGGTTTTTAACGGTCAATTTTAAGTTTCTGTTCATATTAGTTGTCTATCATTGATCAGCGTGTAAAACTGCACCTGTATACCAAATTTCATCAAGAAAGGTCTAAATTTAGAAAATAACGGATCTTAACGGTTTTTAACGCTCAATTTTATAGTTTCCGTTCGTGTAAGTTGTATATCATTGTTCAGCGTGTAAAACTGCGTCTGTATACCGAATTTCATCAGGAACGCTCTAAATTTATATAATAACGGTTTTTAACGGTCAATTTTTAAGTTTCCGTTCGTGTAAGTTGTATATCATTGTTCAGCGTGTAAAACTGCATCTGTATACCGAATTTCATCAAGAACGGTCTAAATTTATATAATAACGGTTTTTAACGGTCAATTTTAAGTTTCGGTTCGTGTAAGTTGTATATCATTGTTCAGCATTTAAAACTACACCTGTATATCAAATTTCATCAAGAAAGGTCTAAATTTAGAAAATAACGCTTTTTAACGATGATACCATCTCTAAATTTAGAAATTAACGGTTTTTAACGGTCAATTTTAAGTTTCTGTTCATATTAGTTGTCTATCATTGATCAGCGTGTAAAACTGCACCTGTATACCAAATTTCATCAAGAAAGGTCTAAATTTAGAAAATAACGGATCTTAACGGTTTTTAACGCTCAATTTTAAGTTTCCGTTCGTGTAAGTTGTATATCATTGTTCAGCGTGTAAAACTGCATCTGTATACCGAATTTCATCAGGAACGCTCTAAATTGATATAATAACGGTTTTTAATGGTCAATTTTTAAGTTTCCGTTCGTGTAAGTTGTATTATTATTATTATGAACATTTATGACGCCTAATCAATTGAATGCCCTAGGCGTTTACAATATCACAACAGACATCAAATCACACAATATATAACAATCATACATGATTCCTAGGTAACTTCGTCTTCCCTGTGACCCGACGTTTGCAATGTGTGATGCGAGTGTCTGCTTTATGTGCGTTCGTGTCTGTGTGAGTGTGTATATCATTGTTCAGCGTGTAAAACTGCATCTGTATACCGAATTTCATCAAGAACGGTCTAAATTTATATAATAACGGTTTTTAACGGTCAATTTTAAGTTTCGGTTCGTGTAAGTTGTATATCATTGTTCAGCATTTAAAACTACACCTGTATACCAAATTTCATCAAGAAAGGTCTAAATTTAGAAAATAACGCTTTTTAACGGTGATAAATAACGGTCATAAAAACTATCGAATGACTCAATGTTATTCACAGTATGTCCTTCTAGACTCATGCCAAGTTTGGTGGCGATCCGAGGACTCCCTTTGCCGCCAACATCAGAAAAGATTGTATTTTTGATCGTTTTTAGGGGGGTACGTGTTGTTAACGGTTTTTAACGGTCATAAATAACTGTCGTAGAAACTGTCCAATGACCCTATGTTACTCGGGAGATGTCCCTCTAGGTTCGATGTACCTGTGCCACGTCACAACGGCCATTTGATGAAAAGCAGAGGAAAAAGATGTCTTTGAAACCGTTATAACAGTTTTTTAACGGTTTTTAACGGTTTTATTTCTTTAAAGATTAGCCCAAAACCATCCTCGGGTCACAACAGACATACCTGCTAAATTTCAAGAAGATCGGGTTTTAAACAGTTTCTTTTATAGGGTTTGGTGTTTTTAACGGTTTTTAACTGTTATAAATAACGTTTTTTAACTGCCAAATAACGGTTCTAATTTTAGAGAAGTAGTCCTGTACCTGTGCAATGTCACAACGGCTATTTGAAGAAAAGCAGAGGAAAAAGATGACTTTGAAACCGTTATATAACAGCTTTTTAACGGTTTTTAACGGTTTTATTTTTTTTAGAGATTAGCCCCAAACCATCCTCGGATCACAACGGACGTACCTGCCAAATTTCATTACAATCGGTTGAGCCGCTTTTGAGTCTATAGCGTACACACACACACACAGACAGAATTTGCCATTTATATATTAGACTAGCAGGGGCACCCGGCGTTGTCCGGGATATAAACATTCTTTGCGATACTCACGTGACGGCAAACATATATTAATTGTTTTGATTTACAATCAATCCCCCCCCCCCCCCCCACATCTTCCCACCCCTCCCCCCACACAAATACACATTCTCTCTCTCTCTCTCTCTCTCTCTCTCTCTCTCTCTCTCTCTCTCTCTCTCTCTCTCTCTCATACATTCTATTGTTTTCACACAGGCATGCCCCAAACCCACTGGATCAAGATTTATTTTGACCAAATTTTACCGTTACTGGACATACGCATACCGAATTTTATCAATAACGGTGTAAATTTAGAAAATGACGGTTTTTGACGGTCAATGTTAAGTTTTGGTTCGGCGTGCTCGTAGGAAAAGGCTGCTTTTAGCCACACTATGTTCTTTGCAGCATTAGCATTGGCTCGTGATCTCCTGTTTGCTTGCTGCCTTGCTTGCGTCTCATGTGGTTCTTCCGGGCACGCTGAGATGCAGTCCGGACACGGTCTGCTTCCCGTCTCTGGTTCCTTTCCTCTAGATCTTCCCTAGCACGCCGAGATGCTTCTCTCGCTCGATTTTCCGCCTGCCTCAGGCCCCTTTCCTCTGGGTCTTCCCTAGCATGCTGAGATGCTTCTCTCGTTCGATTTTCCGCCTGCACTCACTGTTCCCATTTCCATTCTTCTGATTGCTCTTCATTTTGTAGGAACAGACTTTGTGCAGAAGTAGTTTATTTAGGTTTTGCTTGAGTTAATCAACGGGTCTGTGTCTAATGTAAAAAATAGTGTATCAGGCTTTGCACGGTACAATCATTTTTCTGGCCCCTCTCATTCTTCCCTTTTCATCCCCCTACCCTGTCCCATCCATGTTGCAAAATTACTTACTGTTACTGGACATACACGTACCAAATTTTAATGGTGTAAATTTAGAATATAACGGTTTTTAACGGTCAATGTTAAGTTTTGGTTAATAAAATTTGCATAACATTGTTCAGCGCTTAAAACTGTACGTGCATACAAAATGTTATCAAGAACGTTGTAAATTTTGAAATTTAGAAAATAACGATTTTTAACGGTCAATGTTAACTTTCGGATCTTAAAAATTGTATATCATTGTTTAGTGTTTAAAACTGCACATGTATATCGAATTTCTTAAAAATATACTCCAAGTTTATAAAATAACGTTTTTTAACGGTCAATTTTAAATTTCGGTTCGTAAAAGTTGTATATCATGTTTCGGCGTGTAAAACTGCACATGTATACCGAATTTTATCAAGAATAGCCTAAATTTTGAAAAGAACGGTTTTTAACGGTCAAATTTAATGGTCATAATGACTATCTAATGACCCTATGTTACCCCCTGGATGTTCCTGTAGGTTTATGTCAAGTTTGGTGGCGATCCGATGACTGTCGTGGCCGCCAACCTCAGAAGATCAGGTTTTAAACAGTTTTTATAGGGTTTGGTGTTTTTAACGGTTTTTAACTGTTATAAATAACGTTTTTTAAATGCCAAATAACGGTTCTAATTTTCGAGAAGTAGCCCTGTACCTGTGCAATGTCACAACGGCTATTTCAAGAAAAGCAGAGGAAAAAGATGTCTTTGAAACCGTTATAACAGTTTTTTTAACGGTTTTTAACGGTTTTATTTTTTTTAGAGATTAGCCCAAAACCGTCCTCGGGTCACAACAGACGTACCTGCCAAATTTCAAGAAGATCGGGTTTTAAACAGTTTTAAATTTTTTAAAAATGTTTTATAGGGTTTGGTGTTTTTAACGGTTTTTAACTGTTATAAATAACGTTTTTTAACTGCCAAATAACGGTTCTAATTTTAGAGAAGTAGTCCTGTACCTGTGCAATGTCACAACAGCTATATGATGAAAAACAAGGAAAAAGATGTCTTTGAAACCGTTATAACAGCTTTTTAACGGTTTTTAACGGTTTTATTTTTTTAGAGATTTTCCCAAAACCATCCTCGGGTCACAACAGACGTACCTGCCAAATTTCATTACAATCGGTTGAGCCGTTTTTGAGTCTATAGCGTACACACACACACAGACAGAATTTGCCCTTTATATATTAGATATATATATATATATATATATATATATATATATATATATATATATATATGTTGTTTTTTTTTTTGTCGGTAGTACTGTCAGTTTGCAGCGATTGACCAAAAATGAAAGTTTTTTTGTTTTTTTTTTTCCCGGCGGACTGGCCACTGTCCATGTTATTAAGTTACACAAGCGGTCAATGACTGAATGAAATACATATTTTTGTTAGTAGTATTGACAGTAGGTATGATCCAAACATGCTGTCAATGTGACACTCTGTTTCTTTTACGCGCGCTTGAGTGTGTGCGCGCGCAAGCGCATCTGTGTGTGTGTGTGTGTGTGTGTGTGTGTGTGTGTGTGTGTGTGTGTGTGTGTGTGTGTGTGTGTGTGAAGACAGCATTGTTGTGACAATTATGTGTAATCAAACCCACATTGTTTTGACGCGCCTTGGTTTTGACGTCAACACAAAGCGATGCTGCAAGTTTCCATGCTAAGAGTTTTGGCAGCAAAGGTAGTTTTGACTGGTAGCTGTGCATCTCCTTTAAGGCTGATCTGGATTAGCAGGCCTCCTTAGAGTTGCGCACTTTAACGTGAAAGCAACTAAAAATTAGAAAGCAGTTCATGTTTCGGTGACAAGTCAATAACACGGACAACACGTGTGGCAGCACACCAAAAATTATGCGCCAAGGCCTTGCTTAAGGAATCTAGTATTTCTAGACTGGCGAAGGGGGGGGGGGGGGGGGGGGGGGGGGGGGGGGGATCATGTATTTGAATATTGTGATTTCAACGGTGAAAATCCCCCACCCCCACCCCACCCCAAACACACACACACACACACACACACACACACACACACACACACACACACACAGAGGAAATAATTGGTGGGGAGTTGTTCTTTTAATCAGTTATCAGTTTAATATTAAATGCTTGGTCAAATTCATTGTAGGCCTCAAAACGCTTACATGGATTATGTAGTGCTTTAGTGCAAAATCCTAACTGTGGTGAGTGGCCAGTTATTGGCAGGGCCGAATATAGTAAAGAATTCTAGGAGGGGAGCTAACGCCCGGCTGAATTGTCTCCGTTGCCTGGAAAACATGGCCGGCGGTTGGAGTCCCTCCACTGCCTACACTAAATGACTCCCGCCACGACAGGGAAGGTTTAGCGCTCTCATTTCTCTGACATACACACGCATACACTCGTTTCACCCCTACCCATCCCCTTCCGGCGGGCGCGCACGCGCGCGCACACACACACACACACACATTCTCTCTCTCTCTCTCTCTCTCTCTCTCTCTCTCTCTCTCTCTCTCTCTCTCCTTTACACACGCGCAGACATATACACACAGACTCTCTCTCTCTCTCTCTCTCTCTCTCCCGTTTCCCACTCTCTTCCTACCGCCCCGCACACACACACAACACACACACACACACACACACACACACACACACACACACACACACACACACACACAAACGCGCGCGCACGCGTGCTCGTGCTAAAAACAAAACAAAACAATATTCTCCATGAAGATCAGGCCGGCTTCCATGAAATCAATCTTGTTATACCGCTTTCACACAGCTAACTCATTTTGTAAACTATCTCCAGAATTTACTGGTCTAATATCATCTTTTCAAGTAACAGGAAACAGTCGGTAATGTTTAGTAATAAAATGTCAAAATGTATGCCTATCAAATGTAGAGTGTCCTAAGGATCTGTATTAGAGCTTCGTTTGTTCACAGTCTATGTCAGTGACTTACCTTGTTTTGTTAAATGTCGAGGTGAAATGAAAGGAAATCTGAAACGAGGCAGGGAGCAGTAAACAGGAAATAACAAACAAGTAGGGTAACTCTTTTTGTCCCATGATGAAATAAACACACGTCAATAACTCCAAACGAATGCTGCTTACGACACCGAATCGCCTAGCGGAAACGACAACACAGAGCACACAGAACAACCACGTCTCCTCATTTGTTCTGAGTGCTCTGTGTTGTCATTTCCGCTAGGCGATTTGTCGGAAAAAGCATTCGTTTGGAATTATGGGCGCGTATTGCCTTCATCATGGGCGTAGATGTAAAATGTTTGCAGACGATATATCTCTTCATTCCAATGATTCGAATCCCTGTTAACTAACTACTGAAATCTTATTGACTTGGCCAAACCAAATCATATATGGCTAAATGTGGAGAAAACCTAGAGCACATCATGAAAAGGCAAGGGATAAAATTGTACGTTCAACCATTATTTGTAAGTGACAACGACATTTAACAAGTAGATTCACATGTCATTCTTAACATAAAACTTATCTCGGAACGACCATACTGCGTCACTGGGGAAAAAGGTACTTCCAGAAAAAAAAAAAAAAAAAAAATCAATGAGCCAAGATTGAACATTTCCTCGATGTCCATTCCCCCGAAGTTCTTTTTCTGCGCTCACATTTTATTAATAACGGACAATGAATCAACCGTATAGGACAACTGCAGAGAAAATGATTCAAAGATGATCCACCGTTTGTAGAAAACAGCAATAACATTATTACTGCTGAAATCAGGCTCCCTGACCACTGAAGATCGTAAACAATTTCAGATCTCAACTTTCCAAGACAGAGTCTTCTTCATCAAGGATGCATGCATACACAATATCATACGTATGGACGTGCTCCTAAGAGGTTAGAGAAGCATTTGACATTAACTGCAACAATCATTTATTATCGTTTCCTACAGCAGGAAGTGGTCTACCCAGTAAATCTATTTTTTCATACGCTAACGGGAAATTCATGGAATAGATTACAAATCACTCTGCAAAAAATCTATCCATGTATGTATGTATGTATGTATGTATGTGTATATGTATCTATCTTTCTATCTATAAAAGAGTTTAAAAATCAGAAAGATTCACTAACGAATGACTAACTTGTCGTTTTCTAATCATTTTGAAGATAGCGTCCAAAGTGTTTGCGTTACATTGCACAAATGTGTGTAATTCTGCATATTTCTGTGTGTATGATTATTAATGTGAGCTTGTCTTCTGGTGTCTGTTAGCATATGATTGAAGAAAGGGGCGTATACATAAACACATTCCTATTTTCCAGTGATTATCCCGTCCATAATTCTATCCCCTTTTTTAATTTTCATGTTTTGAGCATGCTTTTTGTCTGTATCTTGTAACGTCTGAAGAAGGCATCGAAAGTTTACTTGTCACTTTTGCATTGTACTTAAAGTATGCGTTAGTTTACACACTGTTCTACTGTTTAGTTGCATTTTGCCTTAATCCCTTTTCTTTACATTAATTTATTTACGTTTCTTTCTTTATATCTTCTTTTCAATTTTGGTCCTTTCCTTCTTTTATAGATGGCTAGATGAAAAAAGCAAATACCTTGCTTATTGAACGTATCATCTTAATTAACATAAAAATGTTGCTCTCTCTCTCTCTCTCTCTCTCTCTCTCTCTCTCTCTCTCTCTCTCTCTCTCTCTTATTATATGGATATTAACGTTCATTAGTTTGCTTGTCATGGTAGAATTAGATCACGATGTTGCTACGTTGAATTGTCAGTATGAATGATATGTGTTGAAGTAATGTATGCATGACAAGGACAGATTGTAAGACTAGGCTTTGGCCTAAAATCTCCATCCTTGCGCATTAAAGATCAATCAATCAGTTAATCTCTCAGACACACTCATGTAGATACACACACTCACCCCCTCCTTCTCCCATCTCGCCTCACACAAACACACACACACACACACACACACACACACACACACACACACACACACACACACACACCATGCACACAGACGCACACGCGCGCGCGCACGCACACACACACACGCGCGCGCGCACACACACACACACACACGTGCTCACACGCACACGCAGACGCACATACGCGCACGTGCTCTCTTTCTCTCTCTCTCTCTCACACACACACACACACACACATACACACACACACACACACACACACACACACACACACACACACACACACACACACACACACACAGGGACTCACGGTGTGTGTCAAAGCCGTGGATGTAGTCCGGACAAGGCAAGGACTCAAGCTGACCAGGAGGGGCCGCTGACCAACACAGCACGTCGTCCCACGCCACGGGGCACTGGCCACTGGCCACCTCTGTCAGCGTAGCCAGTCCATCCATCCATACATCCACCAAGCGGTCAAATAAAAAGAACCGTACATTTCAATCAACCCATCAATCAAATTAAATAATTTGTATGCATATGAATAAAGTCTTTTTTTCCTCTCTGCCTTAGCTTTCGATCAAATAAAAAGAAACCATACATATCAGCCAACCCGTCGATCAAATAGAATAATCAATCTGTATGCTTATGAATAATGGTCCCTTTTCTCAACCTGAGCTCTACGTTACTTTCTAAATCATACTGTTGGGCGCAGCCAGACATTCCCGAAATGCTTCCTTTCTGGACTTACAAATCCAAGGACTCATTTTCTGTTAGGTATTTAGTCAGTCTGGCCGTTATGACAGAGAAGAACATTTGCCACACAGTGTTCATCAGTAATATTGGTCTGAACTGGATGACGTCATTCGAGTTTTGCTCTTTGGGTTCTTTCGAGTTTTGCTATCATCCACTGGTTGCTTATACAGGTTATAGGGTATTCCGCTGGGTCCAGGCGAAGATCTGGCTCTAGCTTTCTTAATTAAGCGCTTTCTTAGCCTCATCCAGAGTTGGTGGCTTGTCACTGAACGTTTTCTTTGGATCCGCAGACCACTTTAACCGCCACCTTGTTCGCTGCATTCCTGATAATCTGACTCTCACCAATGATGAAAGATCAGTCCTGGCAAAAGGTCTGAAATTTATTCCCATTCAGCCTGCCACCAATAAATATCAAAACCACGTTGATGTTGAAAGATTCTTTAGAAAATTAAGATGGATGGCTGCACTTGACGGTGTGCCCAAGCCCCCTCTACCAGACAGCTCAGACATTTTTACCCACCTTTTTCGAACTCCAGTGCTTCGCCAGCCACCTCTTGACAAATCCACTGAAGTTGAACTCTACATCAAAAAGTGTAGAAAAGAAATCTCTCAAGTTAAATCCAACCTGTCCGCAATTCCAACCTCTCACGGGATGAACAAAAAGCCCTTGAATCACTGAGACAAAGACAAGACATTGTCATCAAACCAGCAGACAAGGGTGGTGCAGTGGTGGTCTGGGACAAACAGTTGTACATAAAAGAAGCACACAGACAACTGTCAGACACAAATTTCTATACACCACTCACAGCATCACCCCTCCCCCAACACCAGAAACTCATCTCAACCACAGTTAAACAAGAAATCAAACACAACAACTTACCGAAGACAGCCAAACTCCTCATAATGACAGACACCAAACAACCCACCTTCTACCTGCTCCCTAAAATACACAAAACCAATACTCCCGGCAGACCCATAGTATCTGCATGCAGCTGCCCTACAGAACACATTTCACAGTACTTAGACTCTCTCCTCCAACCCATAGTACAAGGCCTCCCCACATACCTCAAAGACACTACACACACACTCAACATGATTAATTCATACAACACAGATCCCACTTTCAAACCCAGCCTCCTCTTTACCCTTGATGTCGTCTCTCTCTACACTTCCATCCCTCATGCTGATGGACTGAAGGCCCTCGCATTCTTTCTTAACAAACGGCCCCCCAACCAACAACACCCTCCCACAGCTACACTAGTCAGACTTGCAGAATTAGTCCTCACCCTCAATACTTTTGAATTCAACAACCACACATTCTCACAAATCAGTGGTGTTGCTATGGGAACCAAAATGGGACCATCCTATGCCTGCCTCTTCATGGGACACCTAGAACACCGCCTACTAACCTCTTACACAGGCCCAACACCAGAGCTCTACAAAAGATACATAGATGATGGATTGGGAGCCACATCCATGCCAGAACATGACCTCCAGAATTTCCTCAACTTTGCACAGACCTTCCATCCATCCATCCAGCTGACCTACACCATTTCACAGTCAGTTAATTTCCTGGACATCACTATCTCCCTCAAAGATGGACTGCTTCAAACCTCAGTCTTCTACAAACCTACTGATGCGCACTCATACCTGGACTACACATCTTCCCACCACCAGTCCACTAAAATAGCATTCCATATTCTGAATTCCTTCGCCTACGCAGACTGTGCTCTAGCGAAGAGGATTTCACTATACAAGCAGCCAAAATGTCTGATTTTTTCACCAACCGTGGATACCCTAGTGCCGTCATCAGTGATGCTCTCCCTTTACCCTTGATGTCGTTTTTCTTCCCCCCTACACTTTTCCCTCCCCATGCTGATGGCTGAAAGGCCCCCGCATTCTTTCTTAACAAACGGCCCCCCCAAAAAAAAAACAAAACCCCCCCACAGCTACCTAGGCAGACTTGCAGAATTAGTCCCCCACCCCCCAAAACTTTTTTAATTCAAAAAACCACACATTCCCCACAAATCAGTGGTGTTGCTATGGGAACCAAAATGGGACCATCCTATGCCTGCCCCTTCAGGGAAACCTAGAACCCCCGCCACTAACCCCCTTACACAGGCCCCCAAAACCAGAGCTCTACAAAAGATACATAGATGAGGGGTTGGGAGCCACATCCATGCCAGAACATTGACCTCCAAATTTCCTCAAATTTGCAAAAGAC
>CM065716.1:88453289-88458289 GCA_033310375.1 Conus canariensis
AACGTAGGTTGAGGGGGTGGGGAGGAGGAGGAAGGGGAAAGCCCAGCAACATCTGCCATTGCCGTCACTCCTTTTTCTTCTCAAATTCAAGCCAGATCCAGCTGCCAGCTTGGGAAGGACGTTATCGTCATTGACTTCCTGCTATCCTTGCGAATCGCTTTCAATTTCAGACATCAAGAGAGGGTCATGTGGCCACGAACCCCCCCCCCCCACACTCCCCTCTCCCCCTGCCATGCCCTAGCCAAGCCATGTCCATGCTGGTTTAGTTCTGTAGCCCGGCCGACCGCTTGAACCACAGAGCTCCGGCCGCGTCTGTCTGAATAGAAGTCTTCCGTCCACACGAGGGTTGAAGTGGATCTCTCTCCTCGCTCGAGTTCATTCGCTGGTGTTTGTTTCATTGCAGCTGAGGAGACAAAGAATCTGTACGACGTGTTTTCATCCACAGGGATTGCTCACTGTGTGCGCGACGTTAGACATATACGTGACATGTCAATTAGCACGTGCATTGTTACTTCTACGATGTGTTTTAGCTAAACTGCTCCTTTATTGGCAGTTTCAGACATGTTACAAAGTCGAATGGCGGAAGGGGCGGCGACCTGCCAATGATTGACCATATCTGGGTTATTGGCAGTTTCAGACATGTTACAAAGTCGAACGGCGGAAGGGGCGGCGACCTGCCAATGATTGACCATATCTGGGTTATTGGCAGTTTCAGACATGTTACAAAGTCGAACGGCGGAAGGGGCGGCGACCTGCCAATGATTGACCATATCTGGGTTATTGGCAATTTCAGACATGTTACAAAGTCGAATGGCGGAAAAGGCGGCGATCTGCCAATGACTGACCATGTCTAGGCCACGGCACTGTGGAAGGTGAAATCCAAAAGTCGAAATCCAAAAGGTGAAATCCAAAAGTCGAAATCCAAAAGGTGAAATCCAAAAGGCGAAATCCAAACTTCTCCATACCTGAGCTGCGTTAGGCGTCCATTTTTATTTTGATTGCGGGACGGACAGAGTGGGTTTTCACTCGGTGAAAATTCCGCTTCACGACAGAGTGGATTTTTCACTCGGTGAAAATTCCGCTTCACGACAGAGTGGATTTTTCACTCGGTGAAAATTCCGCTTCACGACAGAGTGAGTTTTAATTTGGTGAAAATTCCGCTTCACGACAGAGTGGATTTTTCACTCGGTGAAAATTCCGCTTCACGACAGAGTGGATTTTTCACTCGGTGAAAATTCCGCTTCACGACAGAGTGAGTTTTAATTTGGTGAAAATTCCGCTTCACGACAGAGTGGGTTTTCACTCGGTGAAAATTCCGCTTCACGACAGAGTGGGTTTTCACTCGGTGAAAATTCCGCCTCACGACAGAGTGGGTTTTCACTCGGTGAAAATTCCGCTTCACGAAAGAGTGGGTTTTCACTCGGTGAAAATTCCGCTTCACCAGTGGTTCGAACTCACGACCGCCAGCTCTGCAGCCGAGCGCATTAACCATGTAAGAACATCCCCCCCCCCCCCCCCGTCCCCATCTCCGCCTCTTTTCCATTCTCCCCTCCCCCCTCCCCATTTTTTTTTGTTTCATAGTTGGGTCCATTCTGAGCAAGAATAGCAGACCACCAACCAAGGTGGTGACGAGACTCGGCCTGGTTCTGTAAGCCATGGGAGAACACATTTCTGCCCGCAATGAAGAACTGAGCTCGACATCATCTGGAAAGCCAGCGGCGTCAGCTTGGCAGTGAACTTTGACCTCGAAAAGTTACTGAAGATCCATCTTTCGAAAGGAGGGGAGAGATGGACTCTGACAGCAAATCTGCAGAAAACAAACAAACAAACAAAAAAGAAATCCAAGAAACTAAAGAAAAAACAAAACAAAACAAAACAATACCAACGACAAAAATACAAAACAAACAAACAAACAAAAAAAACAACAACCGGGCTTTCCAGAACAGATGGTGTATACCCATGAGCAGACAAAGAAAACTAAGCATGAAAACGCCATTATTGTTGTTAACTCATGCTGTCTCATTTTTTAGGCCACTGCACGAATGTATACTGGGGATACTTTTTCGACAATGAATAACGAACAAGTAGGGTAACTCTTGCTTTCATGATGAGAAAAAAATGACACGCCCATAACTCCAAATAAAATGCTGCTTACGTGACACTAAATCGATAGGCAGAAATGTCAACACAGGGCACATGTTCGTCGATAGTAAACTCCATGTTTCATTTGAGATTTCTTTTTGACGATAATTGAGGCGGTGTTAAACGTGGCGGCAGCTGACAGTGAAAATCAAGCGAGAGTTGGGGGACCTGAACGTCACATAACCCTCAACCACAGCTCGCAAGAACTGCGTGGCTGTTTTATTTTAATAGGGAACTGTGGTAGGCTACATTATCAACGTATTTCATCGCGTGTATAAGGCTGACAAGAAGAAGAACAATTCGTGTGTGTGTGTGTGTGTGTGTGTGTGTGTGTGTGTTATTTCGTCTTTTCAGCTTTAATACTCCCAGGTTTTACCGTGGTTTCAGAATTCTTGAAAACGAATCAGGCTTGCTCTAAGTAACATGGGTTGTTCAGCAAGCAAAGGGCCTTTACACAACAAATCTGTTGACAGGGAGAATTCAGTGGATTGCTTGTGTGTGTGTGTGTGTGTGTGTGTGTGTGTGTGTGTGTGTGTGTGTGTGTGTGTGTACATACGTGTGTATGCGCGCGCGCGCACGCGTGTGTGTGTGTGTGTGTGTGTGTGTGTGTGTGCAAGAGCTTATACATGGATCACACGTAAATAGCAGCCACTGTCACGCAGAAAGTCTCTCTCTCTCTCTCTCTCTCTCTCTCTCTCTCTCTCTCTCTCTCTCTCTCTTTCTCTCTCTCTCTCTCTCTCTCTCTCTCTCTATATATATATATGCGCCTCTAGAAGGCAGCATACGTCGGACTCCAGCTTGCATGGTGCGGGCACACATCCCTATGATTGTCCTATCCAGGACCCCTCTCCATAGTACAATGAAGAGTGCACGTCTCGGAGGCCGACTGCAGGAGTCTTGAATGGGCAAGGTAAAGGACTGGACTAATCTCGACACCTGTTCTATCAACATGTAGACCAGAGACCCGGGCTGCACTCCCCTGACCGTCCAACGGTCAGTCACAAGATCCTCGCCACCTGCTATGGTATGGTAATGTTGCTTATAGCCCAGCCGACCGCAAAGGGTTATATTAGGGCTGTCACCAGTTAAAATCAACTCACAAGTCATAAAAAAAACAACAAACAAACCAACAAACAAACCGCCTTTCACTCATGTCTTTAAAATACACCTTCTAAAAACGTACCAGAAACTTCGTTAAAATCTTTTCTTCCGTAAAATCTTAGATCAGATGAAAAATGTCAATCTCTTTCAGAAACTCAAAGATCACGTCAGGTGGGACATCTCTGAACCGGGTTTTCATGGATTCTACTGTAAAGCGTTTGTGTCTCACATCGTGCAAGAACCAACGATCTAAAAGAATATGTTCCACTGTGAGTGGAACATGACATGGAATGCACCACGGAACTTCTTCATCTTTTAAAAGATAAGAATGGGTATAAAACGAGTGGCCTGTGTGCAAGCGGCACAAGACTGTTTCGTCTTTACGGCCGCCTCTGGAACATGCTAAAAACTCTTTCAGGTTTGGACGGATTCTAAATAGTTTGTTATCCGTCTGCGAGTTCCATTCCTCTTGCCAGAGGTCTTTGACGTAAGCCTGTGTTTTGGGTTTAAGATGAGTGTGAGGAAACAGACAACTGCTCAACTTTTCCTTTGTGGCATTCTTGGCAAGCCCATATGGCTGGGAACCCGGGCAAAACTATGTTGTATCCGTTTGATTTTAGAGAGGTGTACAGTTTAAAAACTTTCAGCAGCTGAGGGTGCTTGAGATTACGGCCAGCAATGGCCTCCAAAGAACACTATGTAAAAGCTACATGCGTCTTTCCTTCAAATACTAACACCGATTTCCAAGTTTAGTGGGCATTTATACTGGCTTCATATTTCACACCAAGCACCGGTCAGGGTATCTAAAAGGCCGTCGCATGACGTAGCACGTGCCATATACACAGCTATCACCAAGTCAACAGAGCTAACAATTCTTTACTTAGAGTTTGAAAACTTGACTTTCGCAAGGTTGTTGATGCTAAATGGCAAAGTACAAAGTGATTGAGAGAATGATTAAGATATAGAAAACAGACACAGATAACTTAACGATATGAAGAAAGAAGAAGAAGAAGAAGAAGAAGAAGAAGAAGAAGAAGAAGAAGCATGGAAAACAGCTCACGAAGGAGCAAAACAAGGTACCATTGATAGACATTTCATTTTTTTCATCGTTTCTGGTCAAGCGGGCCGTAGAGACAGTACCAAAGCCATACAACAGAGCCTCGAACGAATCCCACTGGCACCAAACCACGCAGGACTACTTCAAACTGCTAAGGAAAACTTCGTTAAAATCTGTGAACGCATCAAAGCAAAAAGGAAGTTAAAAAAAAATCCAAGTGCCATTATATAACGCTCTCAGTCCCAGATCCACTCATAGCATCTACCGTGTTGTCTAATATCCTTGAAAAAAAAGGAAAAAAAAGAAAGAAAGAAAGAAAGAAAGAAAGAAAGAAAGAAGAAGAAGAAGAAGATACAAGCAGCATGCATGTTTATGCCTTAACTCGCCTAACTTCTCGATCCTTGCCTATCTTTGCCTTACGAGGGCATGTCTTGCCTTGCCTTGTCTTGACTTGCCTATCTTTTTTTTTCTTTTTTTTTTTTCAAAAACATTTTTATTTGTGTCTTTTTGCATAAACAGTGTACACACATACAAACACCATCAAAGTTGACAAAGTACACACTATACAACTGCATAAACCGAAAAATCATACTTTTCAGTACACACTATACAACTGCATAAATAAAAAAAAATCACACTTTTCAGTGCACACTATACAACTGCATAAATCGAAAAATCATACTTTTCCGAATTCCAAGAG
>CM065716.1:88463289-88480789 GCA_033310375.1 Conus canariensis
TGGAGAGGACTTTCCGTCAAGTGTTCGTGACATAAGACGAAAGTTGGCACCACATTTGAAAGCTGCCAGAAGTAAAGGACAGAGGTGTGTCATGGTCTATGACCATCACATTATTGATGGGCAGAAGTTTTATCTGGATGGCAATGATAAACTGCAAAATTCAAAATAATGTTCTGGCCGGCCCATTTCTTCCCGTAAAAACCCTGCACACGATCCTGGTACAAATGGGAGGGGTATAAAGTTAAACAGTCACCGGAGCAATGTTTATTTGTCGATGTCGCACGTGAGAACTTGTCCGGCCGGAGTGACAGCCTTGAGTTGCCAGAGATGTGTGGGCACGTGCAGTTCGGATCGACGTCACAGTCAAGGGGGGAGCGCATCTGTGTCTGATGAATATGAGTTTTGTGACACATTACCAGAAATGTCAGTAGCACGTTCACCCTTTCAAGCGTCGCCTTTAACTGTAAATAAACGCCCCTTCTTCTTTCTGTTATGGGATGTTAACGGATTATCATTTAAAATCAAAGATCGAGACTTTGTAACATATGTTTGTAAATTTGATTTCGTGTGCTTGGTGGAAACGTTTTGGGAGAATTTTGACAACGATTTATTTTCTGATTACACAGCCTTCTTTAAGCCTGCCTTTAAACTGTCCAAACAGGGGAGACGATCAGGAGATGTTGTTTGTTTGTTAAAGAATACGTTTGCCCCATTTATAAAAATAATTAATGTGAAATTTGTAAACGCTTGATAAGCAACTGTTTGCCACTACGAAAGATATAATCTATTTTTGTACATATGTTCCTCCAGAAGGATCACCTTTTTATTCTTTTTTTTTTTTTTTTTCTGTCCCAACCTCTGCGCCACCTCAGAGGCAGTGCACCCACGCCGCTCATTCCGACACCCCGTCCACAGCCACAGCCCGGTCGGCCCCGCCGCAGCCCCGGCACCGGCAATCCGCAGGGGAGCAGTCAATGTCAAGTCGTCAAGAGGCAACCCACCGGAGGAGACACTGCACTGCTGCCGAGTCACTTCGGTGGTGTTCAGTGGCGCCTGTTCTGATCTAACATACGCAGGACACCACCTACTAAGCCCCCTACTGACGACAATAATTGCTTAGTCGCGGAGCCGGCGTGAGTGAGCTCTCTCTCCGGAGGGCGCCACCACGTCCGTCCAACGACAGCCCCCATGGACTCGCCGATACCGGTGACCCCGACGGAACCAAACCAAGGCCACAGACGTGTAGAGGACACCGAAATTGAGGTCACCATGAGAGCAGGGCATGAAGGGCCACAGAATTTGAGACTTTTTTTTAATGCTGATCGATGAGAATGAGGATGATTACGATGATGCTACGGATTTCCATTTCGGTCTGAGACTACATGACAGGGCTGTACTCTACGCTTCCTTTCATAATATATCCCGGCGTCAACCAGGCCCGAGAGATACAGGCACCTGCAGTGTTGGTCAGGAAATTTGAGCAACACTCTCAGAAACGCATCCATTAAGTGGATGAAACTCGACTGTGTGGTCCCAGTCTTCCCAACTGAGTCCGCAGCAAACTCAACTCTGGGTAGGGGCCGGTCGAGGCAGAAAAACCCACATGACTCTGATGGGATTCGAATCCACGACCTCCCAGCCGGGAGTCCGCGACGCTGACCACTTCGCCACGGCGGCTGGTACCTTTTTATTCTTACTTTGATCTTGAAAATGGAATACTTTTGTTGGAAGAAAGTTTACAGGATTGTCTAATGGAACGGGATGTGCATATTATCTTGTGTGGTGACTTAAACAGTAGGATAGCTAAATTTTCTCAGATTCATTTTTCAGACCCTGCCATAGATATACAATATAAAAGTCACTCACTTGATTATGGTCGATGTTCAGAAGACTGTCATATAAATAGTTATGGAAAAGCATTATTAAGCATGTGCACTGCTTTGAGTTTGAATATTTTAAATGGAGTGTGTAATGGTGACCTTGAAGGTCACTACACATACATTTCTGAAACAGGTAGTAGTGTGACTGATTATTTCATTTTGTCGAATGATCTGTTCTCTATCGTGTGTGATTCCTGTGAACTTTGTGTTGCTGAACGTATTGACTCTGACCACATGCCTGTTGTATTTTCTGTTTTTTTTTCCTAACGTAAATTTGGTTGAAGATAACACTGTTAACAATCAGGTCATTGAAAAGCTTGTGTGGAACAGTGATAATAGCCAATTATTTCAAGATAATTTGTTGTCACAAACTGCTAGCATAAGATTTGATATAGCTATGACTTTGATTGATGTTGACATAAACAGAGCGCTGGATGAGTTTAATGAATGTATGAGAGGATGTGCGGAATGTATGAAAAAACGTATTTATGTTAATAAAACTGATAAAAATGATGACTGGTTCGACCAGGAATGTAAAGCAAGTAAAAGAAATGTCCGAAAATTGCTACGACATTATAACAGACGTCCAGCAGACAATGCAGCCTGCTCGGAATATACAATAGCAAGACGTGAATATAAAAACTTGTTGAAAAGAAAAGAAAAGCTCTTTAATAAGGTGCTATTGGATAGACTTGAGAGTTCCATACGTAATCAAAGAGAGTTCTGGGATAATGTACATAAACTGTCGTTTAAAAGAAAACAACCAAGAAACAGCATTAATGTTGAGACCTGGTTTAATCATTTTAAATCATTATTAGAAAAAGAAACATTGGATTGTAATATGAACGAAAGCTTAGGTGAGCATGATGATGTGGATGGTTTCATGAATCGTCCAATTTCGGTGGAAGAAGTGTTATACGCTTTCAGAAAGTTGAAAAGTCGCAAAGCAGCTGGACCTGATGGTATTATTAGTGAATTATACAAGAATTCTTGTGATCATGTGCTCCAGTTCTTCTTAAAATTATTTAACACACTGTTTGATAAGGGTATCTTTCCTCGAGATTGGAGTGAATCTATAGTTTTACCATTGTTTAAGAAAGGTGATGTGAATAATCCCAACAATTACAGAGGTATATCTCTTAGTGATATTAGTAGTAAATTATATAGTACAATTATTAATGTTAGATTGCAGGAATGGGTAAATGAACATAATATCACAGGTAAGCATCAAGCTGGTTTTAAAAAGGGATATTCAACTATAGATCACATGCTTACTTTGTTAGCCTTGATACAAAAACAATTTTCATTTAATCGTAAACTGTATGTAGCACTCATAGATTTTGAGAAGGCATTTGATTCTATAAATAGAAATTTGCTTTGGCCAATCTTGATAAAAAATGGTGTAAGAGGTAAACTGTACAAGTGTATTAGGAGCATGTATGATAACGTTAAATATAGGGTTAGGTGTGGCTCTCAACTGACTGAATATATTAACTGTACTGCTGGTGTGAAACAGGGCGATGCGCGCAGCCCCATATTATTCTCATTGCTTATAAATGAACTGGCCTTAGAAGTATTGAATAATGGTAGACATGGTGCCATGTTTTCTTATGATGCATTTGAGTTGTTTATTCTTTTACTGGCAGATGATATTGTTCTATTGTCTGAAACCATCATTGGCCTTCAGACCCAGCTTAATAACTTAAGAAATTCAGCACTGGCACTTCAGTTGAACGTTAATATGGAAAAAAGTAACATCATAGTGTTTCGGAAAGGTGTTTTTTTTGGGTGCGAGAGAAAGATGGACATATAATGGTGTTTTAATGCCGGTAGTAAACGTGTATAAATACTTAGGGATTTTGTTTTCCACTCGTTTAAGCTTTACTGCTGCTTGCAAGAATCTTGCTAGCAGAGCAGAGAGGGGTCTGCTTGGCATCATGAAAAAATTATCATCAATCAATAACAATTCGTTGACATTATTTGTTAAAATATTTGATTGTCATGTGCAACCTGTTGCACAGTATGGCTCGGAACTGTGAGGACTCAACAGAGCTGCTTTATTTTCTGAATCTGTGCACTTATTTGCTTTAAAGAAATTTTTGGGTGTAAGCATGTGTACACCCAATGATTTAGTTTATGGTGAAACCAATAGATATCCCTTATATTTAAACTCTGCTGTTCAGTGTATTCGTTATTGATTTAATTTGCTTCAAATGGATGAGTGTCGCTTACCTCGTAAAGCATATAATATGTTGTTTGAATTAGATAAGAAAGGAAAGCAAAATTGGGTCTCGGATGTACGCACATGTTTATACGAATATGGTTTTGGTGAAGTGTGGATGAATCAGGGCGTTGGCAATGTTAAGGGATTTATATATGTTTTTCGTCAACGTCTAATTGATTGCAGATGGCAAAAATGGCATGATTATGTTCAAAACAGTGAAAGATGTAATATGTTTAGGATATTTTGTAATACACATGAAATAAAAACACACCTTTTGTTGAATATCGATAGTCATTTGAAATATATAACAACGAGATTTAGGCTGGGGATTTCAGAGATAGCGGTGCATTATTATAGATACAGAGAACACAATGAAGCAAATCTGATATGTTGTTTATGCAAAAATTCTAAGGAAGATGAGGTACATTTTGTTTTATGCTGCCCAGCTCTTAGTAAAATTAGAGAAAAGTTTATTCCCAGCAAATATTATCCACGTCCTTGTGTCTTTAAACTCTGCTTGTTGATGGCATCTTCTAAACACAGTGATGTTAGGAATCTATCGCTTTTCTTGTATAAAGCTTTTAAGTTCAGAGAAATTATGACCTCGTAATCGTGTATTTCAAATGTCCTATTTCATGAATAAGTTCATTGTTGATGTCTTGTGTTTACTCACCCCCTTCATAAGGGGCCATGGCCTAATGAATAAACCATTCGCATTCGCATTCTCTCTCTCTCTCTGTGTCTGTCTGTCTGTCTGTCTGTCTGTCTGTCTGTCTCTCTCTCTCTTTCTCTCTCTCACTCACTCACTCTCTCTCTCTCTCTCCTCTCTCTCTCTCTCTCTCTCTCTCTCTCTCCCTCTCTCTCTCTCTCTCCGTGTCTGGCTCTCTTTTTCTTCTTCTTGTGTTTGTTCTACGAGGCAAAATACAAACGTGATGGATCTGAATATTTTCTCGCAGTCCTACTAGATAATGTCAATACAGACACAGACACAGACACACACGTCTCCCCCCCCCCCCCTGCCCCCTTCTCTATACATACGTATCTACGTCTATCTATCTATCTATCTATCTATCTATCTATCTATCTATCTATCTATCTATCTATCTATCTATCTCTGCGTGTGCGAGCGCGCGCGCGCGCGCGCGCGCGCGCGCAACACACACACACACACACACCTGACAAGAACATTATACACAAATACATTCATAATACGTGCACGCGTGCACACACACACACACACACACACACACACACACACACACACACACACACACACACACACACACGCACATACACACACGCACACACTTGTCAAGAACAGTATCTATTGTCAGTCATAAAGCCAAAGTACAGGGGCAGATCACTAGCTTTATGGGTTGGTGGGGGGGGGGGGGGGGCGTGGGGGGAGGGGGGGGGGTGGGGATGGGGGAAGGGGGATGGGAAAGAAACAGGTGGGTGCTTAGCACCAATCATGAAAAAAAACAATAGAGAGAATTCGGCGAAACGTGTGGTGCAATGCATACATCACTGGCAGCATTATGTTTGTGGCACTGGAAGCGTGTTTACATTGTTGATTATGATCATTTTGTTTGTCACTGACCCTGTCCTTAACCTAACCTAACCCAAAGCTTAGATCTAGTTCACTTAACAAAACAGAGAGAGAGAGAGAGAGAGAGAGAGAGAGAGAGAGAGAGAGGAAGGAGGGAAGGAGGGAGGGAGACGATTGGGTGAGGGGGGTGGAGGGTGGAGCAAGACTTCAGTTTTCCGAAGATAACGGATGAACAGATTACTTTTCTTTTTCGTTCACATCCATTCCTCGCCATGTATTATGGAACCCGCAATGAAAATCACCATTTAAGAAAATGTGCCTCAAACAAAAATTACGTTGTGTTACCACACACACACACACACACACACACACACACACACACACACACACACACACACACAGTTTGAGACTGAGAGAGAGAGAGAGAGAGAGAGAGAGAGAGAGAGAGAGAGAGAGAGAGAGAGAGAGAGAGAGAGAGAGCTAATGTGGCGTAACCGAAACAAAACTCGGTGAACAGTATGGCTCAAAACATACATTAATGGAAGAATCATATTCATTTATTGTTATTATTGTAGTTGTTATTGTAATCATGTTCACTTTTATCATCATCATTATCATTATTATTATTATTATTAGTAGTAGTAGTAGTAGTAGTAGTATCATTATCATTACAATATTATTATTATTATCATTATTGTTGTTGTCGTCATCGTCGTCGTCGCCGTCGTCGTCGTCGTCGTCGTCGTCGTAGTTGTTGTTGTTAGCATTACTATTAGCTATTACCCTGACCTTATCATACTTTACCCTAACCCTTGATCTCACTAACTTACCGAAAATGAGCGATGTGCCGCAAAATGTAACACTGGCCACAAGCATAACCAACATCCCAAGTGCAGCAAACGTGCACCCAGGTGACTCATGTATATGTAAAGAGAGAGAGAGAGAGAGAGAGAGAGAGAGAGAGAGAGAGAGAGAGAGAGAGAGAGAGAGAGAGAGAGCAAGGTCAGCACAACCTACCCTGTGATACAGCCACGCCACGCCACGCCAGATTAATGTTGTCTTTAACGCGCTGGCAGTCAGATAGGAAACCCTTTTTAATTATGGGGACTGCCATCGTTCCTCCGCCCCCCCCACCCCTCCCCCACCCCATCCCGCCCTACCCGTCCTCTTCCCCTTTGCACCTGAAATTGTAATGCTGGCAGTATCTTGATCGAGCGCCATCTCTTTGGCGGTTTGTTCCCCAATGGGTCAGTTCTCCTCCGTTGCATACAGACCACGCAGGAACGAAGCGTTTAGGAACAAACCCAACGGATGCTTGTTCAATCACATTAATGTCCGCCTGACAGTGAGACAAACAAACTGCTTTTAAAGTACCGCACGAATGTGCTCGCACGCACCTCAAACACACGCACACACGCACACACACACACACACACACACACAAAACACACACACACACACACACGCACACGCACGCATGCACGTGTGTGCTCGATCAACTTTCTCTTGTTTAACAAAGAGGAGATTAGAAACAGCAGCTTTGTACGTCCCATTCCCGCATGTTTCCCGGAGCACGTCTTTTACTTTTCATCTGTCTGCAGGGGCCCAAATTTTTGTTGAAGAAAGCCGAGGGGGTGGGAGGGGGGTGGGAGGGGGGGGGAGGGGGGGTGGAGAGTGGGGGGGGTGGAGAGGGAAGAGTGGAAAGGTGGGAGCTGGGGCGGGGATGAGCGAGCAAAACCTCATTTTGGGTCAGTGGGAAGCTGTTCAGTGGAATGGATGGGGAACAGGTGAACGCTGGTCTCTTCCAGTTTCAGGGATGTTAATAGAATTGAACGAGTTACAAAGCGTGCCGGTAGGCCTATAAAACAATGTTAACTAACAAAAGAGGCAGAGATTTCTCTCTCTCTCTCTCTCTCTCTCTCTCTCTCACACACATACACACACATACACACTCACACACACACGCGCGCGCGCGCGCGCGCGCACACACACACACACGCACACAACGTTTCAATTATTTAAAGATGAATGTTGATTTGAAGTGTTGGAGGTCTAAAGGCAATCCTTTTGACTCCTGTTCAGCCTTTTTTAAAATTTTAATTATTTATTTTTTTTTACCAAATGCATGAAAAAAGAACAGTAACATCCTCGGATTGGTAGAAAGAGCCGTGGGTATGGTGTGTGTGTGTGTGTGTGTGTGTGTGTGTGTGTGTGTGTGTGTGTGTGTGTGTGTGTGTGTGCGTGTATGCGTATGTGTATGTATGTGTGTGTATGTGTGTATGTGTGTGTGTGTGTGTGTGTGTGTATAAGTGTGTGTATGTGTGTGTGTGTGTGTGTGTGTGTGTGTGTGTGTGTGTGTGTGTGTGTGTGTGTGAGGGGTAGGGGAGGAGTAGGAGTGGAGGAGGTGCGAGGGGGAAGGGGGGGGGGGGGGGGTCGGGGGGTCGGGAGGCGAGTTGAATGACGCGATGGGAGCATTGTAGCGTCTAAAGGTGAAAACTGCTGCTTTCCTCAGGGAGACGGTCACTGTCCTCGAGGAGAACGGTGAAAAGAGAGGAGAACAGTCCTGACCGCTGTCACCCCTGAGGATCACAACGGTTCTCTCTCTCTCTTCCTCTGGATGATAACTGTTTTCCCCCCTGTCTCCCTCAGGATTACAATTCTTTTCTCTATTTTCCTTTCGACGATTACTGCTGTTCCTGTATTATCTCGAAGAAAACGACAGTTACAGGGACATCAATTCTGATCGTTATTTTCTCTGACAAGCGCACGCGTCTTAGTATTTTTGGTACTGTTATGAAGCCGGAAGTGAGGTTAAGAAACAAGGAAAAACGTGAATTCTAGGAACACACCTGTTTTCCCTTATTATTTTCGGTTGTTTTCTTTAGGTATAACTGTTGTTTCCTCCCTCAAAAATAACCAAAATAGTTGTGATCCCAAGGGATAACAAGGGTTAGTCATTACTGATAATATAAGAAATCCGTTCACTGCCACAACTTACGATGAATGAAGTCCAGAGAATTCACCATTTGCCAAATCCAGACACAAACAAAATCAAGAAAGTCCATTTACAGTTATACCTTAAAACCTACCAAGGGCAGATACTGTCATAAACTATGATGAATAAATGCTGATACCGTCATAACTTAACATATGTGTAGAGCAGTCATGTTGTAAGATAGGCCTACAGTCATGTTGTAAGATAGGCCTACAGCCATATTGTAAGATAGGCCTACAGTCATACTGTAAGATAGGCCTACAGCCATATTGTAAGATAGGCCTACAGTCATATTGTAAGACAGGCCTACAGTTATGTTGTAACACAGGCCTACAGTCATATTGTAACACAGGCCTACAGTCATATTGTAAGATAGGCCTACAGTCATATTGTAACACAGGCCTACAGTCATATTGTAAGATAGGCCTACAGTCATATTGTATGATAGGCCTACAGTCATATTGTATGATAGGCCTACAGCCATGTTGTAAGACAGGCCTACAGTCATATTGTAAGATAGGCCTACAGCCATGTTGTAAGACAGGCCTACAGCCATGTTGTAAGATAGGCCTACAGCCATGTTGTAAGACAGGCCTACAGCCATGTTGTAAGACAGGCCTACAGTCATGTTGTAAGATAGGCCTACAGCCATGTTGTAAGATAGGCCTACAGCCATGTTGTAAGACAGGCCTACAGCCATGTTGTAAGACAGGCCTACAGTCATGTTGTAAGATAGGCCTACAGCCATGTTGTAAGATAGGCCTACAGCCATGTTGTAAGACAGGCCTACAGTCATATTGTAAGATAGGCCTACAGTCATATTGTAAGATAGGCCTACAGTCATATTGTAAGATAGGCCTACAGCCATGTTGTAAGACAGGCCTACAGTCATATTGTAAGATAGGCCTACAGTCATATTGTAAGATAGGCCTACAGTCATATTGTAAGATAGGCCTACAGCCATATTGTAAGATAGGCCTACAGCCATATTGTAAGATAGGCCTACAGCCATATTGTAAGATAGGCCTACAGTCATATTGTAAGATAGGCCTACAGTCATATTGTAAGATAGGCCTACAGCCATGTTGTAAGACAGGCCTACAGTCATATTGTAAGATAGGCCTACAGTCATATTGTAAGATAGGCCTACAGTCATATTGTAAGATAGGCCTACAGCCATATTGTAAGATAGGCCTACAGCCATATTGTAAGATAGGCCTACAGCCATATTGTAAGATAGGCCTACAGACACATTGTAAGATAGGCCTACAGCCATATTGTAAGATAGGCCTACAGACACATTGTAAGATTTACCAAGCGCACATGCCGTCATAATGTAGAGCACAGGGGCGAACCGGTTTGTTTAACAGGAAGTGTGTGTGTGTGTGTGTGTGTGTGTGTGTGTGTGTGTGTGTGTGTGTGTGTGTGGTGTGTGCGTGCGTGCGTGCGTGCGCGTGCGCGTGCGTGCGTGCGTGCGTGCGTGCGTGTGTGTGTGTGTGTTTAAAAATTCGTTTCAATAAGACTAACACCAAAGCGCACGGTTTGAATACGAATGGCCGGCTACACGGGCAGGATGTGGATTGTGAGGAAGAGTGGGAGATGGAAGGGTGGGAGATGGAAGGGTGGGAGATGGAAGGGTGGGAGATGGAAGGGTGGGAGGTGTGTGGGGAGGAGGAAGGGAGAAAATGATAAAAAACATCAACGCACAACAACCGAGCAACATCGCAGCAGCTGAACATTGGTTGGAGAAGTTGGTGTGTGTGTGTGTGTGTGTGTGTTGTGTGTGGTGTGGTGGTGGTGGTGGTGTGTGTGGTGGTGGTGGTGGTGGTGGTGGTGTGTGTGTGTGTGTGTGTGTGGTGTGTTGTGTGTGTGTGGTGTGTGGTGTGTGTGTGGTGTGTGTTGTGTGGTGTTGTGTGTGTGGTGTGTTGTGTGTGTGTGTGTGTGCCCAGCGTTCAAGCAGACAACAGCGGGAGGTGGGGTCTGCACTCAATCAAACTGCAGCCACAAAGGCTGACTACGGGAGAGCACAGCAAAAACTTGAACGCTTTTCAATCAAGAACAAACAAAAAATCGACAGGAGAAAAAGAAAAGAAAAGAAAAAGACAACGAAAAACGTTGCCAACGAACAACTCAGATCACGTCCCTCTTCAATTCAAGCTCTTGCAGCTCATCTATTATTAAACATACGGGTCATCTTCGTCCACCAGAAGATGATCCCTTGCCATGTACATGGTTTACCACTCTAGAATCATCAGTGCACTGAATGTTCTCACACAAATTTCGCATTTTCGACTTAACAGAATCCACGAGTTGCGTCCCTTTTCTGCACAGGGCGCTCGGTAGAAAGCTCAGGCATTGCGTTCGTCAATATCACTATGGCTACTGCATCAGAGGTACCACCATTATGTCAAAGACGGAAACAGACACGCAGACACACGCGCTGGCACGTATGTCTGATGCAGGTACATTTTCTTGTTCTATAAAGATTTTTCAAAAATGAAAGCAAAGCAATCTCGAGTGTGGATAGGCGTCTTTGCACGTGTGTCCTTGTGTGTACGTGTGTCCTTCTCTTGTGTGTGTGTGTGTGTGTGTGTGTGTGTGTGTGTGTGTGTGTGTGAGAGAGAGAGAGAGAGAGAGAGAGAGAGAGAGAGAGAGAGAGAGAGAGAAGGCCGATGGGAGAAAGTGAAGTGTCTGGATGGTGAAGGACGAGGATATTTCTGGCAAGCGCCTAACGACCTCCTCACTCAACAAAGCGCTATCAAGCCCGCCTCGTTAGAGCTCGCCTCTTGCATAACAGGTGCCCCGCGCCCCACGCTCGGCATGAAGCCATTGATGATCAGCTCTCCCTACGGCGACCACTAATTTGGGACACGCACCGCACGTGCCTTTGATTTCATAATTGAAGTGTTGCTCCGAAAAGGCGCTTTGACCAAACAAGAGATTCCTGAGATAATCCCACGCTAGGGGCTTAGGTATGGTTAGCCCCCCCCCCCCCCCCCCCCCCCTCTCCTTTCCACCACACATTTAGTGACGGTCTGAATGTTAGTCTTTCAGATGAAACGATCAGCTCCGTAATTTAGCCAAATCTACCGCTCCCCCTCCCCCCCCCCCCCCCTTGCCCCCGATTCAGTTTTGATGGGTAGATTATTTGCTACTAATGGTTATTTGCCACAAACACCAACACGAACCAACAAACAAAAAGCGCAACATGTTGATTTGAGGACCAGCTGGTACCTCAAAACAGTCTGCTCCACTTTCAACCCAGTGCGAAAATATAACAAAGTTTGCATGAATATGCTGACGCTGGTATTTGATTCATAAGCTTTCATGTACATTGGATGCGTACACCAATGCCGTTGCAGCAATCAGAACAATATTAGCCGCAAAAATGTTGGCACAGTCTCAAGTCCCGTGTACTCACTGTCATTGCCGAACAGAAATCTATGACATTACTAGCTTTTGGCAGTATATCATCTCTCACGAAGCCGATGTGATCAAAAAACGAGCAATAACTTATCTTGTACACGCTTTCAGACATAATAAAGCACGATATGAATGGTGGTGGCCGCACGACCGATTTATCTGCCCTACCTCCTTTTTCACTCGGGGGAGGGGTGGGGGTGGGGTGGGGGCAGGACCAAAACAACAATTCTCCGATGTCTTTTCTTTTCACTCGACCACACAGTGACAGTACACTGTTTTTCAGTTAGAAAATTATGCATGCTTTGGACTGAACTGTACTGAACTAAGTCTCTGAAACTGCCATTTATATACGGAACAGGCCTTAAAACAATACCTGCGAAAAGACAAAGCATCGTGGATTTTGAGAATACAAAATGTCTTTAGTACATCATCTCTAACGAAGCCAGTACGACCTCATGATGATGAACAGAAGCACTTGAAGCAAGAACAATATTTTGCACATCTTTTCAGTCACAGTAAAGGCCATCACGGCCTCAATGGTTCCTCCATAACAGGTTTATGTCCCATATCCCTTTTTGGCAAAATAAATTCCTTACATTCAAACATTCACCTAAAAGCATGGGTACGCTAGATGTGCCTTGCGCTGAATCAAGTCAACGGGGCTACCTCTGACGGGGTCAAATTATTTCATTGCATAATACAGAACCTTTAATAACTAATTTGTCATTCTTGTTCAAAGAATCATTATATGTAGCCTGCTAAAGAGAGAAAAAAAACATTGCAGGTAAGCCACCCCCATGGCATCCATATCGAGGAAAAGACGACATGAAGAGGATAAACCACCGCCCAACCGAAAACAGATGTATATTTTTTTCAAGACCTAAAGGTGAATACTTTTAAGCTTCTATCAACATGCAAAGACCCTGGGAATATATCTGCCAAACTGCGAGGGAATGTGTGATTCCCATATGACCATTCACAGAGTGGAGGAGTGTTGCGAGTTACTTTCCCGAGGAACATCGTCCTGAACATGGCTATCATATTGAGTCCTACTGATGGTTGTCGAGGAACCTGAACTGTTGGGACCCTCAACACATCCAGGACCTTCTACGTCAACAGGTGGTTGAGCTTGAAGTCGTTCTTCGTTGTGTGAAGGGACAGTCCTTTTAAAATTGCCTGCATCCTTAGTCTCAGCTGTGTTTGGCAAGATATACACATTTGTGGTCGATCCGTTCTGTATTAAGTAATGCATTTATCTGTATCTACACCTCTTCTTTGTGATTAGCTCATTAATTTGTGGGACAAGTTTCCAGCTGTTAAGATGTGATCTAACTGTGTCAAAGCCTCATAGAATTATTTTGATCGCGCTCTTCCTGAGTATTCTTTCCGCGTATATATATATATATATATATATATATACTCTTCTTGAGTTTTAGATCATTTGGCAAGCCGAGTAGATACTGTTATTATTGATATTTGGTTTTATGTACTTTTTCTTCTCACATTTTCTTTAGCTGAAGACATCAGGCAATTTGACATGACAAAAATGAGTCTGACAGTCGCATTCGGTTGTAAACTCATGCATCAAATTCTTCATTTCCTTTAGGAAAGTATTTTATTGAGCGCTTTCCCTTTTAAAATGAGGTCCATTGTGTTCACTTATCACATTTCATATCTTTACATCTTAATTGTAGATAACTGTTCCTGCATGCAGCTTAGTTGAAGTGTTCGGTTTCAAGCAAAGATGAATGATTTATGTTGGTTAACAATACCTTACGTTTTAAAACAATGTAAATTGTTCCATTGCATCGTATTTCCAATCATAATTTGGGGTTTTAAATGTCCCAGTTGCTTTCATTTATTTATTTCTTTGAGCTGAATATTAAGTTTGTTTTCAGTTTTATCTTTTAACATTTTCGAGCGTTTCTATATCTCTTGTAAGTTTGTTGTAACGTTTTCTCGTTTTCTTCTTTTTGAAAAAAAAAAAGCATACAAAATTGGTTTTAGAAGTGTTTGAATCAGCATGAATTCTTGGTACATTATCCCAAAATTTGCTATTCTATTTCAGATTCACTGACTACGTCCATTATTTTTTTTGTATCATGATTAGCTGCATATTTACCCCTAAGAGTTACAGTTCTTGTCTCTGTTTCCTTGAGTTACAGTTCCTGCCTGTTTCCTTTAAATGCTATTTCGCATTGAACAGCGAATAGTTCAAGTAGAGCCGCACTTTTCATTTCTTGCCAAGTTTTAGGATAAATTTTGCCAAGGAATGATCTAAACTATATTACGGAAGGATGTCAGAACTTTTAATGTACCAAAAGATAAAGTCTGACAGCATGAAAACGTCGAGTTTACTTTGTTAGAAAGACGTCAGCTTTTTCCACGAAAAACGTCTACATTCTAGATGGTTACCTCCCTAAATATCAGCTAATCTAAGTTCTTCAGTTATTCCCAGCAGTTTTTCTTCAGCCTTAGAATGATTCGTTCGCATCAAAATCAATATTTGCACCCACCGCAATATTCCAGTGACCCACCTCGATGATTTTATGATTCTTGCTTGTCCTAGTTCCTAATATTTTCTGATGATGCTTTATGAAACCGTGTAGTTTTGAGTGCCACCATAAGTAGTTTCCAAGCATAATAATTTTTTTTTTTTTTTTTTTTTTTTTTTTTTTTTTTTCCATTTTTTTTTTTTTTTTTTTTTTTTTTTGTGGCATCAGTTCTCGGATCAATGGAGCACCTAAGGTGGTGATTTTTTTTCGTTGTTTTTTCTTTTTTTTTAATTTTTTTTCTTTTTTTCTTCCCTAAGGCCAAAATCCACCTCTTCATTTTTTGGTGCATCACACTGTCCTCTTCATCTGCCAAAAAAACAAAAAGCGGAAAAAAAAACAAAAACACAATTTCCACTACTAGGTTTTTTTTTCTCTTTTTTTTTTTTCTTTTCTTTCCCAGCCAATCTCTTACACACCATGCATAGTCTGTATGTTCTCTTATAAATGGACATATTTTTGCTGATTTTAGTGTTTTGGCAATTGATACAAAGTGTCTGGGTTTGTTAATGTACTAATGTGTGGTGTACTGGCACACTCACTCTGATAAAGTGTTGCATTATACGGAAACGGAACCAACATAGATGAAACAAAGGACTTAATTATTTTTAGTTTTTCATTTTGTTTTACACATACACCTGCACACATACTCTCGCCCCCCCCTCCCCCTCCCCCCTCTCTCTCAAATATGCTAACAATGGTAGAAACCTGTTAAATACACGACACGATACCAAAGCAAAAACTATGCATAAGCAACCAATTCTGTATACACACATGCCTGAAAGGATGTCGTTGGTCCCTATTGCCCGTCTCCCTCTTCTTCCCCCTACCCAAGCGCGTGAGCGCACTTCACAACACACCACCACCACCACCATCCACCCACTCCAACACCCATCCATCCCCACCCCCACCCCCCACATCCACCCCACCCCCACAAGCAGAGAGAGAGAGAGAGATAGAGAGAGAGAGAGAGAGAGAGAGAGAGAGAGAGAGAGAGAGAGAGAAGGAAAAAAAAAAGGAGAGAGAGTGAGATAGACAGACAGACAGACAGTTAGGCAGACAAACAGGCAGACAGGCGGACAGAGACGGCGTCTTTTAAATGAATTTAGGGATTTACTTTGTTACATATCGTCTCACCAGTTGTCTCTTCCCCGATGAGGCCAATCCTATAATGAAAAGAAATCATGCATGAACCCCTCATATTCCACATTCCCCACGTGCAACAGTCTTACACATACGAAAACGAAATAGTGCAAGAAAGTACGGAGGAGTGGAGAACGGAAAGGCATATTTACATTGGGGTCACTTTCTTTATGAAAGAAACGTCACCAAGACTGTGTTGTATGTGTGCGTGCGTGTATATGTGTGTGTACCTGTAGGTGTGTGTGTGTTACAGTGCATGTGCGCGCACGCAAAATGCACAAACACGTGCATGTTTTTGTAACTGAGTGTATGTCTCTCTCTCTCTCCCCTCCTCCCTCCCCCCCCCCCCCCCCCCATCCCTCCATCTTCGTGCGCGCGTGCGCGTGCGTGCGTGCGTGTGTAAGAGTGAATGCATGCATGAAATCTCTTTATATTTTCCTCAGTTGCAACTGATTTTCGAATATGACTGAAATTGGCAGCCTAGATTCCGTTTTTTTATAAATACTTATACACATCTTTGCAGTAATCACAACATGGTTTATTTTCAGTAGTATATGTCTGTCAAGATTTTCTTGTCTAAGAATTCCAAAGAGCACAGTTTCTTCAGAAAACACAATTCTTGTGTTGTATACAGCTAATATGTATTGACTGACAAATTTCCAAAACGAATTAACCTTATGACAGTGAAAAAAGAAATGTTCAATGTAATCAATTTCATCATTGCAATATGAACAATTTCGATTATCCCTAACTTTCATTTTGCATAGCATTATATTAGTCGGGTATATATTTTGTAAAATTTTCCATTGTAAAACTCTCAATCTGGTTTCTTTTGTGCACAAGCGGGGTATCTTCCATACATTTTCATTTAACTCCAGTCCATATTTATTAGACCAAAAACGGGCTGCACATGGTTCCGTGTAACTGAGGGAACACAAAGTCACACGGAAATCCTTGCAAGATATATGCTTTTTGTTACAGAAAAGAGGTGGTTCTGAAAAATCTATATCATATCTATCTTGTTCACTAACCCTAGTATTAAAACTATGTGTGGCCGCTGACACTACATTATACTCTAAGATCCTTGCAGGGGAGGTTCCTATCTTGTTAACCACGTCCTGGTATGAAAGCATTCTATTTGGACCATACATGTCACTAACATTTAGTATTTTGCCCTTTATCCAGTCAGGGAAGAAAAGGACATTTCCTCGATATTTTATGTATTGGTTATTCCACAGTAAAGAGGGAAAGGGTGAGACATCTTCATGTTTATTAAGATCTAGCCATGTTTTCAGAGTAATTTTCCAAAAATGTGAATGTATCTTGTCTAAACCTTTGAAAAGTGCGCTTTTAGTATTTGCATAAAAACACGTGACATTCTCACCAAAGGGTAGAAATATTTTTCTCGGAATTATAGTCCACCTTTCATTGTTTGTGGCCTTACAAATTTTTACAACCCATGACAGGAGAAAAGCAGATTGCATCTGTCTTAAATTTATCATTTTCAATCCTCCTTTTTCATATTCACTGCACATTACGCTTCTTTTAACTTTTTCAAATGCCTTTCGATTACAATGTTTTTTACGCCAGAGAAATCTAAAAAGCATGCGATTTATATCTGATAAGATCTTATCAGGAATAACAAATGTTTGCATAACATAGACCATTTGTGAAATAAGAAATGTTTTAATAATATGTATTTTACCCATTATACTAAGATCTCTTTTTTCCCAG
>CM065716.1:88485789-88503289 GCA_033310375.1 Conus canariensis
GTTTGAAGTTGAGGGCGTGTAATTGTCTCATCGTGAGGGCAAAAGTTACCAAAAAAAATCCTTTGAAGTTATGGGTGTGTGATTGTCTCATTATGAAAGCTGAAGTTACCATTTCTGCTTGTTAACTATATATAGTACTTGTATCTCTCTGCCTCACCTTAAGATGTATTTCTTTACAGCGTTTCGCTTTCATTGTAACAATATTTCAAAGGTTCTCCTTCCCTCTCTCTCTTTGATGGTCGTGCTTGTGAAATCACATTATCCCAAAAGTACAGTGAAACTTTTTCTAGTCGAAACTTTTTGAGAGAGAGAGAGAGAGAGAGAGAGAGGAGAGAGAGGGGAAGAGAGATTTTCTTTATTCTTTGAAAGCGGAAGGAAAAAGAAACAAGAAAAGAAAGACAGAAAGAAAATCAGCTGATGCCAGTGGAGCCAAATGAAATCGTGAACTAAAGGCAAACCCGGGAACTGCCGAAGCGTGCACAGCCTTGTCAACATTTGCTGGTTATCAGAGCGAGTCCGCTCTGTTCAGCCTGTCATGTTCTGTATGCTGTCGCCGACATCAAAGTCGGCGGGGCTGGGTTTTATTAGTGTCTGTTGATCGTATCGTCCAGAGTCTGCCTAATCAAGCTAATCTATCTGCCTTTTCTGCCTTTTTAGTATTTTGTTGGCCTTATTGGCGGCAATCTTCTGAACAAAAGAAAGTCAATGAACCATGGACCATCGTCCGTTATCAGGAAAGGACGCCTGTACCGACAGTCATTCCCTGTACAGGGTATTCTCTGGCACGCGTCCTAACGGTGATCTGATTTGATGACTCTTAAGCAGACTACTGGCTCTAAAACTGCGTAGTGACGACCGTGGGTGTTTGTTATGCGTGGTGAACTCCGAGACGCGTTACACTAGTGATAGGAAATGAAGATGAGGCAGATGCACTGTTTAATAAACACATTTTTGTTGGCTTTCGATGCGTGAAGGTGAAGGCTGTGTGTGTGTGTGTGTGTGTGTGTGTGTGTGTGTGTGTGTGTGTGTGTGTGTGTGTGTGTGTGTGTGTGTGCGCGCGTGTGTGTGTGTGCGTGCGTGCGTGTGGTGTGTGTGTGTTGTGTTGTGTGTGTGTGTGTGTGCGTGTGCGGGGGTGTGTGTGGTGCGTGCGTGCGTGCGTGTGTGTGTGTGTGTGTGTGCGTGCGTGCGTGCGTGCGTGTGTGTGTGTGTTGGAGGGGGGGGGGGGGGGGGCAGGGGTGATGGATGCAGGGAGCAGTGTGAGTGAGGGTGGAGAGGGGGGTGTCTCCTTTACACCAAATGGACCCCTCCTTCATAACAAACAGGAACTGTTACTGTTGTGGTGAAGGAAAAGAGAATGATAAGACGTAGCTGTGAAAAACAAAATGATGGTATAAGAAACTTGGCAGTTATGACGACGGATTTTAGTACTATTGGTACCACCACCTGAATGATGGAGGCTGTAGTGGAGACCATGCCAGGGGTGGGGGTGGGGGGATCATAGCTGGAACCGCAGTGGCGAAACCGGTGGTTTTATTCAGCTCCATTTGGAACCGTCATCACCATCGCCTCTATTTCTGCTGTTCCAACGGGTTATCAACCCCCCCCCACCCCCCACCCCCCAACAACCCCCGCCAACTGCGCGCTCTTTCCCTACTCTTACAACCACCACCACCACCCATCACCACCACCGCTCCTACCTACCTACCTACCTGTCTGGCGATAAGAATCAACAGCGCGTGAGCACGTGCGGGTGCGTTACTACATACACCGTTAGGAAACTAGATCAGAGGAGTGGAAGAACACGCCATCATTTTTTTTTTTTTTTTTTAAATATCAGGACGGCAGAAAGTCTCTGATTCCACCTCCGGGGCTCAGCCTGCAGGGGGTCCCGCCGAACGCGCCGTCACTAAAAGCGTCGGTCAAATAGCTTTTCCGGCGTCGGCTTCCACACCCCCCCCCCCCCCCCCGCCCTCCCACCCCCACTTGCCGCACCGACCAGTCCCTAGTTCCGCTCTTCAGTCACGTTTGTCAAGCGCTTATCCCATGAAATCTTTACTGTTAAGATTAACCCTTCAAGTACTGCCATTTTGTTGTTGTTGCTGTTGTTCATTGGCTAATCGTCGTGTGATGCGCTTACCCGATAAGATCCTTACTATTTTTTTTATCATAATTCATGACTGTTTGTACCCGGAAGGAACAGATAAGTGACTGTGTGTTCGTCCTTCGTTTCGCTTGTCCTGAACGTCGTTTGTTCTGCCTGAAGAAGACTCAATAGGTCGAAACGCGTTGTGTCTGTTTTGTAATTTGTTTGTCCCATCATTTTGTGGCTCTGTCATTTCTATTTTTGTAATTTTTTTCCCCTCAGTTGTTAAGAATTGCCGAAAAACTTTTTCCCTGAAACGATCCTTCAGTGACATTTTGAAGTTGAGAGTCCACTTGCGTCTCACTGACTTTTTCTCGCTCTCTTGTCATTGCGTCTTCCTGTTTTTGTATCTTTGTGTGCCTTATGTTCAGTCTTTGTCTCTCTCTGTGTCTTTGTCTGCCTGTCTGCCTCTCTCTCTCGCTCTCGTTCTCTGACCGTTTCTGTCTCATTCTCTCTACTCCTCCCTCCCTCCCGTCTCGCTACCTCTGTCTCATTCTGTCTCCGTCTGCCGCTAATTCTATCCGTCTGTCTGTCTCTCTGACCGTTTGTGTCTCATTCTCTCTCTCTCTCTCTCTCTCTCTCTCTCTCTCTCTCTCTCTTCTCTCTCTCTCTCCCCCCCCTCCCTCACCTGTCTGTCTGTCTCTCAGTTTATGTCTTTGTCTGTCTGTCTGCCTTTGTCACTGTCTGAGTGTCCGTGTGTCTGTGTGTCCGTGTTTCTGACTCTCTGTCTCTGTGTCTGTCTCTCTTACTGTCTCTGTGTCTGTCTTCTTTTTTTTAGTATGTGTGTGTGTGTGTGTGTGTGTGTGTGTGTGTGTGTGTGTGTCCGTGCGTGCGTGCGTGCGTGCGTGCGTGTGTGTGTGTGTGTGTGTGTGTGTGTGTGTGTGTGTGTGTCTCGATCACGCATTCGTAAAAGACGCTATGCACGCCATTTCTTCTTTTTCTGAATCTTCTTCACAGGACACGAATTTTTCTCCCGGTTCTTTGCTTTTTTTTTGCACTCGAAGCTGTCTGCCACGTCCTTCCGTGGCACGGCCACGCAGAGGGAAATGAATTTTATGTCTGGAATTTAAATAAAATAGGAAAAAAAACAAACAAACCCCACCTCCATCTTGTGCGCCGTAATACATTTATTTTATGCATCTCCTCTCATGATTTTTCGTCTGCCCCAACTGTTTGTTTTCTTGGACGGAAATCACCGTTCAATCACTCTTCGCGCGCTCTTGGCCATGATATGTCGCTGGCACCGATCCAGGCTTTTCAATTACCGAGGTCCAGTCAGTGGGTACGTTCAGTGTGTGGGAAAGAGAGATTCTGGAACAACACACGTTTTAAACGTTTTCGTTTTGAATCAAATAGAAAAACAACAAAACCAAGACGTTTAGAGCGCAAGTTGTCTTTTTTTTTTTTTTTTTTTTTTTTTTTTAAAGGAAGAAAGGTAAAGTTCAATTTCGGGTCAGAAATACGTCTTTTAGAAGACGATTTGTCAGCCTTGTTTTAGGCTAAAAAAAAAAAGACGAAATCTGACGTGTAGCGTAAGCATCGACGGGGATTTCTTGATTTAGAAACGTTTGTTCTTCGTAACAGACGGAACTAAAGATGGAATGGCAGTCTGGTGGATGATGCATTCCCCTAGAAGATGACAGAATCGTGGTTTGAGTCCCTCATGGGTGCTTTTTTCTTCTTCTCTCTTTCTTTTTCTTTTTCTTTTTTTTGTTTTTTGCTCCCTCTTTCCGCTTGGTGGGTCTACACTATTGTATAGGATAAGACAATAAACCCAGCTTCCCTTTTGCAGCGTGTTGTTAGTGCACAGTAAAGAACCTTCGGCAATACGGATTTTGTCTCTTACAACATACTGCAGAAATGGCCACCGGATAAGTAAACGAAGACATTCACAGACAGATGGTGGCGTTTTACTAGTACCATTTTTGTTTTGTCCTTCTTCTAGGAAAGCCTCGATTAAACGATCTCCCGGTTTCTGGGCGAAACTAATTCCATCGAGACGGGTTGATTTCAACCTTGCGTGGTTAGTGAGTCTTGGTCAGAATTAGGGGCGTGTAATCGAGCTTGTTCGCAGTCGAATAGACTACAGAATACCTCGAGTGTGTGTGTGTGTGTGTGTGTGTGTGTGTGTGTGTGTGTGTGTGTGTGTGTGTGTGTGTGTGTGTTGTAGAGAGAGAGAGAGAGGGCCCAGACTCAAAACCCAGACGTTTTACAATTAGGATGGTGGCCTACAATCGGACAGTACATTACAGAGCACAACAAACACAATCACCAAATCCACAGAGACAGGCAGAAATAAGTCAACATTGTAGTAAACCCACAAGGACTAATCTTACCTAATTGACTCCAAGCCTCTCGAGCGCTTTCGATGAGTACATGGGTAGAATTTTCATTTCAGTACGTCTCTTCAATGCTAGTAACAAAGACGATTGAATTTTTGATGGGTGCTTCTAGCGTTAGAACTTATTGAAGATCTGTCTGAAATGAAAAAAAAAAATGAGTACAAACTAATTTTCATCTTCAACTTCAGTTTTATATATTAACGTATTTTGTCGTTGCTGTCCGAATCTCTGTCCACGTTCCTTTCAAGGCAAATAAGCCTAATATGAATTAAACATGGATACCTTTCATATGTGTATCATGTCAATCGACAAATGAGGCTCTTCTGTAAGTACAATGTCAGATCTGCAAACAATAATATGAAAAGTTAAGCTTTAAGTACAATGTCATCGGCAAACAATAACATGAAAAGTAAAGCTTTAAGTACAATAAACAGTAAACAAGTAGGGTAACTCTTGCTCCCATAAGAAAACCTAACACAGAGTAATTTTGATTCAAGACTGGCACAGCCTTTTAAGCTTGAATAAAGTCAGACAAATACAAAGACGAACAATCTAACAGTGGGGGAAAACAAGCGCAGGCCAACAACTCAACTGTCTTCATAGTAATGACTTGGCAAAGATTTGGACTTAAGGGGGGGGGGGGGGGGGGGGGGTTGAAGATGGAGAAACTTTACTTTGTGTTAGGTTTTCTTATGGGAGCAAGAGTTACCCTACTCGTTTACTGTTTATTGTTTACTGTTCCCTGCCTCATTTCATTTTCAATTTAAGTACAATGTCATCGGCAAACAACAACAAAGAGTTAAGCTGCAAGTACAATGCCATCAGCAATTAGAAATACGAAAAAAGTTCTGTCTGGAGCCCAAACGCCACCGCGAATACAGCTATTTTTGTATTGAGAGCAATCTTATTGATAAGCAAACAGCACAGAATGGGATTACGCATGTTCCCTTGCCTCACACCACGGTAAGTCTGGGTATAAACGGTCATTTTAGCGCAAGCCCTGACCGTGAGAAATTATACAGCCTATACTTTTAATACATCTAGTTTAGCTTCACGCTGTGTGTACTTCTATGGTACTGGCCTTTTAAGTAATCTAGGCGTGGGAACGCCCACTCGAGATCAACAAAGGCCACGTAAAACCTTTTTTTTTTTTTTAAATCTTACTTCGCGCAAACTGTTGTTGTAACGATGCAAAAGTTGAAAATAGAGTCTGCAGGAAAACGCCATTCTCGGACTTCAGTTTGCACCTGCTGGCTTCAATCCACTGTTTCAGCCCATCGTTTTCATTCCAACTGTTTTGCTGCAGACAACAGCCAGTGGAGACATCCTTGTGGTCATTTGCTTTGCCAGTTTGTCCTTGTATGGAGTGAAATATAATTGACTTTGTCCACTGTTCTGAGGAAATGAATTGAAGCAAGATACTGAAAACATTTAAAGACATAGAGGCTGCTCAGAAAACTTAAAGCCCTCACCACGATTATCAGATTATGTGTTGTGTGTGTGTGTGTGTGTGTGTGTGTGTGTGTGTGTGTGTGTGTGTGTGTAATTTTCTTAAATAATTAAATAAAATTAATTTAATTACTTTATTTTATTTACCATCGTTTCACACACCCTCCCTTTCTTCTTCCCCCCCCCTCTCTCTCCCTTCCCTCCCCCCCCCCCCCCTCCTACTTCCTCTCCCATGATCCTCCCGTTTCCGTCTGGCGGCCATTTTTCATTGCGAGACGAACAGGAGAAGCAGCTAATAGCAGCTTAGTGGTCTCTTGTTCTTTGTCACTGTCCTAACCTGAAGAAGACCCAAGAGGTCGAAATGCATTGTGTCTAGTCCTGTACTCTTGTTTGTCTGTGTCCTTGGTTGTAACTAACCCCCTCTCTTTTCAAATTTTGCTTCATTTTCCGCCCTCAGTCACTCTGTTTTGAAACTTGTCTTTGTGGGTTTTAAGAAGCTATTTGACACTACGACTACCGGATTTAAACAGGTCACTCAGCTAGGAATAGCACTTACTTGGAGCTTTCGACAGACCTCCGTCCGTCTTCTTCAGCGGTGGTGTGGCTACTGGGTGAACTGACGTTCAGTGCACACGATCGCGGGTCGAACCCTGGTCATGTGACTGAACAATGAGGGTGTTGTACACCGATGGCAAGGTGTGTCTACCCCGGTCCCGGTTGAGTGTGGGGTTGTTGGCGGCAATATGTATTGCCGCCAACAACGTAATGGTTGAGTGTGGGGTTGTTGGCGGCTATTTGACACTGTTAAGTGAAACATTGTATGGAACGTTTGACCTACAAATGAAGTGAAGGAGAAGCTGTATGGCACTCTGCCAAGCGTTCGTGACTGTGTTTGTATACGCTCAAGATAGGAATGCATGTAAATGTGGTTTGAAAGTGACTCCACAAGTGACGTAAAACTGGGATGTGTTTTTTCAGTCCTCTTATATATGTGAACGCGCGCGCGCGTGTGTGTGTGTGTGTGCGTGTGTGTGTGTGTGTGTGCGCGCGCGCGACCGTGTGATTTCAGCGTAAAGCTTTTCGAAATGAAAACACACACAGTTTTTGCTTTTTAATCCCGATGTTGCCTACAAAGAAATTCTGGCGTTCTGCTATCGAAAGACACAGTAATTGTCAAGTCTACTGCAAAATCACAACAGCGACGTGTAAAATTAGACAAGAAAAAATGTTATTTTGGAAGGATAGACTGATTTCATTTTCAGTTTCCAGACGGTTGAGCTGTTCTTAATTGAGTTTGTGTACCCCCCCCAAAAAAAAAAAAAAAAAAAAAAAAAAAAAAAAAAAAAAAAAAAAAAAAAAAGAAAAAAAAAAAAGAAAAAAAAAGGAATTAAATGTGAATGTTCTGCATGTGCCGTTTAATGATTTAATGAGAGAGAGAGAGAGAGAGAGAGAGAGAGGAGAGAGAGAGAGAGAGAGAGAGAGAGAGAGAGAGTTATTTCCATTGCAAGGGTCAACGACCTATCTGCAAAGAAGTCAAGGACAAATGAAGTAAACAGAACCCCCAACACACACACACACACACACACACACACACACACACACACACACACACACACACACACATACACACACACGCACACGCACACACACACACACGCACGTACACACACACACACACACACACACGTACGACGTGCGTGCCGTGTACGCGCACGCACGCACAGATACACACACACACACACACACACACACACACACACACACACACACACACACACACTCAAACATACACTCGCACGCATGCACGCACATATACACACAAAGAAAAGAAAGAGAAGAGATATAAAAACATTTCTTTTGCAACGAATTATTGTGAAATCATCAGATCCCTTACATAAAGAATAAGAAGAGAAGAGATACAAAAAACATTTCTTTTGCAACGAATTATTGTGAAATCATCAGATCGCTTGGAAGAGTAAATGACAGAGAGAGAGAGAGAGAGAGAGAGAGAGGAGAGAGAGAGAGAGAGAGAGAGAGAGAGAGAGAGAGAGAGAATGACAATCACATTTTATTACAGTAGGGCCAAGCTCCCTTAGACGGAGTGTGTGTTCACAGAAAAGCAACAAGAACTTCAAGATTTCGGCAGAAAGAAACAAAAATATAAAGACCAACTATACATTTCATTATCTACACTCTTTCTTATAAATCAATTCAGGAAACTGCAAATCTCTCTTGCTTTAAAAGCTTTGTACAATTAAATGCAGAGGTTTTTTTTCCCACAGTTTTTGCATTAACAGAGGATAACGATAGATTAAGATAGAAAGCATTTGCTATTCTGTAATATTTTGGAGCGATCAATTGTTTTCTTAATCTATCGTAAAATGGACAACATAAGACAAAACGAGAGAGGGGAGAGAGAGAGAGAGAGAGGAGAGAGAGAGAGAGAGAGAGAGAGAGAGTATCAGTGTAGATAATCATATTGCCTGTCACCTTTCTGTCCGCAGGACTGGCTGCTTAATTTCAAACCCGGTGTGATCTCTGTGTGTCCTTCCGTACAGACAAATTAGCACTCACGGCACCATTCCAGAAGTCAAGAGCTGCGCAGGAGGAGAGGGGGAGGGTGGAAGAAAAGTCCTGAAGAAAAGCCTTCCAGACTCCCCCCCCCGTTCCCCTTCTTTCCTCTCCTGATCCCCCAGCACTCTCTGTCGAACGTCATCGCTTTTCCTTTTGAAAAGTTAAGGGTTGATTTCATTTAAGAAAAGCTCCAGGACTTCCATACATCTGTTCCGAACCAGGGCTGATTTTTTTTTTTTTTTTTTTTTTTTTTTTTTTTTTTTCTGTGGGGCTCCAACCAGAGCGCGTGCAATTCCCACAGTGATCACTTATTTTGAATTTCTATTTCACCACTTTCTCTTCTCCTTCATCCTTTCCCTCTCCCCCTCCCTTCCTGCCTCTCTCCTCTCTCTCTCTCTCTCTCTCTCTCTCTCTCCCCCCCTCTCTCTCTTTCCATCTCCCCCTCCCCCCGTCTCTCGCTCCCACCCCTCCCCTCACCCCCTCTCTCCTCATCACCCCTACCTCTCTCTCTTTCGCTCCAACTCCCCCCTCCCCCACACTCCACTTCCTCTCTCTCTCACCCTCTCCCTTCCTTGCTCCTTTCCCCTCTTTCCCCATCTTTGTTAGGGTGGTAATTTTCTCTGTTTCGTTTATTTGTTAATTTTCTCTCCCTCTCCAACCCCCTCCTCCCCCCCTCCCCCCACTATCTCCCCTCTCTTTCCCATTCCCTCTCGATCACCTCTTCTCTCTCATCCTCTTTTCACCTCTCTCCCATCTTCTTCTCATCTCCCTCTCTCCACCTCTGTCTGTCTCTCTCGCTTATTTTCTACCACCACTTTTCCTTATCTTACTGTCTTCTATTCAAATAGGGGCACGGAGAAACAAGGAGTCGGCAAAGGGCACATCAAACAATCAACCAGAATCAATGTGTAAATATTGCATGCGCTCCAGTTATTCCTCCTCTGCCCCCACAGTCGGGGTCCTCCTCCTCCTATTTTTTCCCCTCTCTCTTTTTTTTTTTCTTCTTTTTCTTTTTTTCTTTTTTAATCATTTCTTTTCTTTTTGTAGGCAACAGTTTATCACTTGAACATTCTAATAGGTACATATACGATGACATATTTCACCATTGACTTTCGAGTTTTCTCAAATCCAGCTCTTTTTCATACATGAACTGAATGTGAATAGGAGTACCATATCGAAATCTTCCAACGCACATCTTAGCTATAAGAATAAGGTGATTGATATATCTAATCATTTTTTGCGTATAGCCACTCTTTTCCGTCATTCCAAGTAAAGCTTCAGTTCTGGCCACCACCATGTGAACATTAAACTTCTGCAAAATAGTATTTTCTACACATGACCAAACAGGTTTGATTTTATAACAGTCAAAGAAGAAGTGCTCAACAAAATCCACTTCACCCTTGCAATAGGTACATTTATTATCAGTAGCTAGGCCCATTTTAAACAGCAGTATGTTTGTCGGATAAATATTATGTAGGATCTTCCAATGTAACTCTCTAAGTCTGCTTTCGGAGGTTGCTTTTATGGCTAAACTCCAATAATTTTCATCCAAAGTGATTCCGAATTTATTGTGCCAAAATTTTTCACAAGAGGGGGTACTGTATAGATCTTGAGTTAAATGAATGCGAAACATCTTTGCTGTTCTCAGGGAGTTGTCATTGAAACTAACATATTCTTCCTTATGTTCATCAAAAACATAACCTGGATTGGCCCTTAGAAATGATGATACAGCCAGATAAACCACCATATACTGCATGTAAAGTTCAGCGGAAGACCCTAAGATTTCTTCGACCTCTCTAAATGTTAAGAGTAAGTTAGTTCGTAGCATATCGTGTATGTGCGTTATACCTTTTTTTGCCCACTTCTTGAAATATATCACTTGACCCTGGTAAGTGATATTGCCATTATTCCAAAGGCATTCCATGCGATGGTTTTTTGAGGTATGTATTTTGTTATTCAAAAGCCACGTTTTTAGTAGTTCCCGCCAAAAAGTTGAGGGAATGTCCTCCAAACCTTTAAATTTTGTTATCCCAACAGTTGAATTTAAAAAAGAAAAATCTTTTCCAAAAGTTGAAAAGTATGCCCTTGGAATCCAGGACCATTTGCATTCAGCTAAGGCCTCAGACAACCTGACCAGCCATTCACATTGAAATGACTGCTGCAACACCCTCATATCAGTCATATTTAAACCCCCCTTTGAGAAGTCGTTTATAACTACATGTCTTTTCACTTTTTCAAAAGCTTTTCGATTGCAGTGTTTCTTTCTCCACAGAAATCGAGATAACAGCGTGTTCATTTCCGATAAGACTTTTTCTGGTAATGAAATTACTTTCATTACATATATCAACTGTGATACTAAAAAGCTTTTTATGACACAGATTTTGCCCAAATTACTTAAATTGCGTTTTTCCCAAACAAAAATAGTTCGTTTAATTATGCTTATTCTTTCTGTCCAGTTCTTCTCAATCTCTGAAGCCGGGCGGAGATTGGAAAAGTATATACCTAAAATTTTGATATCTTTAGCCCATCGCAAACCAAATCCTTCCGTTTTGTTGTCCTTATACTGCCCAAGCCACATGGCTTCTGACTTTGTTCTGTTAATAGATAGACCAGACAATAGTTTAAAAGCATCCAATATTTTAAGTGCTGTTACTATATCGTTTTTGTCTTTCAGAAGTAAAGTCACGTCGTCCGCGTACAATAAGGTTTTCACAATTCTTCTAATATGTTCAGTACCAGACAAATCATCAATATAAATACCTTTTATACCCTTATCATGTCGAAGTCTAATAGCAAGTAATTCTATGGCTATGACAAAGGCAAGGGGAGAAAAGGGACACCCTGTCGGATGCCACACTTTACATCAAAATCTTCTGATATCCAGCCATTATATCCAACTCTACTTCGGGTGTTAGCCATTAAAACACCTACCCACTTGACAAACTGAGCCCCGAAGCCGAATCGTTTAAAAGCAGTTATCATGAATTTCTTGGAAATACTGTCAAAGGCTTTTGTAAAATCTAAAGCTAGTAATACCCTGGTTTATTCTTTATCCTCAAGTATTCTATTATATCATCAATAAGTCTGAGTTATATGCAATACTACGGCCTTTAATATAGCCTACTTGGTCCTCATTGACTATTAGTGGGATGACGTTATTAATTCGATGTGCAAGGCACTTGGCTAGTATCTTGTAGTCCGTGTTGGTAAGAGAAATTGGCCTCCAATTTGAGAGCTTGCTTTTTGAAAGATCTTTCCCTTTATGAATAAGCGTAATAAGGGCAGTTGATTGGCTAAAAGTCAATGCACCTTTTTCAAAAGAAGTATTAAATGCATTCACCAGATAGGTACTCAACCTCCCCAAAATACCTTCATAAATTCTGTGGTTAATCCATCTAACCCTGGAGAAGAACCGTTTTTCATGCTCTTCAACGCACTTGCTAGTTCTTCACAAGTGATTTTACCCTCACAACTTGCTATCTGTTCATCATTTAGGCGAGGTACATCATAGCCATTTAAAAATAACTCAACTTCCTCTTCAACAGTTTCACTGTTATTCTTATGACTATATAACTGTTTAAAATACTCTTTCTGGGCATTAAGAATTTGAAACTGATCGGTGACTACCTGACCATTCTCAAGTTCTAGTTTTGGCATAAGTTTATCGTTAGCTCTAGATTTTTCGAGGTTTAAGAAGAACTTAGTATTTTTGTCACCTTTTTCTATCCAGTTCATCCTAGAGCGTACCTGAGCACTTTGTGTTTTTTCTTGTTCAAATAAATCATAATGCAGCCTAAGCTGTTCACGTTTTTTAATAGCCTCCAAATTGTGCGGATCTTTTGCAAGCAAAGAATCAAAACGCTGTAGATCAGCCTGTAGACTCGTGAGTTTGTTCTTTCTATTTACTGCTCTTTGTTTACTGTATTGTAAGGTTTCCTTTTTAAGTTCTAATTTAAGCAGCTCCCATTTCATATCGTGTGTTAAATTTGCATTGGCTGTATCCAAGTCAAAGGTTTCAATTATTCTATTGATCTTATCAATGTATTGCTTTTCTTTTAATAGTGCATTATTAACTTTCCAGTAGCTTGGTCCACGCTCTACATTACAACTCTTCAAAGTTACATATACACCCCTATGGTCAGATTGGGGAAAGGGAATAATGTTACATTCAAGCACAGCATCAATAACATTCTTATTCAGTAATATGTAGTCTAAACGTCTTGCAATAAAGACGCCTTTCACCACACGAGACCAGGTAAATTCTTTTTCGTCAATGTTGAACAGTCGCCAGGCATCATATAGATCACAGGATTCTGCTAAATTCTGAAAGCTTTTAACAACACTCTCGGGGTGCTTTTCACCAGAGATGATATCCAATTCATTATCCATTACTGTATTGAGGTCACCACAGACTACTAGTTTTTCACAATCAAGATTATTCAAAGTATTAACAGTGGTGTTTAAAAATTTTCTACTTCGCGTGTTCCGTTTGGAGCATAGACATTACAGATATAAATTTCATCCCCAGTACATATCACCTTTACTATAATGCAACGTTCGCTCGAGTATTCAACTTCCCATTCGTATGGGAACTGTTTACGAAACAAGATCAACTGACCTTTACTTCTAGCTGATCCTTCGGCATACACCAGATCCCCGCCCCATTCCTTCCTCCATGAACCTATTACAGCTTCAGTAACGTATGTTTCTTGCAAACAAATGACATCGTAATTATTTTCTTTAAATTTTCTAAACAGCGTTTTTCTTTTACTATTACTTCTTAGTCCATTAACATTCAATGACATAATACTGAATGTAGCCATCAGGGCAGTCTTAAAGCAGAACAATGGTCAAACATGAGGGAGACAGAGTGTAGATAAATCATTCCCATATGCTAGCAACGTCATCCTGGTCGCTGAGCTCATGGTCGCCATCAGAGACGCCCTCTGCCGTCCTGGAATGCTTCGCTGGTCTAGCGGATCTGTGGTAGTGCTCTCTGTCTCTTTCCACTGAGCGACGTCGTTTGCTACTGTCCGAACGAGAGCGATGATCGCTGACACTGCTGAAGCCGACCAGAGTGCTCTGACGCTCCGCTCTCCTCCCTCTCTCCCTGCCCTGCCCACCCTTAGACTTCGGGGCTTCGCTGACTGATGGCGGCGCCATGGGAGTCGAGCTGACTGGCTCCGAAGTGAACGATGACGGGGGAGGGTCAGTGGCTGTCTTGGAGGGGGGAGGGTCAGAGGCTGTCTTGGAGGGGGGAGGGTCAATGGCTGTCTTGGAAGAGGAAGGGACATCAGCAGACTCGGAAATGGCTAGCTGGCATTCCCTGTCCCCTCTTTTGTGTCCAGGCCTCTTGCACACCCGGCACACCACCTCCTTCTGACAAACAGATCTATGATGGCCAGACGTAAGGCAGTTAGAGCATATGGGGGTAGTTTTGACTTGCTTCTGTTCTTTGTGGAATAACCGTGCTGTGAATATATTCACTTTCACTGACCTGTCTAATGGTTTTGCCGGTACCGTAATGAATACGAACCTCCGCCCAGTCAGAAACCGAGTAAGCTTATTATCTGCGTCTCTTGCACGTTCAGTTTTTATGTTGGAGCGCAATTCACACCCGAGTTTCGACAGAGCGAGCTCGATCTCGGAATCGGCCACAGAGATAGGTATGTCATCAACCCATAGTTTAGTGCTTGGTTTTTCCAGACCAGAACCATCCCGCAGAAGAAAAGGGTTAGTGTCACACACACTTAGAGTCACGCCTCTCAAACACATACCTTGCACACGTAGTAAGTTACGTGCTTCCGCTGTTGTGGGATAAATTCTCCATAAACCATGAATTTCTTGAGCCCCTAAAATGGAGCCTTGTCCGCTTGTCCTTTCCGCAGCTAAAACACACACTGAGCACTGAAGGGTGCTGATTGATTGCATCGGGGATGTCCTTATTCCGCACAAAAACCGGCTGATTTTAAATGTCACCTCTATCAGGGAAGCTCTCTCCCTCCCTCTGCCTCTCTTTCTCTGTCTCTGACTTTCTCTCTCTCTCTCTCTCTCTGTCTCTGTCTCTGTCTCTGTCTCTGTCTCTCTCTCTCTCTCTCTCTCTCTCTTCTCTCTCTCTCTCCTATGTGTATATGTGCATGTGTGTGCGTGCGTGCATGCTTGCATACATATGTGTGTGTGTGTGCGTGCGTGCGCGCGCGCGCGTGTGTGTATGTGTGTGTGTGTGTGTGTGTGTGTGTGTGTGTGTGTGTGTGTGTGTGTGTGTGGGGAGAGAGAGAGAGAGACAGAGAGAGAGAGAGAGAGAGAGAGAGAGAGAGAGAGGGAGAGAGAGGGAGGGGGAGTTTCGTTCCAATCTCACTCCTGTCAGGGTCCTGGAAGTCATGTCCACGGGCTGTCTGGGCAGACATAAATTCAGACCATCAACGAACTCTCCGGCTCCTAACTCCCCATCCACCCCCTCCCCCTCCACCCAGCATGTCCTATCCCAAGACAGGCCAGGGCTGGCCCACTGCACTCGCTCTCTTTGGGCTGGCGATTTGTCGTTAATGCACGAGAATGAAAAACGGGGATGCTACATCCCCAAGCGTATAGATATTATACATTGATGACCGAGAGCAATGGTTTTCGACCTTCAAGGTTTTCTCCAAACAAGACAAACTTCAACGGCAAATAAAAACAAACTAACAAACAAAGTAGAAAGACACACAGTAAAGCGCAGAGTTCCATGAAGATCCTACAGTTCGTGGATCCGCCTTGTGATCTGAGAAACTGAAACTGAACCACGGATCTGCTTTTTTTTGTTGTTGTTGTCTCATACTCTCTGCCACTTTAGCGGCATTTTCCCCACGCCACTCGTTCCGGCTCCCCATCCCCAACCCCATTTTGACTTGACCTGGCCTCAGTCTTGGCACCAGCAGACAGCTGGAAACCGTCGGTATCTAGCCTTCATGAGGCAACCCACCAGAGGAGACACTGCACTACTGCCGAGTCACTTCGGTGGTGTTCAGCGATGCCTGTTCTGATCCAACAGGATAGCACCTGCTAAGCTCCCTACTGACGACAATAATGCCTCAGTCGTGGAGCCGGCACGGGTATGTCTCTCGTCTCGGAGAGCACCACCACGTCCGTCCAGCAGCAGTCCCCATGGACTTGCCAATATCAGTGACCATCACACGAACCACACTAAGGGCACAGAGTGGAGAGGACATCGAAACTGAGGTCAGCATGAGAGCAAGGCATGAAGGGCCACAGAATTTGAGACTGTTTCTTTAACGTTGATTGATGAGGATGAGGATGATGAAGACGATGCTATGGAGTTCCATTCCAGTCTGAGACTGGACGACTGTACTCTACTCTTACTTTCATAACACGTTCCGGTGTCAACCAGGCCCGAGAGATACAGACACCTGCAGTGTTGGTCAAAACATTTGAGCATCACTGTCTGAGATGCATCTATTACGTGGACGAAATCCGACTATATCATCCCAGTCTTCCCAGTTGAACCCATAGCAAACTCAGTTTTTGGTAGGAGCCAGTCGGGGTAAAAAAAAAAATCCAAAAGATAAATGGCTTCAATAAAAATCGAACCCATGATATCTAAACCGGGAATCCGCAACGCTGACCACGATGCCACGGCGGCTGGTCTCTACACCTCAATGTGATAGGTTCGCCGTTGAGCTACATTCGATCTATCCAAAAGTATGATAATAACCCGTCACGCACATTTTCCGTAATTCTGTCCACGAATCCTGCATCCGCCCAGTGATCCAGATTTAAAATTTCACAGATTCGTCTTTGTCCCACTATCCATCTATTCACCAAATTTCGTTAACATGAGTGCTCTTTTCTTTCTGTCTGTCTGTCTGTCTTTCTTTCTTTCTTTACGTAATCTGGCGGAACGGATCTTCGGCCCACACTTTGAGAAGAATCCGTTATAAACTGTCACAGATTCGTTCTTGGGTCACATCCTATTATTCCACCAAATTTCGTTAACATCGGTGCTACAGTTTAAGCGTAATCCGGCTGAACGGATCTTCGGTCTGCGCTTTGATCCAGATCCGCACCACGGATCGGCGCCTAAAGTTATTGTGGTCGTCCGTGGGCTATACTCTATCTTACCACCGAGTTCCGTGAAAAGCGGTTGAGTAGCTTTTGTGTCAATCTGCTGGTAGACAGGCGAATCAACCAAAGAGACTGGGTAAAAACATAACCTGGTGGAGAGAGAGAGAGAGAGAGGAGAGAGAGAGAGGAGAGAGAGAGAGAGAGAGAGAGAGAGAGAGAGAGAGAGAGAGAGAGAGAACCTTGTTTGTGCTTGGACAACGTTCTTCCGTTTCCCGGTGGGTGGATACTGCTAATTCAGGTTTCATGTCGACACGCACCTGTCATGACGTAGGAGATGGGGACAACCATTCCAGCTGGGGGAGAGAGAGAGAGAGAGAGAGAGAGAGAGAGAGAGAGAGAGAGAGAGAGAGAGAGAGAGAGAGAGAGAGAGAGAGTATGATATTTCTTGAATATTTGTTCAGATTAAATGAAAAAATACTGTGAATTCTGTGATTTATGGCGAAACAGGATTCTTCCCTAATTTAGTCTTCGTGGAAGTACAATTGATCATGCTCTGGAGTAATTTAGAAATGCTTGCATCCGAAAGATAGTCTGGCAAATTGTATAATGTTATTCATGAATTATAAAAAGTGTTGTTTTTTTTTGCGTTACCATTGTTTATTCTCATAAATGTATATAAATAGAAATATATATATATATATATATATATATATATACATACACACACACACACACACACACACACACACATATATATATATATATATATATATATATATATATATATATATCAGTTCACACAGGATTTCAGTGTGTCTGGAGATCTTAACCATTCACATAGAAAATTGGATTATGTTGATGCGTAAAACAGAAACTGCAAAATCTTTATATTCGTTGTTGCCATAGCTCTCTGGAAAACAGCAACAAACGT
>CM065716.1:88510789-88513289 GCA_033310375.1 Conus canariensis
ATAATGGTAATACAAATTGACTTATCTCACTCTTTAAAAGATTGAAATGGTGATACAGAGTGACTTAGCTCACCCTTTAAAAATAGAGAATGTGATATAGATTGACTAATCACTTACTTCATTCTTCGAAAGAGGGGAAAGATGATAGAGAGTGGCTTGCCTCATCCGAAAAAAATTGGGAATGGTAATATACAGAATGACTGATCACCTTTTAAAAACGCAAATGGTGATCTAGAGCTGCTTACCTCACACTTTGAGATATGGGAATACTTCTGTAGAGTGAGTTACTTCAACCTTTGGCATATGGTAATGGCAATGTAGACTGACTTACTTCATCTTTAATAGATGGCGATAGTGATATAGAGCGAATTACCTCACCCTTTAAAGATGGTGTCGACTTAACCCATCTTTTCAAAAATGGGGATACAGAGTGACGTATCTCCCCTTTACAACGTAAGAATGATGTGTAGAATGGCTCCCTTACCCGTTTAAAAGATTCGAACGGGTGACATAGAATAAATCCCCCCCGTCCATTAAAAGGTGGGAAGCAATGCTATATGGTGACCTACCTTCCCCTGTGAACGATGGAAATGCGAATACAGACTGACTTCACCCACTCATGTAAAAGACAGAAGTGAGTGACATAGCTTATGTGCAGCCTGCAAAACTCGTTTCCTGCTCCATCTTCCGGCAGGCACCGACAGAAGACCGCCATTACCCACAGGTCTGCAGAGTGGCAGCCTGAATGGAAAAGACAGTCATCTAGTTAAACGAGAAGTCGCGTGCCTGAAGAGGAAGAAGGGGTCGGTGTTAATGATGTGTATCTAGTGAACTTTGGACGTTTGAAATCTGAGCTAAGGAGGTTACGCGATAACTCAATCTGTTTGCTCGGTTGTAGACGTTTGAAATCTGCGCTAAGGAGGTTACGCGATAACCTGCATCTGTTTGCTCGGTTGTAGACGTTTGAAATCTGCGTTAAGGAGGTTACGCGATAACTTGCATCTGTTCGCTCGGTTGTAGACGTTTGAAATCTGCGCTAAGGAGGTTACGCGATAACTCACATCTGTTTGCTCGGTTGTAGACGTTTGAAATCTGCGTTAAGGAGGTTACGCGATAACCTGCATCTGTTTGCTCGGTTGTTTGTCTGTCTGCAAAGCTACACAAAACCAACAGAACCGGTTTTCATAAGAATGGCGAACAGATAGGAGGTGGCCAACGGACAAACCCCTCATGTTTTAACACACATCCATGATGTGCCTACGGATTAGAGTACAAATCCAGGATCCACTGCACTTTGGTGGAGATCTGCGCTCTCCCAAGCGCTGTCTAGTCTAGAACATCTTGGACGCCTGTCGCCCTGTTAATCACTTCTAAACACACCAGACAGCCGAATCACATTGGTAGACCACCCATTCCCTGTAAGTGGAGTAACAATATTGTTTTAAGTTCAACTCCATCTGAGAACCGACCTCTGTCTTTCTAATAGGTCAGTGACCGTGAGATTGGGGTGGGGGGTTGGGTTAAGGGGGTGGGGGTGGGTGGAGATTGTCTGCCCGTGCTATCAGAAAGACAGTTATGCCAGAGTAATGCCATGCTCACCACAGGAGGACTCTTTTAGCCTGACCCCAGCCTGCTCCAGGGGGGAATGAAATGTTGAGGTGTGGGAAACCTGTGCGCGCCACACTCTGGTTTTATGCGCGGATCGTTGCCGGCAGTGTGATCGTGTGTCCCGTGCACTCTGGCTCCGTGATAAGGGAAGCCATCCAAGCCCTTTGGTCACATCAGGGGCCCTCACAAGCAGGAGGATATGGATGTGGAGTTCGAGCAAGGGGTTGAAAGCATCATCATAAACAGCAGATTTCCTTCCTTGGGTGAGAGGTACTTCACGTTTCAGGAGTGTTTAGGGAGCAGACTCACAGAGTATGAGCAAGCGGAACCATTCTAGCCATATTCGTATCACAGACAATTTTCCCAAGTGTTTTGTAGTCGTCAGGTTCTTTGACTTGCAGATGAAAATAACCCATGCAGTTAAGAATCATTTCAGTGATACATTTCCTCTTTGGAGCGTGTTTCCATCTGTTCAGCAGTTGTTGATGCTTGTGGCTTCACAGAACCACTGGATCCTGATTTCATCCCCACCAGATGGAAATGCCATTATCTGTGTACAGCGATCGTCCCCACCAGATGGAAATGCCATTATCTGTGTACAGCGATCGTCCCCACCAGATGGAAATGCCATTATCTGTGTACAGCGATCATCCCCACCAGATGGAAATGCCATTATCTGTGTACAGCGATCGTCCCCACCAGATGGGAATGCCATTATCTGTGTACAGCGATCGTCCCCACCAGATGGAAATGCCATTATCTGTGTACAGCGATCGTCCCCACCAGATGGAAATGCCATTATCTGTGTACAGCGATCGTCCCCACCAGATGGGAATGCCATTATCTGTGTACAGCGATCATCCCCACCAGATGGGAATGCCATTATCTGTGT
>CM065716.1:88528289-88540789 GCA_033310375.1 Conus canariensis
TTACTCTTCACACACACACACACACACACACACACACACACACACACACACACACACACACACACACACACACACACAAACACACAAACACACACACATGCGCACGCGCGCGTTCGCGCACACGCACGCACACGCATGCGCACACACATGCACGGGCACGCACGCACACACACACACACACGTAAGCATGCACGCACACACAAGCACGCACGCGCGTACGCACGCACACGCATGCGCGCTTGCTTACGCACACATACACGCAAGCACGCACGCACACCACACGCATGCACGCACAGCGTACGCGCACACATATGTATCTACGTATTTATGTATGTATCTATGTATGTACGTTTCTATATCTATCTTTAAGGCCTAGGAGCTGGCGATGTGAATGGTTCTGTCTTCAAGACGGACTTCAATGGTACCCACATGCTGATCCATTTCCCTGATTTTCCACTGTCCTTCTCTTTCTTCTCCCCCCCCCTCCCCCCCCCCCCCCCCCCCCCCCACCGCCCTTTGCTTTTTTCCTCGTTTCTTTTTGAATCTTTTGCCAAGTTCATTAACGTAATGACGGAGGAGTTGTTTTTTTTAGCCCCCCCCCCCCCCCCCCCCCCCCATATTAAATTGTTCAACACACACACACACACACACACGCACACAGGCACACACACACGCACGCACGCAGGCACACACACATGCACACACACACACACACACACACACACACACACACACACACACACACACACACACAGAGGTACACACACAAACACAAACACACACAGACAGATAGAGAGATAATAAGATATGTAACAGATATGCATGTGTGTGTATGCGTGCGTGCGTGCGTGCGTGCGTGTGTGTGTGTTGTGTGTGTGTGTGTGTGTGTGTGTGTGTGTGTGTGTGTAGATAGATAAATGTGTGTGTGTGTGTGTGTGTGTGTGTGTGTGTGTGTGTGTGTGTGTGTGTGTGTGTGTGTGAGTGTTCAATAGACCTGTTTCCAGACAAAAATCAAGGAAAAATAACGCCTGTCTTTCTTCTGAAAATAAAGTCGCATTTCTTCAAGTAATGGATCAAACAAACAGATCTAGAGTGATCGGGACACTGACTGTTTGCATTACACCCATGTTTTGACATTCCCTCTCTTTCTCTCTCTGATTGAACCGTCAAGCTGACTGATGGGAGAAAATTGCCCTGGGCGTGCCCACCATCAACATCCGTCCCACAAAAACGGCGAGGACACTCTCGATGAACGCGAACTCTCACACAAATTACCTCCCTTACAGATTTTCCGCACATCGTCTATTAACGAACGTCGGACTAAGCGATTTATCGAATTCTGTAAACACGCACCCTGCGATTGGTACCTGATGAGGCTGCGATTTACCTGAAATACAATGGAGAACGACCACCAGTCAGCTTGGCCCAGTGGTAGATCACGGAGCTCCTGCTTAGCCAGGAATTGCATGTTCGAATTCCATTGACGCCCCACCTTTAAGATTGTCATTTACGCTATCCATCTTGATGTGTTGTTGTTCTGGTGGTAATAGTGTGGTGTTAAACAGGTCTGCTACTCCCCGCCGTCATTAGATGATTATCACCGTCTACCATTTCACCCGAGCTAGATGTGAATATTTATTAGACAGGACTCTAACGTACACCAGCCCCCAGTGGGGCAGTTAGGGGGGATCAGGGACTGCTTAACAGTCCAGGACCATCACCATAATAGGATTTTACAAGCCCGGCTGATTCCTCATGCCTAGACTCGTTGAGCACCATGAGCTCAAATGAGCAGACTAGCACACCGACGTAGGCAATGACCGAATCACATCAGAACCATTATCACGGCGGGTTTTTACAACCCTGTCTGGCTCCTACCCAGAGATGAGACTGCTCAAATGGGAATACATGTACTGAGACACCACAGCTGGGTTCCATCCCCTTAATGGACGCCTCTCTGACCATGTGGCTCCAATTCTCGATCAATGCTGGAAGGACTGACATAAAGTAGAAAGTGCTATCGTGACATGGCACTAAAAATATGAGCAGAATGATACCATGTGGTGAACGCTCTGCTCTGTCACTAAGCCAGCCAGGAACCTGTGATGTTTCAAATAAGCCCCCTGTCGACGCGCTCCTAAGACGGTGACCCCGTCGACCATGTCACCCCAAAATGGTTGGAGGTCAGTATCCTTAAGTACAAAGGCAAAGAACAGGAGATGGTTCCTAGGGCGTGGCTTAAAAGAAAGTGGAGCCCATCCATCTCCTTCTGCCACTTCAGCCTTTCGGAAAATAAATCAGGTATCCGTTTGCTGCAAGGTAGACAATGAGGAGGGGGTGGGGGTGGGGGGTAGGAAAAATAAACATCCTACATTTTTTTTTTTTAATTCACAACTAGGATTTCCGCAGCTGAGCGCTCTTCACCATTTGACAGCAGGACGTTGATCCACCTGCAGTGGGCGTGACGTTACACCTGAATATAATTAGCATGCTGACACATGGTTTCATGCACAGCACCACTGTAGCAAAGTGGTGGTGGCCACAGGATCACACCACTGTAGCAAAGTGGTGGTGGCCACAGGATCTGACCACTGTAGCAAAGTGGTGGTGGCCACAGGATCTGACCACTGTAGCAAAGTGGTGGTGGCCACAGGATCTGACCACTGTAGCAAAGTGGTGGTGGCCACAGGATCACACCACTGTAGCAAAGTGGTGGTGGCCACAGGATCTGACCACTGTAGCAAAGTGGTGGTGGCCACAGGATCTGACCACTGTAGCAAAGTGGTGGTGGCCACAGGATCTGACCACTGTAGCAAAGTGGTGGTGGCCACTGGATCTGACCACTGTAGCAAAGTGGTGGTGGCCACTGGATCTGACCACTGTAGCAAAGTGGTGGTGGCCACAGGATCTGACCACTGTAGCAAAGTGGTGGTGGCCACAGGATCACACCACTGTAGCAAAGTGGTGGTGGCCACTGGATCACACCACTGTAGCAAAGTGGTGGTGGCCACAGGATCACACCACTGTAGCAAAGTGGTGGTGGCCACAGGATCACACCACTGTAGCAAAGTGGTGGTGGCCACAGGATCACACCACTGTAGCAAAGTGGTGGTGGCCACAGGATCACACCACTGTAGCAAAGTGGTGGTGGCCACTGGATCTGACGACAAGCATTCGCCTTGAAACAGGAGGAGGTGGAGGTGGATCCTTCAGAAATGGTAGACGAACCAGACGTTTGGAGCTCAGCTAATACTACTGGGTGAAGAGAACTCCTCTCCCTCACCGATCATCCTGAATCATGAAGTGAAATGGGATTCCCTGTTTACCAGAAACGCATGAATGGTGAGTTTCCAAAGTTCATAGACACTGCCACCATGATGGGCGTGGTTCGTCCTCTGGAGAGGGGCGATCACTCTGTCTGGCTCCACGACTAAGTAATTGCTGCCATCAGTGGAGAGACATCCCCAGGTGGTGTCCTGTGTATGTTGGGATCCAAACAGACACCGCTGAACTCTACTGAAGATACTCATCAGCTCTGCAGTCTTTCTTCCTCTTTCCTATTGTGGGCTGTCTCGTGGCGACCTGATGTGGCTAATTTCCCCTGGACTGCAACTGCCAGAGGGGTCATTGGAGTGTGGCTGCAACTGCCAAGGGAGTCATTGGAGCGTGGCTGTGTACTGATCGGCCAGACTGATAATGAAAATCATGATTTTCCCCCTCTGTCTTAGTGCAGAGGACTCGGAGCTCAGAAAGAAAAAAAATTATTGATAGGAAGACAAATAAACCAAGACAAATGAAGAATAAAGACACAGTTTCAGCACTCTAGTTTTTTTAAAAGTCAATTTCTTACCCTTTAAACTCCACTCCATCTTTGATTAAAAAAAAGCAACCCCCCCAAAAAAAGAAAAATAAAGAAAAAAAAAAGAAAAACAACCAAAAAAAAAAAAAAAAAAAGATAAATGTCGTCTTTAAGAACTGGGGTGGGGGTGGGGGTGGGGGTGCAAAAGAAAATCTCTTCTAATCAGGTGCAGCCATTATTTTTTCCCCTTTGCACCAGAAATAGTTTCGTGCCGTGGTATGAAGAGCCACGTGATTTTCACCCAAGTGCCTTTTAGCTCTCTCCACTCAACACAAGTAGGCTGTCATAAGAAAATAGCACCTGCCTCGTTTTCATTCACGCTTCACATCTCATGACGGGAAGATCGTTACCCTGATGTGATTGCTTTCAAGGAGAAAGTCCTCAAGTGCTGAGTCTCTCTGTCAGGTGAATGAATAGCTTGTAACATAGTCGCGCACAGAAGGGGCAGAGACAGAAGGCGGGAGCGTGAGGTGGGGTGGGAGGTGGGGGTTCGAGGGAGGCATGGAGGTGGGTTTAACAGCACTTCAACTCCAAACCCCTTCAGTGTGTAGGATTGTTGGCTTTCACCCAGCGTTTTCATTTTTCAGTGTGTAGGATTGTTGGCTTTCACCCAGCGTTTTCATTTTTCAGTCCATCTCCTAGCGTCTGGGATTTCCCTCCAACTCCGAGCGGACAGATGACGCTTGAACACAAATCAGCTTGTTGGAGATCTTCATCCATCACTGCCCCCCCCCTCCCCCCCCCTTCACCACTTCTAGAAGGTTTTGGCCCACCGGTGAAGACAACACATGATTATGCACCCCAATCGTGCGTGGTTTGACGTCCACGCTTCTGGAACACCAATTTTGCAGCAGCTAACTGCGATCAGCGTCAACATCCACACAGTCAGGGCAGCTTTTATGGAATACTCCTCGTTTCAAAAAGTCGATATCATTACCTCTCGACCACCACAGTAACTGTCTTCATGAGAAACATAATACTTTCCAAAAGATGTTAGTGATTAGTTTGCCTTATTTCATCTTTTTTTCAGTAAGTCCTCATGTGTTGAATGTCTCTGTCAGGTGAATGGATGGCTTGTAACACAGTCGCGCAGAGAAGGTATAGATGGGAGGCGTAAGCGTGAGGTGGTGTGTGTGTGTGTGGGGGGGGGGGGGGGGGGGGGGGGGGGAGGGGCGTGCGTGCGTGCGTGCATGCGTGCGTGCGTGTGTGCGTGCGTGCGTGTTCACGGGTATTGTTGTTGTTACTGTTGCTGGTGTGTGCGTGTGTGTGTGTGGGGTGTGTGTGTGTGTGTGTGTGTGTGTGTGTGTGTGTGTGTGTGTGTGGTTATGCGCCTGTGTGTTACAGTCTCTTTGTTTTTGGTATGTGTTCATGTGAGTGGGCATATATGTGTGAGTTTCTTTGTGTGCATGTCTCCGCGTTTTTTTTTTTTCTCCATAATCATTATCTCATTCATGTATTTTTGTACAGAGATGATTTAACAGCAGTTTCAACGCTTCTCCTTATTTGTCTGTCTGCATGCTTGACAACGTTCGATATTTTCCCTTGGCAATTCCTGAGGGAGGGACACATTATCAATGAAAATTCAAAAAATCTTTTTGCGTCCTGTCACGTCTCTCCTTGCCTCTCCCCCTCCTCCCCTTCCCTTCCTCCTCCTCCTCCTCAACGCTGTTTTTGAATGCGGTAAAAGTGTTCGTTGTGGATGAAGCTGTCTTTGTGTATTTGAGTTGACGATTTCAGTGAATTGTTCCTCATCACTTTTGCTTGGTTTCCAGAATAGGGAAACATGGAGAATGGGAGGAATTGAAGAAGAGCAAAAAAGTCCTACTCTGAAGAGAGAGAGAGGGGAGGAGAGAGAGAGAGAGAGAGAGAGAGAGAGAGAGAGAGAGAGAGAGAGAGAGAGAGAGAGAGAGAGAATTAGCCTCCTTATCTGTAATTCCCCTGATTCCCCAGTCTACACCCTCTCTCTCTCTCTCTCTCTCTCTCTCTCTCTCTCTCTCTCTCTCTCTCTCTCACACACACACACACACACACACACACACACACACACATACACACACACTATCTCTCGCCCTCCCAGACAGGCAGACAGATGTATAGACTGCCCTCCTCAACACACGTGCACACAAACACACATATATAGATATATACACAGAAAAGCGTGCGCGCATGTGCACACAAATCTACACACATACGTATACACACAGATACACAGACACACAGACACAGACACAGACACACACACACACACACACACACACACACACACACACACACACACACACACACATACACACACGAGATGAGTCTCTAACCGAGGTTAGGCGCTGTAACAATATACTTAATAATAAACAAATAACCGAAAATGTCCACCATGCACTTAGGCTCAATGGTAGAGCACAGAGCTCTCGCTTAATTAACCAGACGTTCTAAGTTTGAATGCAATAGACACCCCATCATCAAAGTTGCCATCGTCTTCTGCCCCTCTCCTCTCTCCATGTGTTGTTGCTGTGGGTCGCAGGGTCGCAGCAGTGTAGTGTTAGATAGGTCCCACTACTCCTGCTCTCCAGGGAATGTTATCACCACCATCTGCCATGCCATCAGAGCTAGGTGTGTATCTTTAACAGACATGACTTAAACATACACCAGTCCCCCAGTGGAGCAGTTAGAAAGGATCAGGGACTGCTGAACAGACCAGGACCATCACCATAATAGGATTTTACAAGCCCGGCTGATTCCTCATGCCCAGACTTGTTGAGTTCCATGAGCTCAAAATTAATGAACAGACCTGGACACCGATGACCGAACCACATCAGAACCATTATCACTGCGTGTTTTCACAGTCCCGGCTGGCTCTTATCCAGAAATAAAAGCGCTCCAATGTGAATACTGGGAGACTGCCGTCGAGTTTCATTCCCTTAATGGACGCCTCTCTGACCATGTTGCTCCAGTTCTCAATCAATGCCACAGGGACTTAACGAAAGCAGAGAGTACAGTCGTGGTACAGCACTACACTAATGCGACCAGGATTACACCACGTTGTGAATACAGTGCTCTATCACTGAGCCACCAGAAACCCGTAATGTGTCAGACACGTCCCCTGCCCACACTCTCCAGGCAGAGTTACCACCATCTGTCTTGTCACTTAAAAATGGTATAAGGTTAATGTCCCATAGTACAATGGCAATGAACTGGGGGATCATGTACAGGCCATGGCTTAAAAGAAAGCGCATCCTCTCCTCCCACCCTCCTCCCATCCCTCCATCCTCTCCCCATCCCTCTCCACCTTCCTCCATCCTCCCACCCTCTCCCCATCCCCTCTCCCACTCCTCCCCATCCCTTCCTCCCCATCCCTCTCCTCCCCATCCCCTCCTCCCACCCTCTCCTCCCACCTCTCCTCCCCACCTTCCTCCCACCCCTCTCCTCCCCACCCCTCTCCTCCCACCCTCTCCTCCCACCCTCTCTCCATCCCTCCCTCCATCTCTCCTCCCCCCCTCTCTCCCTCCTCTCATTCCACATGGCTCACCTGAAAGGAATCAGGTCCCCATTTACTGCTAGGTGCAGAATGGGGTCGGGAGGGAGGGAGATGCATTAAAATCCTACAGATTTTTTTCTTTTTCATTTTGAATTCACGGCCACGAGCTGCACAGGTGAACGCTCTCCGCCATTTGCCTGCACGCCCTGGATTCACCCGCAGTGGGCGTGACGTTAAACCTGAATATTAAGTAACATTGCTGACACATGGCTTCATGTCAGAATGACACCCACCGCAGCATTACCGCAGCAAAGCGGAGGTGACCACAGAATCTGACGATACACATTCGCTTTGGATTAGGAAGAGGTAAAGGGGGAACCTTTGGAAATGGCAGACAAGGCAGACAGTTTGGAGCTTAGCAAGTTTGCCTGGGTGACGAGGATATCTTCCCGTCACTGATCATCCTGAATGAGGACAGGAGATGGGATTTTCCTTTTTCGTAAATGTATTAGTGGTGAGTTCGTAAAGTTCACAGACACTGTTCCTAGATGGGCGTGGCGCGCCCTCTGCAGAGAGGCGATCACTCTGTCTGGTTCTACGACTCAGTAATCGCTGCCATCAGCAGGGAGATATCAGTATGTGGAGTCCCGCGTATGTTGGATCAGAACAGACACCGCTGAACTCCACTGAAGATATTTATCAGCTCTGCAATGTTTCTTTGTTTCTTCTGGCGGAGTGGGGTGGGGTGGGGTGGGGGTGTGGCTTTGGTGCTGTCTCATCGTGATCTGAGGGGACTAGTGTTTTATTGGACGGCTAGAATATTGTGAAAATTATGGGACATTTTACCAGCTCATTTCCTCTGTCTGAATGCAATGGAACTAGCAAGAACAAATGCAAAGAAATCCAAATTAACTGGAACATCGAATAAATCGAGCTTGTGCTAGAGGCTTTGGACAGACAGATGGACAAACAGACAGATGGACAGACAGATGAACACACACACACACACACACACACACACACACACACACACACACACACACACACACACGCATGCATGCAGGCAAGCACGCATGGACGTACATACACACACACACACACACACACACACACACACACACACACACACCACACACACATACAGACAGGCAGACAGACAAACAGACATACACACACATGTATACATGGTATTATGTAAACAGTTTATTCTCTTATCACTGCAAACAATCGGCAAACGGACAACCAGCGGGGGGAGGGGGGGGGGGACAAAACAAAAACTTAATTATTCTGGAACTAACACATGCTGTACATTCTAGTTCAGCCAGCGTGGCAAGAGCCCCCTGCAAGAATCGGACGAAAACTCTATCGTGATAGAACTGGCAATGTTGTTTGACCGGGGGTGGAATATAGTTCTACCATGATGGAAAGACGAGGGCGAAGACTGTCGTTCTGGAACTAATAACGCTGTTTTCGCCTTGAGCATTCTAGTTCAGTGTGAAGGGAGGAAGATGGTGGGCAAAAAAGTGGACTCAAACTCAGTCGCTCTGGTAATGCTTTTGAGACAGTAGATTCTCCTTTAACCAGGGCCGAAAGAAGAGGACGAAGATTCTGTAGTTCTGGAACTAATAATGTTGCTTGGACTGACAGCATTCTCGATCAATGGGGAGTGAGGGAAGAGGACAAGAAGAGCACGAAAACTCAGTCGTTCTAGAACTAGCAATGTTGTTTCACCCAGCGGATTCTACTTTAACCAGAGAGAGCAGAAGAGGACAAAGACTTTGTCGTTATAGAACTAATAATGTTGCTGTGACCCGGTCGATTCTCGTTCAACAGGAAAAGGAGGGAGCGCGCAAGACAGTCACTGTAGAACTAGTAATGTCGTTTAACCTGGTGGATTCTACTTTAATTTAATCAGAGCAGGAAGATGATTCCCCGTTATAAATGTTATTTATTTTACTCACCGGCTTCAGGTTGTCATCTAGATTCGCACCAATTTCTTACAAGTTCATAGATACCAGTTCATTCTACATGCTTCATTTTCTTCTTATATTGAGGCGTTACTTCTTGACGAGTATGTCTATCAAAAAAAAAAAAAAAAAAAAAAAAAAATCCTGAATCTGCATCGTGATGCAGATCCGTGCCGAACATTCCAAAGTTTGTCCTTGACCTAAATTCCATCATTCCACAAAATTTCCCTAAAATTACTTCGGTAGATTTTGTGTATAGGTCATGCTAACGGAAAAGAAAACCACCTCCTTCAACTGTTCAAACTCAACAGCTCTTCCTATCAGTTGCAAGGATGTTTTACAAAATTTGGCAAATCACGTAACCTGACACACATCGTCTATAGATAAAAGAAGACAAATGAAGCAGAATGCAGACTACGTTTCAGCGCCCTAGTTTCTAATTCTGTTTCTTTCCATTTAAAATCCACTTAACCTTCGATAAAAACAAGATAAAATGTCTGGAAGGGCCACGGGTCAAAAAGAAAATCTTCTTTAATTAGGTGCAGTATTTATCTTCCCCTTGGCGCCAAAAAATAGATTCGCCCCCCCCCCCCTCCGCCCCCGCCCCGATAGGAGAAGACATCGTTATTTTTAGTAAGTGCCGTTCAATTCTTCCCTGTGCGGGAGCAGGCTGTTGTAAGAAATGAACACCTGCCTCTTCTTCATTCGCTTCACACCCCATGACGGGGAGATCGTTGCTGTGATTTGGTTGCTTTCAAGGAGAATGTTCTGATGCGGTGATTATCTTGTCAGGCGAATGGATAGCTTTTAACTGAAGCGCGCAGAGAAGGAACAGATGGGGAGGGGGGGGGGGGGGGGCGAGAGCGGGGAATGGCACAAGAGGTGAAGAGAGGGATGGGAGTGGGCTTTACAGCACTTCAACCCAAAACCTTTTTATGGTCTGGAATTTTTGATGAAAGGAATTGGTTTCTCTTTCTTATCATTTTTTTTTTGTGCTCTCTCTCTCTCTCTCTCTCTCTCTCTCTCTCTCTCTCTCTCTCTCTCTTCTTCTTCTTCTTCTTTTCTTCTCTCAGCGTTGATTTTTTTTTTTCAGTCCTCGCAGCACCTTGGATCTACCTCCAAGCAGACAAAAGTCGACCAAATCTAAACCAGTTTATTGGAGAAGACCTTCACGCCTCCATGCCTACCCCCCTCCTCTCTCTCTCTCTCTCTCCCATCCCCCCCTCTCTTTCGACCACTCCTAGAAGCTTTTAGCGTGCAGAAAAGAAAACCCGTGATGTGCAACCCAACCCTGCACGGTTTGACGTCAACGCTTTTCGGAACACCAACTTTGCAGTAGCTGCTGACTCCAATCAGCGTCAGTCACTACCCACACAGCCAGGGCAGCTTCTATGGAATATTCCACGTTTCAAAAGGTCGACATTATCACTTTCTTCACCACCATAGTAATTCTCATTATGAAAGACAATATCACCATTAACATTATTTTCCGAAGATATAGTGAATATCTCGCTTAATCATATTTAGTTATAAAACATGTATCTTTGACACGTGTGTGTGTGTGTGTATGTGTGTGTGTGTGTGTGTGTGTGTGTGTGTGTGTGTGTGTGCGCGCGCGCGCGCGCGCATATGCACGTGTGTGTGTGTGTGTGTGTGTGTGTGTGTGTGTGTGTGTGTGTGAGAGAGAGAGAGAGAGAGAGAGAGAGAGAGAGAGAGAGAGAGAGTAAACATTTATGCTCCCGTTCAGGCAGGAAAGCAATATTCTTCTTCATAAAACTAAATACCATGATTATGTTCTTCTTTTTCTCCTTAATACTGTTATTCTAAATATCACACTACTACTATCAATGAACAACAACAACTAATAATAATAATAATAATAATAATAATAATTATCATCATCATCACCATCATTATCATCATAATCATGATAACTATCTTTATTACTATTGTTATCATTTTTGCTGTTGTTGTTTATTGTATTTCTTCATTTATTTTCGCTCTAAAATCACGCCATATAAGCAACCAAGCAAGAAACCGGAAGCCATGACTGGGCGCGGGGAGAAACGTTTGCTCAGCGCACTGACTTTTCATCCGTATCACTACGCATTGACGTCATCAGAGTATAGCAACTCCCCGTCCGGTCTTGATTCCTCTCTCTCTCTCTCTCTCTCTCTCTCTGTGCGTACGCAGGCTGATACTCCTGCGGACACTCCCTATAATATGATATAGACAGGCAAGGATTAACCCCATCTACCCAACAAAGGGAGTGGAGTTTTGTGTGTATGACCGTTTTTTTTTATCCCGCCATTAAGGCGGCCATACTCCGGCTTCGGGGAAGGTGCATGCTATGTATAACGTGTCATCCATACCAACGGCCAAACTGGCCTTCTCTTCCGAAAGTTAGAGAACGGGATTTTACGTGTGTGCAAGATGTTACGCGTGCGTTCACACACGGAAGCTCGGTTTATAGTCTCATTCGAAGGACTGTGTGGGAAATGGAGTCAGAACCAATGTTAACTCCGAGGGAAAAATCCCCCCTGTACCGAAACGGCCCAACGGAGATTCGAACCGGTCACCCCAGGATTACCAAGATTACGAGTCTGGCGCTCTACCACTGAGCTATTCCGGCTCCAGCGATTCCAGTCTGATTTGGAGAGCAGACCAAAGCCTGACAGTTACACAGCAGTGTACATGATTGGCGCATTGACAACTACTTGTAAACGGTTCCAGCATGAGCGGGCAATTTGCTGGCAGACAAGTGGAGTGGTGGGGGAGGGAAATGAGGGTGGCCAGGGGGAGACAACACATGAACTTGTGAGAATGTGGATTTAGGGTGCGAAGGGTTGAGTGTTGGTATGCATAGGGTGGGGGTGGGGTGGGGGTGGGGGGGGGGGGAGGGTGTGGATAAGAAAAGGCCCTTCGATATTTATCACATTTTAAGAAATTCGTAATGTGACAGGGGGCCGGAATAGCTCAGTTGGTAGAGCGCCGGACTCGTAATCCAAGCTTTGCGGATTCGAATCTCCGCCGGGCCGTTTCGGTACAGGGGGATTTTTCCCTCGGAGTTAGCATTAGTCAGTTAGCATTAGTTCTGACTCCATTTCCCATACAGTCCTTCGAATGAGACTATAAACCGAGGTTCCGTGTGTGAACGCACGCATAACATCTTGCACACACGTAAAATCCCATCACCAACTTT
>CM065716.1:88548289-88573289 GCA_033310375.1 Conus canariensis
ACATAGCCTTCGTTTCGGCTGGAGATCTTGGTCACACTGTCAACATCAAATATGCAGCCGATGACCAGACTCGTCACACCAGACCGTGCATATGGCATGGAAATGAGCACAGAGAAGTCCAAGATCGTGGTAAACAGCATCCACAGTGTCAGGGCCAACAAAACAATGAATGGCGGGCCGCTGGAAGAAGTATCCAGCTTCTGGCATTCGGGAGCGACCCTGGCCAAGAACTGCTCCTGCACAGCAGAAATCCGCATCAGGATCACTGCGACCACAGCAGAATGAGCAGGAGTGGAAAAGCTACATCAGCTTCCCCATCAAATTCAAGTTCTTCCAGTCGCTGGTTGTCTAAAGCCTCCCTTACGTGTGTGAGACATGAACTCGGCTGGCAGAGACAGGAGGATCAAGTGCTAACATGACTTCTCCGCATCTTCTGCTAGGAATACCAAACCAGCGACTCTGAGCAGAGCATGGCCAAGCACCTTGTGGACTCCCAGGAGACTTTCCTTGCCTCTGTCAAGCGGCAGAAACTGGCATGGTTTATCGCATATCACGCGACGTGAAAACCTCTCCCGTACCATCCTACAATGCGCTGTTGAGGGTGAACGTAGACGAGGGCGGCAGTGGAGAAGCGGTTCCGACAACTAACAGAGTGGACAGACCATGTCAGACCTCCTGTCGGCACCTGTCGACAGACCATTTGAAAAACGGCTGCTTCTTCTTCTCTCAGGTACCTCACACGACTTTCGAGTCATGAGACTGAAGTGAAGTAGGCCGTTGACCAGCTTGCCAAGTAGGCTACTCAACACAAAATACACTAACTTTCTCCTTCTTTTTCCCGCTCTCACATACCGTGCCGTCTTATAGCGCTAGCACCACACCTCTAATTTCCGTTCAATCACACACAGGTTTGTCCTGTAGCTGCCTCAGTGGCAGCAGCACCCAGGGAACAATTAAAGTCAGATTGCTGAGAGGCAAACACACTGGAAGAGACACTGGACTGCTGCAGAGTCGTCACTCTGGTGGTGTTCGATGGTTCCAGTTCTGATCGAACACATGCAGGATACCATCTCCTAGGTCTCCTACTGAACATCCTCTGTTTAATTGTTTAATCGCACGGTTACAGTTGGCTTGTTTTCATGCGAGTTTGTCTGCATGTATGCTGTGTGCATCTCTCTCTCTCTCTCTCTCTCTCTCTCTCTCTCTTTGTACGTGCGTGCGCTCGCGTGCGTGCATGCATGTGCATGTGTGTGTGTGTGTGTGTGTGTGTGTGTGTGTGTGTGTGTGTGTGTGTGTGTGTGAGAGAGAGAGAGAGAGAGAGAGAGAGAGGAGAGAGAGAGAGAGAGAGAGAGAGAGAGTGCACTGTACTTGCGAGCGTAGGTATATTTTCCATTCTCTTTGGAAGATGATACTACTGTGAGATTCCAAACCAAAGCGTACATAAAACAGACCGGTAACAACGAAAAACAAAGAGCACGACAACACGGACTTTCCGCATTGAAAAAAAAAATCATCGAAAAATGGGAAAGGACATCCTGAACGACGGGTGTTACATTTACTCGCACCAACACACAACAACAGTAAAACCGGAAGGTACACTGAACTCTCTAGCTTCCATTCAGATAGTGCCAGAAGCGGAAGTGCCTGTCGGATCGCTGTGACCGTAAACGACCATGATTGAGACAAACTGTCCGATAGCGAGGACATCAGTGGACCACACATCTGTCCCTCCGTCTGTCAGGTACTTCGCGGCCATCCGGACTGCTGCCGGTGAGACACAGCAGGCAGACGGGGGGGGGGGGGGGATATGCGCGTATATTTGAGGAGGAAGTTAGTTTACTCAAAGGGGATGGATGGTAATCCAGACAACACTACCCATACGGAGGCATGTAGTCAAACGGAGAGAGCGTTTGTTTGTGGAGCTGACGATCATCAGTTAAAACCATACGTGAAGTCGGGTTTTTCAGTCTTGAAAACCCTCACTGTCCACCCAGCATGCAGTAAATCGGTACATGATTCAATCCAGGTAACGTTAAAGGCGAGGGATGGACAGGGACGGACTCCGCGCCTTCCATTATGCTGTTTACCAGCTATGGTGAACCTGTGATAGTTTGCCATTTAGCTATGGAACTTCAACTTTAAAATCTTTAATCTAAACCCAGACAAATGTGATCTTGCCTATCCAATCCATTCAGAAAAAAAATTATGATTTTGTATATTGTTTGTGAAAATGACATTGTAAAAAGGAAAGACAACAACAACAACAACACAATACAAATACGAAAAAACGTTCTCTAGTCTTTACTCGTTGATTTTATCGTTTCCTTCTGGTTAATAAGCAACAAACAGAACAGGATGAAAGCATCAGCACTCCGAAGATAAGAACATAGATGAACCTAAACACTTGGCATCAAACAGAGTTATCATGCCAATGTCGATCTGAAATGGAACACACAGAATAAGCATTGCTTGTGACAGTGTGTTTATAAACATCAGACAGCAAGAGAAAGTGGGGAAAATAGGGAAATGGAGGCCCTACTGGGAAAAAAGAAGTCCAAGGAAAGAACAGTGAAAATAGTGTGGGGAAAAAACCTGAAGATATGAGGACCCATCTCAAGGGAACAAAATCACAGACACTGAAATTAGACATCTATTACACCGAAATATTGCTGTGTACACTAACTTACTGAACAGAAAATAAAGTGCTGTTCAGAAAAGGAAAAGTGTGTGTGTGTGTGTGTGTGTGTGTGTGTGTGTGTGTGTGTGTGTGTGTGTGTGTGTGTGTGTGGAGTGTGTGTGTGCGTGTGTGTGTGTGTGTGTGTGCGTGTGTGTGTGTGTGTGTGTGTGTGTGTGTGTGTGTGTGTGTGTGAGAGAGAGAGAGAGAGAGAGAGAGAGAGAGAGAGAGAGAGAGACAGAGATAGATGCAGAGACAGGGAGAAGTGGAGGCGGTGGAGGGGGAGGAGATTTGAGATGATGTGGCGATAAATGCTACTAGGAAAACGGTTACACGAAAGTTTGAATTGGCTATGTTTAAGATTGATCGTTGGATGTATATTTCTCATTGGCTATGTTTAAGATTGATCGTTGGATGTATATTTCTCATTGGCTATGTTTAAGATTGATCGTTGGATGTATATTTCTCATTGGCTATGTTTAAGATTGATCGTTGGATGTATATTTCTCATTGGCTATGTTTAAGATTGATCGTTGGATGTATATTTCTCAAAAGAAATAACTGACATCTTCCAGTTATAATAGCCATTTGAACATTGCTTGAAAGTTCTTAAGATCAATTAGATTTATAGCCAATGTTTGTCAGGTAATTTCCATGTTAATAAGTTCCGAGAAGTGTACATTATTTCTCTGCAAGGAAAATACCCTTATTTGAATGATATCACCCATGGTCATCATTTCCATTAACCTCGGATGTCAGTGTTCTGTTGCTGGTTGACATAAATCTATCTGCAAATTCAGTAACAAAAATGGCGTCGTGTTCGCTACTATGGGCTTAAGTTTGTATCCTAAACTAAGTGTTGTGAATACTCACTAACCAGTTGAAATGGCCAGATTATATATGCCTGTCGGCACAGTCTAGTCACGTTTAGTTGAAGTCGTAGTGGCAGTAGCAGCAGATGCAGAGTTCCATAAAAACTGCCTAAAAGCCTTTTGGCCTTCGGGCTATGCGTCAGATCGATATTAGAGTGAGTTAAAAATGAAGTACGCCTGAGAAAGAACTTGTGATGGTTGCTACTAAAATTAAAACATATCTCACCAGATGTTATCAAATGTTAGAATTTCATGCTGTTTTAAACTTTACAGAAAACGAGTTCCAACTTTGTATAACTTTGTTACTGTGTGAATTCATCTTCAGCTGAGATGTGAGTATGAAAAAAAAATCTGTTTATAAACATTTCTGGATTTATCTAAGTAGCCTAAGTAAACACCTCGTCAAGGTCACTTTCAATAATTGAAGATTTCATAAGCCTGCGTTAATTGTTTCCTAAGAGTGAATACAAGTAAAATATTCAAATTTTTTCTAAAACAACTCGTGCTCTTGCAATCAAGTGACCGTTAAACCGACAATGGGTTGATTAACAAGCTGTAACCAATATCAATGCATTTCCCTCACGTTCTAATCAGCAATGATTACCTTTCCGCTTTCTTTTGCACATTTGTTCATATGAGGCACGGAGGGCAGGAATCGTTGTATGGCAAACGTTTGCGTTTTACACACTTTCAGTTTACTCACACTGTGCCTGCAGGAATCGTTGTGTGACAAACGTTTGCGTTTTACACACTTTCAGTTTACTCACACTGTGCCTGCAGGAATCGTTGTGTGGCAAACGTTTGAGTTTTACACACTTTCAGTTTACTCACACTGTGCCTGCAGGAATCGTTGTGTGACAAACGTTTGCGTTTTACACACTTTCAGTTTACTCACACTGTGCCTGCAGGAATCGTTGTGTGACAAACGTTTGCGTTTTACACACTTTCAGTTTGCTCACACTGTGCCTGCAGATTCCGCGCACTACAGCTAAATACGTTAAGAAAAGTTCAATGTGAGAAAGACAGTTTGAAGAATAAAACTGCGTCTGCGGCTCGTTATGTGCGCGCGCGCGCGCGCGCGCGTGTGTATGTGTGTGTGTGTGTGTGGCTAGGGTTTTGAATATTTCTCTGTCTGTATCCCCTCTTCTCTCCCCTTTGAAAAAAATTCTCTCTTTCTTTATGATTGTAAACTTTAGACACAGCAACGAGAGAGAGAGAGAGAGAGAGAGAGAGAGAGAGAGAGAGAGAGAGAGAGAGAGAGAGAGAGAGAAATTGTCGAGCAATGCATACACCTGAGCAAACGAACCGAAGGAATACTAAGGAAAGACAGCACGCGAGCTAAGAGCGGTCATCCCCGCTGACCCTCCCCAGTGCCCATTTGACTGCCCCGCACACCCATCACTGACCTCCCCTTTGCCTATACATCACTCATGGTGAGTGTGTGCGTGAAATCTCAATGTAGCTAACTAACTAGTGGTCAACGTAAGAGGCTCGACCAACAGACATAGATCTCTCCCTTGATGCTCTGAGTTACGCCCCTTAGGTTCCTGGCGGGCCTGACATGCGTGCTCGTTAGCCTGAGAAGGAAGGAAGCGGTGGTGCGCTCTCTAGTCTTTCACGGCTTGGAAAATCAACCAATCCCAATGTCAGGGTCAGGTGTTCCCGAGTACAGCATTTCTCAGTGCCTGCTGATATTACTGTCTCTTTGAGAGTAAAAAGTACCCAACGACTCTTCAACTAATCAGAGTTCATTATTATTTGTTGTATGGGACGGTGTGTGTGTGTGTGTGTGTGTGTGTGTGTGTGTTGTGTGTGTGTGTTGTGTGTGTGAAAGGCTGAACATACTAAGAAAAAAAGATTTTGTCTCTCACCTCCGGCCCTTAAGGAGAAGATAGATTTCGCTTGTAATGAAGATGAAGAAAATTTTTAAGCAGATAGAAGATAAATTAGAAACGTGACTGTTTGAATTTGCGCTTTTTTTTTTTCCCAACTCTGTCTGTTTTCTTTTTGAATATCAATATAACTGTTCGGCAACGTGATTGATCGGATCTTACGAACTTCCCCACCAATGGCAGACAGAGCCATCAGAATTCACCTGTCTTTTCTTTTACTTCTCATAACGTGTCGTTTCTCAGGGAATGGATGTGTTCCGGAAAACCTGTGGGTGGGACAAAAAATGGCTATATCAAATCAGGTAGCATAGGCTCCTTGTCGATTTGCGAGCCCACGAAAAATTTCTGATGGATGAAATGCATAATAAATAATGGACTGAAATTGAGAAGTAGATTTTTTTAAATGTAAGATAACATTGTAATATCACATCAAAATAAAAACACTAATTTAAATCAACAACAACACCAGCAGCAACAGCAGCAGTAGCAGCAGCAGCAGCAGCAGCAGCAACAGCAGCAGCAGCAGCGCAGCAACGGCAGCAGCAACAACAACAAAACAATTAGCGCGAGTGTGTATGGAACTCGCCACAGTCGAGATGAAGGGGTCAGGACATTATGAACTACCCGAGGTAATGTTGAAAAAAGATACACGGAAATCACATTCATTCAAACACAGTAAAGTATTTCTGTTCTAGCATGTAACTATCAGCTAAGGGTCTATGGACAGGCTTGGAACTTTCTTTTTATGAATTTATTCTTGCATGCTGCATAACCCTTGCTTCCACATGTACTGGCTGAATGCGTACAGCAAACAGTATTGGTTTGTAGTGGCATTGTTTACTTTCATAATCGGGGCAGAAGTTACATATAAAAACATCTTTGGTAGTTCTGATCTACTGCGTGTTCACGATGATGATGATGATGATGATGATGATGATGATGATGATGATGATGATGTTGTCTTTCATTTCTTATTAGACCAGTTATCAGTATGATTACGCCAATTATCATTAAGCTTACTACTATTCCTGGATTCTTTAACCCTTTTGCCAGCTTTTGGATTCGGCACCCTTGGACCTTTGACCTGTAACCTTGACTTCCAGCAGAACTGTAGGCCCAGCTTTGACCAGTCGCTATGTTAGTGTCGTTGTGAGTCATGTTTATAGTCTAGCCGACCACGGAGACCACATCCGCGATGACTACTTTGGTGAGAAGGGAATTCGAGACTTTATATTTTTTTCTGTTGTATTTTATCACCCTCCCGTCTTCTCATCTTTTGTATTGACGTTGGAATGAAACAGCTTCAAAAGTGCTTAGACAGAAATGCATTATCACCAGCTGCCATCCTTCGAATTCTTTTCCTTTCCCCCTTGCGGCATTAGACCATACCACGGCTTAAGTTTACAATGGACACATACAGCCACACATGATAGGTAGATCAAGTCAACAGAAGTGGGTCTTTTCGTATTTAATCATATACAAATATATATATATATATATATATATATATATACGGTCCAGTTTTGTAATGAAATCCATTCACATTTGACGCTTTTTAGACCATTTCTAGATTCTCTTGCATCGATCTCCGCCAACACATCCAAAGATTTGATCGTCTCTAGAATCGTTTCCGTCATTTGATTTTTGGTCAGCTCTGTTTCGAATTACGAGAGTCCACATACGAGTTGAAGCAAAACATTTTTTTAGTAAAGAGCTTTTTTTTTTTTTTTAAAGCACTGGAGTCATATTTCGTCGAAAATTTCAATTCCAACAGTCCATTTGAAAACAGTGGATTAGTTTAGTGTAGGGAGTTGGTCATACACGTATGTGCACCTCAGCAGCCGATCATTATGCTGGTATCCACCTCTCTGTCCTCTCTTTCCTAAACACACACACACACACACACACACGCACACATACACACACACATACACTCACACACACACGCACGCACGCACGCACGCACACACGCACGCACGCACACACGCACGCACACACACACACACACACACACACACACACACACACACACACACACACACACACACTGCCTATGGGTCTCTGTAAATACTATAATATTCTTCAGTTTTATGAAAGGAGACACACGAACATAACACACAAAAAGAAAGATACCAGCCATCCACGGTTTTTGCTGTCGGCTATTTGTCGCACACACAAAAATCCTCCAAAGAAGTGAACCATACTAATAGCACACAAGACAAAACTGCGCAAGGGTCCTTGGCCTGTTGAATACTTACAGATACCATCATCTGCCGAAAGGACGGTCACTGGAAGCAGGTAACAGGTGTAGGTGAAAATGGAGGAAGGTGATCAATTTTGGAAGCAGACTTCAAGCATGAACAGAGTAGGATGATGAAGGGGCTCTCAATGAACACTGCCTTCAGTCTGTGGTAGCTTGACGATAGACATTTACTTCTGAAGCAAAGGTCGCCTAGCCCTGACAAAACTGAAAATAAATGGACCTAAATTAAACAGCAAGAGTCTACGATTTTTCACTGATAGAGAACAGAAACAGTGCCAGAAGTCTGAACAGATGCCCCAATGACTGCTGTGCACAAAAAAGGGGAAAATGTGAAAACTGAAAGCTGTCATCCGATAAACCCAAGATACTGCAAAGGGAAACTGAAGAAATATCTAATCAACACCTGGCTCATCTAGCACCTTGAAGACAAAGCAGAACACCTGTCTGCAGCACGTTGCTTTCGGGCGGAACTGATTGGCGAGAGATCAGATCACTATCATTATCAAATGCCTTTCTTGCTGGTTAAAGGCAGACGTTTGTCTGTCTCACTTTGCCTCAGGCATTTATCGTGTGTCTTGCCTGATAATGAAACAGCTTGGAAATAGCTTCTACTTTAGATCCGTAGTGTATCTTTGCCTTACATGTTTCAGCATGAGTCAACTTGCTTTAGCATGAATCAACTTGTCATTGACACAGGCCTTTGAGTGAACCTGTTTGATGTCTGACACAGGCCTTAGAACAAAACTATCTGCATATGGTTATCTGTGGGCCCCTTACGCTAACATCAGACCGTAAGCTAACAGCAATACACACTCCCTTGTGGATATAGCCTACTCGTTCATAGACATAGGTCTTGGAGTGTGCATTTCTGCTGTATGACATGAGTTAGAGTGAATCCATTTGTTGTGTCAATATAGGCCTTGGACTGAACCAATTTGTCATGTGAGACAGGCTTTAGAGTGAACATAGTTGTTGTGTAATGTTGGCTTTAGAGAGAACTCCTTCGCTACAGACTGTCCCTTCATGGCCGCAGTGTAAAGATGTTACACCCTAACTGCCGCAATCAGTAGCCTACATGGAATCTAATATTTTGGCGGCTGGTTGTTTATGAACGAATGATTTTCTTAGTGTTTCTGCTATGAAACCGGATGATTAACTACTTTAGGATATGCCATCTATTTTCTGCAACTTTGATGAACCTGGCCACATCCCATCTCTGCCCTAGCTGCTATTCCCACCCAATGCGTCCCTCTACATATAAAAACCAAGATTTCTGTTCAACCATTTGCTTGGTAGTGTGACGTTCTTTTTAGTCTGCAACGACGAACGAGGGCAAATCTTGAACTATATTTCTCCTCTGATAAATTGCCTCACTACAATTTGATATTGATAGATCCTGGTGCGTAGACTGCAGGTGTTGGAATTGTAACAGGACGGGTCCTGTGTGTAGCTGTGTGTCGAGTATCTGGAATGAACGGTGTGGGAATAATACCAGTGAAAAGAACAAGGAAACACTGGACACTTCAAGTTTCACTCCTCACCCCCTACCTCCTTGCCGCCCAACTACCTCCACCTCTCTGAATAAAAAGCCTATCGGCATATAGTCGTCTGTGGGCCCTTTAAACTAACAGCCGACCGTAAGGTCACAACAATGCACACTCCCTTGTAGATGTAGCCTACTCATTCTTTCGTGCATGGCACGTGTTGTTGTAACGCAGCCAGTTCCAGGTAGCGCGCGCCTTCAGTAAAATTCCCACGCTCTGGAGGAAGCTGTTTATCGCACTTTCCTGGCATGCGGTCTCTCTCTCTCTCCCTCCCTCTCTTTCTATAGTGACCAGAGATAGTGCGGACACAGGCTCTGACCCGGTTCTCACAGAACGCGCGTAAAGCAGACGATACCACGGTATGTATTCACTCATCAGCTGGGGGAGGGTACATTACCGTGTTTCTTTGCAGAAATCATATTTTCTTTTTAAATATCCCTTCTTTAAGGCGGATTACGTACTCAGTGCATTGATTACAAGAACATTTATTTGTCATTAATTAGCAAACGGGCCGAAAATACACGCAGAATGCTTGATTTGAGACTTCTGTAAGGATACGGTGCTACTGTAATCATAGGGGGCCCACAGTCGTCTTTGCCAGCTATTATTATTTTGTTGGAAAGTGTGGAAGACAGCTGTATGGCTTGCTATACTCATAGTACTTCCAAGCATACTGATGTTTGAAATACGCTTTTGATGATTAAGCTAAAGACATTGCCATCTCATTTAGCCCCAAAATGGCGCCTGTGGTCGGGAGGTTCTTAAACAACAGGCACAGAACCATCAAGCGTCATCGCCATTCTCCAAGTAATGACAGACTCAAATTTAATATTGGGTCATAAGAAAAGAAAAGAAACAACAACAACAACAACAAAAACAAACCCTGGAGATGCTTTAAAATTCTTCCTAAACCCTACCTCACCCCTGGCCTGTTCCATGCGATCTCAAAAGTTTAGACAATGTTCCATCAGAGCCAACAGATTCAACGCAACATGCGCATGCAACCAAGAGAAAAACGTAATGATTACGTCAATATTGTAGACGTCATTCTCCGACTTAACCAACCATGGATTTTACCTAGCTTTTCCGTTCCTTTTGTTGTCTCCCTGGTGAAGGCCATGTGGCCGAAATATATTGTGCAGTGTTTGGCAATTTCATGTATTCAAATTTAGTTTCTTTCCAAGAACATCCTTGTCTGGAACTCTCTGCAAGCAACAACTGCAGAGGATCCCTCTGTCTTAAGGAGGAGCTGAAAAAAAAGTCATTCCAATGCTTTGTGTTTCTGGCTTCAACGGTAGGAATCCGGGTCTGTATTGGTCGGGGTCATGCCCCGGCCACCGCCATTGCAGCGAAATTGCTGTGGATGGAGGAGTGAAGAGCGTTGAAGTCGTCTTTCTTTGAGCACACACCATTGTCAACAGCGTGCCCATAAACGCCAGCTGAGAGAGCCAGCATTGAAGACTTGAGAGTTGAAGATCTCTGATTTGTGTTCAAAGCTGGGCAACATAAATCAATATCAGTTATTCCGCGATGATTGAGAGTGCTGAATCATTTTCTTTCTGATGAAAAACGTTCATCCAACGGAATGAGATTGAGCGAGCGATTGTTAGGGTGGATTGAGATTCCGCGTGGACTGTCAAGAAGTTGACAAAGGGGCAAAGGGAATGGACAGTGTTGTGTTTGTCAGGCGGTTGTTAAGCGTATTGAATCAATCTAGTTCAAAAGCGTTGACTGTGTGTGTGTGTGTGTGTGTGTGTGTGTGTGTGTGGCGCGCGCGCGCGTGTGCGTGCGCGTGCGCGCGCTTGTGTGTGGTGTTGTTATGGAAGTAAATATTGTGTGTGTTGTTATAGAGCTTGAGTGTGAGTGTAATGTTGGTGTTGTCATTGAAGCAGTATGTGTGTGTGTGTGCGTGTGTTGTGTGTGTGTGTGTGTGTGCGCGCGCGCGCGCGTGCGTGCGTGTGTGTGTGTGTGTGTGTGTGTGTGTGTGTGTGTGTGTGTGTGAGAGAGAGAGAGAGAAGAGAGAGTGTGTGCGTGTGTGTGTGAGTGTGTGTGTGTGTCTGAGTTTCTGTGTGCGTTCATGCGTGCGTGCGTGCCTGCGAGCATGCGTACGTGCGTGCGTGTGTGTGCGTGTGTGTGCGTGTGTGTGTATGTGTATGTATGTATGCATGTGTGTGTGTGTGTGTGTGTGCGCGCGCGCGCGCGCGCGCACGCGCGCGCACGCGTGTGTGTACAAATACAGAGCAGGAAACAATAAACCGATAGTACAACATTTGACATTAATTCTTCGACCACTACCACTACCACTGTTGCTTCTCTCCTGCTACTACTGTTACGACGACTGCTACTGCCTCTCTGATTACTAGTACAACAACTACTATTGATTTACTCATGGTTTTTTGTTTTTTTTGACAGCAGTAATGCAGTGCCTGTTTTCAGTTAGAGGCCAAGCTCTAGACGTTTTACAATCCACACTCTCGTTTACACAATGGGTTGCTCACCTGGGTAGAGAAACTGTCTGCTGGCGCTAAACTACTTCTACATCTGCTGCTGTTACTGCTGTTGGTGCCACAGCATGGAAGAAAAAGTTAGCATTCCTGTCCATTCGAATTTATCCCATTCAAACGTCAGAGTTTCTCTAAAACACCCCTACACGGCCTCTGTAGGACTGCCAATAATCATAACTCACGTGAAAAGCTCTCTTCAAGAGCACGGGGAGGCCACAAGGAGAAGGAAAAGTGACAGTCATGGCAAATAAAGACTGGCCGTTTATACAATCTATTGACGCTTTGTGCTGGACGAAGGGGGAAACGTGGGAGTAAGGTCACGTTGTTTATTGCCCAGCTGACCGGAAGAAATGGGAACTTTTTTCTTTGCTGACAGAAAGTTGACAAACGAGAGCAGAAAAGTCTGCGAACTTCGTGAGACTGATGTTGGGGGAAGAGAGACACTGAGGTATGGAGAACGAGTGTGGAGCCGGGGATGATGAATGGGTCATTTGTGGAATTGTATTGGTTGTTTTCCCATAGCGCGTGCGGTGGACTTTACAGTCGTGAGTTCAAGCCACTTGACGGGTTGGACTTTCCTGGCTTGAAAGCTCTCTTTGTCAGCCTTACAGTAAATGGTACCTGATTCAGTTCAGTCAAGGTTAAAGACGGCGGAAGAAGAAGGATGGGCTCCACCATCATTCTGCAGATGCCGCGAACCTCTGACAGTTCACTGCCCCTATGGCTGTAAGGTTCTGCGCCTTTGTTCTACTCTACTGTGCTGCACTGCCCCTATGGCTGTAAGGTTCTGCGCCTTTGTTCTACTCTACTGTGCTACACTGCCCCTATGGCTGTAAGGTTCTGCGCCTTTGTTCTACTCTACTGTGCTACACTGCCCCTATGGCTGTCAGGCTATGCGCCTTTGTTCTAATCTACTGTGCTACACTGCCCCTATGGCTATCAGGCTCTGCGCTTTTGTTCTACTCTACCGTGCTACACTGCCCCTATGGCTGTCAGGCTATGCGCCTTTGTTCTAATCTACCGTACTACACTGCCCCTATGGCTGTCAGGCTATGCGCCTTTGTTCTAATCTACCGTGCTACACTGCCCCTATGGCTGTCAGGCTATGCGCCTTCGTTCTACTCTACTGTGCTACACTGCCCCTATGGCTGTAAGGTTCTGCGCCTTCGTTCTACTCTACCGTGCCGTATTTCAATTCTATCGTACAGTGTTACATTGTACTGAACTGTATTGTGCTATGTTATATTGTTTTGTGTTGATTATTAGTATAATGTTCTTTTTCCACCTTTTACCTACCATAATATTATTATCCCACTCGTCATTCTGGTTCTCCCCAGTACAGCCACACTCAGTACCCTCCCGTTGCAGCACCAACATTGGCAGTTTGCACAGAACTATCTAAAATCAGGCCGTCATGAGGCAACCTACACAGGGGGGAGGGAGAGATACTAAACTACAGTCTCTTTTGTGATGTTCAGTGGTGTCTGTTTTGAAAACACCACCTACTAAGCCCGGTGCAAACACCGATTGCTATTGCTTTCCAATTTTCGTTCAGCCATTATTTTGAGGTAGGCATTCTGTGGACAGCTGTAGTCTTCATGGCTAACAGTATTTGAGAGACTGTGTTGTTGTTAAGCACAGCGAGGTGATTGTTGAGCAATGCACCAATCTCCCTCATGACAAAGCCACATCACAGCTGGTTTTCCTTTTCTGGAGAATTTCACTGAAATGTGCATAAGCCAGCCTGAATGGCATGAATGGTACAGAGTTTTTTTTCGTTTTCTTTCATTTGACTTTGTTTGGCTTGTTTACTCTTCCTTTTGCATTCATATGAGTCAAATTGTGAAGTTTTGTTTTCAGACTAGTAAGGAAAGCACAGTGCACAATGGAAAGATAACAAGATGCTGTTGGATGGTGGAGGGAGTGTCACTACACCTTCCTCTATCTGGAACAGTCAATAAACGCACATAGGTCATTTGCTCGCATCTAAAAAGGGCGCACTTTCTCCGTCCAATATACGAGTGTATCACTGGCCAATAATCGCGGCTTCAAAAACAATCTGGCAAGTGATGCTTCAATCAGTCTGTCCGGCATTCGGTAAATTTGACATAGGTTGAACTAATCTGACATAGCGACAATCCAATATGTTACCAACGCAATCCCTTCCCAGCGACAGCCCCGTAGCCCCGCCACCTTGACCCTCTCTGAAATGAACCAGGTACCCATGTGCTGCTGGGTGGACAGAGAGGATTCCAAGCCTTTAAAGGCAGAGTCCAGAAGTGGTTAGAGCCCACGACTGTTAGCTTCGTGGCTGACTGCTCTAACCATTGGACCACATGTCTCTCTAAACCGAACAATGCAGTAATGGGCGACTGCAATGGATGACCAAGCAATGGCAAAGACAAGAACAATGCAGTAATGGGCGACTGCAATGGATGACCAAGCAATGGGAAAGACAAGAACAATGCAGTAATGGGCGACTGCAATGGATGACCAAGCAATGGGAAAGACAAGAACAATGCAGTAATGGGCGACTGCAATGGATGACCAAGCAATGGGAAAGACAAGAACAATGCAGTAATGGGCGACTGCAATGGATGACCAAGCAATGGGAAAGACAAGAACAATGCAGTAATGGGCGACTGCAATGGATGACCAAGCAATGGGAAAGACAAGAACAGAACAGGTTTACTGACGACAACAATAAAACCAAAGTTAAATCTCCACACATCGACTTTCAACATTAAATTAGCGACGATATGGTGTGGGTAGATTAGAAAATGGTGTGAATTAAAAAAAAAAGTTTATTTTATTACTAAGCGACACATCAGTCAGTCAGTCATTCCCCTGACCGCTGGGGTCGTTGGGGGGACGTGATGAGGCAGCCGCCGTTTCTCTCCAGGCTCTTCTGTTGGTAGCTGTCGTGAGGAGATCTGGCATGGTCATTTTGGTCCAGTCCTTTATATTTTCGGACCAGCTCTTTCTCTGCCGTGACTCATACTGTGCCTCTTTCGAACAAAGATCAGGATCTAAGCACTTTTACAATCCACGCTCTCGTGTACACAACGGGCTACCTGGCTAGGGCCAACGGAAGAGCTGCCTGCTGGCGCTACACTCTGTTGTTTACCGTTCCACTCAGTCGAATATCAGTCAGTCAGTTTTTCACTCTTTCTTTCGATTGTTCCCAGAGGGTGCATGCTATGTGTATACTTCTCAGCCACACTAACAGCCAAACTGGCATCCTCTTGTGGTGGAATTTTACGTGGGTGCAAGATGTTAAACGTGCGTTTACACAAAGATCCTCGGTTTACAGTGTCCTTCGAAGGACTGTTTGTCAAAAGAGTCAGTACCAATGTTAACTCCGGGGCAAAATGTCTATACTGAAACGCCAGATGGAGATTTGAACCCTCAAACCAACGAACAATAGGATCACGAGTCTGGCGCTGAACCAAGTGACCTATTCAAAACACAGCCGTTATGGGTTCTGATGACCTGAAGACCTGTCGATCTGACCACATTCATCGTTGAACGACATAAAACTGTCGACCGACTCATTAAGCAGCGAAGTCCATCAACAACGGTGCCATTAACTCTAACATAATAGATTGCAGGCACAGCCATCACTGTTGTACCATAAGAGTGGGCGCTGATGGAGCACTTCTCGTCAGACCCATTTAGAAAAAGGAATGGACCAAAGGGCATCGGATACAGCATGGAACCAAGCCAGCAGCAGCGATTAGCCAGGAGATGGGCGAACAGCGATATCCGTCGGTTCGCTTCAGCAGTCCACGTCACAAGAGACCAGCAGTCAATCAACTGATGAACAGACTCATCCATTTTTAATTCATCACGGCGAAGACAACCTCATAATGTCTGCATTCTGTCTGCTGTATTGAAGGTTTAAGGGAGCGAATCGAAAGCCTACAGGAGTGAGAATGGTTCTGAGCAAAGACGTGTTGTCAGGTGTGAAGATCCTGCTGGGATTGACAACAATAATTTCCACCAATCTAGTCCTAAACATTGGGTGGCCACGTATTAACGTAGCGCAACCACGCTCTCAGGGTTGATGGGAGGGAGAATGCTTATTAGTAACGGACAAGCGTCTTTTAAGTTGGTGCCTGAATAGCTATGGGTTTGCCAGTTGCCATGGTGGGTGCCTCTAGGTTGAGGTTGAAATAATCCTCTCTGCTGTAGGAGATTTTGTGCACTCAGGGCAGAATGACCAGTGCTGCGCGCGGTTTGTCAACGGTCGTCCTGCTCTGTCCTCGAGCTGGCTTCAGGCGGCACTGGACCACCGCCACTTGAGTATGAAGACCAAGGCAAACACCAAGAACCAGACTTGGACTCCATCTAAGACAGGTTCAGAAGAAAGAAGGCATGGCCATCCACCTGGGGTATCCAAAGAAAGGAGACCTAGAATTCAGGCTGTGAGATCAACCGACAAGCTTGGACTGTCCGAAAACTCTGGACGCAATCCCTGACTTCCTGCCATTCCAAGACTAATGTCACTACGCTGATTGCAGCCTTCTGCAATGAGACAACATGCCCGTGCAAACTATTAGCTGACAGGATGTTAAACTGTCTTCTTTCTTCACTTTCTCAGCTCAGGTTTAAAAATCCTACTTGAATTGACAGCAGTTGTACAAAACAAGGTCCTAAAAACTATGTGTCCTCATATAATGGGACGCACTGTCCTGGATACACAGTTTCACTATGAAAAATTCGATGTGGTGCTATAATTTTGCACTGCAGTATACAGCAAAATACAATACAAAATAAACGATCTGTTGAATCCATCAGTGAAACACAGGGGGCGGGAAATCATCAGTGAACTGTCTTATTCTTCCGAAAGCGGGAAGAGACATAACAGATTAAGGGACCTAACTCTTTCCACGCTCCTTGTCCAATCCCCATCACTCACCTCCCGCATAGTGGGCGAGCTGTCTGGGGCTCACTCACCTCCCGCATAGTGGGCGAGCTGTCTGGGGCTCACTCACCTCCCGCATAGTGGGCGAGCTGTCTGGGGCTCACTCACCTCCCGCATAGTGGGCGAGCTGTCTGGGGCTCACTCACCTCCCGCATAGTGGGCGAGCTGTCTGGGGCTCACTCACCTCCCGCATAGTGGGCGAGCTGTCTGGGGCTCACTCACCTCCCGCATAGTGGGCGAGCTGTCTGGGGCTAGCAGATCGGGTAATGTTTTGCCAGCAATCGACTGGAGCGTCCACCAGTACTTCGCTATAGTGTCGGGTTACCAACAGTGAAAACATAATACACAGCACGTTGCTGAGACCATCTGGCATCCATCCCCAAAGCTTTAAAACACACAGACACCTGGTGCTCATCAAAATAGCTTCAACATGCTCAGACACCTGGTGCTAATAGAAGACTCCCTCCCTCTCTCTCTGCATCACCTAATCTGCTTATGTTTTTAAATTGCAGCGTGCTGCCTTGCCTAAAACACTCGCTTGTTAAGCTAATGCTTAGAGAAAAGCAACAGATTGGTCTGGCGTATATTTAGATATCAAATATGCAAAGGTTATGGAAAACAATAACAATCTGAATAATATTCTACTGCATCCCATCTCCACGTTTATTTGGAGAAACGAAAAAGTACGGGAAAGGGACCCATTTCCGGAATCTAAAGAGTTGGGTAATTACCTTTGCCAAATTTTTACTGATGTCTGTTTACTAATATGCCTGATAGGAAGATTGCGCAAATACCATGAACCCAATTTTAACGGACTTTGGTGAAAAGATAGAAAGTGTCCTGTAGATAAACCTACTGAATTTTGGTGTGGATACATGCTGCGGATCTGGATCAAAGGGATGATCCCGGATCCGTCCAGCAGCATTATGCAAAAAATGCCGAACCAGTTACATTTTCAAGCATCTTGGTGAAAAGATGAAGTGTGGTCCAAGACTGAAGTGATGAACACTTGGTGCAAACTCCGTGATGTGGATCCAAAGCCAATGCCAGATCCCGATCTGTCCAACCTCTGCAGAGGTTTGTGTTCTCCTGATGGCTCTTCCTGTTCCAAGAAGAATGAACAGAAATGCACAGTAGAAGAAGAACTGGTCATTAAACCCTTGTCAATGATGTAGGGATTGTTTTAAAGTAAATGAAAAAAAAATTTTCTGTATGATGATTATTATGATCAAAATTGACAAACAATGGGCGCAGGCATGTTATGACGATGTGCTGTCATAGGCCCAAATTTCACCACAAAGAAAAAAATCTATTGTGACACTGAAGATTTACATCACATCACACAGCACAAGACACTGCAAAATAAACGCCACGGTGAATCTATGAACAGGAAGGCAAGAAAACATTTTCAAGATAAGTCGTCTTCTTCTCGAAGCAGGAAACGGAATAACAAATTAAGGGATCTAGTTCCTTTCCCTTTCCCGATCCCTTCATTCCTCTCGTGCATTGTGGGCGAGCTTGATGGGGCTTTTACCTTGGGCTGTGTTTTGCTACCCAACAACTGTAATAACGTCCAACAGTATTCTAGCTTGGATGTTGGGGTACTGACCGTGGAGACAAATAATGAACAGCATCTTAGTGAGACCATCTGGTGCCCACGCACACACACACATATACGCACGCACGCACGCGCGCACGCACACACACAAACACACACACACACACACACACACACACACACACACACACACACACACACACACACACACCCCTACCTGGTGCCAATCGAAAAGCTTTCATACACGCATGCAGCGTGCGCGCGCGTGCCGGTACACACACACACACACACACACACACACACACACACACACACACACACACACACACACATACATACACACACACACACACACACACACACACACACACACACACACACACACACACACACACACACACACACACACACATTTGGTGTCATTCGAAAAAAAAGCTTTCACTCTCTCTCTCTCTCTCTCCTCTCTCTCTCTCTCTCTCTCTCTCTCTCTCTATATATATATATATATATTATGTATGTGTGTTTGTGGTGTGTGTGTGTGTGTGTGTGTGTGTGTGTGTGTGTGTGTGTGTGTGTGTGTGTGTGTGTGTTTCCTTTGACCATCCCAAGCAAAAGCGGCAAACATGAAAGTAAGAGCAATTCTTTTATCGAAAAACATGTTTGGGATAAACAAGGTGAACAAGACTTTCTAGAGAATCTGAGAAAAACAGACATTCATGATAGATTACAACGGGCGGACGCCATTTTGGAACATGATGTTGATGGTGCAATAGATCTTTTTGTAAGTTGCCTGCTATCGGCTAGCAGCTTCATGGTAAAGAAAGTCTATTTGGTTGCCTCACCAAAGTCTTCAGAATGGTTTGATGAGGAGTGTCGACAAGCCAAACGTTACAGTAAACGTACACTCAGAATTTTCAGAAGAACTAGAAAAATAGAACACAGATTACAGCATGTACAAGCAAAGAAAAAGTACAAAAATTTGCTGAAGTTTAAAAAAAGAAGCTTTAAACGAAGGAAGGCCGAAATGTTAGCGTCAAATATTTCTGATTCATCCAAATTTTGGAAACAGTTAACCGAAATGGGGTGTGGGAAGCAAAGAGCAAAAAATACAAATGACATTTCAATTGATAAATGGTACGATCATTTTAAAAATGTATTTTCAATTGATGATAGTAATTCGGATGGTGAACATTGTGACAACATTGATTTGACTGAGCACGAAGAGCACGTGCTAAATGCTGAAATCACCGAAAGTGAAATTTCAATTGCTGTGAACAAATTAAAGTCAGGTAAGGCATGTGGATCAGATGGAGTCACTTCTGAAATGCTGAAGGCTGGAAGTGCAATTACGATTCCCTTTTTGAAAAGGCTTTTCAACATTATATTTGCAAAAGGCATTTATCCTAAAGTTTGGGCAAAGGCTATCATTATTCCAATCCACAAAAAGGGAGATACGGAGAATGTAGATAACTATAGAGGTGTATCATTAAGCTCAATTTCAAAATGCTATAGCACTGTTCTAAATAATCGTCTATACGCATGGATTGAAAATAATAACCTGATCTTTGAAAGTCAAGCTGGTTTTAGGAAAAACTATTCTACAATAGACCATATCTACTGTCTTTATTCTATGGTTCAAAAATGCTTGTCTCAGCGTGGTAAAAAGCTTTATGTTGCTTTTGTAGACTTCAGAAAAGCTTTCGATTCTGTAAGACACGATAAGTTATTGCAGTGTATTAGAAACCAAGGCATTGAGGGGAAATTCTTCTGTTCTTTAAAAGCAATGTATAAATCATTAGTATCTTGTGTAAGATCCAACTTTGAATATTCAGACTTCTTTGACTGCCCAATGGGAGTCAGACAAGGGTGTGTGTTGAGTCCAACACTATATGAAATGTTTATTAACCAGCTAGCGAATCACTTATCTGAAAAAGGTAGACATGGCATTCAACTGGTACCTAGCATGATGGAACTGTTTATTCTGCTTTTTGCAGATGACATTGTTCTATTAGCATCTACTCCTGTTGGTCTGCAAAACCAGCTAAACGTACTTCAGACATGTTGCACCAATATGAAAATGAAAGTTAACACGGACAAAACTAAGGTCATGGTCTTTAGAAAAGGGGGTTTTCTGGGTAAAAGCGAACAATGGTTATTTGGCAATACTAAATTAGAAGTAGTAAACAAATACTGTTATCTGGGTTTCATTTTTTCCACTAAAATCAGCCCGAGGATCGGTACTGAACATTTGGTAGCCAAGGGGAAAAAAGCTATGTTTAATCTAGTAAGGGCTTTCCAGAAAAATAAGGATATTAGTTATCAGATCTACTTTAAGATTTTTGATGCCAAAATTAAACCAATCTTATTATATTCATCTGAAGTTTGGGGCCTTAACCGTTTGGAATGCATAGAAAAGATTCATTTGATTGCATGCAAACGTTTCTTGGGTGTCCCAAGTAAGACACCAAACAAAATGGTATATGGGGAACTGGGAAGATATCCGTTATATATCAACTCCTATATATGTGCTATGAGATATTGGTTTAAGCTGCTTAGAATGGACCAACAAAGGCTTCCTCGTCAAGCATACGAAATGCAGTTAACTCTAGATCAGCACGTAAAGAAATGCTGGGTGACAAAAATAAGAGAATTGTTATGCGAGACTGGGTTTAACTTTGTATGGCTACAACAGGGTGTGGGTGATGTTCGTGGATTCTTGGCAATTTTTAGGCAAAGACTAGTTGATATGTTTACTCAAGAATGGGCAGGATCTATAAGAGACAGGGAAAGGTACGCATGTTACAAATCGTTCAAATCTATTTTTGAACGAGAAATATATCTTTGTAATATTGATGTATATTGTTTTAGGGTTGCTCTGTCTCATGCTAGACTTAATGTTCTACCTCTGAACAATAATCTTCATAGGTTCAGTGATAATTCTTATGACAAAAATTGTCCTTATTGTGTTAATATAATAGAAGATGAATATCATTTGATATACAGTTGCCCACTGTATACAGATCTTCGTGCAGCACTTATACCTAATCTTCTTCATTTACCAATGTCCACTCTTCTTCAGGCACATCAGTATCAAAGAACCCTTCCACTTTCAAAATTTATATTTCTGTCAATTCGAAGGAGACAGAGCCTGACTGCTTAAATGATAATACATGAAAACATGATGATAGTAAGATAATGATTTTTCCCACATAATTGCAAATGCATTCATGTTTACTATCATCTATATTGATCGAATAGGAAGTTTCCGAGGAGTTTATCATATACGTATTTATGCTCTTGTTCTTTGTGGTTCGAATCTTATATTTATTTCTTGTTTCGAATTTGTAATGCGCAGGCTCATGTCCCGACCCGTTTCCTCATCCCCTTGTCCCTTTCACCCCCCCCCCCCCCCCCGCCCCCTCCCCCGCCCCTTTTTTTCCACTTGAATGGTGGCCCGTGGCCGATGTTCAATAAAACATTTTCGTTCGTTCGTTCGTTCGTTCTCTCTCTCTCTCTCTCTCCTCTCTCTCTCTCTCTCTCTCTCTCTCTCTCTCTCTCTCTCTCTCCTCTCTCTCTCTCTCTCACACACACACATACACACACAGAGTGTTTTTTTTATTCTAAATTTGATTCATGGCTCTTCATGAAACACTTGATTATTGTTCAGATACATGGACAAAAGCCACAGACTAGCATTGAGCTTTGTTTGTTTTAGTTTTTTTTTTACACCAAACACAGACTGGTCGTTGAAAAATTAACGAGCTGAAAAACGTTCTACTCATACTCAGCCCAACACCATTCGTTTGAGAAACAAACAAACAAACAAAAAAAAAACCCCAAAAATAAAAAAATAAAAAAAATAAAAAAATAAAAATAAAAAAAGAAAAGAAAAAGAAAATCGTAAAAGAAGGTGAAATTGCCGTAATCAGGAAGCTGGGTAACTTTTTCCACCAAGTCTGTGTGTTGGAAAAGTACAAAACACCATAGAACAAATTGAAATAGAACTTTCAGGAAAGATGGGACGTGGCACTCAAAGTTAAATCTATTAAATTGTGGTGCCAATGCATGCTGCAGATCGGTATCCAGGCCAAAGGTTGAAGTCATGACCCTAGTCAGCAAAATTACACAACTACTGTACCGATTTTACTGTGGTATAATAGACAGATGGAATGTGGCCAAAGCACCCAGCCATGAAATGTTCATGTGGATCCGTCTCGCAAATCCGGATCTAATGATGCGTCTAGGATACGTCCGACTTTGGCGGAAGTCTGCGTTCTCCCTCATAGAAGACATTGAAATACACAGGAGAAGAAATATTGGTCATTTAAAGCACAGAAGTAGTGTAGAATTTGTTTTAAAAGAGCAAAACAATCATTTTTTTTTTTATAGTAATGATCATTATGATTATAATCAGGATTGAGGTGTATTTTGGCAACAAGTTGTCTTAGGCCTAAATTTTACACAAAGAGATAAGAAAAAAAAAACATTGTGACATTAAAGACGTCCCATGCAACATTCAGCACAACACACCAGAAAATGAACGACCTGTTGAAACCATGAACCAAACACGTGAGGCGAGAAAACGTCAGCAAAATGAGTCTTCACGCTCTTAGTGCAGGAAGAGACATAATGGATTAAGGGATCCGGTTCCTTTCCCTCTCCCACTTTCCCACCCCTCCTTCCCATCGTGCACAGTGGGCGGTCTGTCTGGCTCTGGTAACTCGGGTGATGACTGGCTAACAAACAAGTGAAAGGGCGAAGAGAACTTAGGTAGGTGTAGGGAAACTAGCAGTGAAGACAAAATAAAACACAACCCTTTACAGACAGCTGGTACCCGTCGTTATAAACACAGAAACATCTGGTGTCAATCAAAAAGGCTTTCACACAAAACCACACACACACACACACACACACACACACACACCACACACACACACTAACGCACGCACACACACACACATACACACACACACTCGCGCACGCACACACACACACACACACACACACACACACACACACACACACACACACACACAAGTACACACACACCACCCAACCCCCAAACACACACACACACACACCACCCAACCCCCAAACACACACACACACACATACACACACACACACACACACACACATACACACACGTACTCACACAAAGACACACACACACACATACACGCGCGCGCGCTCGCACACACGCACACACGCGTGCATTCACACTGATTGACTGACTGACTCACACACACACACACACACACACACACACACACACACACACACACACACACACATTCACACATACACACACACACACAGACATACACGCGCGCGCGCGCGCGCGCACACACACACACACACACATACACGCTCACACACACACACAAACACACATACTCACACACACACTCAGACACAGACTCATACGCACGCACGCACGGACTCGCACACACACACACACACACACACACACACACACACACACACACACACACACACACACACACACACAATCAATAAGGATGAAAAGGTAACTTCCTAAAGGTGTTCCAGAGACTGTGCGCATCTCAGGCCTGCAACCAGTGGAGACACAGTGGTGTTCAGCGCTGCTTATCTGGTCAAGCACATAGGACACCACCTACTGGGTCTCCAATTAACAGCAATAATGGTTTTTGTCACAGAGCCAGTGTGAGTGAACACCCCTTACCGGAAGGAGACCTTTATCACGCCATAGGTGTCTGTCGAGGGCTCTGTGTCTCTATTGCAAGGAAGTAAACATAATTGGAGAAAGAATTGTCGAATACGTTGACATTTACGAGTAAAAGAGATCAAGATCAAAAGCAAAGACGACGTTGAGACAATTCAATTTGGAATTCAGCTTCTTTCCCTTTTAAATCTGATTTATCTTCCGTACAAATACAATAAACTTCAACTACAAAAAAATTGAAAGGCCAGAAAGGAAATTGTTTCGCTTTAATATAATAAAATGGAAATTTTGTCACCATGCACCCAAAATAACAATGTCTTCTGATTGGATACACTGAGACTGTAGCATTCGCACTCTCCATTTCCATTCAGCAACAGTTCCCTGCCGATTATTCTGAAGGTTCTGGCACAAAATATTATGGCATGGAAGTGGGTGGAAAACCCGCCTGGTTACATGTAATGCACTTCAACTGTTTATCTAAAACCATTTGAAATGGATTGACCAGTTCACAGCCAATCACATTTTATTACGGAGATACAATCACCTAGTAAGCTGAAACGATCTGATTATGTATGACAAATTAGGCTTTTGTACGGATTTTGAGGGAAAAGTCTGATGTACCAACAAAACATCGAAAGAAGAATCGAAGAACAATTTACTGATATTCATGGAGAGCGAGAGAGAGAGAGGAGGGGGGGGGGGGATGGAGATTGCAAAGAAGAAGTTATGGGGGAAACAGGGAGTGGTAAAATGGGGGTGAGGGTGGGGAGGGGTCACGTTGTTGACCTTTCCCCGGCTTGTGGCGCATGCGTTTACTGGAGAGGTGGATTAACCAATCAGACAGCACTTCCGGCTAACGTGCACAACTGCAGGTGGGCTATTTTGCTCTTGGGATGAGTGACGCGATACCCGACCTGACCCATGTGGTATCCAGTTCGTCTGTCTGTCTCTCTGTCTGCTTCCTCGGGTTTCTTTTTGGAGAGATTTCAAAACCGCCTATTCATATGTAACCTGCTTATGTGTGTGTGTGTGTGTGTGTGTGTGTGTGTGTGTGTGTGT
>CM065716.1:88578289-88580789 GCA_033310375.1 Conus canariensis
TGACAGTCCAGCCGACCAAGCAGATGTTTTTCAGGGCTGAAAATAAAACGGTCCCATTCTGAAAAGGAAACAAACTATGAAGACAACATCTACATACACAAAGCAGTTAACAACGTGGCAGCTGAATAATTGACATCCTGAAAGTGCATAAATCCTAGCCGAGCTGATGGTACTAGACTTTTCGCTTCATCTTTCAGTCCACTTAAAAAGTTTAAAAAGGGTAATGAAAAAAATTTAAACGTAACATAAAATACACCAAAAGCCATATGGGCAAATAGACTCGACAGAATGTACAGATTTTTAACAGTGAAAATGCTGGGTAATGCGAACAGCGATTTAAATTCATGTGAAATAGGGAGTAATGCAAATACAGCTTCAGATCTGAGCAAAGTACAGGGTTACGCAAACAGCACATTGTGTAAAATACGGAGTAATGCACACCCGAAATGCAGTGACTGTAAACATTGATTCGTATTCACAGTGCGTGGGGGCTGTTGCAGGCAGTATGAAGCATGGTGTGATGGAAGGAGGGAAATAAGGAGGGAGGGAGGTGAAAGGAGCGGGGTATGTGGGGATGGGACACTCACAGACATATTAGGAGTCGACTCGTTTTTCTTGAATTGCATTCCTGCATAATGCTATCGAAAACACAATTTATCAACAACAACCAAACAAAATACAAAGCCAAGTGACACACTGATGGTGGAAGTCATGTTTAATGCAAACTTCTGCTTTTAGATATTGGGCCTTTTAACATGCATTACAACATTAAAGTAATAGGAAAAAAAAAACTAAACTAAGGACTGGGTTTATAACACAGAGAGAGAGAGAGAGAGAGAGGAGAGAGAGAGAGAGAGAGAGAGAGAGAGAGAAAGAGAGAAGAGAGAGAGGAGGAGGAGAGAGGAGAGAAGAAGAAGAAGAAGAAGAAGAAGAAGAAGAAGAAGAAGAAGAGAGAAGAAGAAGAAGAGAAGAAGAAGAGAGAAGAAGAAGAAAGAAGACGATGAAGAAGAAGAAGAAGAAGAAGACGATGAAGAAGAATTTCTCTGAAGAGGGCAAAGACGAAGAAAGTCTATGGAGAGCTTGACAGTAGACGGTCTTCAGAGAAGAATCCGCCCCCCTCCAACCGCCTTAGACGAGAGCTTTGGCTCTGATCTCCTTACCCTTTAATGGAGATTAACAGTTTGGCACCCGAGCTTATGTATATAGCTAACTTTGAAACCTTTTTTTTAAATAAACAAACGCATAACTCAGAATAAAACACACCAACGACAAGTTCAAGAGCAAAAAACACCACCAACAAACAAAAAAACACCACCAACAAACAAAAAAACACACCAACAACAAAAAAACACCACCAACAAAAAAAAAACACCACCAACAAACAAGAACTTTTTGGACGACCTTGATTAATTAAGTCAAAGTCACAGACGGGTGAGACAGAAATCGCAAAGTCAGTAATCTCCCACCATAGGCCAGTTAATTTCAGCACAGATTATAGCTGTTTTCACAATGTTTAACGACAATGGGGAATTCAAAGAAAAACCTTCTTTCCACAAGAATTATGTTAATTTACTTCAAACCCTTTAAATGAGATCGATAAAGCTGTAACAGACAGTCTGGTGTAACTCTAACTAGGAGTTCTGACTACATGTTATTGCTTCGTATTGTATAGTACTGCACTGCATTGCATTGCATCGTATTCTGTTTTATTCTTCTCTATCGCATTATGCTTGCTTTAATGTATTTTTGAGTCGTGGTGCGTTCATTGGTCTTTCATGGCGTGAAAAGTTATCCTTTCCTTTGTCAGGGCCATAAGTTCTGGGGTACAGTATTTCTCAGCACCTGCTGATTTTACTGTCTCTTTGAGAGGAAAAAGTCTGACGACTCTTCTAACCATTCAGAAGACAATATCATTTTTGTTGTATAGGGGAAAATGGCTGAACATACTTAGAAAACTAATCTTGAATGAGGGAGGGAATACTAAACAGTAAATAGCAAGTAAATAGCAAACACGTAGGGTAACTCGTGTTCCAAAGGTGAAATACTTACACGCCCATAACTCCAAACGAATGCTGCTTATGGCACCAAATCGCCTAGCAGAAATGGCAACACAGAACACGCAGAACAAACAAGCCAACAACTCGAGAAATGAACAAACACATATTTAACATTCTCTCAAGATTGCCTGGCCGTGACAAGATTGGAAATAAATGGCGCTCATTTTGAACCATGATTGAAAAAAGAGCGTCCACAACTTTTCATAATAGTTAGAGATCAGAAACAGTACCAGAAGTCTAAACAGATGCTACAACGACAGCTGTGCACAAAAACAGGGGAAAATGTGAAAACTGAAAGCTGTCATCCAATAGACCTCACAAGCTGCAAAGAGAAACTGAAGTAACGTCTAATCAACACCTGGCTCATTCAGCACCTTTGAGAGAAGCAGAACACCTGTCCACAGCACGTTGCTTTCGGGCAGAACTGATCTGCAAAAGACCAG
>CM065716.1:88590789-88593289 GCA_033310375.1 Conus canariensis
ACCCCACCTACTGAGTCCCCTATTGACAGCGATAATGATTTTGTTATCGAACCAACGTGAGCGATCACCCTTTCTAGAAGGAGACCTTTATCCCGCCACAGGCGTATGTCGAGGGCTCTGTGTCTCAATCACAAGGGAGTTTACAAAATTGGAGAAATTATGTCGCTCGACAAATATCTTGAAATCTATGAATAAAAAACGACAAGATTGAAAACAATGATGAAGGTTAAACAATTCAGTTTTTCATTCAGCTGTTTTGCTGTTCAAAGTCCGATTCATCTTCCATACAGGTAAGATATACCTCGACTTAAAAAAAAAGGTGAAAGGTCACAATAGAAACTGTTTTAAGTTATATTCAGCGATTACTTTTGTCCCTATGTACCGAAAACAATAACGTCTTCTGACTGGCCACACAGAATCTGTGGCATTTTTACCCTCTAACTCCATCCAGCAACAGTTCCCTGCTAATTATTCTGAAGACTCTGACAAAACTTCCATAGGCGTGGGTGGATGTGGGTGGTAAACCTTCAACACACTTCTTCAACTTTTTATCTAAAGCCATTTGAAAAAAGATTGGCCAGTTCGCAGACAGTCACGTTTTGCTATAGAGATACAATTACACAGTTTGCTGCAACGATCTGATTGTGCATGACACAATATCCTTGTGTCAGGATAATACGGAGAAAGAAATCCTATGTATTAACAAATTGTTAGAAGAAAGAATCGAAGCACATCCTACTCACGCATACGCACGTCTGGGGAGAGAGAGAGAGAGAGAGAGAGAGAGAGAGAGAGAGAGAGAGAGAGAGGGCGAGGGTTGGAGATAGGAAAAAGAGAGCATATGGGGAAGGGGGAAGTGGTGAAGTTGGGGGGGGGGGGGGGCAGAAGAGGGAGGTGGGGAGGGAGGGGTAACATTGTTGACCTTTCCTCGGCTCATGGCGCTGCGTTTACTGGAGAGGTGGATTAACCAATCAGACAGCGCTTCCGGTAAACGTGCACAACTGCAGGTGGGCTATTTTGCACTCTTTCGGGATGGGTGACTTGATACCCAATCTAATCCATCTGGGATCCAGCTGATCTGTCTACCTCCCTTTGTCTGTCTGTCTGTCTGCCTCCTCTGGTAGATGTGGCTATTAATGTAGCACAAGAGGACGTGTGCATCATTGTGCATGTGTGAGTGTGTGTGTGTGTGTGTGTGTGTGTGTGTGTGTGTGTGTGTGTGTATGTGTGTGTCTGTGTGTCTGTGTGTCTGTGTGCGTGCATGCACGTGCACGCGAGCGCGCGCGCGCGTGTGTGTGTATTCGTGCACACCTCCATGCAATATATATATAATATATATGGAGATATATATATGTATACATATATATACATATACACATTTATAGCCTGCTTGTGTGTGTGTGTGTGTGTGTGTGTGTGTGTGTGGTGTGTGTGTGCGCGCGCGCGCGAGTGAGAGACAGACAGACAGACAGACAGAGACAAGAACAGAGCGTGACATAAACACATACATATACAGACAGACAGTCAGACAGGAGAGACAGACAGAGCATGCAATCGAGAGCGTCACGGCCGAATCACGACTGTCCGACACCTTGCTCTTGAGTGTCAGTCCACAGTTCTGCTCCAGTGCTCTCTTCACGACAGCAGTTCACAGTTGTCAGATCCGAATACGATGGGAGCGAAAAATGTGCGATGAACTTGTGACCACTGAGCATGTGAAAATGTGCGATGGACTTGTGACCACTGAGCATGTCAAAATGTGCCACTAAGCATGTGAAAATGTGCGATGAACTTGTGACCACTGAGCATGTCAAAATGTGTCACTAAGCATGTGAAAATGTGCGATGAACTTGTGACCACTAAGTATGTGAAAATGTGCGATGAACTTGTGACCACTAAGTATGTGAAAATGTGCGATGAACTTGTGACCACTGAGCATGTGAAAATGTGCGATGAACTTGTGACCACTGAGCATGTGAAAATGTGCAATGAACTTGCAACATGCGGATGCAAGAAAAGCGTGAAGTTTAGAAGGAAACAGTAGCCTGAGATCTGTTGGTGCATTACGCACCAGAGTTCGCACGCCATACATTTTACCATGCCAAAAATATACCACTGTGGTGTTTAAAGTGTGCGCTCCGAACACTACGGTAGTGTTTTTCCCATTAGCTGTCAACATTATCTTTATGTCTTAAGAACTCGAGCCTACATGTATAACCTACCCCCAAAACAAACAAACAAACAAACAAAAACTACAGCAACAAAATAAAACAAAAACCACTTGCTTTTCCAAACAAGCAGTTCACTACACTTTATTTGGACATTCCACACTAATTTGGACAAATCGGTTTTACTCTTAGTGTATACATACATACAGAAATTCTTCAGGAATTTTGTCTTTTCCTTTTATTTTCTTTTCTCGCTTTTTTCTTTTGTTTTCTTTCTTTCTTTGTTGTTCTTGTTATTGTCGTTCTTGTTTATAAAGAATCCGGCTTGGTTT
>CM065716.1:88603289-88610789 GCA_033310375.1 Conus canariensis
TGGGTCTGTACCCCATGAGATGATACAGTTGGCTCTTGAGATGTACCATGTGCCAAAGAACATCCGCGACATGCTCAAGAAGTACTTCAATGGCTTCTCAATGCGGTTCTCTACCAAGGAGTACACAACAGATTGGATCAACTTGGTAAGTGGGCACTGCAATGGGCTGTGCAATTTCCCCAAACTGTTCGTGTTGGCAATGGAAGTCATCTTGAAAGCAGCAACAAGCAACGCAAGACAAACAGACCTTGGCGATGGATACAAGATGCCCCATCTCAAGGCCTTCATGGATGACACTACAGTGATTTCATCCAGAGAAGACGAGACACGTCATGTGCTGGAAAGGCTGGACGACATAGTTGCCTCATCCAGAATGAAGTTCAAGCCAAAGAAATCACGGAGTCTCTCACTGAGGAAAGGAAAAGTGGCCGAATCTGTGGTTTTCAATGTTGCCCACCAGGCCATTCCAACAGTCACAGAAGAGCCAGTCAAAAGCCTTGGAAGATGGTATGATGATACGCTGAAAGACACACAAAGAGCAAAAGAAACCAAACAGATGTCGGAAGAAGGCTTGTAAACCATTGACCAGTGTGGGCTCCCTGGCAAATACAAGGTCTGGTGTCTGCAGTTCATGCTGATACTAAAGCTCCTATGGCCTCTGATGATATACGACATCTGCACCAGCATAGTGGAGGCAATGGAAGCCAAAATCAACAAGTTCACAAGGAAATGGCTTGGTGTCCCACCCTGTCTGACTGACATAGCGCTGTACTGTCGCCAAGCAAAGCTGAAACTACCACTGAAATCCATCCTGGAAGAATACAAAGCAGGAAAGATCAGACTTAAAGCATGCTGGAGGACTCAAGAGACAAGGTGGTAGAAGCAATCAAGCCCCAGCTGAAGACAGGCAGAAAATGGAAAGTTCAAGAGGCGATGGATTCTGCAAAAGAAAGTCTCAAGATCAGAGAAATAACAGGACACACACAGACCAACAGACAAGGACTGGGGGTGACCAAAACTGAATGGTGGTCAAAGGCCAAGGGAAAAGCCAAAAGAGACATGATGATTCAGGAGATGAGAAAAGAAGAAGACCAAAAAAGACTCCAAAAAGCAGTCCAGCAGAGCCAGCAAGGGCAATGGACAACGTAGGAGAATGCACTCCAAAGAAGTCTCACTTGGAATGACATTTGGCACATGGCCCCTCTCAGGATCAGCTTCATTCTCAGAGCTGCATATGACCTTCTGCCCTCAAATGCAAACCTGGTGAAGTGGGGAAAAACAGACGATCCTGCATGCCCCCTCTGCCATGAAAAACAAACAGTGGAGCATGTCCTAAGCTCATGTAAAGTAGCCCTGGCTCAAGGAAGGTACACATGGAGGCACAACCAAGTGCTCAAAGAGATTGTACAAGTAGTCTAGGCTAGTACCAACACCACAAAAGGGAAAATCAGGACTCCAAAAGCACCCGCAACATTCGTCACGGCAGGAGGCGGCAAATGGCCAAGAACAACAGTGCCACTCGGAACATGCAGGCAGAGTCTGCTGGACGGGGCAGATGACTGGGAGTGCACTGCAGACCTCCCAGAATGGAAGAGTCACCCAGAGATCATCAGCAAGAGTGGCATGAGACCAGACATAGTAGTCCACTCTCAGTCAACCAAGCAGCTGATCATGATCGAGCTCACGGTGCCATATGAGAACAGAATGGAAGCAGCTCAAATCTACAAGACTGAAAAGTATGCTGATCTGGCAAACAGCCTGAGGAGAGAAAGCTATCAGGTCAAAGTCCTCACTGCAGAAATTGGAGCTAGAGGGTTTGTAGGAACGTCTGCATACACCCTCATGAAACAGCTCTCAGTTGCAGGGAGGGAAAAAACCAGAGCCCTGAAAGCAATGGCAGAAGCGGCAGAGAGGTGTTCAAGCTGGATCTGGTCAAGGAGGAACAAAAGTGAACTTCATAAGGCTTAAATTTCCTACAAATATCAGGTGTCCCTGTGGCTCAGTGGTTAGAGTGCGAGTCATTAAGTGGAAAATGAGCATGTCCAGAAGGTCATGGGTTCGAATCCCAGCCATGGCTGTCCCAAGATGGGGGAAAAAAAGGGCAGCAGAGGGACATCCGGAGTCATGAACCGGGTGTGGCCCAACCCCCCTAGAGTGTCAGGAGATAAGGGCCGAAACACTTGCTTGAAGGGGGCTTCTCTTCTGAGGACTCTCTGCTGCCACGCTCTCCACGAGTTTCTTTCTACCTAGTTCACAGGAACACTTATGCAGTCCAGGGACCTCTGCAGTCTCCAAATATACGCAGCACTTAGAGGTGTTGCAACCAGTCCAGTTCCTTGCGTTGTCCATATAGGTCTTCTTCGGCCTGCCTCTGGGACGTCTACCCACACACCCAGCCTGCAGAGTGATCCTGGACAGGACATAGACAAACAAGGTACAGGACAAGACACCTTGTCCTGTACCTGTGTCTTGTCCTGTACCTTGTTTGTCTATGTCCTTGGCGGTAACTAACCCCTTCTCTTTCTAAATTTTGCTTCGTTTTCCGCCCTCAGTCACTCCGGTTTGGAACTGGACAGGCAGTCACGTCCAGGTGCGTGCTCATACTTAGCAAGTTCACGGCGCTTGAGAACTATGGGTAGAGGTTCTTGTCTCTACCAGCACGTGCTACCTTGCTGCGTGACGTCTTCACGTATGACAGTCATATCAGTTATGTCCCTTGCACATGAACTGAGTATAGTTGGCAGTCCCACAGAATACTGGGTTAGCTGTTCAGTGTTGTTGTAATAGCCCGGCCGATCATCCATGATCTTTTTTTTTCCTCAAAAAGGCTGTCAGTGCGTACCGAAATGAAAGTGTCCCATTTAATCTCAAGATTTCAAGTTTTAATCATTATAGCTAGCCAATCACACAGAGAGCCTTTTTAGAACTGTCAAACTCATACAATGGGGTAAAAAGTCACTTCACGAAACAAGTGAAACTATCGAAATAACGCCTTAGCTGAGATGAAATATGGTTATGACATGGTTACTGAACACTGATATTTTTAGGCTCCTAACATCAGATTGTGTCGTGAGCTCCTGGCATCACCCTTAGATCTACAGTCACAGATGCTGAATGAGGAAATAAACAAGAACAATTCAGTGCCACAAAAAGCCACATGGGCAAACAAACACCACAGAATGTACAGCAAATATCCAGCCTGAACAGTGTGTAGAAGTTTCACTACAGACAGTGTATAGAATTTTCACTACAAACTGCCAGATAATAAAAAAAGAACAAAAGAACAAAACAACAACACAACAACAACAACAACAACAACAACAACAAACCCTGGCATGTCAGAATCTGCTGTAAGAGAAAAAGAAACTTTATACGAGTTTCCAGACCAGAGACAGAAGAATGGTTCACAAAGGCAGGAAAACAGTAGACGAAAGTAAACACACACACACACACACACACACACACACACACACACACACACACACACACACACAGAGTCCTGGAGCAGGCTTGAAACTAAAGCGAAGAGAATGCGTAGTCTGACACTCGGCCGACAAGAGGCGACACACTCCGAGGCGTAACGAGGAACTGCTAGCACGGAACTTCGAGAAGGCGGGCTGGGGTGTGAGGGATAGGGGTGGTGGGTGGGGGTGGAACTATTTGTTGTAAAAGGGCCCCCGGAATTCCCATGTGGACGGTCCTCTTCTACAACAAAAAAGAGACAAACAACACAGACAATCTACATGCACACAGAAATGATTCACATGGTAGCTAAACTACTGACATCCATCAGACGAATAAACTGGGCTGACCATAACAAATCTTAAATAAATGTTAGCGAACCGCCAAGAGAAACGTGGACAAACGAGTCACAAGACAAAACACGACGCGTTTCGACCTCTTAGGTCTTCTTCAGGCAAGACACAAACAAGTAGGACAACGAAAATGAACGAATTTGTTACTTAGCTTAGTTACTTAGAAGTGCCTACCTTGCGCTGAAGAGTGAAGAGATCTAAGCTAAGTAACAAATTCGTTCATTTTCGTTGTTCTATTTGTTTGTATCTTGCCTGAAGAAGACCTAAGAGGTCGAAACGCGTCGTGTTTTGTCTTGTGACTCGTTTGTCCACGTTTCTCTTGGCGGTTCGCTAACATTTATTTAAGATTTGTTTAGATTTCCGCCTGCAGTCGTCTCATTTGCAACTGGGCTGACCATGCCAACCATTCCGCCTCATCTTTCACGCCAAACCAAATAAAAAAAAGCGTTAAAATATATTGAAAAAAAAACCCTTTGAAATGTAACACATAAAGCACAAAACGCCGGCAAACTGCCTTGACACAGAATGGACTGCTGATGTCCACTCTGGACAATGAAAAGACGGGGACATGGAAACAGCGCTTGAGGTGAGTGTAAACACAGGCTACAGCGAACAGAGCTTCAAGTTTATGTCTACAGAACCTATGCGCTTTGCTTTTTGTTTCGACACAGCGTAAAACACACAGCGCATTTCGTTTATGTGAAATACGGAACCATCATGAAAATGATGATGATGATGAAAAAGATGATGATGATGAGACGACGACGACGACGACGACGACGACGACGACGATGATGATGATGATGACGATGATGATGATGATGAGCAGCAGCAGCAGCAGCAGCAGCAGCAGCAGCAGCAGCAGCAGCAGCAGCAGCAGCAACATCAGTCCCTTAATCTGAAAACCGTTGGTACACCACTAGAACTGACAATCCTTCTGTATCCTTGTCAGTCCTCTTGTCTCCTCTCTGGGGATCGCCAGAATTCAGGACTGTCCATCCTGGACGGTGCCTTCTCCTCCCTCTCATCGTCTGCCCCTTCCCCTGCTTCCTGGTACAGTGCCCTTCAAGAAGGTTTCAGCAAGGACGCATGATCGGGTGACGTGACAGTGTTATTTCAGTTTTCGCTTTTTGACTGAAATACGACGCAATTCAAACCTAAAACGCAGTGATTGAAAACTGCGTTTCAGATCGAGGGTGAGCGAGGGCAGTCACAGGGGGTGCGACGAGTTGTGATAGCGGGAGGAGGAGCGATGTGAGGGGTGGGGTCATAGAAGAGGTGGACGGGGTGGGGTATGCACGGCAGGGACACTCACTGGCACATTAGAAGAGTCGTTTTCCTTGAATCGCATTCTTGCTGAATGCTGCCGAACACACAATTTCTCCACAAGAACAAAACAAGATAAAAGGTCGAGTGCCACACCGATCGTGGATGTCATTTTTAATGCAAAATTCTGCTGATCGTCACTGTTTTTTTTTTTTTTTTTTTAAAGAATAACAGCATTAAAGTAATAAAAAGATAAGAATAAAGACATTTAACCGAAGGAATGGGTTTGTGAGATAAAGGAGGAGAGAGAGAGAGAGAGAGAGAGAGAGAGAGAGAGAGAGAGAGAGAGAGAGAGAGAAGAGAGATGAGAAGAGAAGAAGAAGAAGAAGAAGGAAGGAGGAGGAGAAGAAGAAGAAGAAGAAGAAGAAGAGAAGAAGAAGAAGAAGAAGAAGAAGAAGAACAACAACAACAACAACAACAACAACAACAACAAGAAAAAGAAACTATCTGAAGAAGGTAATGAGAAGAAACTCTATGGACAGCTTGACAGCAGTAGGTCTTCAGAGAAGCACCCCGCCGCTCCCCCCCTCCCCCCTCCACCCTCTCCCCGTCCTCAGACGAGAACTTCGGCCCGGAACTTCTTAGATTTAATGGGGACGGGCCACATTAAGATCATGACTTCAAGATGCCCTTTTGCTGTCAGAAATATTTGTGGCGCTGCGGGGATTCGAATCAACACATCCTGCATAGCTGAACGTCTCAAGGTGTGCCTTATCTGACGGATGCCTCACCCACATAGGTCTGGTACACCTGTTCTACGTTGGGAAATTTGAGCCCTATGGAGTTCATTTTTATTCCTCCTCGACCACATCCACCTGGGTCTCTTCTCAGCTTTCTCTGCCATCGCCTTTAAGGTTCTGGTCCTCTTCTTACTAGATAACCGAAAACTATTTCATGAGAGATTAAGCTGGTGAAACTACACATTTCCTTGTTGCCACCTCTATGGCCAGGACTTTGGCTTAGAAGCAAGATTTTCCTTAAAGTGTTGGCTGGACTGACATACTTTAAAGTCTCGTAGATGTGAGCTTCATCCATTCTGCCTTCATGTGGCGCAGTAAGTTCAGTCCGAGTCTTTCGCTTCGATGAGCCTGAGTTAAGCGCTGTGTCTGACCTCATGCCACTGTTCTTGCTGATTTTGGGGGTGGGTGGGTTTCCAACTCTGGAAGGTCTGCTGCGCATTCCTGCCTATCCATTCCACCCAGTAAACCTTGCTTTCACGTTCTTGATGTCACAGTTGATCCAGACAATCATTTACGACTTCCTGCCATATCGAACACTGTTGCTGCAGCCGTAGCTGGCGTAATTTCTTCTTCTGCCGAGCGAACTGCACGTGCGATCTCTTTAAGCTCTTGGTTGTGTCTTCATGTATACCTTCCCCAGGTCAGCGCTGCTTTGCATGAACGCAGCCAATGTTTGTTTGTTTTTTTCCCGACAGAGCCGGGACGTGGGGGTCATCTGATTTCCCCTATTTTACCTCGTTTAAATTTGAAGGTAGAAGGCCATGTGCAGACCTGAGGACGAAGTTGATTCCGAAAGGAGCCGTGTATCGTATCTCATTCCGGCGGAAACTTCCTTCGACTGCATTTCCCCACGTTATCCGCTGCCCCTGTCAGCCTCTCTGGACCGCCTCCTGGAGTCTCTGGGCAAACAGATTTTTCTTTCTTTCTTTCTGCGTATGCAGGCTGATACTCCTGCAGACACTGCCTGTATAGACAGGCAGTGGAGTTTTGTGTGTATGACCGTTTTTTTTAATCTCGCCATTAAGGCAGCCATACTCCATCTTCGGGGAAGGCAAACAGATCTGATGATGACGCTGATCCTGAGAGAAGCCATCCCTAGACTGCACACTGGACTCTCCTTCTTGTTTAAAAGAGAGATGGTATGGTATGGTGTGTTGGGGTGTGGCGTGGTGCTGATTGTAGAAGTGGTGATCGTGTGAATATGCGTCGTAAACAATAATTTCAACTCTAACCTCGGCTCAAAAGTCAAGAAACGATTTGGTACCCGTGTTCAATTGAACATCTAACTTTGATAATATTTGATGAGATATAATGCATGACTCAGTGTTTAAAATAACAACAACAAGCAAGAGCCCATAATTCAGAGTTTTAAAAAATCCAACAAACTCAAGAGTTAAAAACACCAACAACCAAGAGCTTTCTGAGTGACCTTGGCCAAAAGTCAAAGTCATAGACGGCGAGACAGGGATTGCAAATTCAGACATCTCCCACCGTAAGCCAGTTAATTTCAACATAAACGAAAGCCTGTTCCCGAAATGATTAATGACATGGGTGGATTTAAAGAAAAAATCTTTTCTGCAATTATTGTACCAATTTACCTCGAATTCTTGGGAATACTT
>CM065716.1:88615789-88620789 GCA_033310375.1 Conus canariensis
ACAACATCCGTATACCGCACCCGAAAAAAACCCTAACCAGTTTGCTGTGATTGTCATTCTTTAAAGTTATACACTTTTTTTTCCACATGTTCATCAGATCTGTAGAACTTAATATGTCCAACATGATTTTTTCTACAAACATGGCTTAAAGAATGCGTAGAAGTTTTAGACAGCTAGAATGTAGATCTGTTTGGTAAATTTGACCAGTTCATTGTGAAATTTCGTGTACACGCTATACACATTGGACTACAAATTGTTGAAATTATAGCGAATCTACTTCCCTTAATCAACAGACCACAACGAATTTGTCGACGACCAACCACGTGAACTGACATCATTAATTTGAGAAACATAACTATTGAGTGAATCACGAATGCTCAAGCTTTGTCTTACCGTCAATATTTTAATGTCTGGGTGTTTCTTGCCCAAAATTATACGAGAAAAAAAAACTTGTTTCACCACCACTGAACTAAGAAAGATACTCTGTATTATGTATCATTATGTAAGTCCTAGTCCGTTACATTGAATTACGTTCAAAATTTGATATAACCGGCTTTCGTTGCACTCGGATCTCGTAGCACAAAGAACGCCAGCGGGACCAAATTCAGCCCATGAAGGCACAAAACAATGTTTCATGCTGATATGAATGAGCAGCACACTGTTTTCTCTCTCTCTCTTTCTCTCTCTCTCTCTCTCTCTCTCTCTCTCTCTCTCTCTCTCTTAATTAAAAAAAATGATCAAGGAGGAAAGCTATGATAAAGACGATGCTGGGTTGTTCCATTGTGGTCAGAAACAACACGACAGGACCGTACTCGACGCTTTCTTTCAACAATGTCCCGGTATTAGCTGGACCCGAGAGATAAAGGCACCTGCATTGTCAGTCAAGACGTGCAAGCAACGCCTTAAGCGACGCATCCATTGAGACGTTGACAATCGACAGAGTAGTTCCAGTACTCCATTTTGAGCCCAGAACACACTCAATTTTGGGCTGGAACTGAAAATCCCACAAATGAATTAACTGTGACGGAATCGAACCCAGGACCTCTACGCCTGGAACTTTGCAACGCTAACCACTCCACCATGGAAGCTTGCTGTTTTGTTTCCTATGTTTTCCATCTGCGTATGTTTGAAGGAAACAGGTTTCGATGGGTATTCAGCATAGCGCTCTTGGCACAGCATTCTCGAGTTTAAGTGACGCATTAAGTGACGCATCCATTGAGACGTTGACAATCGACAGAATAGTTCCAGTACTCCATTTTGAGCCCAGAACACACTCAATTTTGGGCTGGAACTGAAAATCCCACAAATGAAATGGCTGTGACGGAATCGAACAGCATCGTCGAGTTTGGTGAAACGTGTTTCTTGGATGTGGCAATGCCAAGCACTGAATGGCGCTGCTGAAGGTCACGTGACTAAAGCCTCGCTTGAAGATCAATCAGCCGACGGAACTGGACAGGCCCTTTTCAAATTTTTCTCCTTAACGAAAAGTTTCGCTTTCAATCGATTTATCAAGAATCACTTGACTAGAGCAGGATTGTAATCGCTCTTCACTCGGTAGAATTCCATTGCATATACTGACGGCACTCAACCTCAATGTCGAACTGTCACATATACTGAAGGCACTCAACCTCAATGTCGAACTGTCACGTTTGAAGCACACCCACGTTGGTTTGCATGTGGGGGGGAATGGCTACGTACAGGCAGCGGTCCGCCCTCGCTGGAAAGTGGACGACACCAAGCTGCCATGCGTGGTAGCTAAGAGTGCAGCCCAGCCAAGCCAACAATTCCCCCGTGGCATGCGGAGACTGAGGTGTCCGGGAAGTGTTGACTAACCCGCATAAGCGAAAGGAACACGAACAAAGACAAGACAGCGAGAATGCCTGGCAATGTGCTTATCCTGCTCCCTGCACATCTCTTCTGTGAGGGATGTGAGACAACAGGCTGCTGGAATCAATGCCCCTAAACTAGTGGGATGGAATTCGCTGACAGTTTTGTGAGCCACCCATGCAGTTGGCGGTGCGTTACAACTCAAACCTGGCATTTTGCCGCAGGTATTTATTGTTTGCTATGCTTTAAACAAAAGAGCTTAAAAACTTGACACTTTGCCGCGGGTATTTATTGTGTGCCATGCTTTAAACGAAAAAACTTCCACATACTGACTGAGCTGAAATTTTTTATGCACTTTCGGAAAACGTTGTTCATCCAGAGGCTTTGTCGTGTGACACAAACCCTGCAAACCCCGCGCCAGTCCAGAATATAACGAGCTTTCAGAAGACTTTCAATATAACCAGATTCTATGTTGTATGAAATTTCATCACTGAGATTCACGCATGCTCCTTGAATTGACGTTGACTCTCATTAAGAGTTCATGTGTTGATTTTTCCAAGTCCTATTTCATTTGAAATTTCTCATAGGTTATTTATCTTAATAACCCTCAGTATGACTGGTAACGAATGAAGAATACTCAGAGATAGTCAGACGGAACTATTGGCAGTCACCACCACAGGAGGATTGGGATAGAAGGCTTGGGCCATTCTCTGACTCAGCAACTGAGTAATTATTGTCGTCAGTAGGGGGCTAAGTTGAGATGAAGGAGTCCTGCGCGTGTCAGATCCGAACAAACACCATTGAACACCACTGAAGTGACTCACAGGCGGTGCAGTGCCTTCTGTGGCGGTTTACCTACTGGAGGCTGTATAATCATTACGCCATAGAAACTACCGGCGCTAGACAGACTGGGACAGACCGGATCTTGTTGTGGTTGTGTAAAGAGTGCCAAATTGAGTTATGGGACGGGAAGAAAACAAACAAACAAACATACGCGCAAACGTGTACTGGGGTCACAATAACATAGAGGTGATGACTGTTTGTGGCAACATTTTTTGTGTTGCTGTTCCACCTTCTCTCTTGCCCCCAGTGGCATTACCCTATCCTGCTCATACCAGCATTACACCCACACCCCGGCAGCCTCATCCAGGTTCATCCTGTTGCAGCTTCGGCACCGGCAGTCCAGACTGTCCTGTCAATGTCGGTTTATAAGGCAACTTAGAAGGGGAGACACTGCACTGCAGCAGTCACACACACACACACACACACACACACACACACACACACACACACACACACACACACACACACACACACGTATACTCATTTATGTACTTATTTCATCATTGAAGACAGCAACAGTGAACGACAGTAAAGAAACAGAAAAAAATAACCCAGAGTATTAAAAGACGGGTGTTAGGCAGTGTAGTGGTGAACTGGACGACCTTTGCCCAAGGTGTCTGAAACCACTGAACAAGTGTCTTTGACAAGTGCAGCTGTCTTCTGTGGCTGTTACACAACAACCCTGCGGAGGAGCAAGACAGAATCATCGTACATCCTCCACGAGCATTCTCACCCCAGACTGTAATTCCCTCACCCCCTTCCCCTCTCCCCACACCAATCCCATTTTCACGTTCGTGAGAGGTGAGGGACGGTTGGAGAGAGGCATGTGGGGTTTGGCTGTGAGTACGATAGAGGATTGTCTGTGGCGAGGCGCTCCCAGTGACCTATTTTTGGCGAAAGCTCTGCACTTTGTTCTCCTTTCCTTTAACTGACAACTCGTGGCTCTATGTATTTCAAATGTTCTTCATATACAAACTTTATGACGTATGCTATGATGCTTTAGGACGTAGTTACACATCTGATACATCCGTTTTGTATTTCCTTACCATTAGTACATGGTTTTTATCCTTTTGGACACAATGTGATTTCAAGATGTATTGGCAAAGATTTGTTATCGATGAAACGAGGAAGACTGTTCTATTTACTGGTTTAACGTGGTTTCACTTGTTAGTAAGGAAACAATTAGGACTCTTGTTTACTGGTATAATGTAGCTTCCTTTATGTCATTCAACAGTTATAATAAAAATCATAATATTATAGTCTCATTAAGTCGTAATTTGTCGTAGGGTCTGTTTGAGTTCCATATCTTATAGCATATCTATTTATGGCCCCTCCTCCTCCCTTCCTCCTCCTCAATCCCATTACACGATCTGATCCAAATAAAGTGTAAGATAATATTCACTTCACACGGGTATCATTTTGAAATTAAATGTCGGTTTTATAATAATGAAACTATAGCTGTACAGATTATCTACAGCTTTACAGCCTTTACCACTTGGTGACACCTTCATGCAGGGGATGGGTGGAAAGGCCTTTTCAATGTACATTTCAGCCAAGTTTGCTTAGTTTACCGATTATGAGTTCTCAGAAAATGCGACGTTAAATTTCACACACACACACACACGCACGCACACACACACACACACACACACCACACACACACACACCACACACACACAGCGCGCGCGCCGCCGCGCGCGCGCGCGCACACGTAAACATAAACAAGAGTCCAGGCACACACACACAACACACACACACACACACACACACACACACACACACACACACACACACACACACACGTGCACGGACAATTTAGAACTGCGTAATTACACCGATTCACTTTCTTCAAGCATATGAATTGAAAACAAAATCACCAGCAATAGAGCTGATCAACCGATATATTGCAATAGTTTAGTGTTTGTTGTTGGTGTTCTCCGAAATATCCCCTAGAACGAAAAAAGATCCGTCTCAGAAAGAGACAGCAACAAACAAAACAGACAAAGAGAAAAGGTCAAGAGAAGTCTGGTAAAGCTCCGATGAAGACGACACAGGAGAAGGTCACAGGAAGATAAGACCACATTCCGCCCCCGAAGCCCTAAAACAAACAACAACAACAACAACAACAACAACACATGAACACGAAACTGGTTACGAAAAACCAAAAAAAAACAACAAAACAAAACAAAAAAAAAACAGAAACAAAACACGTATACTCAGACACATTAATGAAAGGATCAGAGACAGGTTAAAAAAACAAAAAAACAAAAACAGAATTACAGAATGAAGAGTAGACAGACGACAGAGCGAGAGAAGAAGCCCGGCTCAAG
>CM065716.1:88628289-88630789 GCA_033310375.1 Conus canariensis
CCCCTTTGTGTGTGTGTGTGCGTGTGTGTGTGTGTGTGTGTGTGTGTGTGTGTGTGTGTGTGTGTGTGTGTGTGTGTGTGTGTGTGTGTGCAACACATGATACCCTGTTTTTCATTGATCACTGCTATCTTCTCTCAACCAACACAGCATATTGATGCCAACACATTATTTCACCTGTTACAATGAACATCATCCCACAGCATTGTTTACTTTCTTAAACAACACAATTAATATGAACCTCCCAACCTCCCACCCCACCCCCACCCCCCACCCCATAGTGGATGAAGAGATATGAGCTCTCCTTCTCTTGCCCCCCTTCCTCCCCCCCCCCCACACACACATTACCCTCCTCCCTTTTTTTTTTTTTTCTCTCTCTCTCACCCCCCCTCCCAATCATACCTTATCACCCATTTATCTTCCATCCCCTTCCCTCCCTCATTAACATTACCCACACACCTTTCACAACTACCCACACATAACTACCACCACCTCTTTCATCACCCAGCGAAATCATTTATTTTATTCACCTAAACTTTTTTTATTTATTTATTTATTTATTTTTTATTTTTTTATTTTATTTTTTTATTATTATTATTATTATTTTTTTTTAAAAGTTTCTTCTGTTCATGTACTTATTTACCCCTTCTATATATAATTTAATTTTTTTTTTTCCCAGTTTGCCCCCCCCCCCCCCTTACCATTATTATCAATCCACCATTATCACAACCGTCACAAAGATATCACACCACCCCACTAAACTAGACACACAACCCTATCGTATCACACAACCCCCCCTCCCCCCACGAACCCCCCCCCCCCTCCTTTTCCTCTCCCATAATCCCCCTTGTCATTTCCGCCTAGCGGCTATTCTCCCCACCACATGGACTAACAACAGATGAGTCATTTTCGTTCTTTGTTTGTACTGTCTTAAATGTTAAATGTGATTTATTTTTTCGCCTGAAGAAGACCCAAGTGGTTGAAATGCATCGTGTCTTGTCATGTGCTTTGTTTGTCAATGTCATTGGCGGTAACTAACACCCTCTCTTTCTAAATTTTGCTTCGTTCTCCGCCGTCAGTCACTCCATTTTGAAAGTTGCATATTATGTTACATTTCGTTGTGCTGTATTGTATTTTGTGTTGCGTTGCTTAAAGATGGCTTTGCATTTCATCGTGTTGTGTTACGTTTCATCGTGTTGTTTTATACTGCGCTGGATTGTGTTTTATATTGTTTTGTATGGCGTCGCACTGCACTGTATTGCAGAAGGGACCCACCACGACCAGCAAGCCAGCAGAAGGCCGCACCAAAGCCGGGACACCGTCTGGGGGGCTGAAGAGAGACAACAGCTGTTGCCACAGCACAGACGTTCGCCATAATCGACAACAACCAAGAACATCAAGCTCACCAGGGCTGGGGGCCGTGTGTCCAACAGACTGAGTCTCTCTCTCTCTCTCTCTCTCTCTCTCTCTCTCTCTCTCTCTCTCTCTCACGCACCACACACACACACACACACACACACACACACACACACACACACACACACACACACACACACGCTCGCGCGCGCGCGCATGCACACACACGCATTCAGAAAAAAAGATTCTTTCCCTCTCTCTCACACACACACACACACACACACACACACACACACACACACACACACACACACACACACACACACACACACACATTCCGAAAAACACTCTTAGCTACGGCAAGGAATGACACATCTTGGATGAGAAACCGCCACAGTGAGCTCTCGAGTTGAGACTCCTCCTTCACCATGATCAACACCAACCTAGTGGTAGAAAGACGTGTGTAAGGGCTGGGGTGCGGGAGGACGGAGAGGAGAGAAGTGGGACGGGGATCGGTGTGAGGAGCTGGGAAGGTTTAGCAAGGTACTGGAGCGGAGGAGGAAGAGGAAGTCATCAAGAGTTTCTGGAAGACTGCTTAGATATTTTTATTTCGACGCTTTCTGCTGAAACCTGGCGAAGACAAGCCGTTAGCTTCTGCATCAGACAGAATAGGGCCGTGGAGTTATCTCCCGTCCCTAGGAGGTGCGAAAGATATGGCGAATACACATTGTGTAGCTTTCGCTTTCATAGATGGGTTGCACACCCAGGTAAGTAGGGGATGGAACAATGATGGACAAAGTTTTGAGGTAGGGGTGATTTTTGGGGAAGGGAGGGGGAGGGGGCGGGGGTGACGGTGGAGGGTGGAGTGGGGGTGGGGGGTGGGAGTGGGGTGCTTCCTTTCGACCTCGTCCAGTTGACCAGTGTCCGTCTGTTTTGATAACCTGTCCAGTTTCAGAACAATGTTTTGATAACCTGTCCAGTTTCAGAACAATCGACCAGCAATCTAGAAATGGACTACCATGAAATATAACTATTCTTACCAACCAATCGTCAAAGGACGAACGAAACCATCCAACCAACCAACCAACCAACCAATTAATCAATCGACCAAAAATCAAGAGGATCAAAGTTATGATGCCAGGCCCCC
>CM065716.1:88633289-88635789 GCA_033310375.1 Conus canariensis
GGCAAAAATAAATGTGCAAAGGTATTCGTTTGAGGCCTTCGTTTCTGGGCGAATCATCTTACTCGTCAGTTCAGCCCTGTGAACCGCTCTGCTTGTCGGCTGGGCCAGTTCATCCACCCTGCCCATCAGGTCAGCTGTCTGGGTCAGACTGCTCGTTGAGTGAGCAACCCCGCTTAATTGCTGAACGACTATCTGCTGGTCCATCTTCTTTACAAAGTGATTCATCACAAGACTCGTGTATGACTGTGAATTCACACACAAAAGTGCCGTGTAAATCACTGTAAGTGATTAGCATGACTCAAGACTATCGCTGCATTCTCAGATGCGTGGTTATCTCTTCTGATCCTGTGATGTGTACCACCAGGTCAGTGAACAGACATCCAGCAGAGCTGGACATCAACCTGGGAGAGGCAGTGGCATCTGGTGGTCTGCAAGGCGGGCTCCTCCTGCACATCTTCTGCAACACTGAGAACCATCAACAGTGGAAAGTGATGTCTGGGATGCTGAGGTGCCCAGTCACAGCGTCACATTCAATATCATTATTGACATGGCAGAATGTCAGCAATGGTAATCAACACAGCCATGATCGAAGGGTGTGAATTTCAACAGACGTTAGTCATGCTGCAAAAAAAAAAAATGCCGATCTTTGATAATGTCACTGCCATTAAATGATTAACGGATGAGAATCCCATGATTCTTCCATTGTTTTACTGACTGCAAGTGCTTGACAGTTCTTGTCATTACGACTTGCTTAGCTTCCTCTGAGCCGCTTCCAGCCAATGCACCAAGCCGTAGAGTCTGTTTCTGCTGTCTGCTGCGCGAGCAGGAGTTAAACGTGTGAAAAAATCCAGCCTACGAAAAAGAAAAAAAAAGAAGAAGAGAATTCACTTCACCAGGAGAAGAAAGACAGAAGCGGGAGGAAGAGGAGTCAGAAATCGCTACAAAAAAAGAAAAAAAAAAGGACCAATAAAAATTCAACTCTTTAAACGAAAAGGAAGCCAACTAAAAATTACGGTGCTCATATAAAACGCCGGAATCAATCTACACAGGAAACGCTAATGCCACTTGCCTTCAAACACGATTATTCTCTTCTGTGCTTTCTTTCCGTCAAGGATCATTGCCAATTTAATGTAAAAAAAGCACCCCATTCTGATATTCTGTATAAATGCCATTGATGTTCTTTGTAATGCATTACAAAACAGACGTTGGCACACAGATAATTTCATCGTTCTTTGGAAGGCACTTTTTTAACTTTCATTTTTTTTGTCTTGCTTTAGAAGGTGCTTTGGATTTGTTATTAAGAAGGCGCTTTTGCTTTTCTGGTTTTTTTTTTCTTTAGAAGACACTTACGTTTTGAAAACACCTTTGAATCTTTCTTTTTTTTTGAAGGCTTTTGATTTTTTTCTTTCGCTCTTTTGAACTTTTGGATGTGTTAGTGTCTTTTGTCTGTTTGTTTGTTTGTTTCTTTTTAATTTGGAAGGCGCCTTTAGATTTGCTACTTTCCTTTCCCAGAAAGGCGCGTCTAGATTCTTTATCCCCCCCCCCCCCTCCCTTCCTGTCTTATTTTCTAAAGGCTATTTCAATTTCTTTATTTTTCTTTCATCGAAAGATGCGTTTGGATTATTTTATTTTGGAAGGGGCCTGAGCCACGTGGATGGATGGAAAGGAGAGGGAGTGGTGGTGGTGATGGTGGCGGTGGCAGTGGAGTCCAAAACTTCTGCTACTCCATTCCTCTTTCTGATTCTCCCAGGCATCGCGCGATATGAGATGACACGGGACGCTAAAATGGTATTTGCATTGCATTCACAGTGAAGAAGGCCAGAACACTTCATTATATCTTGTGCAGAGAGAGAGAGAGAGAGAGAGAGAGAGAGAGAGAGAGAGAGAACTCTCTGAACTGTGAAAGATTTTAATGACGTAGGCCAACAACCGCTATCAAGACATTTGCAGCAACACGTGCAACACGGCAGGCCATTCCCCTCCCACCTTCTCCATCATCCCCGCTCCACATCCGCTCCCTTTCCTTACCCGTTTGCCGCTCACGCTCATATACATCTAAACCTTACCCCGCTTTCACACACACACACACACACACACACGTGCGTGCACGCGCTCGCGCGCAGCTCAGAAATACAACCTATGGGTTTACAGTTTCTACCTCCTGGCACTCGTGTATGGAAGCATACTCGGGACCCACGCTCATGATCCAAATTTGGAAAAGAAGAGAAACACCAAGAATAGTTCACATACTGATTCATACGATAGACGTGGCTCAGAAAGACCGTTAGATGTACTTTGTACTGATTTCTTTATCTGACAGTGACCCTTTTATGGACGATATGTATAACGGAATGTAGACAAATGAAGTAAATAACTAAGTTAGCCCTCATTAAGGGGCGCTGGCTGCCTTCCAGGTGTGTCATCAACAGATAGGGAATGGGGAGAACTGAGTCATAGTTTTTCACGGATATCTGAATAACCTTGATAGTAAAAAAAGAAA
>CM065716.1:88645789-88648289 GCA_033310375.1 Conus canariensis
AAAAAACCCACATGACTCTGATGGGATTCGAACCCACGACCTCCCAACCGGGAGTCCGCGACGCTAACCACTTCGCCACGGTGGCTGGTTGCTTTGAGATACTTTATGGGTTTCCTTTTTGTCCAGTGTGAAAATTACACAGAACGATTTTTCATCTCTGTTCAAAGTCATCATGATGTCAGTTTGCTTTGATTGTATTTTGTGATGCTCTCACACCCTCCAATTCGTGGTGGATTCTCCTGTTTTATGCCTTGAATTTTAAATGATTTTGTCTGATAATTATTGACTTGTGCTGCTGTAGAACTTGGCAATAAAACTAGTATATGTACATGTCGTTTGTTAACATGTTGCATAATTAACAAACAACTATTCTCTATCATTCTGGAAAGCACTTCCACTTTCAAGTATATACCTGACTCAGACGTCTTAATACCAGGTTACAATCATGTTCGCCTTGACCCTACTCTGCCGATGCAAACTGATCTAACTGATCTAAGATTTTATTCAAGCCAGACTCTCACGTGCAAACGTACCAATTCTTTTGAAACCCAAGGCATTGAATCAATCTTGGTGAAAGTTGATATTAAGAAAAAGAAACCCAATTTCTTTTTAATTGACCCTTAGAACGCATTGACTAGTACGATAAATTCAGAGAAATGATGGAAATTGCTTCTCTCGCCGGAAACGAACTAATTTTTTTTTTCCGGTGATTTTAACATCGACCTCTTGAAAATTGATAATCGATGGAATGTAACATACAATAATTTAGGCCTATTGATTTTAACATCGACCTCTTGAAAATTGATAATCGATGGAATGTAACATACAATAATTTAGGCCTATTTCAGCCAACTCATATCCAAACAAAACGAAACATTATCAAAGAAAAAAATTTCCACACCGTGGCGGTGGTAATCACTCACCTATATATGTATTTTGAATTGAGGCATAAAACTTTCATAGATGTCTACAACAAACGTGCCCTGTTTACAAGTACAAGGGTAAAATATTCACCTAAACATTCTAACTCAACACATGAAATTCAAGAAGCAATGCATTGAAGAGACAGTCTGCTAAAAAATAAAAAAACTGAAGCGTCCAAGAAGCAAAGAAATAAACTTACACTAATGTCGTGTAGTTCAAAGAAAAATATTGTAGAAACTTGATTTGTAACGGCCCTTAAATAACTCAAAACCAATTCAGAAGGCCATAAACATGAAAATTAAGTCAAAACATCTGCAGTTCTGCATGATATTTCTTGTGATGGTTTAAATCATCATCATTTTAACACTGCCGATCAAATAGTTAAAAAAGATGAATCCGATATAAATGATTTAAAACTGCTGAAAGATTTTTTTTAGTCTAAAGCTATCACGTCAGAATTAATCATTCCTCCAGTGACGATTTAAGTCCATCTTGTACATAGGAAACAGACAGGTTCTCATGGTCTTGATCTATTGGATGGAAAAATACTAAAACGTAGCATATTAATAAATACCTCGTGTCCCATACTTTAAAGTACGACTGCTCCATCCTTACCATTATGGATTTAGAGCCAACTACTCTTGCCAAACAGCACTGACAAATCTTGTAGATCAATGGTTACCAAACACACAGGAATATGAAATTCACTGGTGTTCTTTGTACAGACTTGGCAAATGCATTTGATCACATGTTACTTCTGAAAATATTTTGGCTATCTATAAAATTTCCAACCAAGTAGTTTCTTCTATAAAACTGTTTCTTACTAATCGTCATTAATCTATTTTCCTAAGCAGCAAAGAGTCCACTTTTTCACAACAAAGATTTGGTATGTCATAAGGATCAGTCCTTGGTCCTTTTCCTTTTTCTTTACTCTATGTTAATGACTTCCCCCAACATATCAAAGGCTTATGTGAACTCTCCGCAGACGATACAGTTATCCACTCTAACTATTCTAATCTAAATAAACTATTCATTGAAATACAAGAGAATTTTGATCAGTTTGTTAACTGGTCTGAAATTTTGTCACATGTTTCTTTTAAAAACAAAAACAAAGTACATGGTCATAACTTCGCTTCACAAAAGACAGAATTTATCTATCAATATGCCCTTTATATACATTGGTGACAAGTATCTTGACGAAGTCAGCACTCATAAAATTTAGGGAGTCACCTTGGACAATAATCTCTATGGTCACCTCATAGCATTGCTTTAAGCAGACACGGGCCTCAACAAGTCTTTCAGCAATCAAAAATTTACAAACATTTCTTGATATAAACGCGCACTGATCCTTTTACCACGCATGTATCCAGTCACCTATCGATTATTCCTAAACTCTTAATGATTCTTGAAGTGTTGATTCATTGAAACCTTGACAAACAGTCCATAATCGAGCTCTGAAAGTTTTACACATGAAATCGTTTGCATTACCCCGCCACAGGACTCTATCAAGCTAAATAATCTACTTTTAACATACAAACGTCAATGCAATAAAGCAATAATGATATTATGAACGGTT
>CM065716.1:88655789-88670789 GCA_033310375.1 Conus canariensis
TCATCTTGGATCCTTTCATTTTTGTTGTCCTTTTTTGTATAAAAATGATCCATTTTGTTTGAAAAAAAATCATGCTGTAATGCTGCACTTTCAGCTGTCCAAGTATCCACCAAATTTGGAGGCACATATCACATGAAAATAGGATTTCACATGAATTTTTTGCTGTCTTGCGTAATTTCTTTTTGTATTGATGATAGTCGACATGCTTTCAAATAAAATACTGTCCAAACATCCACTTCTTCACTCAGTCAATTATACTCTGCCCTTGCAATATTAAACCAATGAGTGTGCCATTTTGATAACAATTTTTGCCGTATGAATTCCATCCATTTATTCTTCATTAAACGAACATTCATGTGATTTCTGATTTCATTTAGCTGAGTTCTGTATGCTTTGTAATTCAGTGACATTAATTTATCACTATGAACAATCAAAATGAAACCAAACTCACAAACGAGAAAAAAACACCTAATCCTAATGAAAGTGATAATGATAAAGGATATATGTATGCCTAGTCGCACTGTTCTTGGTTTAAAGATCTACCCGAAGTAATGCTCGCCCCCCCCCCCCCTCACGCGCGCGCGCACACACACACACACACACACACACACACACACACACACACACACACACACACGCACACACAGACACATACTGTCTCCCCCCTCTCTCTCTCTCTCTCTCTCTCTCTCACACACACACACACACACACACACACACACACACACACCACACACACATACACACTCTTTCACGTACATTATCTCTCTCTCTCTCTCTCTCTCTCTCTCTCTCGCACGCTTGCATAAGCAATGACACATATGGCCACATGGTCCAGCAAACGACAGATATAACAAACAACCAACCAACAAACAGAAAACAGCAGAAAACAACAACAACAACAAAAACGATTAACTAATGAAAAAAAGGTAGAATCGAACACCATCGAATCAACGGGCCAAGGCTCTGGAACATGCTACATTACCAAGAAAAACTCTCAGACCCAACAACGCTACCATACACCGCGTAGCACAAGGCAGCCCTATTTCTATTCGACTCCAGTGAAGCGTTTACCTGACGTGAATACGGTGATGAAGAAACGGCAGCGAACGAGGAATACTGTCCTCTAAATCCGACCCCACCCCCCTCTCCACCCACGTCACCCCCCTTCTATTCCAGGCTATTCCGGATGGAATGCTGACCTTGGAGGGTCCACGAAGGTTCCAGCTTGGAGACCATTGATAACCTAGATGACATCTCTTCCGCCTCACTGCTCTGTCTGTCCATTCTCATGCATCGACGGAGAGTGCCGTTCGCCGCGTTGTCACCGAAACAGTCCTGCAGTATGCGGCTCCTTCCTTGGTCTGTACGTCTGGGCGCGTGAGTTGTGTTGTGTGTTGGAGAGGTGGGATGTGGGACCAGGGTTTGAAATTTGTTGATTGCTTGGTTTGGTTTCTGCGCTTGTTTTTTGTTGTTGTTGTTTTTTTGTTTCCTGAGTTTATTCAGGAGGTAATTGCATATAAATCTACATTATAATTACAATTATTATTATTATTATTATCATCGTCATCATCATCATCATTATTATCACTATCATTATTATAGTTGCTTTTGTTACTGTTGTTGTCATTGTAATTAAACATGTCAGTGAGGCGAACATTGTAGCTGATGCCCTCTTTATTTTTCAGTGAAAGACAGACACAATTTCTTCACCCGCGAACATTGAATAAATTTGAAACGTCGATCTGAAGAACTGCAGAGACTGCCGGTAAGACCACCAGGGCACCCAGAAAGTGCTCCCCACTGCTGAAGCACCTCAGTGGCATTCAGTTAGCAGCTGTTAACTTCCGGCATGTGCAGGGCACCATCTACTATACCACCCTACTAACAATGGCTAGATATTGGAGGAGGCAGCGAGAGTGAACACGCTACACCAGCCACCAGCATGGTGATGGTACCTCGGTGACCGCAATCACCACCTCAACTCTCCTACATCAGTGGTTGGCTTGCTAGTTGAGTGGTTGGATCTTCTCCCCAGCGCTGTACTCAGTTGTTGTCACTGCGCAGGATAGTGTCACCAATGCAAGATGTTCACGATTGTACACCAGGCAATGCAGGGAGGGGTAGGGTAGGGGCTAAGGAACAACCTTCCATCCCTTTTAGAATCCTTTTTCCCCATAACCGTCTTTTTTTTTTTTTTTTTTTTTTTTTTTAGAACTCAAGATGTTGTCTTTATGCTAACCTTTCAGATAAAAAGGAAAACTGTCGGATTTCATTGATGCGTTTTCTGCTGCCTGGTTTTCCGTGCTCTCACAACGTTCATTTCGGCCTCCCCAAACACAGCACAGGCAGGTACATGCTGTCGCTACCACAGCAACAGCATTCATTACACAGTAATCAATGTGAAGTCGTTGTTGCTGCCATGTCGATTTGATCGTGTGCAGCTGTTTTCGTTCCAATCCAGCATACAAAGGACACTACCTACAATGCCCCTTACTGATGAGAGCATCGTAAACGAGCATCCCTCTCAGAGGGGCGCCATCACATCCGCCCTAGAGTAATCACCGTGAACTTGCCAAGAAATACTGAGGACTTTGATACCTGCTCATTCGACGCATGAGATAGCAGAAGAAATCAAATCGGTGGTCACACAAAAGCAGGACATGAAGGGCCACAAATTTGGTGTCTTGTTTAATGATGATCAGTGTGGATAAGGACGCTAAAGATGGTACCATGAAGCTCCAATTTGGTCTGAGACTGCATCTAGGTCTGTACTCCATGCTTCTTTTTATCATATATACCACTAACAACCAGGCTGGAAAGATGACACAAGCCTGCAGCGACAGTCAGGAAATTTGGGCGACACTCAGAGACACCTCCATGTCAAAGTCGCATTCATTAAGTACATAAAAATCGACTTATGATTTGAACACTCACTTCGTGTGAGGCAACAGCACACTAAACACAGAGTAGGATCCAGCTGGTCAGCTAAAACGTTTTTCCTACAAGAGGTTTACTCAACGTCTGTTAGCAAGTGGAACGCACAGAACAGGTACTAAAATTAGATTTCTGGAAAGAAGTTGAAGCAGTAGCTAGATTGTCTAAACATCTTTGTTTGCGATCATATTATGTTTCAGCAACTTTGTCTTTGACTCAGCTGCTTCACTGTTAACTATTTTCTTATCAACTGTTTGTGTGTTTTGCTTTGCTGACAATTGTAGGTTATAACTCCAGTATGAATGATACTATTGCAGCTGACCAGTGCTACCCAAATCTCGGAAATAATGTCTCTTCTAAGACTCTAACATTCGACGTCCTAGGCTGCAGGCAGCAAAACCAACAATCGTGAATCGAATGTTTTGTTAATTGTGTTAAACCAGCCAACTGCAAAGGGCCACACTGTCCTGTCATCAGGTAAAACGGAAACCTCATAGAGTACTGCTGTGAAAAACCAAAACAAAAACACACAGACTGATATAAAAATATGCAAAAATAACATTGCTATAATGTAACCATCAGCATTCTGAAGTTTGATCAGGTTGGGTGGTGATGAGTGTATCAGCAAGACAGCTGATTTTCTTTGCTGCCACGTTAAAGGAAACGCGAATAAGATTAACCAAACACATTCATTGTGAGGAAAGAGAGAGAGAGAGAGAGAGAGAGAGAGAGAGAGAGAGAGAGAGAGAGAGAGAGAGAGAAGGACAACACTGCAGCATGTGTTCATCCTCTCCACATATCACTAGACTGCATTAACACCGCATTACCCTATCTCAACTCCAACTATAAGGCAAGGTTAAAAACTATAACAAAGACACACCAAAAAAAGGTAAACAGACTCGAAAAAAAAGACAGTCTCACTGCACACAGTTGATGGAAAAGTCTGTGGAAAGAGAACTCAGCAAAAAAAAGACTGTCTCTGTGAGACACGGAAAATCTGTGGAAGACTGTCCTGCGTAAACACTATAACGCAAGGTAGACACAGACAAAAAACGGGGCGGTTCATGATTATGTGAGGCAATGAGCTATCATCACCGGGATAGACACTTAAAATACACCGAAGTAGCTGTTATATATTGGTTGCAATGTCTCCACATCCACGATTGGGAAACATGAACCACCATACCCCCAGCATAATGTTACATTGATAGCTCCACACCACTGCTTCATCATTACCCACCACCCCAGCATATACTGTTATCATTAATAGCTCTACTCCACTACTTCGATCATTACCCACCACTATCATCACAACCAACATCATGACTGTCACTTTGTTGGCCTTCCCTTTCTAAGAGGTCGGTGGCAACCAAATGACCTTAAGCCCTTCTTCCTCCCTCTCGTTACCCCCTCCCTTTCCTTCCTCCTCTCCCTCCCCACCCACCTCCTACATCACCCCTCCCCCCCCCTCCGATCACCAACGCACTGTCCGTGTCTGTCTGTAAGACAATGATGGACGAGCAGAACACGTTACTCTCCCTCCCTCCCATATTTCCCTCTCCTCTAACTAGCCCAACGTCTCCCCATCTTCGCTGCTGATGGATGGTCCTCACAGGATCATCTTCTATTCATAAACCATCGTCATCACGAGGAGCCAGTGTGACAAACCGTAACAGTATATGTGCTAGAAGCGTTCCCTGAGGATTCTTTTTGTCCTTGCGGGATAATATCATGATCATCATCATGATCGTCATCATCTTCCTGGTTGCACACTCACACATGACTGCATGAGCATGCACACACACACACACACACACACACACACACACACACACACACACACACACACACACACACACACACGTTGTTAACACGTGGAATGGATATCTCAGGATAAACCCTAGCTTACAAAAAATGCACTCTGAGATACCCACAGTAGTGAACTTTCAATCTGTACTGCAAGCAAAGAAAAGGAAACTAATGGCACCGTGTACTGGTCCACATAAATGATAGTTAAAGCATGAACCATGACATGTGTTAATGTTTCGTTTTATTGTGATAAACCAGCCAGTCGCAAAGGGTCCTTTTTGTCCTGTAGTCAAGATAAAAGAGAAAACCTCACAGAGTACTATTAAGAGAAAGCAAAAACAAGAACACACAAAAAAAAACCCTACACAAATATGCAAAAATGACGTTGCTATCATTCAACCGCTAGTATTCCAGTGTCTGATAAGGCTAGAGTACTTCAGCTTTATAGCTGCTTTTTTTGCCTTTTTGCCTTCATATTAATGAAAATGAGTATGAAATCAACCAAAATATTTCAACGAAAACAGAAAAGAAGACCACATCGACAAACAATACTGCTGCATGGACAGTTAGAACCCACTAAGGACAATGTGTCCAGTCTTTCCACCTAATCACTCAATCACAAGAACACCCAATCATTCCATCCCCAACAATAAGCATGTTCTAAATTGTAATGAGAAAACAAAAAGGTAAGACAGACATTCTGAAACAATGACAGGACTCTGCACCACACAGCATGAAAGACGCTGATGGAAAAGGACCTCGGCATAAATCGGCTATCTTGACGAAAATCGGTGGACACATCTTTCATTGTCAAACACAAAACACGCGCACACGCAGCAACAAAGCAAGGGGTGGTCCTGAAGAGAGGAGATGAATAATTCGCAAGGACAGTGACTTGAGAATATTCCTGGAACAGCTGTTATGGTATTGACTATCAATGATCTCCATTATGCAGATTAGGAAACTGAATACAATCCAATAATTTCCAGTGTAAATTGGTATCAATGAATAGCTCAATACCACAGCTGCAATCTTTACCAGGCGCCATCATCAAGACCAAAATCATAAATGTCAGTTCATTGTCCTTCCCTTTCCAAGAGGTCAACGACAACCAAATGACCCTAAGCCCCTTTTACTCCCTCTTCTTACCCCCCCTCTTTTTCCCCACCCCTCCTCCTTCCTACCCGCCTCCTTTCACATACTCTTCGTCACAGACACACTTGACTTGTCTATCTGTCTGACAATGATGGACGAGCAGAACACGGTACTCGTCCCCCCCCCCCCCCGCCCCCCTCCCGTACTTTCCTCTCCCCTAATTGGCCCAACGTCTCCCCATCTCCACAATTCTTTCGCTGCTGTTGGATCTTCCTCATAGGGTCATCGGTTATTCCTAAACCATCGTCATCATGAGGAGCCAGTGTGACAAGCTGTAGCGTTAGAAGCAATCCCTGGGGATTTTTGTCCATGTGGGATTATGTCACATCATCATCATCATAGTCACAGTGTGCACATATACGCTGTCAAAGCTTAATTGAATGGATCTTAAGCAATGTTTTTTAAAGTACTGTATCCGCCAAACATGAACAAACGAACCACATGACAAAACGCGAAGCGTTTCGACCTCTTAGGTCTTCTTCAGGCAAAATAAACAACAATCAGGACAACGAAAATGAAGAACGAGCAATCACTCACCTCATCAAATTCGGCGCAAGATGGGCAAAACGCGTCGTGTTTTGTCTTGTGATTCGTTTGTTCATGTTTGGTGGATACAGAACTTAAAATAATGTTTAAGATTTAAAAAAAAAGTTCCACCTGCAGTCGCCTCTCTTTACAACTAACTTAAGATAATGGAACAGCTCTCTCAGGACAGACTGACCTCAAACTGATCAAACACAATGCACTTGTGAAACTCTCTGCAATGACGATCTATAAATCTGTTCTGCGAGGAAATAAAAGGAAGAGAATGGTATCACACACAGGCCCATGAATCATGATATGTTTTAACACACGTTACTACCATGTTGTGTCTATAGACCCTTGAAGGGTTTAGTGACAACTAAAGTCTGAGTCTCTCTCTCTCTCTCTCTCTCTCTCTCTCTCTCCTCTCTCTCTCTCTCTCTCTCTCTCTCTCACACACACACACACACACACACACACACACACACACACACACACACACACACACACACAAACACGCACACATACATAGACAACTAAAACAAGGTTATTCCAATCTCATTTTCGTTGTTAATCGCAATTAGGATTTAAATTTCAAGTTAACCCCACCTCCCACTCCTCTGACTTGTCCAAAAGCTCAAGATGCAGTCAAAGTAAAAAGGACAACCAAGGCAAAATTTCAAGTCATACTCAGGACTCTGGAATTGAATGATACGCTGTATATGCTTCAAAGAAACAAATCTACACACAGGTCTTTTTATGATAAGCGTTTCTTTTTTTTTTTGGCCGGGTGCAGTTCTACAGTGAGCACGTTTATTGCAGGTGACCAGCACTGAAAGGACTCTGAAAGCTGGCACCAGCTGTCTTGTCGAGACTGTTCATCACATCCATCATCACTGTTCTTGGGAACAGTAGACTGGCACTTGCGACTGAGACACTGGTATCGTCAATCAAAGGTGCGAACGACGGGCAGCCAGACAAGCTTTTTGTGTACACAGACCTTGGGGGAAAAAACTAATCAGTCCAGGCACAATACCCTTGGAGGTTTTCCTTCCCAACTGAAAATGAAGTCTTGAGCCCGCTACTCCTGTTACTGTTGTCAACAGTACTGTGGCGATGGTTGCTATTGTTCATGTACATCCATGATAAAAACGATGTCGCTTGGGTTGTTGCTGCTGCAATGGCGGTGTGGGTCGCCTGACCGAAAATAGCGTTGCTCTCTTGAGCTCAGTAAGGTTCCAGGTTCGATTCCTGTTGGGGACAGCTAGGTTAGGGGTGATGTTCTCTTTAGAGTTTACATCAGTGCAGACTCCATCCATTGTTAGGGGTGACGTTCTGTTCAGAGTTTACATCAGTGCAGACTCCATCCATTGTTAGGGGTGACGTTCTGTTCAGAGTTTACATCAGTGCAGACTCCATCCATTGTTAGGGGTGACGTTCTGTTCAGAGTTTACATCAGTGCAGACTCCATCCATTGTTAGGGGTGACGTTCTCTTCAGAGTTTACATCAGTACAGACTCCATCCATTTTTTATTCATTCGAGTGTGATTTGAAACCAAAGTCATGCATGTATTCATGCACAAAGCGCGCATGCACGCTTATACGCACGCACGCACGCACGCACGCACACACGCACGCAAACACACACACACACACACACACACACACACACACACACACACACACACACACACACACACACACACCAATACTGCAAACCAACTCAAGCCAATGACAGAAACAAGCAGACTAGTGCTTTTGGACATCATATTCGACAATGGAATGTCGTTACCTTAAAGCTAAAATTAAAGAGGTCACAAAAATATCACCACTTGTGAGCCTTGAAGTCCTATCCAAGGAATGAGGAAAAAGTAGAAAAAATTAACACTTGTATGCAAAAGGCTGCAACACTATACACTGCAACAGTTCATGAATGATTGTTTGAAATGCCGAACTGCTCGATATGTTTTATCTGGTTAATACAGCCAGAAATACGTTTGGAGTTTATGTGAATGATATCTTCAAATCTATCTACAGATTATATCTCTATACCTGTCACATAGAGCCAGCGCTCGTAATGAAGAGGCCTACAAACACACAATTAAAAATATGCTTGATAAGTAAGAAATGTTATATGTTCAGTTCTAAGAGGTCGTAATACCGTGCTGACATGTCGAAATTGCCTATACTCCTCAAATCACTCCCCGGCAGATAACAAAGGGGACGTGCCTAAACTGTCACCGGGAAACTTTTTTTAGAATGGGCTAAAATCACTCCGCACTTGCTGAAAATACTCCCTATGCATTTACGTGCGTGTGTGTGCGTGTTCGGGCCTTACGTCCACAATCATCCCCCTCCCCCGCACTCCAACCGTAAGCTCATAGCCGAAAACGAGAGTTATTTGTCGTCACGCCCGAATGCCCCCTTCCCCACTGCTCTCCCTCTAACTTACACAAACGTTTGATTGATTTTGGCTTTTCCCTTGAAATCTGCCCTTTCTGTCCCGTTGAAAAGAAACCCATCTACAACGTGTGGGGAGTGATACTGGACACAGGCACGCACACACACACACACACGTGCACACACACACACACACACACACACACACACACACACACACACACACACACACACACACACACACACACACAAATGTCAATAAACACCCAAAAACCGCAAAAAAATTGTTTCACTGTTTTACAGACTTAGGTTAAACGCTTTCAAAACCAAGTTCATTAAAAATATCCAATGTGTATGCGGGGCTGTTCATAGTTGTACAACAACACATATTTTGTACTTTTGTCCTTATTTTGAATCAGCTCTATCAAAATTCAGAAAAATGATTCTAAATGCATTTTCCAAGAACCTGTATTTCTTTTAAACTTTGTTCAGAACTTAATGATAAGTCCAGTCGGCTCGTTTTTATGATTTCTGCATATTTTAGACTGTTTTGTTTTGACTATTGCAGTTTGATTTGTTAATGTTGCTTTGTTCTAAGGATTGTTCTTATGTAGTATTTCCACTAATATTTAACACACACACAGGCGCACACACACAAGCGCACACACACACACACACACACACACACACACACACACACACACACACACACACACACACGCAAGCACGCATGCATACTATACACTCATACGCATATACAAGTAAACGCTCACTTCCTGTCTAATATCACTTTAAAGTGAAAAGACGTGAAATCGAAGAAGAAGAAGAAGAAGAAGAAGAAGAAGAAGAAGAAGAAGAAGAAGAAGACAGAAAAGAATACAACAACAACAACAACAACAACAACAACAACAACACACACACACACACACACACACACACACACACACACACACACACACACACACACACACACACACACAGAGTTGTGCTGTTGCCGTTCGTCATTCCCCGCTCCATTGTTGCTGTTCCACCACCGTTATTCTGATTTTCGCCATCGACCAGTCACTTTGTTTTGTGTAGAAACCATGTTGTAATGCTCTACGTCAGCTGTCTGATCATCCCTTATAACGTTCGTATGCACAAAGCGAGACAGAACTCTGCATAAGATTTTTTGGATGTCCTATGCAATTTGCGTTTACAGGAACACTGTGATGTTTTCAAAGTAAAAGCAAACTGTTTGAATTACTGTGAATCACCCACTTATCCACTTAATCGAGTCAGTTGAAGCAATACAGACCCACTGACCATCATTTTGAATATCTTTTTCCTGTTTTACATAGCAAACACAAAAACAAAGGCTTGAATTCGCGCGCGCGCGCGTGTGTTGTGTGTGTGTGTGTGCGTGTGTGTGTGAGAGACAGAGAGAGAGAGAGAGAAAAAAGAGAGAGAGTGTGTGTGTGCGCGTGCGCGCGCGCGTTTGTGTGTGTGTGTGTGTGTGTGGGTGTGTGTGTGTGTGTGTGTGTGTGTGTGTGTGTGTGTGTGTGTGCGTGCGTGCGTGTAAGTGTGCGCACGCACAAAAACGCATCCAAGCAATAAAGCACATGCGCGCGTATCCATTCAATATGAAACAAAATATGCATAAAGCAATGAAGCAAACAACCTACGCAAGACTAAAAAAACAGCAACAGAGCACGATATACTAACAAAAAAAAACAGGAGAGAGAGAGAGAGAGAGAGAGAGAGAGAGAGAGAAGAGAGAGAGAGATCAAAGACTCTAAAGTTTGAATTGCAAAGGCCACCGACCTATCTGCAAGGAGGTCAATAATGAACAAAATAGAATTCAAGTGAAAACTAGCGCACGTCGCATCCACACACACACACACACACACACACACACACACACCACACACACCACACCACACACACACACACACACCACTTGTGAAGAGTGGGAAGAGCAAAGCAAAACAAACAGAAAACATTTCCTGTGTAGAAGAGGCGAAAAAAACGAAAAAGCAGGTATAACATTTCCCGCTAACAATGTTTTTTTTTTTTTAGAATTTTCTAGTAGTTCTCTTTTTTTGCATTGCATAAAAAATAAACATGGCCGGACCCCGGCTGGGAGGTCGTGGGTTCGAATCCTATCAGAGTCATGCGGGTTTTTCTGCCCCGACCGGCTCCTACCCAGAGTTGAGTTTGCTGCGGACTCAGTTGGGAAGACTGGGACCACACAGTCGAGTTTCATCCACTTAATGGATGCGTTTCTGAGAGTGTTGCTCAAATTTCCTGACCAACACTGCAGGTGCCTGTATCTCTCGGGCCTGGTTGACGCCGGATATATTATGAAAGGAAGATAATAATTATTATGAGAAATGGAAAGTCTCATCATATTCATCTACATAAAAAAAAAGTCTCAAATTCTGTGGCCCTTCATGCCCTGCTCTCATGGTGACCTCAATTTCGATGTCCTCTCCACGTCTGTGGTCTTGGTTTGGTTCCGTCGGGGTCACCGGTATCGGCGAGTCTTTGGGGGCTGTCGTTGGACGGACGCGGTGGCGCCCTCTGGAGGGAGAGCTCACTCACGCCGGCTCCGTGACTAAGCAATTATTGTCGTCAGTAGGGGACTTAGTAGGTGGTGTCCTGCTATGTTAGATCAGAACAGGCGCCACTGAACACCACCGAAGTGACTCGGTAGCAGTGCAGTGTCTCCTCCGGTGTGTTACCTCTTGACGACTTGACATTGACTGCTCCCTGTGGATTGTCGGTGCCGGGGCTGCGGCGGGGCCGACCGGGCTGTGGCTGTGGACGGGGTGTCGGAATGAGCGGCGTGGGTGCACTGCCTCTGAGGCAGCGCAGAGGTTGGGACAGCAAAAAAAAAAAAAAAAAAAAAAAAAAAAACAAAAAAAAACATGGCTACAGAGCGGGTTACATCTCTTTTCTCATTCTGCAATAAAAAGGTTAGCGGTGACTGATACACGTTTTTGAAGAAGGGTGAAATATACTTTTCTCTTAAATCATGGTAAGATGGACAATGAAGCAAAAAATGTAATTCGTTTTCGATCTGATCGCAGAATGGACAGTTTTTAGAGTTGGGTTTGTATCTTTTATGGACATTTAAATCGCTTACTCCCAGCCGAAACTTGACAAAAATATTTCGAAATCTCGGAATAGTAATATTATGTAGATATTTTTCAGGCTGCAGCAACGATTTAAACAAGCGGTAAGTAGAATATCTATCGCTGTTTGATAACTTATCATTCCATTCTTGTTTATAACAATCAGTCATACGTTGTTTCAATTCATGCAGAAAAAGTTTCTCGCAACCCACCCCACCATTTAGCCAAACAAAAGAAAATCCAAATACATCTAGACAATGTTTTATAGAAAGCACCCAGTTCGTTTGCAAGCTAACATTTTCTATATTTTGTAGTAATCTCATTTTATCCATTTCGTATGCTTGTTTCGGCAGCCTTGAGAGAGGTAAGTTTTGTAACTTCAACCACACACACACACACACACACACACACACACACACACACACACACACACACACACACACACACAATCACTCACATACATACTCACGTGTGAACAGAGAGAGAGAGAGAGAGAGAGAAGAAGAGAGAGGATCAAACAAATAAATCAAATCAAGGACTAAGAACCCAGAATGTGTCCCACTGCCAAATCACACACACATCCACACAATGCTACAGAGGACGTAACACAAGCTACTCCAGTGCTGCAAGATTCCGATGAAGCGTTTAGCTGATGCTCATGGTGGTGATGAAGAAATGGCTACTAGCAATGAATACTGTCCCTCGAACCCCCCCCCCCCCCCCCCCCCCGCTCCTCCCCCAATTTATTCCAGGACAATCTGGATGGAATGCTGACCATGAGGGACCCACGAAGATCCCAGTGTAGAGACCATTGATAACCCCGATGACCTCTCTTCTGCCCCATTGCTCTGCCTGTCAAGTTCTATTGCATGGACAGTATTTCCGTCCACAGCCTTGTCTCCATCACGGCCCTGTTCCAGTGTCGCGTGAAATCTGGGAATGTGATATCCGGGAAGGCTTCCCAGATATCACAGATTTTTTGGGGAACGCGTTTCCAAAATGTACTGTGATATCTGGGAAGGCCCGTGATATCTGGGAACGTGGTCGTTCAGAGCTCAGAAGGGCAGAAAGAAAAAAAAGAATGGATTTTCGAGATAAGGTAGGAAACAATTTATTTAGGTGCAATTGAGATCTTTGTCACTTTTTTTCATTAATTTCTTGGCATGATTTTCACAAAGTACTCTCTTTCCGTTCGCAGATTTCACGATTGGAAGTTCAGGAAATCTGGGAACGCGTTCCCAGATATCACGGTAAATCTGGGAACGCGTTCCCAGATATCACGGTTCCCAGATATTATACGACACCGGTATTAAACGAAATCTGTCCGCACGTCTGAGCGCACTATATTCATCATCATCATCATCTCATCATCATCATCATCATCATATCATCATTATTATCATTATTTTTACTATTGGACCTATCATTATTATTGTTGTTATTGAATTGTTGCTGTTATTACTTTGTCAGTGAGGCGAGTGTAGCCGTTATTTCTTTTATATTTAATATTAATTTTCTGTGAAAGACGACAGTGAACATGGAATGGATTTAGGACGTCATCTAAAGCAAAGAATTTGTAAGACCATCCAAAAACAAAACAAGACAACACACACACACACACACACACACACACACACACACACACACACACACACACACACACACAAGCAGCTCGGTGGATTTCAGTCCACATGCAAAGAGCACCGCCTACATAGCCGATACTTATATCAGCTAGATGTCTGAGGACTGAGCTTGAATAAACACAGGACATCACCCACCAGTAAGGTGAGGATCATTACAGTTACCAAAGTGACTGCCATCTCACCACTCCAACACCAGTGCCTGAGGGTAGCTAGTTGAGTAGCTGGACCTTACTCCCATGCAGGACTGCCTCAAGGTGCGTGAAAATTGACCTCCCGTCTAGAAGACAAGACGTGCAAGGATTCCACACCAGATGGTGCAGGACAAGGCCCAGAGGCAGCCCTCCATTACCTCTAGCACCCTCCTTGCCAACAACCTACCTTTATTAAAACTCAAGACGTTGTCGGTGTGTTAGTCAGATAAAAAGGTTAATTGAAGAATTTTTATTCACATGTTTATCTTTTCCTGCCTCATATCAATGCTTTCAATTCTGGCTGCTCCATACACAGTCCAAAGCCAGGTACATTCTGTCGCCACCACAGTAACGTCATTCCTTACAGAGTGATTCATATCAAGTCGTTATTATAAGGTAACCCACCAGAGAACACATTGACTGGTTCCGCGTCAGTTCGATGGTGTTCAGTTGCGTCTGGTCTGCTCTAAGATACACTACCGAATGAGCACTCTGCTGATAACAAGACCTGCAGGCGTGAGAGAGCGTCCTCTTCTGAAGGGCGCAACCACGTCCACCCGACATTTCCCAGGAACTTGCCAAAGTGACTACTTCGACTCAAACTCACCATGTGCACGGGCGGGCAAAAAGCATCGAGCATGGGATCACCACAAGAGCAGGACATGAAGGGTCACAAATCATGAGTCCAGTTTTACGATGATCAGTGTGAATAAGGGTGCTAAAGGATGTACCCCATGCATTCCTTCAGTATTTATCCAGGTGACAACCAGGCTGGACAGATGTGCAAACCTGCAACATTGGTAAGGAAATTTGACCAACACTCGTAGAGCCATCCATCTCAGTGACACGTCCATTCAGTAAATGAAAATCGGCTCGTGGCTCGGACACCCATTTCATTTGAAACGACAGCATGCTCGACTCAGAGCAGGAGACACCTTACTGGCAATAATATCATTCCTACAAGAGATTTCCCAACGCCCGTCTGCAAGCAAAACACACACAAAAAACCCCCACTATAACAGTTTTGTGAAAGAAGTGAGATCAGAAGTCAGGATGTCTAAACATCGTGTTTGTTTTGCAGTGATATTACGTTTCAACAATTCAGTCTCTGGTACTAGAATAGCATTGCGGAAAGAAGTGGAATCAGAGACAGGATGTCTATACGTCACCTTTGTTTGCAGTGATATTACGTTTCAACAATTTCGTCTCTAGTTCAGCGTCTTTCCC
>CM065716.1:88673289-88680789 GCA_033310375.1 Conus canariensis
AACAACACAGGGAGAAAATGCCATAACAAGCTGTGAACAGAAAAACTGCTCTCACTCTCTGGGTGAGAATGTTTTTCTTTGACTTCGTTTCATAAATCGGTCATGGAATGATGACTCAGTTATAGTCTTTTTCAGTCTCTGTTCATAATTTGGTAAGAAACATGTGTAAATGTGATTTACCTTAGTTTTACTTTTTTGGTAACAGATTCACATCTGCTCTTTAGCTTGCTTGACATTACATTGAAATGTCTGAACTTGCTCAGATGTAACCAAATACTTGTGGTGTCACAGAAATTCATATAATATAGACTGAATTCAGTACGTAGAACAATAATTCCTACTGGTCACAGTTTCTTAGAAAATGAACATTTTCAAGTAATTAGAAGCATTGTTAACGACACTTTTAGAAGATCTATGGCATTTAACCTTTGTGTTATTTTAGAAGATCTATGACCTTTAACCTTTGTGTTATCTTCCAATGGGCTGCGCTCAGAGAAGACTCATTAATGTCTATCATGCTGCCGAGGTTTGTTTTGTAGATATTTGTAACGGCCAAGACAATAACGGTATTAAGTTTCACAGACACAGACACAGACACAGACACACGCACACACACACATGCACACAACACACACACACACACACACACACACACACACACACACACACACACACACACCACACACACACACACACACACACACACACACACACACACACACACACACACACACACACACACACACACACACACACACACACCCCAATTCACCAGAATTTGAGTCAGTGTTCAAGGCAGACTCAAGAAAATACACAAAGTGCATATGGTGCAGTCAAAGAAGAAGCTAATCTTCGGGGCAGCTCTCCAATAACACACCTATCTCAGGGTATACCACCAGACTCAAACTTACGAAAACGATACTCCGGTGAAATACCCTGCGGTGGCGATCTACAAATCCGCGGTTACTGCTTTCCCGCCTGATAGATTTCAAAATATTTTAGATACAGTCATAGTTAATAAGAGAACAGGGTAAATCTCAGTTCATACCTCAGGTTCTTGAAATTTGATAATCACCTTCATATCTTTTACGGTAAAAAAATATATACACAGCTGTTTTGAGGCAGGAATCTTTCTTTCTTCTTGTCTTTATTAGCCGGTGCAGTTCTCTTGTGAGTACATTTATGGCAGGTTCCCGGCACTGAAGCGACTCTGAAAGCTGGCACCACCTGCTTTATTGAGACTGTCCACCACATCCATCATCACCGAACCTTGGGAAGAGTAGACTGGCACCTGGGACTGAGACAGGTATCTCCTAACAAAGTTGCCAAAGACAAGCAGACAAACAAACGTGCTGTATGCACAGCCCTCGGGTTTAAAAACAAGCCAACCTTCCTTCGGTCCAGGCACAAGGTTCTTGGAGGGTTTCTTTCCCAAGAAAAACAGAGTACTTTTCAGCCCTATGCTTCTGTAGCTGTTGCTGGCAGTATCATGCACATGACTGTGGTTAACTATGCATATATGTATATGCATTCATCTATTGATCCATCTATCTATCATATATGCATACATCTATTGATCCATGTATCTATCTATACACACAATATATATATATATATATATATATATATATATATATAAATGTAACTGTTGATATTTTGCATGTATGTAATTATCTACATTACTGTTTGTCTATTATCTATCTGTCTGTCTACATGTGCACACGCACACATACACACACACTTACACGCACACACACACACCACACACACACACACACACACACACACACATTTATGTGTGTGTGTATACACACATAAATACACACACATACACACACGTATACACACATATCTGGCTGTGTATACACACACACACACACACACACACACATCTATCTATCTATCTATCTATCTATCTATCTATCTATCTATATGTATGTATACGCGCGCACGCGCGCGTGCGCGTGCATGTGTATGTGTGTGTGTGTGCGTGTGTGTGTGTTTTTTGTTGTTGTTGTTGTTGTTGTTGTGTGTATGTGTGTGTGTGTGTGTGTGTGTGTGTGTGTGTGTGTGTGTGTGTGTGTGTGCATATATATATGTATGTATATATATATATATATTTTATATATAGTTATAGTTATTTACATAAAACACAAACTTGCAACATTGGTAAAGAAATTAGAGAACGACTCTCAGAGACGCATCCAGCTCAGACGTGCGTTCATCACGCAGATAAAAAGTAGCTTGGGGTTTGGACACTCTTCCCATTTTGACATAATGGTCCATTTAACTCAGAATAGAATCTATCTGGCCAGCAACGATGTTATTCCTACCAAAGTGTTTCCAAAGCCTGTCAGCAAGTGAAATGCAAAGAATATGTACCAAATACATGAGTAAAACGGTGAATCAGAGGCTAGCTTGTCCAACGTCTCTGCAATGATATCATGTTTCAACAACTTAGTATCTGATTCAGTTTTTTTCCCTGAAAACTCTTTTAGCAGCTGTTTTGCGTGTTTCGCTTGCTGACAGCAGTTGGGCAAAACTCCAGTAGCAATGATATTACTGCAGCTGACTGGGACTCAAAACTTCTCACAAATAAACGCATCCCCTGAGACTGGAACCCGCAATCCCCCACACAACAGCCAGCAAAGCTAACTATCATGACTCAAAACGTTTTGTTTTGTTGCTATAATCCAGCCAACCACAAAGTGTCTCTTTTTGCCTACAATCAGATAAAAAGAAACGTCATGGAGTACTGCTATAAAAAAAACAACAACAAGAACACATGGAATTGTACACAAATATGCAACAAATAATGTTACTGCGATGTAGCCACATTCATTCTCAAGACCAGTAAGGCTAGGCATTGTTGAATGTATCAGCCAGACAACTGCATTTTCCCCCTCAAGTTTGATGAAAACAGGTATAAAATCAACCGATAAAATTTCCAATGCAGCCAACAAACAAACAAACCAAGACACAAACCTTGTAAGCCATATCAACAAGTAACACCACAGAACAGACAGTTAGGATCCAACACGGACAGTGCGTTCAGTTTCTCCACCTGACCACTAAATTACCATAAAACTGCGTCACCCCACTTCCAACAACAGACATGTTATGATTTACAAAGACAACAAAAAAGTAATATAAATGTTCTAAAACAAAGACGGGGGACTGGACAACACAACATGAACGAAGCTGACGAAAAAAGAACCTCAGCAAACAAATACGAACCTAAAGATAAAATCTGTGAAAATATCTGTCACTGACAAACACAAAACCTTTGCGCAAACAGCAAGAAAAAAAGGGGGGTGACCCCAAAGTAAGGCTTGGGACCGTTCATAATAATGGCAACCCGAGAATATTCTTGGAAGAACCATTTTGATATGAACTGGCAATCACATTCGTTATCCACATTAGGAAACTGAATCCAACCCAATACCCTCCAGCATAATTTACTAGCATGAATAACGTCAGTGTCCATCGCAACGATCATCACCAACCATCATCACCACAACCAATATCATGAATGTCCATTGACTGTTGTTCCCACCTCAGGAGGTTAACAGCAATCTAATGACCTTAAGCCCCTCTTCCTCCCTCTCCTTAACCCACCCTCTCTCTTCTGACCCACCTCCCGTCACACACCCGGCATCACCGACACAGTCTCCCGGTCTGTCTGTCTGGCAATGATGGACGAAGAGAACACGACACCCACCTCCTCCCCCCCCCCCCCCCCCCCCCCCCCCCCCCGCCTTTACCTTCCTCTCCCCTAACTGGCCCAATATCTCTTCATCTCCACAATTCCTTCACTGCTGATAGATCGTCCTAGCAGGCTCAGTTTCCGTTCATAAACCATCGCCATCAAGAGGAGCTAAAGCAGTGTGACAAACCGTAACACTGTCTGTGGTAGGAGCATCTCCTGGGGATTTGAACCACATCATCATCATCTTTATAGAGCTCATGGACACCCACGCATATGCACGCTCGCACACACAGAAACAGACAGATAGATAGTTAGATATAGACATATAGATGGACAGATAACTGATTGTGTGCGTGTGTGTGTGTGTGTGTGTGTGTGTGTGTGTGCGTGTGTGTGTGTGTGTGTGTGTGTGTGTGTGTGTGTGTGTGTGTGTGTGTATGTGTGTGTGTGTGTGTGTGTGTAACAGAACGAATGAGAAGTGGAGGAAAACATGTGCAGGTAAAGAGCCCTAACATGTGTGCCAAAACGACTTGACAAAAATGAATTTTTAAAAAAGCCAACATATTAAATAACAGAAAAAAGTGGAGGTGGAAGGAGTAAGGGAAGGAGTGCACTAGTGGTGGTGGTAGGTAAATAGTTCATTGAACTGACAATATCAACCCCTTTACTAACACCACAGGGGAACTACACAACTCTCTCTAGAGAAGAGAGCCAGTTGTTACGCCTTAATCAGCTTTTGACCCCTGAAAGAGACTCATCAGGGTACGCACCACTGGCAATGATGGTCTGTCAATAGCACTCAACATGGTATTGTCACTCAGGGGACAAACATGAAATCCAAGGGCTTTCTTTGGCAGTCAACAAAGGGCAGTACAAGAACACAGGGAGAATCAAACACACACAAATTCAAATTCAAAATTCAAATTTAATCCTTCGACCCCTGTTGGGGCATGGAGGATACAAATGTAACAAAGAGAAATACGAAACTCACTCAGAACAATGTGTGAACATAGTTGCGAAATGCTGAATTCTGGTGAACTGTAATGATCTCATTAAACAATCTTCCCATTTTTTAGAAACTTACTAATATTCAAACAAATGCGTCTTCCTTTTTGAAATAAATTACAAAAGTTGAAAACAGACTTTGGTTTTAGATATTTTTTAGGGATGAATTTTTCACGAAGTTCATTATATTTTGGACATTCCATGATGCAATGAAATTCATCTCCAATTTCACCCATTTCACAGTTACGACAAATACGCAATTCTCTTGGAACATTATGGTGTCTTCCAATTTCAATTTGCAATTTATGGTTACTACATCTAAATTTAAATAAAGATATAACATAAATATCTGGTAAGGTAGAAATATAATGTTCTTTTCCAAAGACAGTCTTTACACTTTTATAGAATACACACTTGTTGCTGTTTTCAAGAGAACTGCGCCAATCACGAGCATAATTATTTTGCAACTCCTTTTTAACACATTTACATAAGTTACTTCTGTTTGTGAATGAATGAGATTCCCAAACACAATCAAAACCAGTTTCAAATAAAATGCTTTTAACATAACTAAGCCATGGTGAAACGAAAATTCCTTTTGTATATAGTTCATGTAAGATATTATATACTTTGTTTGAATACTTCTTAGAATCAGGAACAACTAAGTTAGCCCAGAACCTTATCATTCTCACTTTAATCAGTACAGATAAAGGATAGATTCCGGTTTCACCATAAATCATTGAAGTCATTGTAGTTTTATTTAATCTAAATAGATACTTTAAAAAACGTAACTGTAACTTTTCTAATATATCAACATTTTCATAACCCCAAATTTCACAACCATACAACAACACAGGTACAACTATGGAATAAAATAATTGTACGCAAACATCAATTGGCAATTTCTGTTTTCTTGCAGTTTGTAATAATGAAAACATTGCCTTGAGAGCCTGATTATAAGCACATTTTTTTGCTTGGTAAAAAGAACCTGTTCTGCTGAACTCGATGCCTAAGTATTTCATTGAATTAAGAACCTCTATTTTTTCATTCCCAAAGAAAAAAATTTCACGCATACTATTTCGACCATGAAAGACAACTATTTTTGTTTTCTTTGGATTTACTTCTAACTGCCATTGCGTGCAATATATATGTAAGGCATTAAGTTCTTTTTGCAAAGCTGATTTAGAATTTGCCAATAAAATTGTATCATCAGCATATAACAATACAAGCAATTTAATAAACTGTTCAAGTTTCAACTCTTGCGTTAAATCATATTCTAAAGTAGAACAGTTATTGTCAATAAGGAACTGTTGTAGATCATTCAAAAATAATGAAAACAATAAGGGTGAAAGGTTTTCTCCTTGACGAACTCCCCTAAAACTGCCAAAGAACTCTGATTTTTGACCATTTAGAAAAATGCACGATTTTATTTGATCATACATATTGATTACAACGTGCAGTATTTTCCCAGATATGCCTTGACTCATCAGTTTGTGCCATAAAGCATGCCTCCAAATAGAATCAAATGCCTTTCTGTAATCAATAAAAGCACAGTATAATTTTCCATTGTTGATTGCAAACATGTCAATCAATGATTTAAGAACAAAAGCATGGTCAAGCGTTGAATGCATGTGTCTAAAACCTGCTTGGTTTTCTGAAATAAGTCCATTTATTTCAACAAAATAAGTAAGTCTGCTATTTAGAATTGACGTGAATAATTTGCCTACACAACTCAACAGTGTTATCCCTCTGTAGTTATTACAGTCTTGTTGATCTCCTTTGCCTTTATAGAGTGGTACAATTAACCCTGTCACCCAATCTTCTGGTATAATGCCAGAATCCAAAACACGATTAAACAATAAACAATAAAACTTTGTCATATAAGGAACACTATTCTTTATATATTCATTCCTTACTAAATCAACTCCTGCTGCTTTATTATTCTTTAAACATTTAATGACTCTTTCAATTTCATCCTCAGTAATTGAATCATTTAGAATGTCTAGATTGATATTTCTTTCAGATACTTCATTACTAAAAATGATATCATTACATCCAGTATTTTGATTAAGGGACTGGAAATGATTTTTAAGCTCTTCAAGAGGTATAGGACACGATGAAGCTTTTTTGCCTTTAATTTTCCTCCAATAATCCCTTGGATTTCTAATTTTTAAAGCTCGCAATTCTCTATGCCATTTTCTCGTTGCTCTTCTTTCAGATCGTCTCAAAACATTTTTATATTCTTTGCTTTTAGCAGCAAGATTATTTAGATTAGGCACAGTATTTGAACATTTAACTTTACGCTTTGCTTTAAAGTACTGGCTTCGAGAAACCTTACACTCCTTATCAAACCAGCTTTGATTCTGCCTCATTGAATATCTATTATTGTAAGTATTAGAGTAAGTACCAAATGTATCCTTCGCTGAATCAACAAGAATTGACGAAAACCGCTTATTCATTTCACTGATTGATATTGTGCCTTGTTCAAATAAAGTTACAATTTCATCAACATTGTAATTTGCTAAATGTTCTTTATATTCATTACATTTGTTGTTATCCCATCTTCTAATCTCTGCACCATCATACCTTTGATGCAGAGAGTGTTCAGTACCATTAGGTTCATTGAAAACAAAACAGGTTTTAACTGGAAGAGACAGGCATAATGGGCAATGCACATCAGAGAACAACGCATCAAAAACATCAACTTTAAACTTACTTGCATTTTCCATCAAATATCTAGAACCAATGATATAATCAATAACTGTGCTTCCTTTACATGTGCATGTTCC
>CM065716.1:88690789-88698289 GCA_033310375.1 Conus canariensis
AAACTCTAGTAGCTATAATAGTATTAACGCTGACTAGGGCTCCAAAAATCTTATAAACAAAAGCATCTGATGAGATGCGAAACCATGGCCTCCTTGGCAACAACCAGCGAGCTGACTATCAAGTTTTGTTTCATGGTTATGTCCCAGACATTGCAAAGGGCCCCTTTTGGCCCAGCATCAGGTAAAAGAGAAACCTCATAAAGTGTAATGAAAAAAAGCAAACGATGAATACATGGAATGACACACAGACATGCAACAAATACTATTTCTATGATGTAACTATCAGCATTCTCAACGCTGTTGAGGCTAGGCTGTGCTAAGTGTGTCACCCAGATAGCTGATTTGTTTTGCCGCCAGCTTAAAAAAGAAAGGGGTATAAATCAATCAAAACTATTTCAATGGAAAACAAAACACAAACATACACACCACTATAGGTCATACTGACATAAACACAACAACACAGGCAGTTAGTACCCAGCTAGGACAGTGTGTCTAGTCGCTCAACCTAATCATTAGAATACAAAAAACACCACATTATATCCTGCAAACATGAAGCGTGTTATAAACTGTAACAGGAGAACCAAAAGGTAAGGGGTTTTAAAACCAAGACAGAAGACTAGGCCACACAGCATGAGCAAAAGACGCTTGGCAAAAAATCCTGCCCTAAAGAAATGTCTGTGAAAAGATCTGTCACTGGCAAACATAAAACATTTGCACACACAGTAAACAAAAGGGTGCTCCCGAAGTGAGGCAAACGGGCTGTTCTCAAGGAAAGCAACTGGAAATTATACCCAGAAGAGCTGCTACGATATTAACTACCAATGATCTTCATTATCCAGATTGAGAAACTGGATCCAACCCAATATTCTTCAGCATGAATTGCTATTATCAATAACTCAGTTCCATCTTTATGATCAATACCAACCACCACCACCCTCACCACCAACATGCATGTTAATTCGCTGTTCTTCTCTTTCCAAGAGGTCAACGGCAACCAAATGACCCTAAGCCCCTCTGTCTCCTTCTCCGTACCCCCCTCTGCAACCCTCCACTGCCCTCTTTCTTCCCTGCCCTCTCCCCCTTCCTTCCCACCTTCCTCCACGCACCCGCACCACAGACGCATACTACCTGTCTGAGTGTCTGACAATGATGGACGAGTAGAACACGATATCCCCCCACCTCTCCTCCCTCCTTTACTTCCCTCTCCTCTAACTGGTTCCATGTCTCCCCATCTCCACAGTTCTTTCGCTGCTGATGGATCTTCCTCACACGCTCATCTTCTATTCATAAACCATCGTCATCATGAGGAGCCAGTGTCACAAACCGTAACAGTCTCCCTGCTAGATGCATCCCTGGGGGGATTTTTTTGGGGGGGCCATGTGGGATCATGTCACATCCTCGTCCTCATCCTCTTCACAGCATGCATGCAGACACGCACAGACACACATATGCTCACGCATGTGCGCGCGCACACACACACACACACACACACACGCGCGCGCGCGCGCGCGCGCGCACACACACACACACACATAGAGGTGAGTATGTGTGGGCTTGCGTGCTTGTGCATGCGTGCATGTGTATATGTGTGTCTGTGTGCGTGTGTGCACGTGTGTAATGCAACAAATGAGTTGGACAGAAACAAGTGCAGGTAAACAATCCATCCATCATCATGAAAACTATGCAGGAAAGCTTGAAGCTGAAAGGAAAGAAAACACAACACAGACAGAGAGAGAGAGAGGGAGGGGGGAGAGAGAGAGAGAGAGAGAGAGGGGTGGGGGGGAGACAGAGAGAGAGACAGACAGACAGACAGACAGACAGACAGAGAGAAGGAAGGGAGATGACTAGAACGAAGGTGTGGGATGGTGATGGTGGTTGTAGTAGTGGAGAATAAGCCGTTAAAGTGACAATATCAACCCTTCCCCGGCAACACAAAGGGGATTACTGTTCTCCCTCTTCAGAACAGAAACAGTCGTTGTGCCATAGCCTTCGACTCCTGAATGAAACCCATAAGGAGGTCTAACTCTGGCATGGATTGTCAGTCAACAGCATCAAAACTATGTTCGGCCTGTTCTCGCTCATGGAAGAACAAGGAATCTAAAGCTTCTGAAGGCAGTAAACGAGTGACTGCATGTAAGGACAGGGGACTGCTGCCAGGAAGAACCGATCATCAGAAAGAAAACAGTTTTCATCACCTTAGTGAGACTGACTTCAGCAGCTTTTTTGATAGCAGCAGTTGCAGTAATGGTTGTAGTGGTAGTAGCTGTAGCAAAGGCAAAGTAAAAGTGGTAAAAGTGGTGGCAGACCCAGCAGCAACAGTATTGCTAGCAAGAGCTGAAGCAGCAGCAGAAGCAGCAGTGATATAAGTTGTAATAGTAGCCGTAGTAGTAGTGATAGTAGTAGCAGTAGTTGTAGTAGAAGTAGTAGTAGTAGTGGTGGTGATGGTGGTGGTGGCAGTGGTGGTGGTGGGGTGATGGCAGTACTTGCAGAAGTCGTAGTAGGAGTGGTAAAGCTGACAGTAGTAGTAGTAGTAGTAGTAGTAGTAGTAGTAGTAGTAGAAGTTGTTGTTGTTGTTGTTGGTGGTGTAGCAGCAGCAGCAGCAGCAGCACAGCAGTAGCAGCACAGCAGCAGCAGCAGCAGTAGTAGTAATACTAATATTGGCAATAGCAGCAGCAGCAGCAGTAGTAGTAATACTAATATTGGCAATAGCAGCAGCAGTAGCAGCAGCAGCACAGCAGTAGCAGCACAGCAGCAGCAGCAGCAGTAGTAGTAATACTAATATTGGCAATAGCAGCAGCAGCAGCAGTAGCAGCACAGCAGCAGCAGCAGTAGCAGCACAGCAGCAGCAGCAGCAGTAGTAGTAATACTAATATTGGCAATAGCAGCAGCAGCAGCAGCAGTAGCAGCACAGCAGCAGCAGTAGCAGTAGTAGTAATACTAATATTGGCAATAGCAGCAGCAGCAGCAGCAGTAGCAGCACAGCAGCAGCAGTAGCAGTAGTAGTAATACTAATATTGGCAATAGCAGCAGTAGCAGCAGTAGCAGCACAGCAGCAGCAGCAGTAGCAGCACAGCAGCAGCAGCAGTAGCAGCACAGCAGCAGCAGCAGCAGTAGTAGTAATACTAATATTGGCAATAGCAGCAGTAGCAGCAGTAGCAGCACAGCAGCAGCAGCAGTAGCAGCACAGCAGCAGCAGCAGTAGCAGCACAGCAGCAGCAGCAGCAGTAGTAGTAATACTAATATTGGCAATAGCAGCAGCAGCAGCAGCAGTAGCAGCACAGCAGCAGCAGCAGTAGCAGCACAGCAGCAGCAGCAGTAGCAGCACAGCAGCAGCAGCAGCAGTAGTAGTAATACTAATATTGGCAATAGCAGCAGCAGCAGCAGTAGCAGCAGTAGCAGCACAGCAGCAGCAGCAGCAGTAGTAGTAATACTAATATTGGCAATAGCAGCACAGCAGCAGCAGCAGCAGCAGTAGCAGCACAGCAGCAGCAGCAGTAGCAGCACAGCAGCAGCAGCAGTAGCAGTAGCAGCACAGCAGCAGCAGCAGTAGCAGTAGCAGCACAGCAGCAGCAGCAGTGGCAGTAGCAGCACAGCAGCAGCAGCAGTAGCAGTAGCAGCACAGCAGCAGCAGCAGCAGCAGTTAGCAGCACAGCCAGCAGCAGCAGTAGCAGCACATAGCAGCAGCAGCAGCAGCAGTAGCACTGCAGCAAGCAGCAGCAGCAGCAGCAGTAGCAGCACAGCAGCAGCAGCAGCAGTTAGCATGCAGCACAGCAGCATAGCAGCACGTAGCAGACTGGCAATAGCAGCAGCAGCAGCAGTTAGCAGCACAGCAGCAGAGCATAGTATAGTATAGCAGCACAGCAGCAGCAGCAGTAGCAGACAAGCTAAGCATGGCAAGTAGCAGTAGCAGCAGCAGCAGCAGCTGTAGTTACTTAGGCAATGCAGCAGCAGCAGCAGCAGTAGCAGCACAGCAGCAGCGCAGTAGTAGTAACACTATATTGGCAATAGCAGCAGCAGCAGCAGCAGCAGTAGTAGTAATACTAATATTGGCAATAGCAGCAGCCAGCAGCAGCAGTAGTAGTAATACTAATATTGGCAATAGCAGCAGCAGCAGCAGCAGTCAGCAGACAGCAGCAGCAGCAGCAGTAGTAGTAATACTAATATTGGCAATAGCAGCAGCAGCAGCAGCAGTAGTAGTAATACTAATATTGGCAATAGCAGCAGCAGCAGCCAGCAGTAGTAGTAATACTAATATTGGCAATAGCAGCAGCAGCAGCAGCAGCAAGTAGCAGCACAGCAGCAGCAGCAGCAGTCAGTAGTAGTAATACTAATATTGGCAATAGCAGCAAGCAGCAGCAGCAGCGCAGTAGTATATCTAATATTGGCAATAGCAGCAGCAGCCAGCAGCAGTAGTAGTAGTAATACTAATATTGGCAATAGCAGCAGCAGCAGCAGCTAGTTGCAGCACAGCAGCAGCAGCAGCAGTAGTAGTAATACTAATATTGGCAATAGCAGCAGCCAGCAGCAGTACAGCACAGCAGCAGCAGTAGTAGTAATACTAATATTGGCAATAGCAGAGCAGCAGCAGCAGCAGTAGTAGTAATACTAATATTGGCAATAGCAGCAGCAGCAGCAGCAGTTAGCAAGCACAGCAGCAGCAGCAGCAGTAGTAGTAATACTAATATTGGCAATAGCAGCAGCAGCAGCAGTAGCAGCACAGCAGCAGCAGATAGTAGTAATACTAATATTGGCAATAGCAGCAGCAGCAGCAGTAGCAGCAGTAGTAGTAATACTAATATTGGCAATAGCAGCAGCAGAGCAGTAGCAGTAGTAGTAATACTAATATTGGCAATAGCAGCAGCAGCTAGCAGCAGCAGCAGCAGTAGTAGTAATACTAATATTGGCAATAGCAGCAGCAGCACAGCAGCAGCAGTAGCAGTAGTAGTAATACTAATATTGGCAATAGCAGCAGCAGCACAGCAGTAGTAATACTAATATTGGCAATAAGCAGCCAGCAGCAGTAGTAGTAATACTAATATTGGCAATAGCAGCAGCAGCAGTAGTAGTAACACTAATATTGCAATAGCAGCAGCAGCACAGCAGCAGCAGTAGCAGTAGTAGTAATACTAATATTGGCAATAGCAGCAGCAGCACAGCAGCAGCAGCAGCAGTAGTAGTAATACTAATATTGGCAATAGCAGCAGCAGCACAGCAGCAGTAGTAGTAATACTAATATTGGCAATAGCAGCAGCAGCAGTAGTAGTAATACTAATATTGGCAATAGCAGCAGCGGAGCAGTAGACAGCAGCAGCAGCAGTAGCAGTAGTAGTAATACTAATATTGGCAATAGCAGCAGCAGCAGAAGTAGCAGTAGTAGTAATACTAATATTGGCAATAGCAGCAGCAGCAGCAGCAGCAGTAGTAGTAATACTAATATTGGCAATAGAGCAGCAGCACAGTAGCAGCAGCAGCAGCAGCAGTAGTAGTATACTAATATTGGCAATAGCAGCAGCCAGCAGTAGTAGTAGTAATACTAATATTGGCAATAGCAGCAGCCAGCAGTAGTAGTAGTAATACTAATATTGGCAATAGCAGCAGCAGCAGCTAGTAGTAGTAATACTAATATTGGCAATAGCAGCAGCAGCAGCAGTAGTAGTAATACTAATATTGGCAATAGCAGCAGCAGCAGCAGTAGTAGTAATACTAATATTGGCAATAGCAAGCAGCAGCAGCAGCAGTAGTAATACTAATATTGGCAATAGCAGCAGCAGCAGCAGCAGTAGCAGTAATATGTAAACTAATATTGGCAATAGCAGCAGCAGCAGCAGCAGTAGTAGTAATACTAATATTGGCAATAGCGAGAGCAGCAGCAGCAGCTAGCAGCCCGCACAGCAGCAGTAGTAGTAATACTAATATTGGCAATAGCAGCAGCAGCAGCAGTAGTAGTAATACTAATATTGGCAATAGCAGCAGCAGCAGCAGCAGTAGATAGTAATACTATATTGGCAACAGCAGCAGCAGCAGCACAGCAGCAGTAGTGTAGTAATACTAATATTGGCAATAGCAGCAGCAGCAGCAGCAGCAGTAGTAGTAATACTAATATTGGCAATAGCAGCAGCAGCAGCAGCAGCAGTAGTAGTAGTAATACTAATATTGGCAATAGCAGCAGCAGCACAGCAGCAGTAGTAGTAATACTAATATTGGCAATAGCAGCAGCAGCAGCGCGCAGTAGTAGTAATACTAATATTGGCAATAGCAGCAGCAGCAGCAGTAGCAGTAGTAGTAATACTAATATTGGCAATAGCAGCAGCACAGCAGCAGCAGCAGCACAGCAGCAGTAGTAGTAATACTAATATTGGCAATAGCAGCAGCAGCAGCAGTAGCAGTAGTAGTATACTAATATTGGCAATAGCAGCAGCAGCAGCAGTAGCAGTAGTAGTAATACTAATATTGGCAATAGCAGCAGCAGCAGCAGTAGCAGTAGTAGTAATACTAATATTGGCAATAGCAGCAGCAGCAGCAGTAGCAGTAGTAGTAATACTAATATTGGCAATAGCAGCAGCAGCACAGCAGCAGCAGCACAGCAGCAGTAGTAGTAATACTAATATTGGCAATAGCAGCAGCAGCAGCAGCAGTAGTAGTAATACTAATATTGGCAATAGCAGCAGCAGCAGCAGCAGCAGTAGTAGTAATACTAATATTGGCAATAGCAGCAGCAGCAGCAGCAGCAGTAGTAGTAATACTAATATTGGCAATAGCAGCAGCAGCAGCAGTAGTAGTAATACTAATATTGGCAATAGCAGCAGCAGCACAGCAGTAGCAGCACAGCAGCAGCAGTAGCAGTAGTAGTAATACTAATATTGGCAATAGCAGCAGCAGTAGCAGTAGTAGTAATACTAATATTGGCAATAGCAGCAGCAGTAGCAGTAGTAGTAATACTAATATTGGCAATAGCAGCAGCAGCAGCAGTAGTAGTAATACTAATATTGGCAATAGCAGCAGCAGTAGCAGTAGTAGTAATACTAATATTGGCAATAGCAGCAGCAGCAGCAGTAGTAGTAATACTAATATTGGCAATAGCAGCAGCAGTAGCAGTAGTAGTAATACTAATATTGGCAATAGCAGCAGCAGCAGCAGTAGTAGTAATACTAATATTGGCAATAGCAGCAGCAGCAGCAGTAGTAGTTAATACTAATATTGGCAATAGCAGCAGCAGTAGCAGTAGTAGTAATACTAATATTGGCAATAGCAGCAGCAGTAGCAGTAGTAGTAATACTAATATTGGCAATAGCAGCAGCAGCAGCAGTAGCAGCACAGCAGCAGCAGTAGCAGTAGTAGTAATACTAATATTGGCAATAGCAGCAGCAGCAGCAGTAGCAGCGGCAGCAGTAGCAGCGGTAGCAGTAACAGCAGCAGTAGTACTAATAATATCAGTAGTAGTAGTAGTAGTATAGTAGTAGCAGTAGTAGTGGTAGAAGTAGTGGTAGTAGTAGTGGTAGA
>CM065716.1:88703289-88738289 GCA_033310375.1 Conus canariensis
TCCCTCGTTTGAAAAAAACAACTGAAAGGAAAGCCGTTTGAGAGCCCTGAAGATGCCCGAGCGTTTGCCGAGGGCTTGATTTCTGGTATACCTAAGTCGGAGTGGGCTGGGGTGATGGATTCGTGGTTTAGAGGGATGGAAAAGTGCATACACGCTGATGGAAGATACTTTGAAAAGATGGACTAGGTAAGAAATGCCAGTGTACTTCCATCTTTTCCCATCCGAGAACTTATGGGGTAGCCCTCGTATGATGCTAAACAGGTGTGTACTTTTGCTTCGAATTAAAACAAAACAAAAAAGATCGGACACAAACTATGCACAAGCAAGTTAAACACGATATTGACATATCAGTTTCTATTCCATTTTTCACAACTTCACAGCCAAAACATGCAGGTGCTTCATTTCTTGTTGCTCTGTCTTTCACCACCACTACCACCCCCGCCACCACCATCCCACCCCTGACTGACCTGCTAGCCGATGAGTATTTGTCATGTTTTAAGAAAGTGGCCCCAGAAAGAAAGGACCCCTGTTTTTGCAGGAACTATCAGCCCAGACTCAATTACTTTCGCATTACAGCAGCTAAGGCGTATGACATGTGGCGGTACAGGAGCTGTTCGGCTTGTCAACTGTCTCTGAGCAAAGATAGAAAACTGTGGTCAAAGAACTGTCGGGATGATATCGATTTTCTTGCACATCATCGACCATTGGGAGCCGTCTGGATCCCTCGCTGACCCAGCGTCTGTCATGGCATCTTTTTGAGCTACCACCCGGGCAAAAAGAAACAACAACAAATGGACCTTTTGCATGGCCCTATTGGTAGTAAGTGTGCAGGCAGTAGGATGATGTTCACAGCGTAGAGGTGAGATGAACGTCCTATCGGCCGGAAGCCTTTAGGGTCCAATATGATGTCCACAATCTGAAGGCATTTCACAGTAAGTCTTATATCGCGTTACTGACGCAGATGCCTCCTAGCCCTGAATCACGCCCGACGTCAAGTTCCACAGACGTGTTTACATTCGTCCAGCTCCGTCACCTGTGGTTAACCACCTGAATGGGTCAGTGTCACGCTCATACACAAATCTGTTAACACGCGTTATGAGTTATACACAGGCACACACGCGCGCACGCTCGCACTCACGCACTCACGCGCGCACGCACGTGCCCACTCTCTCTCTCTCTTTCTCACACACACACACACACACACACACACACACACACACACACACACACACACACACACACGACACACACGCCACAGCACCACCACACACACACACACACACACACACACACACACACACACACACACACACACACACACTAGCAGTGGCTTGTAAAAACCGCTTATTCTCATGCTTTCAGTCATAACACAAATCACCGTATTCATTGCTCTGCGTGTTTTGAACTCTTACAGAAAGTCTACGAGATCGAATTTATCATCGAGGTGGCGACAATGATAATGCGTGCCACTTTGTTGAAGTGCAATAACCACACAAGACATATATAGGAGGGAACATAACTGAAACTAATCACGACTACAGGCAGTTCTTTGCTGTCAACATTGCAAACAGGTAATGTATAATGGCTAGCTCTGCAAACTGGGTTTACATGCTATCCTCCGCGATCAAAGCTGCTATGTCTGCGGATCCTTTAAACTTGATCAACGACATGAGTACACAGCCATGTTTAAAAAAAAATTATTGCTGTGTTTCCAAACCATTTAAATAACACATATTTCAGCGTTGTTGTTTTTCAAATTCTTAAGTCATAAAGATTTCATTGGTAAAAGAATAATACAAAAGCAAAATGTTGGTTAGGTAGGCTACCGCAGTACAAAACACAACAGCAGCGACTGAGCATGGTAGTGGGAGCAGAAGTATAGTAGCAGAAACGATTACATGTCCATGAAGAGTGGTATTAGTGTAACAGTAGAGCTTGTTATTGTAGTTTTATCTTGCTTTAAAGTGAGACGACTGCAGGCGGAAATCTAAACAAATTTCAATAAGTATTTATAAGGCTCCGCCGAAACACGTAGACAATGATTTTGAAGCGTTGTCTTGTGATTCGTTTGTCTACGTTTTTCGGCGGAGCCTTTTAATACTTTTAGAAACATGTAGTTTTAGTTAAAAGTGGATGAGTAGGTGCAGAAGTGACATAAACAATCACCGCTCACGCTTTCGTAAACAAACGTGGCACAGGCGCACATACGTTGGTCGTTTGACAAAAAAAGTATGTGCTACGTGGGCTTGCAGCCAACGACTGATTGAAAGAAAATGTAGATTGGAACTATATACAGAAGTGCTCTGAAGCCATGAATGGAATGGAAGGCGGGAGGTGGGGGTTGGGGGGAGGGGAGCTTTTATATATTGTACACTGGGCCAGTGGATACTGCATAGTCCACAGAAGGGAGAGAATCCCATATCGGTAGTTCGAGTATAACATGTTTCAGTTTTTTTTTCTCCTCTAAAATTCTCCTTTCCACCAAAATTAAACAGTAATCTGAGCCCTAGTCTTTTTTTTGTGGACGAGACAATAAACCGAGATATCTGTGCACAGCTTGCTTTTAGCGCAGGTAAAAGAACCCATGGCATCAAGGGAATTGTCCATGACAAAAGTCTGTAAAAAGAAGCGGTGTACACAGGCACAAACATATTGCGCCGTTGTATTGTCGCAGTGCCTTCTCCCCAGAAACAGCAGCGTCAGTTTTGCATGGAGAAATGTGGCCTTGAAGTTGGGCATTTCAATACAATAGTAGTCAAGAGGCACGTGGGAAAATATAGACAACATTAAGCCCTCGTTGTAAGTGTGCGCCGTTTAGTCATTCGTTTCAGTGTCTAGAGTAACTTACGTAAAACAGTAATATTGATTAAAGACGGCTGGGCCTAACAGTCCGGATCAACAAAGGCAGTGTATGAAGCTACAGTTCATTTCAGACTCTTTTGCCGCACTCCTGATGCAAAGGGAAATGCTCATTTCAGGACAGTTAGCTCCTCTCTCTCTCTCCCTCCCTCTCTCTCTCTCTCTCTCTCTCTCTCTCTCTCTCTCTCTCTCTCTCTCTCTCTCGCTTTAGAGGAGAAGAAGGCTGTTTTGTAATCCAGAGAGTTCCAAAGCAATTGTCTGAATTATGCTAAAAAGTTCTTTTTTATTCCTGCAATTTGTGTGTTTTACATCTGTTTTCATTTCTCTGTCCTCATTGCACGCACCACGAAAATCCTCCTCCTTTGCTCGCCCTAGTTTCAACAGCGAAGATTCCGTTTCAGAGCACTTTCATCTGTCACCTCTTTGGCCTGCCGAAGCCACGTCAAACTGTCTTCATCTGTCACCTCTATCGCCTGCCGAAGCCACGTCAAACTGTCTTCATCTGTCGCCTCTTTCGCCTGCCGAAGCCACGTCAAACTGTCTACATCTGTCACCTCTTTGGCCTGCCGAAGCCACGTCAAACTATCTACATCTGTCACCTCTTTGGCCTGCCGAAACCACGTCAAACTGTCTTCATCTGTCACCTCTTTGGCCTGCCGAAGCCACGTCAAACTGTCTTCATCTGTCGCCTCTTTGGCCTGCCGAAGCCAAGTCAAATTGTCTACATCTGTCACTTCTTTGGTCTGCCGAAGCCATGTCAAACTGTCTACATCTGTCACCTCTTTGGCCTGCCGAAGCCACGTCAAATTGTCTACATCTGTCACCTCTTTGGCCTGCCGAAGCCACGTCAAACTATCTACATATGTGACCTTTCTGGCCTGCCGAAGCCACGTCAAATTGTCTACATCTGTGACCTCTTTGGCCTGCCGAAGCCACGTCAAACTGTCTACATCTGTCACCTCTCTGGCCTGCCGAAATCACGTCAAATTGTCTACATCTGTCACCTCTTTGGCCTGCCGAAGCCACGTCAAACTGTCTACATCTGTCACCTCTTTGGCCTGCCGAAGCCACGTCAAATTGTCTACATCTGTGACCTCTTTGGCCTGCCGAAGCCACGTCAAATTGTCTATGGCCCAACCGACGACGTCAGGGCCGCACGTACCGAAAACTGGAAGCTACAACTGAACAGTTTCGGGAACAGGCATGGAATACCGTTACGATCCAGTTTCCATTGTGACATCAAACACTGTTGCAAAACTACTATAATATGTATGAGGCATATTGTACAGCACAAGAACGACTAGACTGACAAGGTCTCTCATATTCAGCAATATTTTCTGTATTGTAAATCCACATGTTTATGGTCATATGTCATCTTTTCAAGTTTTCTCTGTTAAAAAGACATGGCATATATGTGTCTGTGGGTTACTCTTTCTGTCTTGTATTTTTAGCGCTGTTGTCCTTTATGTCATACTTATGTCAGAGTCAGCTGTTGTCCAATAAAGAAGTATCCATTGACCTCTAAGCTTAGTGTGTCCTGAAGCCATTTGGAATGACGAGGTACATAACAATATTCAATTTGTCGGCCACTGTACGCGTTGTTTTCCCTCCACGTTACATTACTTTTGACATATTAACCACACAGTTGATATTTCCGCAGTAACCCTAGAAAACACACACACACACACACACACACACACACACACACACACACACACACACACATATATATATATATATATATATGTATATGTATGCATACACACACACACACACTCAAGGGGACAGAAAAGGAGAGAGAGAGAGAGAGAGAGAGAGAGAGAGAAGAGAGAGAGAGAGAGAGAGAGAGAGATGGATGAAATTTGTTTAACAACACAAGAAACCTGCCTAAGATATGGACGAACGTATGAATTCTAGGTGGTTTCACAGTGGGATGGCTTGAGGCGGAAGCTGTAACAAGAACTGAAACAGATTTACGGAGACGCCAAACGAAGAAACAAACACAAAGTACAAAACCAACAGGCAGGACAAATAATGTTCACAACAAGAAATTCTGTACCCAGATCGAAGCGATAAGTTATTGTCTATCCTTCCTTTGTATTCGTTGTTTTGAATGTCATTTGTCCTGCCCGAACGAGGCCCATACGCGTTGTATTTGTTTAGTAAATTATTTGTTTCTTCGTTTGGCGGCCCGGTTTATTCGGTTTTTGCTCATATCAGTTTCATTCCATTCAATTCAAGTTGTTTATACTCCAGCCGACCGGCTAGGACCATGTCAAAGCTGTCACCTCGTTGACGTCAACTCTCCAAAAAAGATTATATAAAGCTGCTTTTTATGTACATAGAAACATAAACACACAACTCATTACAAAAAAAAAAAAAATTCTAAAGAAAAGAAAAAAAATCCCACCGGTATTTCTTTAAATCTTTTTTCTGTAAAATCTTGGATCAGATGAAAAATATCTATCTCTTTAAAAACTAAAAAAATCACACCAGAAAGAACATCTCTATTTTTTAAGAAGTCTGCTGTAAAGTGTTTTTGTCTGAAATCATGTAAGTCCCAACACTCGATCAGAGAGAGAGAGAGAGAGAGAGAGAGAGAGAGGAGAGAGAGAGAGAGGAGAGATTGCTAAACAATTTTTTCCTCAGAATTAATCCGTGGAAATTTCTAGCCGAGGGGATTTAACCCATTTCTGTTTTTAGTAAAAATGGTATTAGATTTCATTTTGTAATTGTGCCTGTTCCATATCGATGAAAATAGCCATAGATAGAAAATATGATAACTATTTTTTCTTTTTTGTGTATGAAGTTCTTTTTTTTTCTAATTCTTTACTGAAGGAAATGAGGGAAATTGGAAACAAATCTGAGGAAGAAAGAAAGGTGGTGGAGAGCCGTTTTATCATCTCAAGGGATAAATGAAAGGTTGACAGCCTTATTTCGGATTTGCCTGGTCTGTCATGCTGGCATTCAATCTCATTCCATAATTGCTGGAGAAATGACACTCTCGCTGTCTCTCTCTGCCCCCCCCCCCCATCTCCTCTCTCTCTCTCTCTCTCTCTCTCTCTCTCTCTCTCTCTCTCTCTCTCTCTTCTTTATTTCCGCCTTCTCCTTCTTTTCTCTTCCTCTCTGTCTCAAATGGGTAAACACGGAACTTCCAGGAAATTGTGAAGTGAAAAACACGTTGGAAACATGGAATTGAATTTCGAGTTTTCGGCTGTCGTGTTTCAACGAAATGACCTGGTTTCTTTCGGACAGAAAGAGGCTGGCTGCATGCGTGAAGATTTAACCAAATTTATTGTGTGGGATAGGCATAAAAACAGGCGAGGAACATGGGACGTCAATCAGATGGGATTTCGCACCACGGAAATTAACTGGGGATTTTCAAGGTCGTGTGACTGATATTTGCAAAGCTGATGACATGGAACGGTTGGAGGGAAGGCCAGGGGGCCGAGGTTGAAAAAGAACAGAAGGAGGAGATAGACGGGGAGGAATGAAAACCTAGGACGCAGAGAGAGAGAGAGAGAGAGAGAGAGAGAGAGAGAGAGGGGAGGGAGGGAGGGAGGGAGAGAGAGACAAGGATAGCGGGAGGAGAGAAGGGACAGAGAGAGAGGAGGAGGAGGAAAGGAGGAGGAGGAGGAAAGGAGGAGGAGGAGGAAAGGAGGAGGAGGAGGAGGAGGAGGAGGAGGAGGAAGAGAGAGAGAGAGAGAGAGAGAGAGAGAGAGAGAGGAGAGAGAGAGAGAGAGAGGAGAGAGAGAGAGAACTCATTTATCCTCTTTCTTTCAACTTTTTAAATCGAATTTTCCAACAAAAAAAAAAAAAGTATACGGCGCAAAGAAAGGTAAAAGAACTGAAGTAAAAAAAAAAAAACAACCAAAGGCGAACAAGAATTTAAAAAAAAGCAGAACAATTGAAAGACTCACGCAAACCTATGTAAATCTTAAAACATATATGGTGCAGCATTCTCCGTGAACTTGCAGTGTATAAGAGGACGTGGTTCTTTTGATTACATAGTTCGATTTTGTGCCTGTTGTTCAAATCTGTAAGATGTGTAGCCTACCTGTGGTGCACACTTTTTATTTTCACATCTATAGACATACATTCCGTCATTAAGAAATTTTCTCCTCCAAATGTTACAGTAATCATAATGTTGGGCATTGAATAACATTTCTGTAGATTTCCAAAACTGCCGCCCTGTATCAGAGGTTCAGTAGACTATTGTGTTCATTTATGAACTGTGACAGCATAGTGCACGCACAGCAGTTTTAACTACAAATGTGCGTCATTTCTATGAACGATCCTGATTTGTAATCCTTTCAAATTCACATAACTAATTTCAAATCTTCAAAATATTTGACCCAAGAATCTCGTAATTTACTTCGCGAGTCCATTTGCAACAACTATTTGGTGAGGGGGGGGGGGGGGGGGGGGTAACATTCTAGTCACAAGTTTATTCTGTAACTTGATTCCTTACGTTCCTTATTAACTTTGTTAAAGAGTTTGTTAGCTTGGCTCCATGTTAATTATAATTTGAATTAGCATTTAATTTCGGGCCGATACTCTTTTCATTTCGTTTAATGGAGAAATCCATCAGTTCTATGTGACAAAATCAATGACGTAAAGACACAAATTCTTTTGCAACGGTCAGAAAGGCGTACTCATCGCTGCTAAAATGCCGCATTGCATGATGTCCACTCTATGCTATGTTCTTTAGGTTGATGACAAGATTTATGAGTTTTACTGCATCATTACAAAAAAACTGGTTCAGATTACTGTTCATCGAAGGTCTCTGGCATAACGCGGCTGTAGAGTTCTTTGTATACTTGGAAAGTGTGTGTGCCGAAAGTAATTCATGAATCATGCAGTAGACGGAAAACTGGTAGATCTCCAAGCATAAGTAAACGGGTGTGTTTTTACTACAACATTCTTTCATTTTTTTTTAATTTGTGATACTTAGTGTTTTTATCCATAAACTTTTCCATTCCCGTTCAAATCAAAAGCGCATCTGATAAAATTCTGAATGGATTGATCTGTTTGATCACATTGATATATATATCCAGAGGCGTATGAGTTTAGACAATAACAGGGATTTTAAAACGGCAGCTCTCATTGGCTTTGAATACCCATGTCTTAAACTTATCAGAACGAGTCACTATGATGTATGGTATCACGCTCGTTAAGGTCCTGGGAAAACACAGTCCCCAGTGTTTTAAACATAGGAGGATTTCACATCATTTCTAAATGTATAAATATATTCACTTTGATAGTTCATGACCTCTTAACCATTGTTACACTCGCTCGCGCAGCGTTGACCCCCCCCCCCCCCCCCCCCCCCCCCCCCCCCCCCCCCCCCCCCCCCCCCCCCCCCCCCCCCCCCCCCCCCCCGTCAGACAGGCAGAAGAGAGTTCCTCCATTTAGCTAACAACTGAAATTTTACATTATCTGCATGAAATATTTTTTTTTACCAGGGTCTTCCATAATTACATCTGTTCCAATGCAAATGTATTAACCAGGTCCTTACAAGTCTCTTTCTTTTAAAAGCTGGCCGAGAACGGTGCCACGCAAACATCTTTCAGCGAAACAAAAATTGGCTTAAAAATGAGGAGGCTGCAGGCGGAAATTGAAACGCATGTTAAAAATAATACTTTGTGAATCCGCCAGACAACAGGGACAAACAAAATTACACGACAAAACACGACACATTTTGACTCTTTGGGTCTTCTTCAAGCAGGATAAACGACATTCAGGACAACAACAAAAAACGAAGAACGAGCAGTCACTAATCTTCTCATACTCGGCGCAAGATGGCGTTGAAACAAAAATTGTCTTGATGTCAGAGACCTTTAATACCTGTTTAGTCTCAAGAAACTAGAAAAAAAATCTTTACAATCTCCGCGATCTCTTGTTGACTTACAATGCATAAATTGTGCCTGTGCTCCTCTCAGTAAAATGTCAACTATGTGTCTCTAGTGTACACGAGGATAACGTTCCTGATTGGGATAAAAAATGAATCGTCCTGTTGAAATCAACTGACAAAAGATCTTTTTCTGCACAATGCACAATATTAATCATATGGTTTAAATCAACGTAGAAAACATCTTTGTAGAAATACTACCCCCTGTGTTTTTCGCCCTCTTTTCATTTCTTGCCACCACATGTTCGCTGGAGGTTTGGTAAGGCCAGTCGTGGCCTTAACATGCATCACAAATACTTCCCGTTCTATTCAAAAAGAAAGCCTATGAGGCATGCGCTGTCGCCAACGCCTCCACTTATGCGCGCCCGCGCGCGCGCGCGCACACACACACACACACACACACACGCACACACACACACACACACACACACACACACACACACACACACACTCGGAAAGGTGGAGGTAGAGTGGGAAGAGGTTGGGGAGGGGAGGTGAAGCTGACAGATATTGTTTTGTGCGTGCGAGCGCGTGCACACCTGTGCGCAAGCGCGCATGCATGTGTCTGTGTCTGTGTGTGCGTGCGCGCGTGTAGCAGGAGAGAGGGGGTGGGGGAGCTAAAGCAGAACAAGAAATAACAATCAACAGATCTTCCTTTTTTTCGTGGAATAAAAATCGTTTCGTAAGCAACGTTATACAAGTCTGATATAATGACTGAAAAAACAAACAAACAAATAAAAAAACTATACAAGATACAGTTTCTAACCTTATATCAATGACAGCTGCTAATCAAACAAGAGAAAGAAAGATCGTACAGAATACAGACTGAGTGAAAATTATTTCAACAGACAGCACTTTTTTCTGTTTCTTGCTTAAGAACTGAAGACCACTTAAAACGGTAAAGATTACGTTGCAAAAGTTAAACGCAAAAGGTTAGGGAGAGAACAAAGGTGACAACAAAAAAAAAGTCATTTATCGTTTTCTATTTCAAACATCAGCTTTATGAGGTCTAAAAGCGGTGTTTGTTTGTTTCTTTACCAGAAGCAAGCCATCTACTCCCTATATGACCTTTTGGAATTTTATATTCTTCCGATGCATATGTTGCTGCACATGTGACTATCTTTGTTTTCTTTAAGACAACAGGAAAGTTAGTTCGTTGTGTCCAGCAAGATGGGCAATGAAACGAAGCATAATCTGTTTAAATGGTCGTATTTGAAGCATATAGAAACAAAGACAAACGAAGTTCGTCGTATTTCGAAATAATTCCATTCGACAGACAGTGCGTTTGTTAACACCACTTTCGACAGTGAATTGCTTCGTGTGTGCATATACGCCCGACGTTTTGGTCCAAAGTGTTGCAAAAATACACGTGTAGACATGAACTTGGCTGACACTGTTGATAAACGTTAATTTTATCTGGCCTTACAAGAATTTGAAAAGAACTACAGGGCCTACCACGAGAACTCATCATCAAATTTTAGTTTGAGTGCCAGATGTACCTAGTAGAGATATCAATATATCTTTGAATTCTGACAAAAATTACGCGCTCATTATTCATCCGTTTCTTCAGCCGCATTATCCATATCTATTGTCAGTCAAATTTTTTGTTTAAACTGTTTAATCACGTCGATTCTCCAAGGCCCAAATGGTGCTTTACATTGAATGTGCTCGTTTATATAATCTGATTGTCGATAATCTAACTAACCTTAAATATCTAATGCTTAGTAAATGAGCGCTTATATACAGCAGATATTGTCTTGCTTTACCAAAAGTCACCCGGTCACATGCGTGTGAAGAAGAATTCAGAAAACGTTTCAGATGCACATTCTCCAAACAGTCCCTCTGCATAGTTCCCAAAATTTCAGATGCATGCAAGAGTAATGTTTTAAGCTCAGTATAAAATGGCTGAGAAGTCAACAGTAAATCGAACGACAATAATTTCATCACAGTTTTTAAGACTGCGGTGACTCTCCGAATTCTTACCAGAGCTGATTTTCCAATGGTCTCTACTGGAAAGAGTCAGGTTTTATCCCCTCCACGGACGCGTCTCTTAAAGTGCTGCTCAGGTTTCCTGACCAACTCTGCAGTTGTCGGTATCTCTCGGGCCTGGTTGACGCCGGGACACAGCCCTGTCATGCAGTCTCAGACCAAAATGGAACTCCGCAGCATTAGCTTCATTATCTTCATCCTCATCGATCAGCGTTTACATGACAGTCTTCAGTTCTGTGGCCCTTAATGCCCTGCTCTCACGGTGACCTCAATTTTGATTTCCCCTCCACGTCTCAGCCGTTGGTGAGTGCAATGGAGGTCACTGGCATCGGTACGTTCATGGGGACTGTCGGGAGACGGACGTGGTGGTGCCCTCCGGAGGGGGGACGCTCACTACTCTGGCTCCACAACTAAACAATTATTGTCGTCAGTAGGGGGCTTTGTAGATGTTCTGCTTACGTTGAATCTGAGCAAGCACCACTGACTGCTCCTGAAGTGACTCGGCAGCAGTGCAGTGCCTCCTCTGGTGGGTTGACCACGACGACTCGCCATTGACTGCTCCCTGTGGATTGCCGGTGCCGGTACTGCGGCAGGACAAGTCAGGGTAAGGCTTTGGACGGGGAAATCAGAATGAGCGGCGTAAAGGTGATGCAACTGAAGTGGTACGGAAGATGGGACACACACACACACACACACACACACACACACACACACACCACACACACACGTATGCACGCACGCCGCACACACACACACACACACACACACACACACACACACACACACACACACACACACCTTTTGCACTTTATGACTTGTTTTGACGAACCGTACATTGAAACGTACAGGTGTACTATCCCAGTCCTCCATCCCGCCTTCCCTAGCCGTGTGCACCTTTTCCCAGCCCACCTCCGTGCCCCAAAAAGAATCCCACGTATTTCAGATTTCGTTATCTCTACATTCTCATACCACCACTTATCTCTGCGTTTCTCTCCCCCTTTTTATCCTATGATTTAAGGGTCATGTAAAACTATCACCAAGATAAGCTTAATCTGTCCTCTCTCAGGGCATTCCACTGTTCCTGTAACCCAGCCAAGCATTCCTCCCCGAAGGCAGCACCACATCCATTCAACGACGGTTCCCATGACCTTTGTTGACATTGACCACTGTGACACGAACTTTCAACGGGCTTGGACATGGAGAGGAATTCAAACTGGGATCACCACGACAGCAGGACCTGAAGAGGTGCAGAACTCGAGAAGTTTAAAATTGTGATCAGCAAGAATGGAAATAAGAGAGATGAGCTTAACCCAATCAAGTCACAGCCAAAATGGACCAGTTTGTCCCTCAAATCACACAATTTTTGGCAATTTTCAAAAAATCATAAAAAAAATCAACCACTTCAGCTAGGAGCATGAAACATACACCATTGGATAGAAGAAACAATATATTTATAAAAAAAAAATGCTTACCTACAGTGAGGAATCTACACACTTCACATGATGTAAGTAATCCCAAATGATACACATTATTTTGCAGAAAAACAAAAACTTTTTGTGCACACTGTAATGCATGCTCTCTGTCCTCCCACACAAGTTCAATTACACTTCTGAGCACTGGTATGACCTACAGAGAATAGTGTATTTATGCCAACTGCATAAAACACAAGAATTTGACCACAAAATGCTTGATCCACTCAAAATCGTGTGGTCATGTTCAAAATCGTGTGATCGCGGGAACTGAGAGTAGGACAATTCAGATCTGTATAAAACTACTACAGAATACACGAAGAACGGTCTAAGCATAGCAACTGCAAAAAAGGCCCTAAGCTGTCCCTAAAACAAGATTTATTGCCCTTTAATAAAAGGCGGTATGATTTAAACATTGTCAAACTCTGTCGGAAGTATGCGTCCGACACGCCTTCAAGCGATGTGAACAGTGTCGGAAACCCGCTTCCGACAAGACTCGATTGAGTTAAGGAGTTCTATTCTAATCTGAATTTACCCGATAGGGTTGTTCTGCTTTCATATCATATCCTGCTGATAGTTACGGACATGGCGTTCCATTGAGGTATGAAATGATCTGACAGGGCTGTAGTACTTTCACGATACATTCTGCTGATATTTACAAACACCGCGTTCCACCCTGGCCTCTGACAGGGCTGTATTAACTTCATTATATATTATGCTGATAGACACAGACACCTGCAGTGTTGCTCAGGAAATTTGAACAATTTCTGGATTCCATTTCTTGAATGAAACTCGACTGAGGGGCTCCATTGCAGCCCACAGTACACTGAACGCCGAGTAGGAGCCGGCCGGAGCTGGCAAATATTACGAATGAAGGCCTGTGATGGGACTTGAACCTATGACTTGCCAGCACATAGTCCCCAACGCTAACCATTACGCCACGGAAGATGATTCAAATTACAATATTGTTAAACCCCATGCGGAGAGTGACCCAAAAAATCTAGACACAAAGTGATCTGCTTCGAACAATAACAGAAAAACATCATACATTTCAGTTAGATGCTTGAAAATGTTTATCCTTAACTCCACTTTCCCCCCAAATACTCCATAAAACTGTCTATGTATCGCATGAAAAGCTTTCCTGAAATATACACCAAAGCCATTAAAAAGAGCATTGTTTAAGAATCTTTTTAACCAGAGTATACAAAGTAAATATACAAAGAAAATAGGTCAATTGCACCATAATCTGCCCTAAATCCAGTGCGTGCCTCAATTACTTTTTCTTCCCAAATCTGTCCACTTTGAAAGATTTTTGTAAACAGGGTACGTCTAACATACCTTTCTAACAACACTAGCCAAACCTACCCTTCTGTAATGATCAACCTTATTACATGTCATTTCTATTAAATCAGGACAATAATGAATTTCGACTATTCATTGGACAATGTTCCTTTTCAAGTGAAACATTTTACAGACAAAATAAATCACGAGTTGGTCTTCATCTTTTTTAAGAGAAGTATTTCACTTAAAAAAGTAAGATCTATGCTGCAATAATCTCCATTTTTCATTGTCGTTCCCACGAAACAATAATCATTTAATTGACTTGAACCATGCTGATAAGAGACCATTCGCTGAAAACAGTTCAATCAAACACGATGAAAAACAACTGATACGTGTTTCTATTGGCCGTTGGCAGGCTGGATTGGATCACACCATTTACTTAGCTGCTTAAACATTCAATTCTTTAGCATTGTATGAATGGTGGGAGCTCTGGGGAGAGTGACAGAGGCGCGAAATCAGTTTTGTTTTTTTTCGTTCGTTTGTTTGCTGCGTTTACAAACGTTTCAGCTTTCACGGCTTTATGAATGTATATTTACTACGTGTACGTACTACGTATTAGCCGTAGTATGGACAAGTGGGTGTATGTGAGGTACTATGCAACGTGTCTTGGTTTCCATCTCCCGTAGTCTGTGTTTAAGCGAGAGCGACCTCACCGTTTTCACATGACAAAGGAACGACACTTGTGAGCAGCCCTAACCTACTTAGATCCATCAGTCGCTTAACAATTCAATCAGAGAAAAAAATACCGTAATATGTAAAACGGTGCGCCTGTAATGCAGAGTCAATATCCTGATCGTTATCCTCGCGCGCGCTTCGAATCAAATATTTGACTCGCTTTAGATGCATTTGCTCGACCCACGGTAAATCGAGAAAAGGTAATTCTTTCCAATTGCACTGAAAGCATGCATTGTCTTGCCCTTTCTCCTTCTTTTTGTTGTTGTTGTTGTTGCCGTTGTTTTGTTTGTTTTGTTTTTGTTTGTTTGTTCGGTTTTTTGTTGTTGTTGTTTTTTTGGTCTTTTTTTTTTCTCGGAACGGGTCTATATTGCCCCATCAGTCAGCTTAACTGTTCAATTAGAAAGAGAACATTCCAAAACATGATGTGAAACGATGCACCTGTAATGTCAAAACTATGCGATTTCACTTATTTATTGTTCTCATCCATATAGCAGGGGTTCTATGTCGAAAAATCATGCACTTCATGCAACAAGCACCAAATTTGGCAGAGATGGCCAGTTTTATGTCCTGAACAAAACCTGATTTACAGCCACCATGAAAAATTTGTATAAACATGCTTTTTGGGCATTTTTCAAAATGGCCGACACAAAAATTGGAATATATTTTGCATAATTGTTCATTTAATGCTACAAACACCAAATCTGGCTGAGAAGGACAATTTCATGCCCTGATCATAACCAGATACAGGTCTATTTAAAAAAAAAAGGAAAATGTTTGTATTTGAGCAATTTCCAAGATGGCCGCCAGCAAAAAGGGGAGTTGTATGCTGTACAGTCATTCATTTTCACCCATAACACCAAATAAGTAAAAAATAAATAAATAAATAAAAATCATAATAATAAATAAATGAATAAATAACTACATAAATGAAATAAAATAAAATAAGTAAATAAAGAATATAAAAGACATAAATGAATAAATAAATAAATGAACAATTTTAATGGGTGGTGATGGTGATGGTAGTAGTTATGTGTGGGTAGTTGTATGTGGGGGTGTGGGTAATGATAGTAATGATTGGAAGAGAATGGAAATGATCAATGGGTGGTAAGATGTCGTTAGGAGAGGGGAAAAAAAGGGGGGGGGGGGACAGAATATGGAGAGGGGGGGGTGGAAGAGGGTAAAGGGGGAGGGGGAGAGAGAGAGAAAGAGTTCATATCTCTCCTCCCACACAAACGTATGCGTGGGGTGGGGGTGGTGAGAAATTCATGCAAACAGTGTTGTTGGGGGGAAAAAAAAAAAGGGGGGGGGGGGGGGGTTGGGGAGGGAGGAAGAGAGGGGAGGGTATTATGGGTGAATTATGATCAAAAGAGACATTGTGGGGAGTTTTCACACACATACACACCCATTCTCTCTCTCTCTCTCTCTCTCTCTCTCTCTCTCTCTCTCTCTCTCTCTCTCTCACACACACACACACACAATATATATATATATATTATATATATATATATATATTATATATATATATATTTTGTTTTGTTTTGTTAAATGATGATGATGATCATTGTCATAAGTGGGATAATCAATGCTATAGGATGTTGATCATTGTCATGAGTGAAGTAACATGATAGCATTGGTACGATAATGCCAGTTGAGCAGAAAACTGGACATGATCAATGACTGATGAACAGTGACCGTTGTCATAGGTGAAATCAACACTATCACACACACACACACACACACACACACACACACACACAACAATTATATATATATAAAATATATATATATATATATATAAGCACACAAAACACACACACACACACACACACACACACACACACATACACACACATGTACAAACACTCATCTACATCCACACACACACACACACACACACACACACACACACACAGAGGGGTTTTTGAATAAATTAAAATAATGATAATAAAGATTATTGGGTGATGGCCATTTGATAACAACAGTGCTACAGGATGATAATCATTCTTGTTACTAAAATTTAAAAAAAAAAATGGGAACCTTGATGGGTGATGGCCATTTGATAACAACAGTGCTACAGGATGATAATCATTCTTGTTACTGGAATCATAACTGCGATTAAAGGTACTGTGGGATGCTGATCATTGTCACAGGTGAAATGATGTGGTGGCAGTAGTATAATGATGCTGGTTGAGGGGAGGGGGGGGGGGATCAATGACTGATGGGTGATGATCATTAGAGATCAACAGTACTGTAGGAATTGTCTTCTTCCTTGTTCACTTAGGTAGGAACCCTGGAGGTATTGGCGAAGGCTGCTGTATGGCAAAGGCCCTCCAGTGGTCAATAGGGCTTTCCCTTCATCGGTATGTTGGCAGGTGTGTTGGGCTGTACTGCATGGATGATTTGAAGACTTGCCATTGTGGAATATAGTGGACATGTGATGTTTCAGTCTGGAGTGCCCTGTCCTCAGTCTCACAAAGGTCTGATCTGGGCACCCGGTAGTGTCCATCCCTCTTATTGAAGTAGGGTGCCGCTCAAGCCATCTGCCTTTTTGGTTTTTGGTTCTCCTTGATAATACTTTTGATTTTTTCACAGGAGACTTCCTGTTCTAGTTGGGGCTGCTGTTCTCCTTCCTTTGCCAAATGGTCAGCTTCCTCATTGCCATATATATTGCAGTATGAAGGTGATCACGGGATGACAGTATTTCCAGTGACTGATGGATGGTGAACATTTGGGATCAGCTGTACTACAGGGTGAGGGTCATTATCATGTAGGTGGAATAATGTAGCATTGGTACAATAGTGCCAGTTGGGGGAACAAAGGAAGATATCAATGACTGGTGGGTGATGATCATTGTCATAAGTGAGATACTGTAGGATGATGGTCATTGTGATAAGTGAAATAATGTGGTGGCATTAGTATAATACTGCCGGTTCAGGAAGAGGGTGGGTGGGGGGGGGATGACTGATGGGTGATGATCATGTATCATTCAAGATCAACAGTACTGTAGGATGATGATCATTGTTATATAAGCTGGATAATGTTGTGGCATTGGTGTAATAATGCCGGTTGGGGGGATGGAGTAGGTAAACAAGGATTGATGGATGATAATTATTGTCATGGTGTGAGTGTGATTCACAGTAGTGTGGGATGATGGTCATTTACAAAAGTGGAATAGTGTACTGACCTTAGTATGTTAATGCCAGTTGGGGAAATAGAGGAAATGATCTACGACTGATGGATGATGATCATTATCATAAGTGAGATCTACAGGATGATGATCATTGTCATAAGTGAGATAATGTGGTGGCATTGGTGTGATAATGCCTGTTGGAGGTGGAAAAAGGAAAATGATTGATGATTGATGGATTAGTTTGAATCATACCAGCTCTTTTCCTTTCCCACGACCTCTCCTCCATCCCTTTATCTCTTTACCCCTTCCCCCAATTTCCCCATCCCACCTTATTCTTATGCACACCCCATGTACATATATAGCATATCTATAACATCACATGTAGAGCGTATATATATATACCCCAAACACCATCTCCACCACCAGGTATGCATACTCATAGACACATACACATGTGAACAATCTATATGCATTTATATATACATATATAATTTTTTTCCCCTCATACACACCCTCAAGTGCCCTCTTCCAAGAATAAGACTTCTCATCTACCACTCGCTCACTTTCTTTTACACACTCTCAAGTGCCCCCTTCCAAACATAAGACTCATCTACCACTCTTTTTATCTCTCTCTGCTTCTGTTTGTCTTTTCCCTCTATCTGCCTCTCTTTTTCCTCAAGGTGAAATGGGTTTGGACACTGAATTTTCCTTTTTCCCATTACACACACACACACACACACGTATGCGCGCAGGCACGCACACGCACACACACGCGCGCGAGCACGTACGCAGGCACGCATGCATTCACCTCTAAAGACGAAGTTTTCACTGGCAAATTACGGACACGCGATCGGAAGCGGCCATTTTGATTTTCCCGCTGCTGGTCTACAAAGTTTTGAAACATTAAGGAAACAAAATAAGGCCAGCAAAGTTTTGGATAAACATATGTATTTTCATACACGATATATCATTGTCCAACATGTTATCATTGGAAAATAATTTTAGCTTACATTTGTTTTGCTTGATAATATTCACTGCGGGCACCTCGCGCTAGAAAATCGTCTGCAATTTTGGCTCATCTTTTTTTTATTTATTTATTTCTCAAAATAAAAAACGATTTTGAAGTGGCTTCAAACCTGAAATCAAGTATAACATTGTAAAGAACAATATACCAAAGTATTGTGCTTGTTGTACGAAGTGCACAATTCTGGTTAATTCTGCGACATAGAACCCCCACTAATAGATTCAGCTCTGCATGTCTTGGGCTTAAATGACATGTGCACAAATTGCGTGACGATCTTGACCTAATACTTTCAGAGAAGGTAACTCTATTTGCAATGGAAAGACAGGCGTTATCTTCACCTGCCGTTTTAACAGAACAGATATATTCTGCCACAGCATGTCTAAACTTCTTCATTTCTTCCTTTACAAGATTTCGAGAAAAAACACCCTGAATGTTTTGCCCTGCATAATATGTTGAAAATCATCGGGTCTTGTGTTTAAAAGGATGATTATTACGCACTTTCGACCATGATCCTTGTTAAACTTACGCCTGCTTTTTGGCAACAAATAGTCTGAGGATAAATGTGATCTTACCGAACTTTGGAATCAGTAGCTTTCCCCCTTGTAACATGTTCAAAGGTAGATTACGAATCATAATAGTTATGTGTGTCCCCGTGTTTCGGTTAATGAATCAAGTTACTGAGTCAGCAGTACCTTCGAGGACTTCGGTCCTGTTACAGCCATCTTGGAGGCAGCCGTCCGTAGTATTGTTTTATTTCGTTTAAATTGAAAACCAGCCAGCTATCTCTGTAACCATATACCCGGCCCGGAGAAGGATGTGCATGGCGGCTGTTGTAATTCTCCAGTCTTTGTTACATATATTATGATTTATAAATCTACAGCTGCTGTACCAAACACGCTGTGAAAATCATTCCATCTCAAAACATGGAATTGCAGGGACGGATCACTCCAGTCACGAGAGGTCAGGGAGACCCAGTGTCTGTCTAGAGGTCTTGATACGGGTCGAGTTTCAGGGTAATATAATCCTTCTCTGTTATCTTAAAAAATGAAACTGGCAAAAAAGGTGGGAAGAGGGGGAAATAGGAGAAGGGGGAGGGTGTTCGGGGGAGTAATGAGGCGCCTGTTTCATGTTTTTTTATATTTTGCACAGACGATGTTTGCCGATGACGAGTTTCTTCTGTGATATTTCTTTCTTATTTTTTTTCTTTATTTTTTCACTCTGTAAAGTACTTTCAGATATTCTTGAACTGTTCGTGTCTTTTTGAAAAGATGATATTGTTTTCTGTGTTCCTCAAGTTATTCATAAATGAGCGCATTTTTTTTTTTAAATCTTGTATTGAATTCAGACATCTTGGACATTTGCTGATCGACACATACCCATGTAATAGTAACTCTTAATTTTCTTTTTATCCGAGAGCCTTTGTCATCCTTTGGAATGTCCAGTTTCTGAGAATGACCTGCACTTTTTCAGTGGCATTAGAAATGATTACCATGCTTATATTGCTAAGAAACGGAAACAAAACCATCGATTTCAATACTTTGCAGACAAAAATCACAACATATTAACTAATACATCTCATCTAAACGTTTTTTTAATACTATCCAGCAGAACTGGAAAAGAATGCTGAAGCACTGGAAATGAAATGTTTTAGGAGAGTATTCGCCATCTGCTACACCGAGCATGTCACAAACGGCGAGGTCCGCAGATCCATCCGGCGGCACGTGAGTCACTACCAATATCCGCTGACCGCAGTGAGGAAAAGAAAACTGAAATGGCATGGACATGTGAACAGGTCAAGCGGGGTTCTCCAGCATTACCGTCCAAGAAGGGCAGGGGAAGACGAGACAGAGTGGACAGAGAAAGAGATGAACGGACAACGTTGCTGAGCCGAGAAGAGCTATACATTGTAACCCACGCACTTTCCAACCACCTACCACTGGTGGAGACAAGTGGTGCAGCTTTCATTATTCTATCACCCCAACGGCTCTGGACGGCTCCGGGATCAGTGACCGTTGATACCCCCCTCCCCCCATTCCCACAACATCCTGTGTGGTAATGGTATTGCTGAATAAATGGATTAAAGTTTTGTTCCTCCATGTGTCTCCCATTTCCTTCCTAATCCCGAGCATCTGCCACATTTTCATGGTATTGTAAAACAGAAAAACTAACTTTAGTTCGGAAATATTCCTTTCTGAAGAGTGGTCGATTTTTTTTCTTTATACTATCTATAACATCCGATGTGGTAATGGTATCACTGAATAAATGATTAAAAGTTTGTTTTTTTTTCTCACCGTCTTTGTCCCATTTCCATCCTCTCTCGCACGTGTGACATGTTCATAGGATGAAAAAAATCATACCATTAGTTGGGATATATCTCTTTGAGCACTGGTCGATTTTTTCCCTTCAAAAACAGTTTTTTCCCTCTGTTTTCGGCCTACTCTTTCTCTCGAAGATAGATAGATAGATAGAGAGAGAAGAGAGAGAGAGAGAGAGAGAGAGAGAGAGAGAGAGAGAGAGAGAGAGGCCTGTGTAATTCGTGATTAAAAGTACAGACGCATGTTCTAGCCCAATTTTCAAAGAACTACAAAGATTTGAAGGGCCGTAAAACAATTACAAAAGAAATCAAAACAATGTGCCGTCTTGGCATTTCATTCCATTCTTTCTTTGTCTTTCATTCTTCCTTTCTTTATCTGTTTTCCTCTCTTTCTCCTCTTTTCTTGCTTATTTCGTATAGACTGTCTGACGGCCAGCCAGAAGTTACTGGAAGAAATACGGCGTGTGCGTGATCTGTCCCTGAACTAGTCAGCCTGGTAAATGGATCTGCTCCAAACACAAAATGGTCTCCAAGGCATATTAACTCGGCCACGTGTTGTTTGTTAGCTTCAGAGAGAGAGAGAGAGAGAGAGAGAGAGAGAGAGAGAGAGAGAGAGAGAGAGAGAGCGAGAGAGAGAGAGAGTTTGTGTGTGTGTGTGAGAGGGACAGGGGAGAGAGAGAGAGAGAGAGAGAGAGTATGTGTGCGTCCGTGCGTGCGAACGTGTGTGTGTGTGTGTGTGTGTGTGTGTGTGTGTGTGTGTGTGTGTGTGTGTGTGTGTGTTTATTGGTGTGTCTCTGTCTATGTGCATGCGTGGGTGGGTTTACACGCTGTGCAAGGATGTTCGAAAAGCCTTTTTTCTTGAAACGATACCATGACAAACCTTTCTGGTGTGGTGACGCTGTTGCAATTTGGTGTGAGACAGGAGGACACAGGCTATTCACTATCTCTACCGAGACAGTCCTGACATACTGTCTGCCTGTGTCTGACATAGAATACTTATGAAAATGGCATGTCAGTTAATATGGGCTGATTCAGCGTTGATTGCCTTTCCCTCTGTGCTCTCGCATTCATATGAGTACGAGTGTGTTTACGTGCAGATGTGTATGAGAGAGAGGTAATGTGTGTATGTGTGTATATGCACGTGCATGTGTGCGTGCAGCTTCAGATCACAGATGTGTTAATGTGGATTTCAATTGCGCGCAGTCTACATAAACGTGTATGTGTGTGTGCGTGCGTGCGTGCGTGCGTGCGTGCGTGCGTGCGTGCGTGCGTGCGTGGTGTGTGTGTGTGTGTGTGTGTGTGTGTGTGTGTGTGGGTGTGTGTGCGCGCGCGCGCGCGCGTGTGTGTGTACTTCGTATGCCCATCGTCATAGTGTGTAAGTGCGTAAAATGCAGACTGAATACGACAAAACTGCTGGCAATGCCTGTTACCTTTGTTTCCAAGGTTTCGATTAAAAAGTCTTGAACATTCCTCTGGAGGTTGAAGTTCTATATGAAAGACAAACAGTCTGATAGACAGAAAGAAAAGTAGACAAACTGAGAGATAGTTAGATAACTAGATAGATAGATAGATAGACAGATAAATAGATAGATAGGTAGATAGATAAATAGATAGATAGGTAGCTAGCTAGCTAGTTAGAGATGGATAGATTATAGATAGAGATGGAGAGATAGACAGCTGGCAAGATAGACAGACAAATAGGTAGACAGATGGACAGAGAGAGAGAGAGAGAGAGAGAGAGAGAGAGAGAGAGAGAGAGAGAGAGAGAGAGAGAGAGAGAGAGAATTAGACCGACAGACCAATAGATAAATAGATAGATCGATCGATCGATAGATAGATGAATAGCTAGAAAGATAAACAGATAGTTAGGCAGATAGATAGTTATATATAATATATATATATATATATATATATATATATATATATATAATAAACTAATAAATTCCAAGGATAAGTAACCGAGCACCATTCCAGCAACTTACAGAGCAGCTTGGTGTTGCAATGACTGCAAGAAACATTCAATTATAAACAAAGCTCGCTCTTATGTCTTAGATTGAAGAAATAGGGGGAGATAAGCATTCATATCTGCAGTGGTAGATAATTCTGCCTAGCTAACAGTATGTGCTTGAGTGGGTGAATGGGGAATAATGAATGCTTCTCAAAATGAGCCTTCAGCAAGCTTATAGTCTCCAAGGGGGAGACAATCTCCAATGGGGAGGAAACTCACTAACATATAACTCCTGGTCAGATACCGGTATTTCGAAACCTGATTGTTTCTCCTCAGTGACCACGGAAAGTGGCTCATTTTGAGAAGCATTCATTATTCCCCATTCTTCAATCTAAGACATAAGAGCAAGCTTTGTTTTATATATATATACACACACAAACCTAAAAATAGAGAAACAGACAGACAGTTGATGGGTAGATAGGTAGACAGGCAGGTGGATCAATGCATATATACTAAACAAACACGCGATGTTGTCTTCGAAGCAGGCATACAGCGTTGATAATTTCCAATTTAAGTTCTTTTGATACTTTCTGTCTAGGTTTAAAAAGTCTGACTGCTTGATGCTTAGCTTACAAGGTTCGTTTTAAGGATGTATCTATTGATCTCATCTTCATTTCCGCCTTATTAGGTGTCAGTTTTAAAGTGCCGCCAACGTAACATTCAAGGTCTTTCATCATTAAAAAAAACCCCAAGCTCATATACTGAATTTGGATATTTAATGCATAGTTTTCCATTTTCAAAGTCGGTCGATTGCAGGCGATAATTGAAGTAAGAGAGCAAAGGTGAGGTTACTGGACCACCAAACACCAATGTAAGAAGACAACGCTTTTTGATCTGTAGGTCTTCTTCACGCAAGATAAATAACACGGTCTTACCCGAAGAAGACCGACAGGTCGAAATGCGTGAGGCCTGTTTTTATCTTCTTTGTTCCATTAGCCAATTGGTTCAGAACCTCACGTTTGCTCTCTTAAGTAGATTTTCAGGTTCATTTTGACGGTGCATCTTTCATCTGCATGTTTTGCATTAGTTAAAAGCCTTTGCATCATTTTTATGTTATCTACAGAAAAGAACATAGTTGAAAAAACACATCTTAATCAGAAGATCAGAGCAAGACCAATGTATTGATAAATATATTCCCAAACGGTTTCGACAGTGTCCTAGCATACGTACTACGGTTACACTCTAAAATATGCTGGGCATTTTCTTAAGACAAACGTGACGTTCTTTCAGTTCACATAGTCTTCAACGGACTGGTTCGTCTAACACACATTAATGCTACATTGACATTTTTGCGAATGATCACAGCTGTTGCTCGTGGAACATTTATTGTCAAAAACCTTTGTTTGATTAAAATACACACCATGTAATCAAATTGAGATTTGTTTGCTTCTAGCATCTCCTGAATTAAAAGCACAGTGAAAGAAAATAAACCTTTATTTATTTTTCAATTTGGGTAATATAAAATTCTTCCGACTAGATTTACAAGCTGGCATATCAGAATCCAAGACGGAATTCTCAAATCGTTTTGAATCTTGCACATATTTCACACCGTTCTTCTCACTTTAGGAATGGCTGAACAGATCGTAAAGATGTTTAGTTGTAAATTAAATAAAAGTACACGCATTTTCAAATGATGTTTCTTCCTGTGAATAAAATGAGGTCTCAGTTACAAGCAGGTCAGGTTAGTTCAAACTAAGTCCAACCACTACTTCCACATCCGAATGCAAACAAGTTAAACATAGAACTGAATACAAGTCAAAATGCCAGGACTGAAATTGAAAACCAAATCATCAATTAACAGACTGATTTAGAACTAACTGTAAGTCTGTCATCATTGACGTTTAAATAAGAACAAGCAAAAGTGGTTGATCTTAAAAAAAAATAAAATTAAAAAAAACCAACCAACCAAACAATAAAAAAAAACCCTAAAAATCACATCAGTTAGAGCACCTCCAAATAAAATTCCATGGAACATGTAGTAAAAAGAATCTACTATCCTCCTCATCTCAATACTCAATAAAATGATTAGTGCTAAGTGGTGTATTACATGATATGCACCACGGAACCTCTTTACTCTTTTTAAGCTAGAATGGCTAAAATAGGTGTGTGACCAGGATGCATTCTGCACAACATCGTTTCCTCTTCATCGGAGGCTGACGGAAGGGATTTCTTTGAGTCTGATGGGTTTGACAGTCTATTGTCCGGTAGGTCTTTTCTCAGAGAAAAGAGAGTCAAAAACGTCAAATCAAATGGACACAAAAAACGTAACTCGTAGGCCGAACTGATATCGAATGATAATAAAACTAAGGAGAAAAAAACCTTGGTGATGGCCTTGATTAGGATGACAAAGTTGTGAAAATCTTTCAGCTACTGTGACAATCACCATTACATCGATCATCATGAATAGAAAGACTTTTACAAGTTGTCCGTTGTATGTCCTGATTTTCATTACATTTGGAAATGTTTGATATTAGGGCTAAAACTGTGTGTGCATATATACGAATGAGAAGAGTGTAATTTAATAGCTAGTGGTTCCCTGCACATGTTGTATGCATGCCTGTTCATATCGATTTGTGTATCGTAACACCACCTCTTTAAGCAGTGTGTTTGCTGATGTATTTAGGCCTATGTGTCTCGGCCTTCTTCCTTTGTAATTGTCAGTGTGAAGTGCTATGCGCCACCTAGTTATTCTGGACATGGCGCCATGTAAATTGTCCTCAGTTATAAATCATTATCACGTTGTTCTTTCCATTGAACAGGAAAGGCTATGACATTATTTCCTAGAGAGAGAGAGAGAGAGAGAGAGAGAGAGAGAGAGAGAGAGAGAGGAGAGAGAGAGAGAGAGAGCTCACAAACAGGCAGAAAAAAAGAAACATACAACAGAAAAAACAATAGAGCAGTACCATGGGCAATATGATAAAAGTGGTCAATAACTGTTTTCTACCGTCTTATGTTTCTGATCAGACGGATGTTGCTTATAAAGTGGTAAGCGCCGGTGGTTGCAGCATTGACAAACGCAGCAGCAAACAGCAGGAAATCCCTGCAGCCCTAATTCACAGCGGTCTTTAACGTTTGATTTTATTCCATTAATTTTCAGTTCAACAGCCTGAGGGTATTTCTTTCAGGCGAGGAAATCTGATTTGCGAGATATAGGGAGCCAGGCAGACTAGCAGGAGGGAGAGAGGGGGAGAGGAGAGAGAGAGGAGAGAGAGAGAGAGAGAGAGAGAGAGAGAGAGAGAGAGAGAGAGAGAGAGAGAGAGAGAGAGAGAAAGGAAACGAAATTTTATTTAACCAGGGTAATGAGATTAGCAATATACATCTTTTTTTTTCCACCTAGCCCTGGGGCAAAAGGAAAGCAGTAATTCATAGCAATCAAGGCAAACACATATAAAAAGAACAAGAACAAACCAAGAAATAGCATGATAATACAAAATTCAACACAATAACCTGCTGTCAACACCAATGTCAAACGAGAGAGAGAGAGAGAGAGAGAGAGAGAGAGAGAGAGAAGACAGACAGACAGACAGACAGACAGACAGACAGACAGAAGAAGGGAGGGGGGGGGACGAGCAAGCGAGAGAGAGAGAGAAACACACACACACACACACACACACACAATCACACACACCAACACACACACACACACACACACACACACACACCACACACACACACACACACCACATGCACAGCCACACGCACATGTATATATGCACTGGGTATACACAGATGCTAAGGGAAAGGATGAAGGGGAGAGAAAAGAGATCGAAGGGAAGGGGTGGAGAGAGAGAGAAGAAGTAGAGAGAGAGAGAGAGAGAGAGGAAGAGCAGACAGACAGACAGACAGACAGACAGAGACAGACAGACACAGACAGAGAGATAGAGAGGGAGAGAGAGAGAGAGGGGCAGTTCAGAAACAAACAAGCAGAGAAACAGACGAAGGTACACATCAATAGTATCAGAGACAATATGATCGCAAGGGGAGGCCGGCCGTTACTGTTTTTCCACGCTCTCATAGTCTTAAACAAATGCACGGCCACAGAGAGTGGGTAGCACCAGCAGCTGCAGCTTTCGGAAAGGCAGCAACAAGTAGCAGGAAATCCCTACAGTGCTAATTCACGGCGACCTTTAACTTGTAGTCTCATTCCATTCATTTTCAATTCACCAGGCGAAGGATAACAGCTTCGGCCCAGGAAATGCGATTGGAGAGACCTAGAGAGCCAGGCCAGATCACCAGACCAGACCAGTGTCGTTTGTTGACTTCACAGGAGAGAGAGAGAGAGAGAGAGAGAGAGAGAGAGAGAGAGAGAGAGAGAGAGAGAGAGAGAGAGAGAGGCTGGGGAGGGATAGGAACACAACACTCACTCACACCACACACACACACACACACACACACACCACCGCGCGCGCGCGCACTTGCATACGCAGCGGTTCTGCAGTGTGCACGGAGAAACTGACAGGGTATCTGGACTTCTCTTAGAGAGAGAGAGAGAGAGAGAGAGAGAGAGAGAGAGAGAGAGAGAGAGACAGACAGACAGACAGACAGACAGACAAAAGAAAAGAGACAGAGAGACAGAGAGAAAGAGACAGAAACAGACATAGAGAGGCAGAGACAGAGAGACAGAGACAGAGCGAGAGACAGAGACAGAGTCAGAGAGGGCAGACAGACAGAAAGACGAAAACACAGAGAGAGAGAGAGAGAGAGAGAGAGAGAGAGAGAGACAGACAGACAGACAGACAGACAGACAGACAGACAGACAGACAGAGAGAGAGAGAGAGGTGGGGAGAGACCAACCGATAGACAGACAGACAGACACTTACGTCACTAACCTTGGAATCATTTCTGTCGCTGGTTGCCATGGGGGTCTACAGTCAGATTATCACACGCCCGTTATTCCCGTCTCTGCGCAGACTTTCGCCTCAAATTCTCCCTCACCTTTGCGCTTTGGAACTCACAATCGGCGCAAGAGTATGTCCATGAAACACGAATTCTTCTGATGTTTTTCACTGTCTGTGAGATGCTCCGTCCAGGCGAGTCACACAGCATACAGATTTGAAATGTTCAGGTCTGGGAGTCTGGTGGGGGATTCTTTGGTTGGTTTTCGTCTTGTTGTCCAACTTCTTTTCCACAGTATTTTTATTTTCCTTTTCGGTCTTTTTACGCTATTTTTTTTTAAAATACCGTTTTGTCTGTCATTCATTGTTTATACCGCTGTCTCCGTAATTCGAGGTGAGAAGTGGAGCGAAATGGTCGGAGCCCTCAGCAAGACGTAGTTTTATCTGTTGTGAGTGTGTCAGTAGGTCAGTGAGTACGACATGCATTGTTCAACATTGCTATGCACACATGTTGTGTTTATGGTTTTCGTCAAGACGTGACTTTTCTAAAAAAAAAAAAATGTGTATGCGGTCGGCTGAGCTGTCATAAATCTGAAACTGAAATTTCCTCTTATTCTTTTCTCAGCTTTCTGCAGAAACAATATTGATATGAAAAACACGTCATGTATATCTATGGTTAAATCATTTGTGTGCAGTTCAAGTTGACATTAACAAATATAACCTGATTGAATTTGACAGGTAAAAAGTAATATTCTGTCGGAATATACAGTAATCCCCGCGTGGTTTTTTTCTTTTCTAAAAGAATCAACTGCTCTTTTCAAGCTGTTCATCACCTGTTCATTGGTGTTACCGTCACCGTGTCAGACTATCTAATTCTCTCACTCAAATGGTCAAACCACCAACAGAAGCAAGCAGGCCTGTATGTTCACAGAATGTGTTCACCCGGAAGTTCGGTGCACGGACGCCGGTGGCTTCAGTTTTCACACCTGATCGGTCACTGTGGATGGCCAATGACGGTCAATCGATCTGCTGAAATCGACACTGTCTTTGTTCTTTGACGTTGACGGCTGGCCTGCGGTGATGTCGGCGCTTTGTGGGGCAACTCCTTTGCCGGTGGTTCTGAAAAGAGAGCTACTCGTCAAACCACACCACCACCACTAGTAATAATAAGGATAATAATAATGATGATAATGATGATGGTAACAATATAACCATAACAACAACAACAATAATAATAAATAATGATGATAATAATAATAATAATGATACTGATGTAATTATTGTTATTATCATTATCATCATTATTTCATCATAACTATTATCATTATCATTATTACTATTATTGTTATTACTATGATTATATAATGATATAATGATAACAATAGTAATGCAGTAATAAAATTGACGATGATGATGACGATGATAATGAAGATCGTGGTCATATCTCATCTTCATCATCATCATCATCATCATCATCATCATTCATTAATAGCAGTAGTAGTCGTCGTAGTAGTAGTAGCAGTAGTAATAGTAGTGGTAGTGACGGTAGTGGTGGTAGTGGGGGTGGTAGTGATGATAGTAGTAGTAGTAGTAGTAGTAGTAGTAGTAGAAGTAGTAGTACTAGTAGTAGTTGTTGTAGTAGTACATCATTCTGATCACCATCACGATTTACCGGTGTTATTTTCGCATCTTTCTTTCCCCTGTTGTTATGAAGAGACGTCTTTACAGAGACTGGCTCTGTCAGATTTATTTCTTTTCAGCGCACGCGCACACACATACACATACATATGTACACACATATACATGTGTACACACATATATACATATGTACACACATGTACATATGTACACACATATACATATGCACATGCACATATGTACACATACATATGCATATGTACACACATATGCATATGTACACACATATACATATTTACACACACACACGCACATACACATATGCAAATGTGCACACACATATATACATATGTACACACATATACATATGTACATATACATACGTACACACATGTACATATGTGCACACATATACATACGCACCTACAATATGTACACATACATGTACATATGTACACATATATGCATATGTACACACATATACATATACACACACACACCGCACATACACATACACATATATACAAATGTGCACACACACACACACATATATATATATATTTCTTCAATCTAAGACATAAGAGCAAGCTTTGTTTATAATTGAATATTTCTTGCAGTCACTGCAACACCAAGCTTCTCTGTAAGTTGCTGGAATGGTGCTCGGTATTTATCCTTGGAATTTATTAGTTTATTGTAATTTAGTCCCTTGCGGATTCATTCCAAGAACTGGCCCTCAGCACTTGTGTCTTAAGAGGTTATCTTTTTATATTTTCTACTTTTCATAAGAAAATGTAGCTTGTTTTGCTCTTTCGTGATTTTCTTTTGCTTCTTAGGTGGCACCTTTGGTTGGTTTTTTGAAAACTCAACAAACATACTACGGTATTGCACACCAGACTTTTCTAGGATAGCATTCTTCGTTAAAACCGAAAAGGCAGAGGAGTCAAATTACCACTTTCCGCGGTCACTGAGGAGAAACAATCAGGTTTCGAAATATCGGTATCTGACCAGGAGTTATATACTAGTGAGTTTCCTCCCCATTGGAGAATGTCTCCCCCTTGGAGACTATAAGCTTGCTGAAGGCTCATTTTGAGAAGCATTTTTTATTCCACACTCAAGCACATACTGTTAGTTAGGTAGATTTATCTACCACTGCAGATATGAATGCTTATTTTCCCCTATTTCTTCAATCTAAGACATAAGAGCAAGCTTTGTTTATAATTATATATATATATATATATAAAACTATCATGTAATATTAATATCATATTATACATGTACACACATGTATACATATGTACACACATACATTTGTACACACATATACGTATGCGCACGCACACACAAATGGACACGCGCATACCTCTCGCCTCCTCCTATCACCCCCACTACTTCTTCCCTCCCTCTTTCCCTATAACAATATCAAGAGAGAGAGAGAGAAGAGGGGAGGGAGAGAGAGAGAAAGCATACGTAAGTCCACTCTGGCTCAGTATCATTCCGTACCATACATCAACATTTTTTTTTTAAAGCCCGCATCGACCTCTTCCTTTCTCCTTCACCTCCGCCTACCTCCCTCGTTGAAAGAGGATTATAAAAAAAAAATACGATAAAGATCATCCTGTGGTACCCGAGACGCTAAATCAGACCAAAAAGGTAAACTCGTTTTACGAGCGAAAAACGATAAATTAATTGACATTTCTGTCAAACTGGGCTTCAGGCAAATAAGTAGAAACAAGATCGTGGAGAGTTAAGGAGGGGGAGGGGAGATATGGCTAAGCCAGAAGACATAAACGATTTAAAAACAGAGAGAGAGAGAGAGAGAGAACGAACAACAGGAAACGAAGACAGACGCTATCAATTCTGTTTATAATCTAAGCGTCACTTTTTTCACTGTTTGTCGTCCGTACACGCGGCACGCAGCTTGCCAAAAAAAAAAAAAAAAAAAAAAAGGAGAAAAGTGCCTTAAAGAACTGTTCTTGCCCTCAAGGCTAGAAATAATGATCACTGAACATGGGAACAATACTAGTAAACGTCCACCAACAATAATACCCCTGAACATGGCTATCAAGGCAATACTGATGATAAACTGTGATCCACATCAACAATAATACACTGAACATGGCTATCAAGGCAATACTGATGATAAACTGTGATCCACATCAACAATAATACCACTGAACATGGCTATCAAGGCAATACTGATGATAAACTGTGATCCACATCAACAATAATACCACTGAACATGGCTATCAAGGCAATACTGATGATAACTGTGACCACATAAAATAATACCACTGAACATGGCTATCAAGGCAATACTGATGATAAACTGTGATCCACATCAACAATAACACCACTGAACATGGCTTCAAAGCAATACTGAGATAAACTGTGATCCACATCAACAATAAACCACTGAACATGGCTATCAAGGCAATACTGATGATAAACTGTGATCCACATCAACAATAATACCACTGAACATGGCTATCAAGGCAATACTGATGATAAACTGTGATCCACATCAACAATAATACCACTGAACATGGCTATCAAGGCAATACTGATGATAAACTGTGATCCACATCAACAATAATACCACTGAACATGGCTATCAAGGCAATACTGATGATAAACTGTGATCCACATCAACAATAATACCACTGAACATGGCTATCAAGGCAATACTGATGATAAACTGTAGAGCAGATTTAAAAATGTTGTTTTACGTGAACTGTGGCAAAATGATCGGACAGGCGATGAGCGAGGAGTGGAGCCATCTACGCCATGGCTTTACGCACAACAATAAAGGACATGCACAGATGGATGGGCAGGGGAGAACAGACAGAACGGCGGGAAGGGGGCAAATAAAATCAACCTTGAAGCACAACCTTATTTTTTCCTCTGTGGCTGGGAAGAAATAAGGTGATTGTGGGGGTGGGAGGTGGAGAAAGAAGGGAGGTTCAGAGGTGGGTGGGGGGTGGGGGTGGGGTGGGGGGTGGGGGGATGGGACACTGGTGCTGTACGCTTCCTTCTTTGCCGCAGCCCCCCCACCCCCACCCCCCTTCCTTCACCTTCCTTCTATGATCTTGTTTAACGTTCAGCAATGGGTTGTGATCACATGCAGTCAATTAACTGACGGAACATGGAAGTGAAAGAACAAACAATTTCGAAATCCAGCCACGAAAAATAATTACGGTCTCGGTTTACTTATTAGTGTATTAGGATTGCTTTGCATACTTGACTGATACTGTATGTATAATAAAAGTTTTAATCATAAACGCATCCTTACAGAATCTTCTTTAAACGAAAACAACATTCCACTAACAAGTGAACCAAACCGTCGACTCTCTCACCTGCAAAATCCCTCGAAACAATAAAGGAAAGCAGACAAACGATAATGCAAATTCATTGAAGGGAGATAATTTTCTCGCCGCTATGTCGTTCAAATGGTCGGCCTTTTTCTGTAGAGGCTAGAAACGGTAATTTTTTTCTTTCTGAAGACTGGTTCACGTCGTGTCCAAGCTTCCCGCATGTCACATGCACGCGCCGCCTCCTGGCCTGTGTGCTGTCAGGTGGTGGGTCTGCTTCGACATGGCAAAAGGCGGCGCTTCGCTGCCACGTACAACATCGCTTGTTAACGGCAATCGCAGCGGCAGCAGCAACAACGATAACACCATCGCCACCACTACCACAACCAGTAACAGCACTACCACACACTTACAACAGTCAGTGAGAAAATTAAAGTGTTAGATTCTCCTGTTGAAAAAAGAACTGTAGTGAACTGATTCCACACGCAATCACTTTTAATCATCGAAGTTTATTGTACACAATCGTACCTCACTGAAATCAGTACGAACACGCTGACCACCCAAACGTATTTCTTGAAGGGATTCTCCAGCTTGACTGCTGATATTCTGGGTTCAAAGCAGCTGTTCCGTGCATTTTTCATACCCTGAACTGATAGAAAGGCTGATAGATTGATAAACTGACAGATAAACGGATAGCACCAAAAAGGAATCTCGTAAATACTAACAATGTCGTTTACTGCACTGATATGAACCTGCTGTCCTGTTTTGTTATTGTACAACAATGATATTCACCAGGTGCCAAGTTTTGTTGCCATACTCTAGCAGTCTTCATTCTTGGCCACGTTTTGTTGTCATACGCTAGCAGTCTTCATTCTTGGCCATGGTTTGTTGTCATAATCTAGCAATCTTCATTCTTGGCCATGTTTTGTTGTCATACTCTAGCAGTCTTCATTCTTGGCCATGTTTTGTTGCCATACTCTAGCAATCTTCGTTCTTGGCCACGTTTTGTTCTCATACGCTAGCAGTCTTCATTCTTGGCCATGTTTTGTTGTCACACTCTAGCAGTCTTCATTCTTGGCCATGTTTTGTTGTCACACTCTGGCAGTCTTCATTCTTGGCCATGTTTTGTTGTCACACTCTGGCAATCTTCCATCCTGACCACGTTTTGTGTCATGTGGACGATGATGATGATGGTGATGATGATGATAAAGATTTGATCACCCATGTCATCGACGACGACGACGACGACGATGAAGATGATAACCATGATGATGATGACGATTACGACGATGACGACGACGACAACGACAACGATGATGATGACGATGACGATGACGACGACGACGACGATGATGATGACGATGATGATGATGACGACGACGACGACGACGATGATGATGATGATAAAGATTTGATGACCCATCACAGCTGCTAGAAGAGACTACGATTTTCATGTATCGTCTCATCACAGGTGATATAACCCGGACACATGTTGGGTAGTACCATAGTTTGAGGAAAGGGAGGAGGCTGGGAAGGGGGAGGGAACTGGTTCTTGCGGGTTTTGAGTGTCTCTTTGCAGTGGACAACCAGCGTCAGCCGGCCTGAAGAGTCCTCACAGGAAGAAATGATCACACACTGTGCCTCGAATGCAGAGAATGGAAAGAGAAAGAGAGTGCCTATAAAGCCCCCCCCCCCCCCCCCCCCCCCCCAATTTCTTTCACAGCCTTTTTCCTGTGTTAGGTTAAACAGATTAACATTTTCATTCAATCCTTAGCTTGATAAAATTCTGAGATGGAAGTTCGATGCTGACAAAAAGGACCAATTAGACTGTGCTGAACAACATTACCATCATCAGATATGACAGTGCGACAGCCTCTTCCTGTCAATGGTCTTCTCTTTCCCTTGGTGTAATCTTAGTGCGTGTGAAAGCAGTCTAGGCTGCTACTGCTAGAAAGTCTGTCACCTTCGCCAAGATTACGTGTTCACTCACCTGCCCCTGTGCTTTTGTTTGCATGTTGCTCTGTTGGGCAGCAAGACGGTGAGAAAAAACATTACTGAATCGATGTGAACGAAATATGGTGGAAAGATGGGAAGATGGCCCGAACAAGAACCTGTTAAAATTTGGTGAGGATTCGGAATGAAATATGTCCATAATTACTTTTTTTTTTTCAATTTTTAACAACATTGCGAGATAGGGTAAACTTGAAAACTTTTTCAAGAAGTAATGCATGCATCGCAGTTTGGATGTAGTGATTTCAGAGAACTTCTAGAATCTGTGGATCTGGATTGCAGCCCGGATTCAGGACTGTTTAACATTGGCGGACGTCTGCGTTCGCTCTTTCTACTTGGTACTCTACTTTATTTTGATTAGCAGTCTGCAAAAACAGCTGCAAGAAAGGCAGGCCGACTGGACCAGACTCTTTGCCGAAGGCAGTCAGTTACTGCATAAATAATGGATTGTGAAAAGGACAGGAAATGAATGTCGAGTTTCCTTGTCAT
>CM065716.1:88743289-88750789 GCA_033310375.1 Conus canariensis
AAGCAGTAATTGAGAAGCGAGTAGGCGAAGGAGGAAAGAGGATGAGAGGATAGAGATGGGGTAAAGGAGGGAACAGTCACCGTTCTTGATGCATACGTTCGCTCATTATTTTTGAAGTACTAGATAAACAGATAAAACAGCAGGACATCGCTATACTTGAAAGAATATGACAGGGGAGGGACAGAGTGCAACGTAGGGACTGGATGTTACAAGAGAGAGAGAGAGAGAGAGAGAGAGAGAGAGAGAGAGAGAGAGAGAGAGAGAGAGAGAGAGAGAGAGAGAGACTGTCATAAACACTTGCCTGATAATGACGCCACTGATGACTGACCGGTACGCTGATGGACCATTGTCCGGCCTGATTGTTTGCAGAGCTGTCCATCCTTCACTTCAGCCCACGCTGACTTTAAGTTAGATAACACGATGTGAGATGATGGCATTGTAATGCACTGTACTGCGTTGTGTTTTATTGTACTTTAAAGCTGTACACTATATTGTATTACACTGCATTGCTTTTTTTTTTTGTTTTTACATTTTTCTTACGTTGCATGCATCGTATCTTCTTGCTAAGTATTGAATTCATCTTTGTCTCTTACTGCAAAGTTCAAGCTTCCCTGATCGTGGACACGAGCCTTTATGTACCTCACCATCCATAGATAGACTGTTTTCTACCTACGTATATTGTTATTGATCTGTCAACGTAGGCTTTCCTATAGGCTTTTTCTGGGGACAACTCCCTTTGTTGTCATGGTTGCTTTTACGTGTGCTAAGTGCATGGTGCACTACAAACCTCTCTTTATCATCTCATCCAAACGACTAGGACACGGACCACTACTGAAGGTTTAGTAGAAATGGGTTGATTAAAAAAAAACAACACAACCTCTCCCCGAGAGACTTGACCTACAGGCAGATATTCCACTGAGTGAGTAACTTCTCCACTAAGTCACCTTTTCACTGTTGGTACTGGACATTGCCTAGAATTCGAACAGGAATATACCTCGTTCACGCGTTTGGTATTCAGAGAGCTGTGGTATTATGCGAACAAATTCAGGCAATAACGGTGGGTTTGTGTGCGAGTGAGGTATGAACAAAATGCTTATACTTCATCCAGAATACAAACAATGAAAAAAGGGAGAACTCAACAACAGCCACCAAAAAAAGGTCATTCACCTTTTTCATTTGTCTCATGTGTAGTAGTAGGGATGAGATAAGTGAAAGGTGGAACGCGGGACAAAGGCTGGGGGCAGCAGGTGGTAGCGGAGGGAGGGGGGGGGAGGCGTGTGAGGGGGGACACTCAAACACACATTTAATTTTTGATTGTACTGTTTTGGGCCGAATATTGAAGATTCTATTACCTTCAATACCGTTTATGTTGTCGAAGACGGTCATCTTCAAAGCAGGTTTGAACCAAACAAGTTCAGCATACCTCGAAAAAGGAAACCAAGTGACCCATCTAAAAGCCTCCATGGATTACACAACAGTCCTCTATAAACTAAGTAAGACCCCCCCCCCCCCCCCCACACACACACACACACACTCACACACACACACACACACACATTTAGACGAGATAATATCTTTACTTAGAATAGGTTTCAAACAAAGAAATCTCAAAGCCTCCCCACTCCCCTCTGCCTCCAGAAAGGAAAAAGAGCTGGAGCAGAAAGAGTCACTGTAGTCAAGCCGTTCAAACAGTGACAGAGGAAGCAGTCAATGGCCTGAGAAGGTGGACTGATGACTCCTTGAGGACGCGAAGAGGGGAAAAGAAACCCAGCAAATGGATGAAGAATGCCTGCAGATAATAGGCCAGTGTGGCCTTCCCGGCAAATAAAAGGTCTGGTGTCTGATGTTTATGTTAATCCCAAAGCTCTTATGTCCTCCTGGTATACGATATCAGCACCAGAAATGTGGAATCAATGGAGGTCATGGCTCGGTGTGTCTCATCTGGTCTCACTGACCGTATTCTGCTTTCACAAAGCTAAGGTGAAGCTACCCGTGATGTCCATCCCCGAGGAGTACAATATGGATAAAGCAAAGTTACTGGCTATGTTTGAGAACTCAAAAGACAAGGTTCTGAGATCAATCCAGCCCAAGCTAAAGACTGGTAGAAAACTAGCAGTAGTAGGAGATTCCAGTAGCAGTGGGTCATGGCGAAAAAAACCCACTTCAAGATCAAGGAGATAACAGGACACAAACATCAAACAAGGCCTGGGGTCAACAGAATGAAGTTGTGGTCAAAGGAAAAAAAACGGAAAGCAAAGAGAAATGCAAGAACATTTAGAAGGCAGTCCAGCAAGACCAATAGGGTCGGTGAACTACGTGGAAAAACACACACCAACGAAGCCTCAACTGTAATGAAATACGGCACATGGCACTTGTTGAGACCAACTTCATCTTCAGATCTCTCTCTCTCTGTCTCTCTCTCTCTCTCTCTCTCTCTCACACACACACACACACACACACACACACACACACACACACACACACACACACACACACACCACACACAAACACACACACACACACAAACACACACACACGCATCTTATGTATTCGCGTTCTCTTAAACACACACTTAATGTTTGGATGTTCTCTCGCTCATGCTCTCTCAAACACACACTTAATGTTAGGGGTATAGAGTTCTTTGGCAAAACTGAAAGACTCTATTATCTCCAATAACGTTGTGCTGGCAACGAAGAGCACTTTGAAAGCAGCTTTGAGCTATACAAGTCCAATGGATACCAGATGCCCCATTTAAAAGGCTCCATACATGAAACAGTTATTTCCACCAAGGAAAACAAAACACATAAAATATTAAAGTATGTAGGCTAGTTGTTACATATTTTTAGAGAACGAGTTTAAAACTACAGAAAGAACGAAGCCCCCCCCCCCTCCCCCCTCACCCCACCGTGCAGAAAGGGAAAGGAGCTGGAATAGATACGTTCGCTGTAGCTGTATAAACCATTTAAACAGTGACACAGGAAACAGTTCCTTGGAAGGTGGGAAAATAGTTGAGTTTTACGTCCTCATAGCGAAAGCTTTTAGGGACATGTCTTTCATTCACGGTAGTCTTTGGTGTCATTGGATTTAAGAGATTTTCGTGGTGCGGTTGGTCATTGTTGTTATTCGACGGTGGTAGTCGTTAAAGTTGTCTCCTTTCGTTGTAGTTGTTGATGTTCATTTCGTCTTCTTCTGGGGTGGGTTAGAACCAGTTATCGAGTCCAGAGGACGTCAGGGCATTGGCGAGCATCCTCATGGGTTCAGTCCCTAGGGTTGGGTGCGGCAGTAGAAATTCGTGCAGCTGTAGTTGGTGTGTTCGTCTGTAGTCTCGGATGGTGGTCATGGCGACGGGGAGGTCGGTGCAGTCACTCAGGGCGCGTTGGAGAGAGGCCTCTGACCCGCATTGGCAGGTCAGTCCCAGGAGAACACATCTGTGGTATCCTGTCCTGATCCGTCGGAGGATTTGCTGGAGTCCTCGGGGAAGTCGGAGTCGTGGAGTTTTTCTTTGCATGGGGATGAACACCCATCCTCGCTCGGCACACTGGGCCTTCATAGCGTCGTTCCTGATGTCGTAGGCGGCTTGTCGGACTTTGCTGGTAACTTCAGCCAGAGATAGTCGTAGGTTGACTTGGTGGCCAGTTCTTGTGGCGATTTTGGCCTTACCCTGATGTGGCTGCCCTCCCATACAGGAATCAAGGGCAATGACTTGGAAGGTGGCGTGATGGCTTCTTAAATACTCACGTGTGACCTTCCTGGCACATGAAAGATCAGCTGTCTGCAGTCCATGTTGATCCCAAAGCTCTTATGGCCTCTGCTGATAGACAACATCAGCACTAGTACAGTGGAATCAATGGAGGTCATGGCTCGGTGTGTCTCATCTGGTCCCACTGACGTTGTATTCTACTTTCGCAAAGCAAAGGTGAAGCTACCCGTGATGTCTATTCTCGAGGAGTACAAAGTGGATAATGCAAAGTTACTAGCTCTGCCTGAGAACTCAAAAGACAAGGTCGTGACATCAATGCAGCCCTAGCGAAAGACTAGTAGAAAACGGAAATCCCAGTAGACAGTGGGTCACGGCGAAGGAAAACCTTCAAAATCAAGGAAATAACAGGACAGACACAAACAACAAACAAGGGCTGGGATCATAGAAACGAAGTGTAGTCAAAGGCCAAAAACGGAAATCAAAGAGAAATGTAGCATACAGGAGCTGAAGAAAGAAAAGGACGCCAAGAGAATCCAGAACACAGTCCAGCAAAGCCAGCAGGGTCTGTGGACTACGTGGGGAAACAGACACCAACGGAGCCTCAACAGGAATGAAATCTGGCACATGGCACCTGTTGAGACCAACTTCATTCTGATCTCTCTCTCTTTCCCTCTCTCTCTCTTTCTCTCTCTCTCTCTCTCTCTCTCTCTCTCTCTCTCTCTCTCTCTCTCTTTCTCTCTCACTTTTGCTCTGTCAAACGCACACTTTATGTGCTCTTCCTCTCTCAAACACACTTTTAGTGTGCTCTTGCTTTCTCAAACACACACACTTAATGTTTGGATGTTCTCTCGCTCACGCTCTTTCAAACACAAATTTAATGCGCCCTAACTCTCTCAAACACACATTTAATGTTTGCTTTATACAGTTTTTCGGCAAAAATGGAAGACTCTATTACCTTCAATAACGTTGTGCTGGCAACGAAGCGCACTTTGAAAGCCGTTGCGAACTATGAAAGTTTCACACACATCGGAAATGGATAGCAAATGCCCTATGTAAAAGCCTCCATGGATGATAGTAGTCATTTCCACCGACAAAGACAAACATGAAGTAGTAAAGCATTAGGCAAGTAGGTTTAAAATTTTTTTTTTTTATCGAGAACCAGTTTCATTCTAAAGAAATTACGAAGTTGCCTCTGCAGAAAGTGAAAGGAGCTGGAATAGATACGTCCACTGCAGCGGCACAAGCCATTCAGACTGACAGAGAAAGCAGGGCCTTGGAAAGTGTCAGGATGATTCCTTAAAGACTCACGTGTAGCCTTTCTGGCAAACGAAAGGCCTGGTGTCTGCAGTCTTGTTGATCCCAAAGCTCTTACGGCCTCTGCTGATACACAAATATCAGCGCTAGTACAGTGGAATCAATGGAGGTCATGGCTCGGTGTGTCTCATCTGGTCTAGCTAACGGTGCATTCTACTTTCACAAAGCTACGGTGAAGCTACCCGTGATACCCATCCCCGAGGAGTACGAAGTGCATAAAGCAAAGTTACTGGCTATGTTTGAGGATTCAGAAGACAAGGTTGTGAGATCAGTCCAGCCCAAGCTAAAGACTGGCAGACAACTAGTTGTGGTGGGAAATTCCAGTGGGCAGGAGGTCATGGCGAAGATAAACTTGAAGATCAAGGAAATAACAGGACAGACAAACAACAAACAAGGACTGGGATTAACACAAATGAAGTGGTGGTCAAAAGCAAAAAAAAAAAAAAAAAAAAAAACGGAAAGCAAAGGGAGGTATCAAGAGAATCTAGAAGGCAGTCCAGCAAGACCAGCAGGGTCGGTGGACTATATGAATAAACACACACCAACAAAGCCTCAACCGCAGTGGAATATGACACACGGCACCTGATGAGACCAACTTCTCCCTCAGTCCACAGCAAACAGTGCAGAATGGAAAAAGCCGTACGGGTTTTACAAGGAAGAGTTGCATGAGCCCAGATATCGTACTGCTCTCAGGGTTATCAGAACAACTGATTATGATTGAACTGACTGTGCAGTATGACAGTAGAGTGGAAGAAGTTTATATTCACAAGACTGAAAAGTAAATCAAATAGCCAGCAGCTTGGGAGAATCTGGCTTGTAAACCAAAGTCCTCGCCGATGAAGTTGGAGCGAGGTTTCTGATACGAATAAGACCAGAAACCTAAAGGAAATGGCAGAGGCAAATGAAAAGAACTTCGACAGAGGTTGGTCGAGGAAGAACGCGGGAGAACTTCATAAGGCTTGAATTTCCCAACTTAGAACAGGTGTCCGAAAGTGATGTGAGTAAAGTATCTATCTAAAAAGGCAACACCTTGAGAAGCCCACGCGCCCAGAAGTTGCTGATTCGTATCCCAACAGTACCAGGTAAAAAACAAACAAATAAAAAAACAAAAACAAAAAAAAAAAAAGATGGCAGCAGAGGGTATCTAGGTGTTATGACCTGGATGCCGCCAGCCTTCTTGGTGTGTACTGAGTTCAGGGCTGAAACACTAATCTCTGAGAGGGCGTGGGGGTGGTTCTTCTTGAAGACCTACCGTCAAATCTTCCTAGACTTTCTCCCCATCCTTCCAGCTTGTTTAAGCTGATCCTATAACTGTCGTATCGTTGTAGCGGTGTAAAAATGAAGATAGTAGCGGCATAGATTAAATCATAGGTGAAATGATGGCATTGAAATAGTGATTAGATGTTTCTCTGTTCAACGTTTCATTTGAAAATTAAAACAAATCCCTTTGAAAGGTCAGTGTTATTTGCCTTGAATTACAAGACATTATCATTGAAGTTCAGGTAGCTTTGAAAAGTGTAGCTAAGAAAATATATTCAAAAATACCATTAATCAAAAAGACGTTTCAAAGCGGGAGTACTCTGCAAGAAAAAAATGATCGAGGGATAGACTGGATTAAGAACAGAATAACGTCTGACCCGAAATGAATTTTGCCACAATCCGGACACTTGCCCATAACCGTCGGAGGTGGAGACAACTTGTGCAGCGTTGATCAGAACAGTGCCCCCCCCCCCCCCCCCCAAACTTTCACGGCCCCAGAGGCCTCCGGTCCGAGGGACCAGCGACCTGTGATACTCTCCAGAAATTCTTGTATGATGATTTATCACTGAATGTGGGATTCAGATTTATGATCCTCCGTTTAGCTCCCATTTCCATCTTCATGTATTCCTGCCACAATTCTAAACGTATAGGAAACCAGAGTAAAAAAAAACAAAAACACTTTTGTCAGGGGATGTTTTATTACAAATCAGTATCAGGATTTTTTTTGTCCTCCAAAGCGCGAAATTTTTGTTTTCTGTTTCGAGCGCACTTGTTCGTCAGAGAGAGAGAGAGAGAGAGAGAGAGAGAGAGAGAGAGAGAGAGAGAGAGAGAGAGAGAGAGAGAGAGAGAGAGAGATGCAAAAATGTCAAAAGCCACAAAACAATCATAAAAGGGAGCAAGACAGAGTAATGTTCTGGCATTCCTTTGATTTCTTCTGTGTCTTTCACTTTTTTTCTTTTTATGCTTTTCTCTTTTCCCTCTTTCCTTTGCTAATTTCTTATAGATTTTCTGACCGTTAGCAACAAGTTGCTGGAAGAAATACAGCGTGTGCGTGATATCATCCTGAACTAGTTAGCCTGATGAATGGATCTGCACCCAACACAAAATGGTTTCCAAGGCATATTAACTCGGCCACATGTTGTTTGTTGGCTTCAGAGAGAGAGAGAGAGAGAGAGAGAGAGAGAGAGAGAGAGAGAGAGAGAGAGAGAGAGAGAGAGAGAAAGAAC
>CM065716.1:88755789-88768289 GCA_033310375.1 Conus canariensis
CCTTCCACGTTGAATATCATTTCATTAATTTTCAATTCACACGTTTGAGCGTAATTGCTTTTGGCCAGGAGGAAATCCCATTTGAGAGGCATGGGCAGGAAAGCAGAGAGAGAGAGAGAGAGGGGGGAGAGAGCGAGAGGGAGCGAGAGAGAGAGAGAGAGAGAGAGAGAGAGAGAGAGAGAGCAGAGACAAAGACAGAGACAGACAGAGAGAGAGACACACACACACATACACACACGCGCACGCACGCGCGTACGCACACATACACACGTATGAATGTACATGCCCATTCAGACACGAATACCTACAAATGCACATATCTTTGCAATGGGTATATACAGATGCTTCGATAACGACGAGAGGAATTAATAAGAAAGTCGAGAGGAAGGCATGAGAGCGAGAGAGAGAGAGAGAGAGAGAGAGAGAGAGAGAGAGAGAGAGGAGAGGAGAGAGAGAGAGAGAGAAGATGACAGACAGACAAACAGATCGACAGACAGATTAACAGACAGACAGACAAACCCACAGGCAGGCAGACAGACAGACAGACAAAAACAGATAGAGACAGACAGAGAGAGAGAGAGAGAGAGAGAGAGAGAGAGAGAGAGTGGGGGACACCACACACACACACACGTACACACACACACACACCACACACACACACACACACACGCACACACACACAAACGCACGCACAGATGCACTTATGCACACACACACACACACACACACACACACACACACACACACACACACACACACACACACACACACGCAAACACGCACGCACCACACACACACACACACACACACACACACACACACCACACACACAGAGAGTCAGAATACCCTAGGTTCTCAGAAGGGGGGCGGGAGGGGAGGTAGACAGACAAACAGACACATTAACTGACAGACGGACAGACAGATACACAGACAGAGAGATGCTCATGTCACCAACCTTGGAGTTATTTTTGACGCCGGTTGCCATGGGGGCTCCAAGCAAAAAATCACATTCCCGTCTCTTTCTGCGCAGCTTTTCGCCTGAAACCCGGTCTCACCTATGCACTTTGGATGGAACTCACAACTGCCGCAAAATTCTGTCAATTAGAAAATGTTTCGTTGTCCGTGTGATTTTCGTTACGAGATTCCTGTAAGTTGAGTCACACAGCAATCACATTTGAAATAATATGTATGTTCGGGAGTCAGGTATGGGGATTATTTTTTGCTCTTTTTTCTTATTCACTTAGTCCTTTTATACGGTGTTTTTTTTTTCCTGTACGGTCTTTTTATGTGATTATTTGGTGGCACCGTTTTGTCTATCGTCAACTGTTAATGCACTTGTTTCCGTACTTTCAGGGTGGTGGCTGGAGTGAAATGGCTGGAGCTGTAAGCAAGACGTAGTTTTCTCTGCTCTGAGGGGGTCAATAACTCCGTATGACGTCAGAAATTGTTGTACATTGCTCTGCGCAAACATTCTGGGGTTTTGTTTATTGTTTTGTTTTTGTTTGTTTTTTGTTTGTTTGTTTTCGTAAAGACGGGATTTTTCTGAAAGAATACATAATGGTCAGCTGAGCAGTCATAAATCTGAAACTGAAATCTCTTGTTTTTTTTTTTTTTTTTTTTATACAGCTTTCTTTTATAGCAGTACTGATATGAAAGATGCTATGTATATTTAGCGCTAAATCATTTGTGTCCAATTCACAGTCAATAAATACATTAACAAATATTTATCAGATTTGCCAAAAAAAAAAAAAAAAAAAATCTGTCAAAATTATGCAGTTTTTTTCTTATCATCAACTGTCTGTTATCCAGCTGTTGATTAGCTATTTCCGTGTCAGACAATCTAATTCTCTCACTAAAACCAACCAACTAACCAACCAGCCAGCCAACCAGCAAACAAAACAAACACTAACAGAAGAAGCAGACCTGTGGTTTGATGTGTTCACACTGAGTTTGGTGCAGGCGCACAGGTGGCTTCAGTTTTCACACCTGACCGGTCATTGTCCATGGTCAATGATGGTCCATTGATTTGCTGAGATCGATACTTTCTTTGTTCTGCAGCGTCGTCGGCTGGCCCGCTGCGATGTCGGGGCTTTATGGGGCAGCTCCTTTACCAGTGGTTCCGAAAACAGAGCCACATGTCTAACCACTACCATCACCACCACCAATAATAAAAGTAACGATGATAACAATGATGATAAAGATAACAACGTTGCTGATAATAGTAATGATATTAAAAATCATAATAATGATAATGATAACAATAATGATGATCTAATGATTATAAAACAATAGCTATTGTTATAATAATAATGATAATAGTAGCATTGATGATGATGATGATAATAATAATAATAATAAAGATGAGTAATGATGATGATGATGATGATGATGATGATGATCCTGTCTGTCACACACACACACACACATACACACACACACACACACGCGCGCGCGCGCGCGCGCGCGCGCGAATGGAGACACACAGCAACCTCCTCTTATCCTCTGCGACCACCACCCACACTTTTTCCCTTCCCCTTTCCCTATACACATCAAATGCACACACACACACACACACACACACACACACACACACACACACACACACACACACACACACACACACACACAGAGAGAGAGAGAGAGAGAGGAATGTGAGAGAGAGAGAGAAGAGAGGGAGAGAGAGAGAGAGAGAGAGAGAGAAAGAGAGAGAAGACAGACAGATAGACAGATAATAAAGAGAGACAGACAGACAGATAGTCAGACAGTCAGACAGTCAGACAGAGACAGAGATAGAGACAAAAATGGTTATGCAAAGCAGATGTGGCTGAACCGGAAAACATTTTTAATTCAAACCCTGGCTAAGCATAATTCAATGCAATGCCTCAATGAACAAAGCCCATACTCCCATCTTCCTCCCTCCTTCACCTACGCCTACCTCCCACCTTCAAAAAAGGTTACAAAAACACATACAACATCAACCTGTAGTACTTGAGATGCTAAATCAGACGAAAGAATCAAAAAGTGAACTCATTTTCTGATTGAAAAAAGACTAAATCAACTGACATTTCTTTTTAAAAAGAAAGGGTATTAGTTCCGCAAGACAATACAGACAAACAAGTTAAGCGGGACAATACAATGCATTTCGACCTCTTGGGTCTTCTTCAGGCAAAAGCAAACAACATCTAGGACAATGAAAACGAAGAACGAGCAACCACTTATCTTCTCATATTCGGCGCAAAGTAACAACAAATACGGTTTGTTTTTGCCTGAAGAAGACAAGAGGTCAAAATGCATTGTGTTTTGTCCTGTAACCTGTTTGTCTGTGTTGTCTTGCGAAACTAATACCCTTTCTTTTTAAAATTTGCTTCATTTTCCGCACTGACTCACCTCGCTTTGAAATCAACTGACATTTTTGTCAAACTGGGCCTCAGGCAAACAAGTAAACACAAAATCTAGGTGAGGTGAGGAAGGGCGGGGAGGGGGGGTAGAGAATGAGGAGATATGGCTGAACCAGGAGAGAGAGAGAGAGAGAGAGAGAGAGAGAGAGAGAGAGAGAGAGAGAACAGCAGAAAATGGAGCCAGACGCCGTCAATCCTATTTATAATCCAACCGTCAGTTTCTCGCTGTTTGTTGTTCATACAGAAGGCACGCGACTGTTTGTTGGAAGTGGAGAGAAAAAAAAAATCTTGAAGCCTATTCATCCTAAATCAAGATCAGCAATAATGGCCCAGATCAACAATGACAACAGTTATCAAGACAATTATAATGAGAAACTACGTATTCGATGTCTAAATAGTGATATGTGGAGTGAACAAGGGAAGGAGGATCAGGCACGGAAGGTGCGATAACCAATAGGTCCACGTGCGTTTGCGATACTTAGAACAGGTCCACAACCCTCAAGGAAGCCAAGACAATCATCAAAGCCAGACAGCAGAGCACGTGGTTGCAGGATCATCCACATTTCAATAGACATGACCCGTACCACCAGCTAACAAGATCAGAGCAGGTGGCCATCTTCAGGCTGCGGACAGGCCACAACCGGCTGAACTGTCACCTCTTTGCCAAGTTCAGGATTGGTCAGTCATACCGGCAGTATGACAACAGCACATCTACTGCAGGATTGCCCGTTGCATGAAGCTCTGAGACAACAGATATGGACGGAGCAACCATCAGTGGAGAGGAAGCTCTACGGTGCCCTTGAGAACTTACAGCGCACGGCAGCATTCGTCAGGGGAGCTGGCGTTCCCATCTAGAGTGTTCGAGACGAAGAACAACACAAAACAAACAGCAAGTACTGATGCATGGGTATTGGACATAGAGCAACAAACAACAAGTACTGATGCATGGGTATTGGACACAGAACAACAAACAACAAGTACTGATACATGGGTATTGGACATAGAACAACAAACAACAAGTACTGATGCATGGGTATTGGACATAGAACAACAAACGACAAGTACTGATGCATGGGTATTGGACATAGAATAAACAACAAGTACTGATGCATGGGTATTGGACACAGAACAACAAACAAGTACTGATGCATGGGTATTGGACACAGAACAACAAACAACAAGTACTGATGCATGGGTATTGGACACAGAACAACAAACGACAAGTACTGATGCATGGGTATTGGACACAGAACAACAAACAAGTACTGATGCATGGGTATTGGACACAGAACAACAAACAACAAGTACTGATGCATGGGTATTGGACACAGAACAACAAACAACAAGTACTGATGCATGGGTATTGGACACAGAACAACAAACAACAGGTACTGATGCATGGGTATTGGACACAGAACAACAAACGACAAGTACTGATGCATGGGTATTGGACACAGAACAACAAACAACAAGTACTGACGCATGGGTATTGGACACAGAACAACAAACAACAAGTACTGATGCATGGGTATTGGACACAGAACAACAAACAACAAGTACTGATACATGGTATTGGACACAGAACAACAAACAACAAGTACTGACGCATGGGTATTGGACACAGAACAACAAACAACAAGTACTGACGCATGGGTATTGGACACAGAACAGCAAACAACAAGTACTGATACATGGTATTGGACACAGAACAACAAACAACAAGTACTGATGCATGGGTATTGGACACAGAACAACAAATAACAAGTACTGATGCATGGGTATTGGACATAGAACAACAAATAACAAGTACCGATGCATGGGTATTGGACATAGAACAACAAACGGCAAGTACTGATGCATGGGTATTGGACATAGAACAGCAAACAACAAGTACTGATACATGGTATTGGACATAGAACAACAAACAACAAGTACTGATGCATGGGTATTGGACACAGAACAACAAACAGCAAGTACTGATGCATGGGTATTGGACATAGAACAACAAACAACAAGTACTGATGCATGGGTATTGGACACAGAACAACAAACAACAAGTACTGATACATGGGTATTGGACATAGAACAGCAAACAACAAGTACTGATACATGGTATTGGACATAGAACAACAAACAACAAGTACTGATGCATGGGTATTGGACACAGAACAACAAACAGCAAGTACTGATGCATGGGTATTGGACATAGAACAACAAACAACAAGTACTGATGCATGGGTATTGGACACAGAACAACAAACAACAAGTACTGATACATGGGTATTGGACATAGAACAACAAACAACAAGTACTGATGCATGGGTATTGGACATAGAACAACAAACGACAAGTACTGATGCATGGGTATTGGACATAGAATAAACAACAAGTACTGATGCATGGGTATTGGACACAGAACAACAAACGACAAGTACTGATGCATGGGTATTGGACACAGAACAACAAACAAGTACTGACGCATGGGTATTGGACATAGAACAACAAACAACAAGTACTGATGCATGGGTATTGGACACAGAACAACAAACAACAAGTACTGATGCATGGGTATTGGACACAGAACAACAAACAACAAGTACTGATGCATGGGTATTGGACATAGAACAACAAATAACAAGTACTGATGCATGGGTATTGGACATAGAACAACAAATAACAAGTACCGATGCATGGGTATTGCACATAGAACAACAAACAACAAGTACTGATGCATGGGTATTGGACATAGAACAGCAAACAACAAGTACTGATACATGGTATTGGACATAGAACAACAAACAACAAGTACTGATGCATGGGTATTGGACATAGAACAACAAATAACAAGTACTGATGCATGGGTATTGGACATAGAACAACAAATAACAAGTACCGATGCATGGGTATTGGACATAGAACAACAAACAACAAGTACTGATCCATGGGTATTGGACATAGAACAGCAAACAACAAGTACTGATACATGGTATTGGACATAGAACAACAAACAACAAGTACTGATGCATGGGTATTGGACACAGAACAACAAACAGCAAGTACTGATGCATGGGTATTGGACATAGAACAACAAACAACAAGTACTGATGCATGGGTATTGGACACAGAACAACAAACAACAAGTACTGATACATGGGTATTGGACATAGAACAACAAACATCAAGTACTGATGCATGGGTAATGGACATAGAACAACAAACGACAAGTACTGATGCATGGGTATTGGACATAGAATAAACAACAAGTACTGATGCATGGGTATTGGACACAGAACAACAAACAACAAGTACTGATGCATGGGTATTGGACACAGAACAACAAACAAGTACTGATGCATGGGTATTGGACACAGAACAACAAACGACAAGTACTGATGCATGGGTATTGGACACAGAACAACAAACAACAAGTACTGATGCATGGGTATTGGACACAGAACAACAAACAACAAGTACTGATGCATGGGTATTGGACACAGAACAACAAACAACAGGTACTGATGCATGGGTATTGGACACAGAACAACAAACAACAGGTACTGATGCATGGGTATTGGACACAGAACAACAAACAACAAGTACTGATGCATGGGTATTGGACACAGAACAACAAACAACAAGTACTGATGCATGGGTATTGGACACAGAACAACAAACAACAAGTACTGATGCATGGGTATTGGACACAGAACAACAAACAACAAGTACTGATGCATGGGTATTGGACACAGAACAACAAATGACAAGTACTGATGCATGGGTATTGGACATAGAACAACAAATAACAAGTACTGATGCATGGGTATTGGACACAGAACAACAAATGACAAGTACTGATGCATGGGTATTGGACACAGAACAACAAACAACAAGTACTGATGCATGGGTATTGGACATAGAACAGCAAACAACAAGTACTGATGCATGGGTATTGGACATAGAACAGCAAACAACAAGTACTGATACATGGTATTGGACATAGAACAACAAACGACAAGTACTGATGCATGGGTATTGGACATAGAACAACAAACGACAAGTGCTGATGCATGGGCATTGGACATAGAATAAACAACAAGTACTGATGCATGGGTATTGGACACAGAACAACAAACGACAAGTACTGATGCATGGGTATTGGACACAGAACAACAAACAAGTACTGATGCATGGGTATTGGACACAGAACAACAAACAACAAGTACTGATGCATGGGTATTGGACACAGAACAACAAACGACAAGTACTGATGCATGGGTATTGGACACAGAACAACAAACAACAGGTACTGATGCATGGGTATTGGACACAGAACAACAAACGACAAGTACTGATGCATGGGTACTGGACACAGAACAACAAACGACAAGTACTGATGCATGGGTATTGGACACAGAACAACAAACAACAAGTACTGATGCATGGGTATTGGACACAGAACAACAAACGACAAGTACTGATGCATGGGTATTGGACGCAGAACAACAAACAACAAGTACTGATACATGGGTATTGGACACAGAACAACAAACGACAAGTACTGATGCATGGGTATTGGAATAGAACAAACAACAAGTACTGATGCATGGGTATTGGACACAGAACAACAAACGACAAGTACTGATGCATGGGTATTGGACATAGAACAAACAACAAGTACTGATGCATGGGTATTGGACACAGAACAACAAACGACAAGTACTGATGCATGGGTATTGGACACAGAACAACAAACAACAAGTACTGATGCATGGGTATTGGAGAAGAGACAGGGACACGCGGAAACGGGACAAATAGGATCAGCTTAGGAGCACAACCTCATTTTCCCTCCCAGGCTTGGAAGAAGAGCGTTGGGTGTGGGGGTGGGAGGTGGAAGGAGAAGGGAGGTTCAGAGGGGGAGGTCTGGAGCACCTGCACCCTACTCTTCCTTCTGTAACGCTGCCTTCACCCTCACCTTCCTTCTGTACCGCTGCCTTCACCTCACCTTCCTTCTGTACCGCTGCCTTCACCCTCACCTTCCTTCTGTAACGCTGCCTTCACCCTCACCTTCCTTCTGTAACGCTGCCTTCACCTCACCTTCCTTCTGTACCGCTGCCTTCACCCTCACCTTCCTTCTGTAACGCTGCCTTCACCCTCACCTTCCTTCTGTAACGCTGCCTTCACCTCACCTTCCTTCTGTAACGCTGCCTTCACCCTCACCTTCCTTCTGTAACGCTGCCTTCACCCTCACCTTCCTCCTGTAACGCTGCCTTCACCCTCACCTTCCTTCTGTAACGCTGCCTTCACCCTCACCTTCCTTCTGTGATCTTGCTGAACGTTCAGAAATGAGTTGTGATCAACTGGGGTCAGCTAACTGCTGAAACATGGAGGTCGAAAGACAAATTCGATTTCCAACCACGAAAAACATTTCCAGGCCGAATCTACTTAGAAGAGTGTTAGAATTGTTTTGATACTTGACTGACAATATCTACAATAAAAGTTTTAATTATCAGCCCCTCCTTACAGAACGTTCTTTAACTGAACACAGCATTCCACTTACATAGAACCAAGCAGAGAGTTCTCTCACCTCTGAAAATCCTCTAAGCAAGAGACAAAAGTAGACGTCGATTAGTTTCATTCAAGGGAGATCATTTTCTTGTCGCGGTGTGTCCTTCGACTGGTCGGCCTTCTCCTGTAAAGGCTAGCAACGATGAAATGTCTGAAGGCTGGTTCACTTAATGTTCAAGCTTCCCGTACATCACAAGCACGCTCAGCCTTTTGGCTTATGTGCTATCAAGAGATGCATCTGTTTTGACGTTGTCAAAAGGTTGCGGTTCACTGACGTATGGAACCTTTCCTGTAAACAGCAACCCCAGCAGCAGCAGCGACAATGGTGGCACCATCGCCACAATCAATAACACCACTACCACCACAGTAATAACAGTCTTAGAAGAATTATAGTGCTTGATGTCTTCTGTGAAAAGAAAGACTGCAGTGAACTGATTCCACATGCGCTAACTTAATCATCGGGGATAATCGTATACCACTGTGCTTTACTGAAATCAATATAAACACGCTGAACACACACAAATATTAGTTGGAGGGAGACTCCAGCTTCACTGGTGACATTCTAGACATAAGTAAGGTGTTCAGTGCATTTTGTTTTGTAATCTGGACTCACAGACAGACTGATGGATCGATAGACCGACAGATAAACTGATATAGTTAATGCTCTTGTAATCTTCACTCTCGATCACATTTTGTTGTCAATTGAATTTTGACCACGTCTCGTTGTCATACTATAAAAATATGGACTCTTGACCACATTTTATAATGCTGTAGCAATATGGATTTTGGCCCTTTTTATACTATAGCAATATGGAGCCTTGACCATGGTTTGTTGTCATACTCACGTTACCACATTTTGTTGTTATGTAACAGCAATATGGATACTTGACTGCGTATTGTCATAATTTAATGACACACACTATCAACTTCACTTTGTTGTTATGCTATAGTAAGCCTAATACAGACTCTGGCAAAGGCCAAAGGCACGTGGCTATCCCTGACTTGGCAAGTCGTCTGACACAGCACACTACGATCAACGGTCGTTAGGAGATGACGATGATGATGTAACGCTATTCATGACAGTAACGATCACGACGATGACGACGACGACGATGACGACGATGATGATGATGATGATGATGATGATGACGATGACGATAATGATTACCGTAATGATGACGACGACTACGATGACGACAACGGCGACGACGACGACGACGACAACGACGATGATGATGATGATGATGATGATGATGATGATGATGATGATGACGATGATGATGATGATTTGATGACACATCGCATCTGCTAGACAAAAACTACGATTTTCATGTACCGTCTCACCATAGGTGTAAACTCTCAGGAACATAACAGGCAGTTCTACAGTTTGGGGATGGAGATGCAGCTGGGGAGGTGGAGGGGAGGGACTGCTTCTTGCAGGTTTTAAGCGTCTCTCTGCAGTGGACAAGCAGAGTCAGCCGGCCTGAAGAGTCCTTACAGGAAGAAATGATCACACACATGCCTCGCATGCAGAGAACAGAAAAAGAGACGGAGGGCCTTCAGCGTTGCTTCATTTCTGTTACAGTCTTTTTCCTGTGATACAAAATCGTCTGTTTTCTTCACTCTTTATTTTGACAAGATCCTGAGATAGAGGACCAACAACTGGTAAAAATTACCTTTTTAAAAAAAATTATATAAATGACATAAGTAGAAATCTCTCTCCTGGAACTGCTATAAGGCTTTTTGCAGATGACAGTTTAGTATCTAGAACAATCAGAAGCAAGAATGATACATGCATTCTACAAGAAGATCTAAACGCTTTACATGAGTGGGAAAGAACTTGGAAAATAGAATTTCATCCCCAATAGTGCCAAGAGTTGCGTATATGTAATAAACGCTCACCAACTAGATCAGAATACTCTATTCACTATACTATTCTTAAAGAAACCAATGCTGCAAAATATTTAGGCGTAATTATAGATAGTCGTCTCAAATGGAAAGAACATTACAATTTAGAATGTAAGAAAGCAAACATCTTAGCTTTCTTATACAGGGACATCAACGACTGCCCCCAAAAGGTTAAGGACGACTGCCATAAAACACTGGTAAGACCAGTACTGGAGTATGGTTGCTCAGTCTGGGATCCTTACAATCTAAAGGACATTGATAACCTCGAAAAGATTCAGAAGAGAGCAGCAAGGTTCGTAACAGGGAACCATATCAGAGAGAAAGGGAATACTAGGAAGAACATGAGGAAATTAGAATGGAAACCCTTAGAAGAGAGAAGAGCCTTTATTAAACTTAATACTTTCTTCAAAGGCAGAGCTAACCTAATTGATATCCCAATGGAACAACTAGTATTTAATAAAAGTAGCACCAGGAGTGGCGGTCAATCTTATGCCCTGCCTGCATCAAATATTGACAGCCATTTACATTCGTTTTACCCTAGTTCTGTAAGGCTGTGGAACTCACTGCCGGGTGCCATCAAGATTGCCACAAATGCAGTCTCTTTTGAAAATCAAATTGATAAGACAATCTTGAGATCTGCATATTGATTGACTTTTCTATTTTAACTTCCCCATATATTTCACGGTTACCTAGGCCTTAACCTGGCCATTGCTTTTAACCTTTTAAATATCATGTGCGACCCCTTGTTGCCAAATTTTGCTCCAGGGGCCAACAGGCTGAGTCGCATTTTCTTTTTTTTAACAAGCGCGCTGGTGACCTATTCATTTTTGAGTGAACGAGCTCTTTAGGAAGAAGAAGAAGAAGAAACACTGAAGAATGTTTACATCATCAGAAAGGACACAGTGTGACAGGCTCTTCCTTTCGATGGTCTTCTCCTTGCGTGGTGTAATACCAGTGCGTCCTAAAGCAGTTTAGGTTGCTACGGTTCTTCAGTTTGTCATCTTCGCAAAAACTTACGTTTTTCTCTTACCCAAACCTGTCTGGTTGATTAGTCGTCTCTTGGGCATCAACAGGGCGCAAGAATTACGGAATCGACGTAAACGACACTTGTCGGAAAAATTGGAACATGACTTGAACAAGAACCCGTAAAAAACTTCGATGAGGATCCAGATTGAAATATGTGCCCAGGAAATTTTTTCGCTTTCCTTTAACATTGTAAGGTTTGGTTAACTTGAAAACTATTTCGAAAAGTAATGCATGCATCTCAGTGACAAAAACCAGGTTGTTTCAAAGAACACGTGTAGAATCTGATGATGGATCTGAAACCCATCCTCTGTTCCCCTTTTATGAAAAGATGCCTTCAGATAGACGATTCCGGCAACTGAAATGCGAAACCAACAGACTGAATCGTAGTTTTTTGCCTCTTTCAATCCGTTCATTGAATAATCACTGACCTGACCATCCTGAGTGAATGTTTATGCTGTTGTTATAAAGATAGAGGAGAGGGTGAGGGCAGACTGGGATAGAGAGAGAGGGGTGGGGGTGGGGGGGAGGGTGGTGGGGAGAGAATGAGAGTGTAGATGTTTTGGGGAGGGGGATGATAATCAAGTGATAATGATTTTAAACTTA
>CM065716.1:88773289-88783289 GCA_033310375.1 Conus canariensis
ATGTGATTGGCTGTGACCCAGACCAGACCCCGTTTCCTGGGAGCCGGAATAGCTCAGTTGGTAGAGCGCCGGACTCGTAATCTTGGTGATCCTGGGGTTGCGGGTTCGAATCTCCGCCGGGGCGTTTCGGTACAGGGGGATTTTTCCCTCGGAGTTAACATTAGTTCTGACTCCATTTCCCATACAGTCCTTCGAATGAGACTATAAACCGAGGTTCCGTGTGAGAACGCACGCATAATATCTTGCACACACGTAAAATCCCATCACCAACTTTCGGAAGAGTAGGCCAGTTTGGCCGTTGGTATGGATGACACGTTACACACAGCATGCACCCTGCGTAAGAAATGGAAAGAATGAAGGAAGTAAAGAAACTGAATGAACGATATTGAACGATATTGACTGGATGACACGGGAAACGACTGAATGAAGCGCCAGCTGGCAGCTCTTCAGTCGGCACTACCCAGGTAGGCAGCCCGTTGTGTAAGCGAGTGTTCATTGTAAAGCGCTTAGAGCTTGGTCTCTAGCCGAGAATAGGCGCTATATAAGTATTCATTATTATTATTATTATTATTAAGATATCCCCGTTCGGTTTCCTTGTCTTCTCTCCTTTATCTGCCCGTCCCTTCCCAACGTTCTATAGCAAAACCCCGTATTGATTCCCAGTATTAGACACGAAAGGCTTCACGGCGCTGTCCACACGGGCTGCACACCGGATTCCCAGTATGTTAGACACGAAAGGCTTCACGGCGCTGTCCACACGGGCTGCACACCGGAAGGAGTGTGGTGTCTGGGAAAAAAAGGACAGAAAGCAATCAGTGGTATTGACGGTCTCATGGCACAGTCGTCTGGCCCTTAACGCAGCAATCTACTCACAGCGTGGACCATTGCTGCCGTTATCACTGGCTGGTCGTATGTCGACATGAGCAGTCACATATCTAGCGATACTCCGGCATCTTTCTCCTTGGTTCACGCCATTTGCTTTCTGTCTATCTGTCCTGTTTGTTTCCCTACTCGTAGGAGTTTTCGTCTACGATCGATCTGCAGTTTTCAGACTAACAATTTCTAAGGTGATGCTTAGTGTCTTTGTATGGGTCATTCAACAATTTTGATACCATGGTCATTTAATGCTTTATGTTAAGAAAAACACTGCAAAACGCAATCGAGCAATCTTATTAAAAAGAAATGGAAAATTTGAGTGAACTTCGAGAAAAAATGTGCATATATACACACACATGCACGCATCGTAATGCAGTTTTATTTTTTACAGAGAGAGAGAGAGAGAGAGAGAGAGAGAGAGAGAGAGAGAGAGAGAGAGAGAGAGAGAGATTAAAATGAATCAGGTTTAATTCCTGGAAGATATACAAAAGTCAATACTTATAGATACAATTTGAAAGTTCACGCTAGAGTTGAATGAAAATCAAACACACACACACACACACACACACACACACACACACACACACACCACGCACGCACGCACGCACGCACGCACGCACGCACGCACGAACCGCACACACACACACACACACACACACACACACACACACACACACACACACATACACACTTTCATTACTGCTGCTGATTATTTATGGGTATGTCAGACTGGGGTTATGCAGGCTATTAACTGTGATTGTATTTTTCGGCTTTGTTGCTCATTGCACTGAATTGGTATCTTAAAAAAGTTAAACTCACCTAAAGTTTTGTGTGGTTGTATGTCTGCCCCCGTGCATAACATTGAAAATTTAAATAATCTTTTACTTTTTTGTTTTGTCGCTGTATCTGTGTTTTAACACTATGAATGTATATGTTCATGCTTACTAAACACATCCATTGTGGCTGTAGAGTGTAATTTACTTCGAAAGGCATTTTCTCCATAAACACAGAGACAAACGATCTTTTTAGTGTGCATGTCTTGTGTGTAAACTAACCGTCCAACCATTTGCTTTCCCCCCATCTTACTTTATCAAAAGGTGTAAAGGTACTCATACACTGGTGGTGTGCTGTTGTTATTACAGTTTGCTCTTGTTTGACTGCCCTGCTTGATTGATTTTGTTTAATTCTCCAGTGGCGAAAGAATAGGGAGGAAGGAGGAAAAGAGAAGAGATGTGTGTGTGTGTGTGTGTGTGTGTGTGTGTGTGTGTGTGTGTGTTGTGTGTGTGTGTGTGTGTGTGTGCCGTGTGTATATGTGAGTGTGTGTGTGTGTGGGGTGTGTGTGTGTGTGTGTGTGTGGTGTGTGTGTGTATGTGTGTGTGTGTTGTGTGTTGTGTGTGGGGTGTGTGTGTGTGTGTGTGTGTCTGACGGTGGCTGGGTAGGCAGCTGCCCCGTGATTTTAATGAAGGTACAGACATGGTTTTCTGCCAGCTCCTCCACCCCTCTGCAGTCTATCTCTCCTTACCAAACTTATAACAACACCAGCAAAACGACAGCTGGTAGAGAAAGAGAACAAACTCCTATGGTACAGAACTCTCTGCTATCGGGGCTTTCTGACTGATGTAATCAAGTCAACAAACCATGCCAGAGAGACAAGCCAGTTTCTGTTGAGTGCCCTTCTTTGAAGCGTCGTTTTTAAAGCAGCAGGACATCCAACTGATTTCAGTTACGATGCAGTTTCTACAGATACAGACGTTTTTGTTTACACTTTCAATTTTTAGTCCTTCCCGCCCCCCCCCACCCCACCCCCCTTCCTGATCTTTCTATCTGATCAGTGGTATTGACGGTCTGATACCCTACTGATCATTTAACATAAGTTTAACAGATATACCTATGTTACTGTCATGTCAAACCAAGCCAGGTGTCATTTGATATCAACATTGATTACATGTATGGTATGCATTGCTGACGTTGACAAAGTTGTTAGAATTGTCTTCCAGTTAAACTCTCCAAGCACTTCCAAATTAGGGGATTTTTTTTTTTTTTTCTAAGATAATGGCAAATAAATCATCTTAAAATTGATAAAGGATTGTAAAGTGTCGAACGGTATAATATAAAGTAACACAAAGTAAATATTACAGGGTTAACATGCATGCAGTTAAAAATGTCATTAATTTGCAAGGTAAGCATATATGTCATGGAACACGTAGTGTTTAAAAAAAGGATGGAGTTAGAGAAAACATAGATAGGCTGTATGGTGAAATTCAGTCATCATTCCATTTTTGTGTTGTTGTTAGAGGCAAATCAATAGGATATAGATAAAATAAGACAGAGAATGTGTACGGATACAAAGAAGAGAAATAAAATTTGAGTATTTATCATTTTTTTAATGACGTAACAAGTTCATTTAGCAGTCCACGATCTTTTCTTTATTGGAAATAAAAAGATCAAAGCGCTGTCTTGGTATAAACTTTATATTGCAAATAAGATTTGCACAGATGGAGAACGGTAATAGAAAAATATAAAGAAATCCAGATTCTCCAGTCACTCTTTCCTCCAAATTGGAAGTCAGTGCGCATGAGCACCACCAAGAGACAGCAATTACGTTCTGTGAAGAGGTCATTAGGCGTGTGACAAGTTCTTGTTGCCATCTGAAGAGGCACTCAATCAGGGCGAAACCCATCTCTCAGATGTTGGACGGATATATCCTTGGCATCAGATGAAAAAATATGCATGTATACACAACGAAAAGAAAGAACTGATTTGCAGCAAACCTCGGCTACCTGGTTGACCTGGTGGATACAGCACTGTTCTCTTGATCTGAAGATTCTGGGTTCAATCCTCGACTCACGGAAGACAGCGAGGTAAGAGGAAATGTTCTCTTCGGAGTCGACATTTATGCTCACTGCGACGTCCTCTTAATCCTTCCGGTGAGATTTTGAACCAAGGTCTCGTGTGAAAATGCATGCATTAAACAAACAAACAAGAAATAGCCAACTTTTTACACGCAAGTTAAATACAATACCATTCTTTGACAAAGAATTAATGGATCATCATGGGTTAGATGGATGACCCAAAGCCCTCAACGAAACAAAAAATACAAACGAAAGACAACTGCAATCATGAACATTGGTCTTGTGTTTAGACATCACGCCAGACGACGGAATATGACTATTTTAATGGTGGGGTTAAAAAAAAAAACAGAGAAAAAGAATCTCACGATGGAGTTTTCCAGAGTTAAGCTGCGGAATAGTGAAAATGAGAAGAAGAAGAAGAAGAAGAAGAAGAAGAAGAAGAAGAAGAAGAAGAGATGAAGAAGATGAAGGAGAAAAAGATTGAGAAAAAGAAAAAGAAAGAGGAGGTGGCGAAGAAAAATGCAAAAGGAAGAAAGAGGAAGAGGATCAAGACGATGCTAAATGATAATGATGATGATGATGATGATCATCATCATCATCGTCAGGAGCAGCAGCAGCAGTTGCAGCAGCAGCATTAGTAACAGTGGTGGTGGTAGAAATAGTAGTAGAACAATAAACAGCAGCAGTAGTGATAACAGTCGTAATGTTGTCGTCGAAGTCGTCGTCGTGGTCGTCAGCGTCGTTGTCATCGTCATTATAGTAGTAGTAGTAGTGAGGTAGTGAAAGAGAGAAAGAGAGTATAGAAAGAAAAGAAGATAGAAGAAGAGAAGAGAAGAAGAAGAAGAAGAAGAAGAAGAAGAAGAAGAAGAAGAAGAGAAGAGAAGAAGAAGAACCAGGCTTGTGTGAGGTGCTCAGATAAATAGCAACTTAAAAACGAGAGAGAAAAAGGTTGTTTCTGATAAATAGCATGTTGTTTGTGATAAAAAAAAAATAATAATAAAATAAAAACAGCTGTCCTGAAAACAATTACAGCTTCCAGAGATACGCAGATAATAGAAATCACACACACAACTGAAAAAAAAGAAGAAAAGATGCCCTTGATAGATACATTCTGTAAATGAAGAGAAAAACAGCTATATTGAAAACAGCCGAGTATGTCAGAGTATGCAGAAAAATATGAATCAACAAGGGGAAAAAAAAGAACAATGGCCGATCTGTGTAAGAAATATTCAGTGTACGACGAAAATAGTGGATTGAAACGAAGCAGGGATTTCACAAATATGCAGGCACGTTGGAAAAACAAATGATAAGAAAGCTAGGGGTGAAGACGAGAGACGGCGAGGAAGGACGGGGTGGGGGTGGGGGTGAGAGAATAGAGGTAAGGGAGTGTGCGGCTCCCTTCTTGATGCACAAATTCTCACATTATTTCTGAAGCGCTACAGGAGTGGATAAAATGGCAAGACTTCATTATCTCTAAAATGACGTGACAGGGGAGGGACAGAGTGCGACTTGAGGACTGCATGCTGAGAGAGAGAGAGAGAGAGAGAGAGAGAGAGAGAGAGAGAGAGAGAGAGAGAGAGAGAGAGAGGACTGCTGTCAACATTAGCTGATATGACGCCACCAGTGACTTTGACCGGGCTACTGATGGACCAATTTCCGGCCTGGTTGTTTGCAGAGCTGTCCATCGCTTACGTAAGCCCACGCTGACGTAAGGTAGACAACACAATGAGTGATGCCGGTATTTTAGTGTGCTGTATTACGTTGGGTTATGTTGTAATGTATTTCAAAGTCCTACACTGAAATGTATTTCTTTGCATTATATTGCATGAAACTGCTATAATGTTCCAACACATTGCATAGCTAAGTATTGAAATGTTCTTTGTTCCTATGAGATTTTTATGTGTGTAATTTCACTTCTCTGCTAGTGGACACTAGTCTTTACAGTATATCACCACCTATACATAAACCGTTTTGTTTCTTCCCGTGAACATTGTGATTGATCTGTCAAGGTAGACTTTCTTATAGACCTTTGCCGGGGACAACTCTCTTTGTCACCACGGCTGCTTTTATGTGCACTAAGAGCATGGTGCACTAAAGACCTCTCTTTATCAACTCATCCAAAAGGCAAGCACACGGACCACCACTGAAGATCTAGTGGAAATGGGTTGATAAAAAAAAGAAGCCCTGCCTCGTACGAGACTCGACCCACCGACAGGTATTCTGCTGAGCGAGTAACTTGTCCACTGAATCACCTTTCCACCGCTGGTACTGAACGCTACTTAGAACTTGAATGGAAACATATTTTGTTACGTGTTTAGTCTTCATAGCGTTGTAATATTACAAGAACAAATGCAGAGCAAAATGGGAGGTTAGTGTGAGGGTGATATTTTGACAAAGCCTACAACCCAAACAGTATACAACTAATGCAAACTGGAAATCAACAAACATGAGAGATCATTTTCCTTTTCTGTTTGTCTCAAATACGGTAGAAGGGGTGAGGTGGGTGAAGGGGGAGGCGGGGTGGAGACAGGGGACAAAGATGGCGGGGTGCAGGGGGACAGGAGAAATGGGAAGGGGGATAGCATGGAGGAAGGCTATCCATAGATTTCTTTCAGTTTCTTTTAAAGGTGAAAAGAGCATGTGCTGCGCAAGAGAGTCAAGTGACATGATTTCAGTCTCAGCAGCAAATGGCACTATTTCCTTGGCTGATCTTCCCTTTCGTCACGTTAGTAGCCTATTTGCTGCAGATATGTTCTAAATGTTCGTCGCCAGCTTGTTTTCAAGGCAAAGATCACGATGACATTATGTGATATATTTATCTTGGACGTCCCTGGTTGTATACATTTTGTTTGCTTCGGTTACAAAGGCACATGCTGATGGTATTATTTGGTAACTGTTGTCAGTGTTAAATCAAGGAAGTTTCATTTTGAAACGAGGAAGCCCGTTTTAGTGTAAAAACAAGTAAACCTGTTTTGATGTGGAAACACAGAAGTCTGTTTTGATGTGGAAACACAGAAGCCTGTTTGATGTGGAACACAGTAACACACTGTTTTGATGTGGAAACACAGAAGTCTGTTTTGATGTGGAAACACAGAAGCCTGTTTTGATGTGGAAACACAGAAGCCTGTTTTGATGTGGAAACACAGAAGCCTGTTTTGATGTGGAAACACAGAAGCCTGTTTTGATGTGGAAACAAAACAAAAAAAAACCTGTCCATTGGCTGCTGTTATGTGGTTTTACATGCTTACACTCTTACTTTTCTATTTTCAGTGAATTGCATTCTAGATGTGGCCAGTCTTCGTTCTTTGTTTAGTAAGATGATGATTAACGTCCGCTCCACCGTTTGATATAAAATGCATCAAACAGTCTTATCTTGGTGGGACGTAGGATAATGTTCATTGAAATACATGCACACTGTGGCCTCTAACATGTGTTTCATAGCTGCCTGCCTTGGAAGGACACAGCATTGCCATGTTCTTCAGTAGTGAGTGGATACCCGCAACAACCACTACTTTTCTTTTTCTAACCTGTGTTTCTTTGATGACATCTTTGCACAGTCATTGTCACAACGAACAAGGAACTTTTTTTCACCTGATTTTATTTTACCCAGCTTCTGATGTATTCCATATGATTATTTGATCAACTAGTGGACAATTGCATCTCTTGAGAAATTCATGTGAAGATTCTTGTATGCTGTCAATGCTGCTGATGTGACTGCCAATGTTTAGTTATTAAACACGAACTTATCATGTAGGCTATACGCACGCCCTAACCTCGCTTACATCTTTTTATGGATTCCCCAAAATAAGAGCAAAGATTCTTTTGATACTGATCATTCTTTTCTTATTTTGAGCCATGTATGTGTCTATGGCATTTTCTCACCATTTCCATTTTTTAGATTTATGGCTTCGTCCTTGGCTTAAATTTCTTCTCGCACTAAGTTGAAATAAAACTGGGTGAAAAGTTTCTTTTTATGAAATAGTGCTGACTGACACATAAACACACCAACAGACGCAGGGTGTTTTTCGAAAACTTAAGCTCCTTAGTGGAGGCACTCAAAAATCTTCATTGTTGTGGTATTTTGTGTATAGACAGTTTAGATAATTGTGTGTATGAGTGATTTTCAGTGCGTATGTGTGGGTGCATGTGCGTGTGTGTGTGTGTGTGTGTGTGTGTGTGTGTGTGTGTGTGTGTGTGTGTGTGGTGTGTGTGTGTGTGTGTGTGTGTGTGTGTGTGTGTGTGAGAGAGAGAGAGAGAGAGAGAGAGAGAGAGAGAGAGAGAGAGGGAGGGAGGGAGAGCGCATGTGTGTTGTGGAGGTGGTGATATTCCCTTTTTAACATTTGCATATTTGTTCCTATTCCGTTTACACTTTGTTTTCTTTTTTCCTAATTTCCCTCCCGCTCCGACCGCCTTCCCCTTCTTCCTCTGTTTCCGTTATTTCCTCTCTCTCTCTCTCTCTCTCTCTCTCTCTCTCTCTCTCTCTCTCTCTCTCTCTCTCTCTCTCTCTCAGCCCTTCCTCTCAGTGCTTCACTCTGTCTCTCTCTGTTATGTGTCTGTCTCACTCTTTTTCTGTCCCGATCTATCTCTCCCTCCTCTCCCATTCTTCCGTCCCTCGCTCTCTCCCTTCTCTCTTTGTTTCTGTCTTTCTCTGTTTGTCTGTCTCCCTTTTTTTCCTGCCCCCGCCACCTCCCCCTCCTCCCCTGCCTCCGCCACCTCCCCCTCCTCCCCTGCCTCCGCCACATCCCCCTTCTCCCCTCTCGCTTTCTCCTTCCACTCAAGCTGTGCCGATGAGGTGTTTACTGCTCACAAACAATTTATCGCCCTTCCCTCTTCATCCTCTGCCTCTCGATCCTCGCTCTTTTGTTTTGTTTTAATTTGTTAGCCATTTTGATATTTATTCTTTTTTTGTTTGTTTGTTTGTTTCTTCTTTCTGTACATGTCCCGTTCAAATCACTTAAGGATTCGTGGCTAGATCTCAGTCAGTGTTGTTGATAAGTAATTTCCTTATATAAATTCATAAAAACCACGCGCATGAACACACACACACACACACACACACACGCGCGCGCGCGCGCACGCACGCACGCACGCACGCACGCACCCACATGCACATGCTCTCTCTCTCTCTCTCTCTCTCTCTCTCTCTCTCTCTCTCTCTCTCGCTCTCTCTTTCTCAAACACACACTTAATATTTGGACTGTAATATTTTTGGCGAACAATGAAGACAAAATTACCCACAAGACAGTTTGTGTTGGCAACGAAGGTCACCTTGAAAGGAGCTGTGAACCGTACAGGTTCAACACACCCCGGGAACGAATGCCAAATGTCCCCTCTACAAACCATTGATGTCACAACAGTCCTTTCCACCAAGGAAGACAAAATGCATGAAGTATTAAAGCGTTTAGCCAAGTTGGTATTTTCATCGAGAATCAGTTCCAAACTAAAGAAATTACAGAGCCCCCCACCCCACCCCACCCCCACCACTCCCCCCACCCGCCCCCTGCCAAAAGGAACAGGAGCTGGAGGAAATACGTTTACTGTAGCCGTACAAGCCATTCAAACAGTGACAGAGGAAGCAGGGCCTCGGAAGATGTTTTGATGACTCCTTGAAGACACAAAGAGGAGACAGAAAACCAAGACAATGGCAACAGAAAGCCTGCAAACAACAGGCCATGCCAGTGTGACCTTCCTGGCAAATAAAAGGCCTGGTGTCTGCAGAACATGCTGATCCCGAGGCACCTATGGCCTCTGCTGATATACAGTCTAGGCCCTAGGATAGTGCTATCAATGGATGTTATGGCTCGGTGTCCCACCTGGTCTCACTGTCGTTGCACTCCACAGTTGCAAAAAAGAAAAAGGTGAAACTACCCCTGAAATCCAATCTCGAGAAGTAACAGTTGATAACACAAAAGTTACGGTCTATGCTTGAGGATTCGGGAGAGAACGTTGAGAGATCAATCCATCCCAGGGCTAGAGACTGTCAGAAGATGGAAATTCCAGTAGGCAGCGGGCGTGCTAAAGAAAAACTTCAAGATCAAGAGAGTTACAGGACAGACATAATCAGCAAACAGATGCTTGGATGAACAGAAATCAAGTGATGGTTAAAGGCAAAAGGGAAAGCAAAGGGATACACGGCAATACAGAAGTGATAGAAAGAAGAGTATGCTAAAAGAATTCAGGAGGCAGTCCAACGAGGCCAGCATGGGCAGTGGACTACGTGACAAAACGTACTGACGAGAAGTGCCAGCCGGAATGAAATCTGGCACATGGCA
>CM065716.1:88800789-88815789 GCA_033310375.1 Conus canariensis
ACGTGCGGACAGCGCCGTGAAGCCTTGCATGTCTAACGTACTGGAAATCAATAGGGGAAATTGCCGTAGAATGTTGGGAAGGGAGCAGCAGATAAAGGGAGAGAAGACAAGAAAACCGGATGTGGGAGACACGAGTATTTTGACAGGAAACAGGGTTTGGTTTTGGTCACAGCCAGTTGTATTATGATCTAGGCAGTCAAGTGTCAGCTGATTATTCATCTACTGGTTTATGTATATCATTTTGTTTTGTATGGCACCAAAAACCTTATTTCAGGTTCAGATGATGTTTCTGTTTTGTTCCTTTTAATCGCGCCATGAAAAGTATTACATGTTAATATTCTCATTGCTTTACAGCTTTGTCTGATATTGATTTTTACTGAACTTCACTTAAAAAAAAAAAAGCTTATGCTAAATATCTGTATTGGGGAGAAAAGTTGACATGTAGGAGGCTGAAATAGGGGTGGTCTGGACATGCACTGAGATGACAGTTGCGTGCGCGCGCGTGTGTGTATGTGCATCTGTGTGTTTGTTTGTGTGTCTCTATGTGTTTGCATCTGTGTGTCGGTGTCTGTGTGTCTGTGTGTGTCTGAGTGTCTGAGAGTCTGAGTATGTCTGTGTACATTAAACCCAAGAGAGAGAGAGAGAGGAGAGAGAGAGAGAGAGAGAGAGAGAGATGACGTCTTATTCTTTTTTTCTTTTCTTTCTAAGAAACGTATACACTAATTGTCAAAAATCTTGCCAGAAATAGATAGATAGATATACAGACTGATAGACAGATATATTTACAGGCAAATAAATAGAGTCTACAGACAGATAGAATCCCACGTTTAGACATTGTGATGTATACATACATAATATGATGTACCTTAATGATCTTCAGCAATGGTTTCCTTAATATCGTAATGCATACCATGCAGTATTCCAGACAGTTAGTCTGCTAGATAGATAGATAAGTTGGTAAGTAGCTAAATAGAGAGAGAGAGCGAGAGAGAGAGAGAGAGAGAAGAGAGAGAGAGAGAGAGAGAGTGGCAGATAGATAGACAGTAGGTTAGTTTTTCCTAATTTTCTCTGTGGCGAAAAGAAAAGGGAGGGAGTGGGCCAAGTGGAGGGGTGTAGAGCACTTGGGTATAGGTGTGTGTGTGGGGGGGGGGGGGGGGGGCACAGATACCCCGTAACTTTGATGAGGAGTTAAGACATGTCCTCTGCCACCCCTCTGCACCCCTCTCCTCTCCAAATTGACCAAGCTTAGAAAGACTGTATGCAAGTGTGGGTGTTTTTTTTTTTCTTCTTCTTCTTTTTGTTTTTTGTTTTGGTGTTTGAATGTTTGGAATTATTGAATGGTTTTCTGCTTTAAGGTTTTCTATATATACATATATATGTTTGTGCATAAAAAACCCTTCATAACTGTATGATGGATTGAAAAATGGTCATATTTATCTTGAACTTTGAAGGAAATAAAAAAAAAGATTTAAAAACAAGCTTAGAAAGACGCCCACAATGAGAGAAGAGGAGAAAAGATTAGGAGGAGAAGGAGGTAGGGAAGGAGACAAATGGCACATCATACTCTGCTGTCGGTGTTTTCGCAGTAATATTGTCAGGTGAACAAACCATGCCATGGGAGTTTAGTTTCAAAGTGAGGTGACTTCAGGCGGAAAATGAAACACATTTTTAAAAGAGAAATCATGATTTAATCCGTTAGACTAGAGGGACAAAGAAATTACAAGACAAAACACGACGCGTTTCGACCTCTTTGGTCTTCTTCAGGTAAGAGAAACAACATTCAGGACAATGAAAACGAAGAACGAGGAATCACTTATCTCCTCAAACTGGGCGCAAGATGAACGTTAAATGAAGCTTCAACGCTCCTCTTGCGCCCAATTTGAGAAGGTAAAGTGATGGCTCGCTCTTCGTTTTCATTCTCCTGAATGTTGGTTTATCGTGCTTGAAGGAGACCAGCTGGTCAAAACGCGTCGTGTTTTGTCTTGCAGTTTGTTTGTCTCTTTGTCTGGCGGATTAGTTTTTATTTCTGTTTTAAAATTTATGCTATGGGAGACAGGCCAGTCTTTGTTGATTGGCCTTCTGTTGAAGTGTTGTTTCTATGGCAATCCGACATGCAACGGATTTTTTTTTAGTTATGAAGCAGTTGCAACAGATACAGAACTTTTGTATTTCGTTACTACATAAAAATGTTTAGTTTTCACAGACCCTTCCTCCTTTGACATTGGCCAAAGCCACTGGTCCTGGAACATGAATTTCATCATGTTGGCATGTGCTGTTGTTAAGAGTAATTATGTGAATAATACATACCACACAGGCGAGTCAGCATGTCATTTAGATAGTGTAAACATAACGCCTATATGTATGGTATGTTTTGTTGACGATGAAAGAGTTGGTAGAGCCATATTCACCTGAAACTGTCCATGCACTTCGGATTAAAATAAAATACTGAAAAATTTTAAAACTTTCCTTTTAAAAATAATTTTAAAACACAAGTTCTAAAAAAAAGGTAATTGAAGTATCGAAGGTGACAATCTAAAGATCACACAAAGAAGAGTACTTACATGAACATGGTTAACATAAAGCAAAACGAAAAAACGTCACGCATTTTGCGACTCAGGCGTATGACATAGAACACAGAAATTCATTGTAAAAAAAGTAGGACGGGTTGCAAAATGCAGTCGTCATTTCAATTAATGTGAAATGCAAAGCAGTAAGGATAGAAATGAAATAATAATGCAGAAAAGAATGTTAGCATATAAAATTAAGAGAAGTAAGTTGGAGTGCTATTATTCGTCTTTAAGAAAAAAGACTCATCACAATACCATTCAATTGAATACGATCTGTATAGACAAATGTGAAAACGCTGTCTTGGTATAAACTTTATACTTTAACAGAGAACGGAGAGATGAACAAAGAGCTCAAGATCTTGCAGTGAATTGTTCCTCCAGATTGGATGCTAGTTTGCACGAGCACCACCAAAGGACAGCCGTTTCGCTCTATGAAGGGTTCGTCAGGCGAGTGGCAAATCCTTGTTTGCCAACTGAAGCGAAGCACTCCATCAGGAGCAAACACCAGCTCCCAGATATTGGACAACTACACCTCAGGCATCAAAGGAAAAAAAGACATATAAACAACGAAAAGAGAGAACTGTATGGAACCGAACCAGTGGCTATCTGGTCGTCCTGGTGGATACAGGTTTATTCTCTTGATCCCAGGCCCCTGGAGCCAGCTTTCGCCACACCAGAGACATCGAGCTCAGAGGATATTTTCTCTTTTGAGTGAACATTTGTGCTCGCTGCAACTTCCTCCAAGGCCTTTGGTTAGACTTGGAACCGGGGTCTCGTGAGGTATGGGAATGCATGCATTTAACAAACAAATGGGGAAAAAACAGTTTTACCTTTCCAGGTGGAAGTTAAATTTTATCTCATGTAGAAGAGTGAGCAGTTGTGTGCAGGCAGGATGGATGATCCAAAACCGAAAGCAAACAAACAAACATTCAGACTAAAAACACAGCAATCGTCAGCAGTGATGCTGTGTTTAGACGGCATGCTCAGTGACAGAACATGAACGCTTTGATGGCGGGATCTAAAAGGATCACAAACACAAAGACCTCACCGATGGTGTATCTCCGAGTTTGATCGCTGTTTTTTGTCCGATCAAAGTTTTTGCAGCAACTCCGCTTACCAGAACTTGTTCACCGGAAAACCGGTCGGTTAGGTTAGCTGACTGCTGCTCACCTGAGCACCGTATAAGCCAGGTGAGCGCAAGCAGGCGATTAGTCTCTGCAGTGAATTCCGGCCTTGATACACCTTTCCAGTTCAGCCGAAGAGGGACTCCAGTGCAGGTTTTGTGACAGTCAGGTCTGTCGTGTTAGTAGCAAATTGAGCGTCTCAATCAAAATCGTTTCTCCCCACGGTTAGGCGTCTGTAATTTCTTCAGCACCTAAGTGAAGGTTTTTTATTGTTAAAAAAAGAAAACATTTATGTCTTTGCTATATCTTTTAATTCGCTAGGGTGTTTGGAGGAAATTATTGTTTAACGTCCTTCGGATAGAAAGAAGAAGAAACATGCTGTTTAAAAGTGATCGAAATAGGATATGATTCATGCTGGGTTATTGTTTCATGGAAAAAAGAATAGTTGTTGTGAGCTCCGGAAGTGAGCGATAGAAACTGTTATGTATTCATGGTGTTCCCCATGTACTCTGATTTATGCTGTGGCATACCGAACGGACATCTTGTCATGCGTTTAGATTTCGATGTGGGGAGCTAAATGAATAACCTTTCCAATGTCTATTTATTAGTGATGAATAACCTTTCCAATATCTATTTATTTAGTGATGAATAACCTTTCCAATATCTATTTATTAGTGATGAATAACCTTTCCAATGTCTATTTATTAGTGATGAATAACCTTTCCAATGTCTATTTATTAGTGATGAATAACCTTTCCAATATCTATTTATTAGTGATGAATAACCTTTCCAATATCTATTTATTAGTGATGAATAACCTTTCCAATGTCTATTTATTAGTGATGAATAACCTTTCCAATATCTATTTATTAGTGATGAATAACCTTTCCAATATCTATTTATTAGTGATGAATAACCTTTCCAATGTCTATTTATTAGTGATGAATAACCTTTCCAATGTCTATTTATTAGTGATGAATAACCTTTCCAATATCTATTTATTAGTGATGAATAACCTTTCCAATGTCTATTTATTAGTGATGAATAACCTTTCCAATATCTATTTATTAGTGATGAATAACCTTTCCAATGTCTATTTATTAGTGATGAATAACCTTTCCAATGTCTATTTATTAGTGATGAATAACCTTTCCAATATCTATTTATTAGTGATGAATAACCTTTCCAATGTCTATTTATTAGTGATGAATAACCTTTCCAATGTCTATTTATTAGTGATGAATAACCTTTCCAATATCTATTTATTAGTGATGAATAACCTTTCCAATGTCTATTTATTAGTGATGAATAACCTTTCCAATATCTATTTATTAGTGATGAATAACCTTTCCAATGTCTATTTATTAGTGATGAATAACCTTTCCAATGTCTATTTATTAGTGATGAATAACCTTTCCAATATCTATTTATTAGTGATGAATAACCTTTCCAATGTCTATTTATTAGTGATGAATAACCTTTCCAATATCTATTTATTAGTGATGAATAACCTTTCCAATGTCTATTTATTAGTGATGAATAACCTTTCCAATATCTATTTATTAGTGATGAATAACCTTTCCAATATCTATTTATTAGTGATGAATAACCTTTCCAATATCTATTTATTAGTGATGAATAACCTTTCCAATATCTATTTATTAGTGATGAATAACCTTTCCAATATCTATTTATTAGTGATGAATAACCTTTCCAATATCTATTTATTAGTGATGAATAACCTGTCCAGTATGTATTTACTAGTGATGACTAGGAATTCATGGAGATCATTCCGATAGCTGCTTAAACTGTCTTTGATATATGCCCTCTTATGATAATGGGAATGTATGGAAAGCATGCTGATAGCTATTCAAAACTAGCATATGCTATGTTATGTTATGTTATGTTATGTATAGTGAATATCTACCTAGTGCTAAACAAGAATGCGCGGAGATCGTGTTACGTATGTAAGGTGGTTATTGATAATGATGAATAGTTGCTTTGATAAAAATGATTTTTAGAAATGCTTTTGAGATGTAGTAATTTTGTGAAATGATCAAAATCTTGTGTCTTTATGAGCGAGATGAAAAGAAAGCATTAATACATTGATTATATTCTCGTTCAGTGTGGAAAAGGTCTATATGGAAATCTCTAATCATACTTTTGTTCATCATGGAAAAGGTGTATGTGTAAATCTTTCCTCTCTGATGCGAACATTATGATTTTGAAGAAAGACAATGTCGCAGTGTGTTGAACTTATGAGATCATAATTTTTGAAGGAAGTAAATGTTTCATTATGTTGGAACTTTGTCGATTTGGCTGCGGGTAATTTTTTTTCCCGGTTCTGATAAATATATGAAGCAATTGTTAACTACGAATGTGATTAAAAACTATGGAAAGTAAGCTAGATAGTCAAGGTAGTTTTCTTCAGTTTGAGAGTTTAGCCCTGGTGTCCCCGGGAACTGACTGTCACTACTACGGGTCTGGGGCCTAGCTGATTTGACCCTATTCTCCACCGTGCCTGGGGTGGAGAAGTTGGCGAGTGCCAACAGCGACCCGAAGAGCCAGCTGTGCCGGCGCCACTTCAGTGCTCGAAGTCGCCGCTTGGGGTCGTGGGACCCAAGCCCTGTTTTGCCGGCTGTGCTAGCGCTGGTCCTGCCTAGCCAGAACCACCGCCTTCGATTGTCAACGACCTGCAGTGCCAGAGTCGTCCTTACGCGTCGTGAGAAGCTCCGATTCGTGGTGACAGAGCCACATGTCTTGTGAATGGAGGCTGATGCCTCAGTGCAGCAGAGCGCTGCTTTAGTTGTGAGTGTGTTGAGCCGCAGCTCGTGTGCAGGAAGTTGTCGCTCCCTTGCTGGACAGAGTCGTCGCTGTGTCGTCGCGTCGTCTCTCGTAAGTTACTTCCCCTACTGACCGTCGCCGCGTCGTCTCTACGCAAGACTCTACCCCTACTTGCGTCCTCTTCCTGCAGAACTGCGTTCTTTGTAGCACTGTCGTGCAAGACTAGTGACGAGTGCGGAGCTGCCGTTCCTCGCTGCAGCCTTTGTGTGGAGACTAGTGACGAGTGCGGAGCTGCCGTTCCTCGCTGCAGCCTTTGTGTGGAGACTAGTGACAGTGCGGAGCTGCCGTTCCTCGCTGCAGCCTTTGTGTGGAGACTAGTGACTAGTGCGGAGCTGCCGTTCCTCGCTGCAGCCTTTGTGTGGAGACTAGTGACTAGTGCGGAGCTGCCGTTCCTCGCTGCAGCCTTTGTGTGGAGACTGGTGACAAGTGCGGAGCTGCCGTTCCTCGCTGCAGCCTTTGTGTGGAGACTAGTGACAAGTGCGGAGCTGCCGTTCCTCGCTGCAGCCTTTGTGTGGAGACTAGTGGGGGGGGCAGCTAGTGTGGAGACTGCAGTTCCTCGCTGCAGCCTTTGTGTGAGACTAGTGACAGTGCGGAGCTGGTTCATCGCTGCAGCCTTTGTGGAACTGTGACATACCACGTTTGTATTAGTTATAGTATTGTGCCAGCTGGTTTCCTGCTTGATTTTGTGTTTGAGATAGTTGGATGGCCGGGCAGCTAGAAATAGTGAAAAGAATTGAGATTGTTTGCTTGGACTGTAACATGTGTATTGCGCCGTGAAGCTGTGTGCTGTGTTGTTGTAGTGTGTGTTGTTGTGTTGTGTGTTGTGGTGTTGTGTGTGTGTGTGTGTGTGGGTGTGGTGTGTGTGTTAGGAAAGCTCAAACACGCATCCGTTTTTCTGAGAGAGTCGGACATACAGACCACACGCACCAGACCCATCCGTAACAATCACGGACGAAGAAGAAGGAGAAAAAGAAGAAGAAGAATGGAGAATGAAAAAAGGAGGAGGAAGAGAGGAGGAAGAGGTGGAGGAGGAGGAGGAGGAGAAGAAGGAGAAGAAGAAAAAGGAGAAGGAGATGAAGGAGAAGGAGAAAACTGTGGTCGTAGGAAGGTGTGTAGATAAACAGGAACTGGAAAAATACGCGAGAGATGAAAAGGCTGGCTCATGTAGATAATATTTTGTATATTAGAAAAAAAAAGCCTTGTTTGTAGAAATAGAAACCACAACCACCATCATCACCTCTACAATAAAAAAAGAAAAAAAGGAAAAAAGGCAGCTTTTAATAGATATATTCTGTACATAAGGAAAAAGTTGATTTTAAAAAACGGTATTAGAGAAATCCAAAATAAAGGAAACGAGGAGAAAAAACAACTAAAATCTTAGAAAGAAAAGACGCTGCTTCGGGTAGATAATATTCCATACACAAGGGGGAAAAACTGAATCGAAACGAAGCTGGGATTTCAGAGACATGCAAGCAAATAGGAAAAAAAACACCTAAACAACAGTAAAACCAAGGCACGGAGAAGATAGAACGCATGGGTCGGAGAGAATGAGGGAAAAGGGTAAGGATGGCGTGGCTCCCTTCTTCATACCCACACCCACTCTTCACTTTTGAAGCCTCACATAAACGCGTGAAATGGCAGGACATCGTTATACCTAAGAAAAATAAAAAGACTGGGGAGGCATAGGGTGGAAGGCAGGTACCATTACTGTTAAGCCTATTGTGAACTTGTATTCAGAGCTATTACAATCGGCGTTTGAGAAGTTGACATCTGGTTACGAAATTTGCAGTATGGGATGTGTTGACTGTCTTGCTGAGGGGTGGGGGTAGGGGGTGGTGGAGGATGGAATTACTTTAAATCAAGAATACAAAAAACATTAGACCTACTGTGTAGGGTATTGATATACATTGTCCTTTCAATGAGGCTTCTTTAGCAGATGACACATCTTCCGTATCAGTGCGCCCGTCTATTCCTTCTTTCATTCTTTCTTTGTTTTTGTTTTTGTTTTCATGGAAAGAAAGGTCTTTGTCGTGCCACCGAAAATGATGCAGCAGGACCCCTAGGTATGCTGAAAATTAAGCACGAACAGAATGTGATTTCGCTGACCAAAAAGTCGATGTTCTCTGATCTGGAAATACATTTCTGCAAAGAACACGCTGTACTGTGCGCAGTGAAACTTGTGTGTCTCTCCGACTTTGGTCTCTGTTGGAAGATAAGAACTGGATGTTGAGAGAGAGAGAGGAGAGAGAGAGAGAGAGAGAGAGAGAGAGAGAGAGAGAGAGAGAGAGAGAGAGGACTGCCGTCAACACCACCGATGACTGACCAGGCCGCTGATGGACCATTGTCCGGCCTGGATGTTTGCAGAGCTGTCCATCCTTCAATGCAGTCCCCACTGACCTTAAGTCAGGTCACACGATGAGGGATGATTGTGTTGTATTGTGACTTCAAGTCAGGTCACACGATGAGGGATGATTGTGTTGTATTGTGTTGTGTTTATTGCGTGGCACTGTATTGTGTTATGTCGTGTAGTGTTATATTGCATCGCATCGCATTGTATCGCACACGATTGCAATATATTGCATTGTTGTATTACATAGTATTGTGTTGGGTGTGCTGCACTGCACTCTATTGCTCACCATTGCACTGTATTGTTTTGCACTGTATATGTAAGGTTTCGCCTTGCATAGCATAGCATTAGACTCTGTTGCTCACCATTGCACTGTATTGTTTGGCACTGTGTATGTAAGGTTTCGCCTTGCATAGCATAGCATTGTACTGTGTTGCTCACCATTGCATTGTATTGTTTGGCACTGTATTGTATCGCCTTGCATAGCATAGCATTGTACTGTGTTGTTCACCATTGCACTGGATTGTTTGGCACTGTAATGTATCGCTTTGCATAGCATAGCATTGTACTGTGTTGCTCACCATTGCACTGTGTTGTTTTGCACTGTAATGTATCGCCTTGCATAGCATAGCATAGCATAGCATAGCATAGCATTGTACTGTGTTGTTCACCATTGCACTGTATTGTTTTGCACTGTAAGGTTTCGCCTTGCATAGCATAGCATAGCATTGTACTGTGTTGTTCACCATTGCACTGTATTGTTTGGCACTGTAATGTATCGCCTTGCATAGCATAGCATTGCACTATGTTGCTCACCATTGCACTGTGTTGTTTTGCACTGTAAGGTTTCGCCTTGCATAGCATAGCATTGCACTCTGTTGTTCACCATTGCACTGTATTCTTTTGCACTGTAAGGTTTCGCCTTGCATAGCATAGCATTGCACTCTGTTGTTCACCATTGCACTGTATTCTTTTGCACTGTAAGGTGTCGCCTTGCATAGCATAGCATTGTACAGTGTTGTATTCCACAGTCTTGTTTTGTGTTGCATTGTGTGCACTGTACTGTGGCGGACTATATTCATTTTACTGCATGGTAGTGTATTGCACTGAACTGAATTGCATAGTATAGAACAGCATTGTATTGTTTTGCATCATATTATACTTTCTTGTATAGGATTCTCAGTCCCATGAGCTTTTTTCTGCCTTAAGTTCAGGCGTCCCTCCTGCCCCCTTCCCCACCCCCTTAGATAGCGCATCATCACAGTGCAACACCACCCATACATATTTTTTCTGTCCACATTCAGCATGCATTGTTGATGACCTCTCAAAGTGGACTTTCCTTCAGACTATTGTCAGCGACAATTCATTTGTCACCATGGCTGTTTACATATGGTAAACGCACTGTGCACATAACACCTGTCTGTCTTTATCATCTCAGCTGAAAGACCAGCACTACAGGCATAGTGGAGATGGGGAGAAAACTAAAACTGCCCCATCAGAGACTGGACTCACTGACCAGGTATTCGGTTAGACAAGTAACTCCTCCGCTACGTCACCTTTCACACCGTTGGTAACGAGCGTTGCTTGGAATTTGAATGAACATCAATTTTATCTCACTCGTCTTCACAGTGCTGTGACATTACACTTGTAAACATGGGAAGTATACATAAACGAAAGTGGTTAGACAGTATGAGTTTGGGATACAACAAACGCCTGATGCATATTTTAACAAATTTACAAACAATGAAAAATGTATAAATCAGCAAAGATTGAGAGAGGCAGTTTATCTCTAATTGACTTGTATGCTGTAGAGGGGGTGTGGTTCGTATAAGGTTGGGGCTGGGGGAAGATGACAAAGGGAAGGGGAAACTAGAAAAACGGGAAGGGGAAGAAAGAGTCGAGGGGAGGGTTGCCCGTGGCTTTCTCTCAGTCCCACACAGATGAAAAGAGCACGTGCAGTGCGAGTGAGTCGAACTGACCTAGTTTCAAATTTCAAAAAGAATTATTTGCGAGTCCGCCAAACAACAGGGACAAACAAATAACAAGACAAAAACACGACGCGTTTCGACCTCTTAGGTCTTCTTCAGGCAAGATTAACAACATTCAGGACAATGAAAACGAAGGAAGAGCAATCACTTCTCTGCTCGTTCTTCGTTTTGATTGTTCTGAGTGTTGTTTCAATTCCCGCCTGCAGTCACCTCACTGTGAAACTGAGCTCGTTCCAGTCTGAACACCACATGCCGCTCTTCTCTTTGCTCATCAGCCCTTCGTCACGTTGGCGTTTACCCCTGACTTTGTTCCAGATGTTCATCGTCAGCATGATTTGACAGCACACATCACTTTTATCTTGCTTGATGTGTCTGTTCTGGATTTCTCCACTTTTGTTGGCACAAAGCAATTTTGGTTTAATTCCGATTATAAGAGCACATTTATGATGATATCATTTTATGATCGATACCGAGCGAGCATGTAAGCCCGCTCCATTTGCTGTTTTCATGTGGGTTCACTTGCTTGGTTCACAACTGATTCATGTTTACCTTGTTATGTTTAGTGAAACATTTCATTAAGTAAGCCTGTTCAAGTTGCTGTTTTCATGGTGGGTTCACTTGCCTGGTTCACAATGATTCATGTTTACCTTGTTATGTTTAGTGAAACATTTCATTAAGTAAGCCTGTTCAAGTTGCTGTTTTTATGTAGGTTAACTTGCTTCAATCACAAATGATACACTCCATTTGATGCTTTCATGATGGGCTCACTTGCCTGGTTCACAACTGATTCATGTTTACTTTGCTATATTTAATGAAATGTTGAAACAAGTAAGAATACCTCAGGTGGCTTCACTCGCGTGGTTCACAAATAATGCATCCTTACCATGCTATCTTTAGTGAAATATCTGAATTCATATGTGACCGGTCTTTGCTCTCCGTTGCGTAAGATACTTATTCATATCTGGTAAAGCGTTTTAGTAGAAATTTCATTTAACGATCTGATCATGATAGAATGTAACATGATATGCAGTAGTTGCATACAGTATCATTTAACACATCGGCTGCTGCCTTTTTTTGAGAGGATATTGGGTTACAATTTTGTCCCATAGTGATGAGCAAAAACCTGGCTCCTCTTTGTTTTTTCTTATTTAATCATCTTGTTAATCAAATCCCTCTAAAGTCAGTGTCCGAACGAGAGAGGAATTGTTTGTCTACTTTTCCCTGGCCGCAGAGCTTTTTTGCTTCATTTCATTGTTTGGTCAAAGAGTGGAGGCTGTATCTTTTAGGATATTGAATTAAAATGTTTGGTACAGTCTTCATTGCTGTCAGCGTGGATGTGACTGACAATGGATGGGTTACTCAGCAGCAGAGCTGGCCACTTTGACTACTGTCACATTTTTACCTCCACTCCATTTCTTTCTGAATCCTCAAGCTTAGACTCAGAGACTCTCTTTCATATTAACTGCCTTTATATCTACTTTGAGCCATTTATTTCTTCAGAGCATTTCCATTCCATTTTCATGGTGTGCGATTTCATGGCTGGTTTTTTGTGTGTTTGTTTTCTGGCTTTTGTGTGTGTTTTTGTTGTTGTTTGTTTTGGCAGACCGTTGAATCAAGATTTTTTCACCTCGTGGCAAGAATAGTACTATACTGATTTAAAGGTGGTATGCTTCAGTTAGGTACTATGGGTGGCTGAACGCAATCTAGCCATGTCTGCTGAAAAGTTTCACGGATACGGCAAGAGTCAGTTAATGTCAGACTAACTATCAGTAGTGTTCGCAAAACAGGCTTTGATGGTTCTGGTTGCGCTGTCTATTTGAGAGTGTCATAGTTGTTTTATGTGTCTCTCTTTTTCAGTCTCAGGCACAAGCTTAGCTTAGTAAATGCGAAGATGAACACAAACGTCCAAAAATAGAGTGCACAATAATGTCTATTTAATACACAATAGAAAACAGACAAGTGATACAAACGTATCCTCTTTACACATGACAATGGCAGGCGTAAAATGCACAAAGCAATGCACCCCTGTTGGCTGTCAGAAGAAAAGCAAACTTTTTCACAAGAAAGTAAGAGTTGTTTGCCCATTCCTGACCCCATCCCCATCCCCCTAAATAAAATCACACACCCACACCCACACACACACACACACACCACACGCACACACGCGCGCGCACGCACGCACGCACACACACGCACGCACGCACGCACGCACGCACGCACGCACGCACGCACGCACACACACACACACAGAAGAGAGAGGAGAAAGAGAGAGAGAGAGAGAGAGAGAGAGAGAGAGCATTTATTCCATATCATTTAACAACTGACGCACACACAAAAACTCCCATTACCGACTTTCAGAAGGGAAGGTCACTTTGGCCACTGGTTTAGATGACATGTATACACACACACCATGAATCTTGTGTGAAAACATGAAAAGAATGAGTGGAGAACTAAGTGACTGACGTTCCACCGAATGACACGGGAAACAACTGAATGTCGCGCCAGCAGGCAGCTCTTCAGTCGGCTCTACCCAGGCAGGCAGACCACTGTGTAAACGAGAGTGTGGTTTGTCAAGAGCTTAGAGCTTGATCTCCTACCGTAGACAGGTGCTGTGTAAGTACTGACAAAAATGGTAGCACTAATATGAAACAATACTTCTAACGAAAGTACTGTCAGAAATGATAGCAATAATACAAAACAATATTTCTAACTAATCGTAAATTGTAACAAAATGTCAATTATACAATACTAAAAAAAAAATTTTCCTGACATTGTTAACTGCAGATTTACAGTCGTTACCGTTTTGGTGATTTTTCTATGCACGAGGCTCCAGGAAAAATCGTGTCAATATTTATCGTTCTGCTGGTTTTCAATGTGATAGCGCTTGTAATTTTTGAGAAAATGCCAACATATACTACACACACACACACACACACATACACACGCGCACACACACACACACACACACACACACACACACACACACACACACACACACACACACACACACACACACACACACACGTGCGAGCGCGCGCGCGCTGACGCTCATAATCTAACAGAGCGACAACCACACAGGACCCAAATTATGACAGGCATGCGTAAAAATTATGTTAAAAAGATCCAAACGGACCTAAAACAGATATCAAACAAATTCAGAATCAAACGGAAGCTCTTGGCAAAATAATGATCCTGAAGGAGGAGAGTATCAGCATTAGACAATTCGAAAGAGCGATAGAGCTGAAACTGAAACTTAGACGGCAGACGAACGGGAGCAGATCCCCGCCAGTGGCGTACGGATCCTGGATCTGTCCGTTGATCAGATCCGTACCACCTTTCCTTCCTGTCTCGTCTTCCGTGCCACTTCAGTGGCATTGCAGCCACGCCACTCGTTCCGGCTCCCCGTCCTCAACAATGGCCTAGCTCGTCCCATCAGAACCCCGGCACAGGAAATCAACAGGAACATGTCAAGTCGTCATGAGGCGACCAGCCAGACGAGACACTGCACTGCTGCCGAGTCATGTCGGTAGTGTTCTGTGGTGCCTGTTCTGATCCGACACACGCAGGACACCACCTACCATGCCTTATAACGTCGACATTCATGACCTCGTCACGGAGCGAGCGTGGTGAGTAACACCACCTCGTCCGTCCGTCCGGCGACGATCGCCATAAATGTGCTGTTACCGGTGACCCCGACAGATCCTCACTAAGGCCACAAGCAGCAGCGGAGAGAGAGAATCGAACTGAACCTGAAATCACCATGAGAACAGGATATAAAAGGCAGAATTTGAGCCTATTTCATGCTGATCGAGGAGGATGAGGATGTGGATGATGGAAATGATGCCACGGATTCCCATGCTGTGACTTCACGATTGGATTCAGGATTGTATTCTATGTTTAATCTCATCACGTATCCTGGTGTCTACCAGGCCCGGGACACACAAACACCTGCAATGTTGGTAAGGAAATTTGAACAACACCCTTAGAGATGCGTCCATTGAGTTGGTAAAACCCGATTGTGTCGTCCCAGTTTCTTCTGTTGAGTCCATAGCAAACCCAGTTCTGAGTAGTAGCCGTCAGGGGCAGAGAAATTCTACAAATGAATGGCTTTGATTGGAATTGAACCCACG
>CM065716.1:88818289-88825789 GCA_033310375.1 Conus canariensis
AGAGGGTGAAAGGTAGGTGAAGACAGGAAAGAAATGACAGGTGCAGGGTAGGTGAAAGTGAACTAAGGAAAATGCAATTAAAGACAGAAAAACTAGGTAGGTAGATATAGTATGGACAGGCAGGGAAAAACAGAAAAACTAGGTAGGTATAATGTAGGACAGGCAGGGAAAAACAGAAAAACTAGGTAGGTATAATGTAGGACAGGCAGGGAAAAACAGAAAAAACTAGGTAGGTATAATGTAGGACAGGCAGGGAAAAACAGAAAAACTAGGTAGGTATAATGTAGGACAGGCAGGGAAAAACAGAAACTAGGTAGGTATAATGTAGGACAGGCAGGGAAAAACAGAAAAACTAGGTAGGTATAATGTAGGACAGGCAGGGAAAAACAGAAAAACTAGTAGGTATAATGTAGGACAGGCAGGGGAAAAACAGAAAAACTAGGTAGGTATAATGTAGGACAGGCAGGGGAAAAACAGAAAAACTAGGTAGGTATATGTAGGACAGGCAGGGAAAAACAATCGGAACAAAAATGAAGTAAGTAGAGAACAGTCGGAAAAGACAGGCAGGAAAGGTATGAACAAGTAGGAAATAAAAAAAGTAGAAGGTAGGAAGAATAGGAAAAGATAGGATAATAGAAGAAAAGAACCAACAGAATCCCTCCCCCCCCCCCCCCCCCCCCCAGGAAATTGATAAATTCTGAATTTGTTCAGCTTCAGGACTAACTAAAGTAACTGGGTGTTCTCATGTCCACTCCAGTGAATTTCTTTAAAGCAAGCTATGACCTTCATCTACTCCCCCATAACTCTGAACCATATTGAAAGTTAGGCCGGAAGTGAGAATCAACTATTTTAACGAATATTATCATTTAACACCGATAACTCTTTTTTTTTTCATCACACAGAACAAAGCATTTTAAAGTCCTAATAGCAACGTACATTCACCCAGCAACAGACTCAGTGGATTCAACAGCAGATATTGACACACTTTCAACGAAGGCTTTACTAAACCATCTTGTCGCCAGCTTTCTCTCTAGGTACACTCCATGGCGCCACCACTCACGCATATCCACAACTGCACACAAGTATCCTAATTCCCGCTGACTCACCCTACTCTACGATAATGACCTGGAAGACCCTAACCTAACCTGAAACACCAGTTGCGGTATATCACTGTGACCTGGGGACACAGCGATAGCCCGCACACGTGGTGACTAACTACTACGGACGAGGATTTACCCAAGGGACTCTAATCTCTTAACGACTGCTACCACCCACACCTCTCCCCAGGACTCACCCTTCTCTTTTAACCCGGGACCACTACCAAACTGGTCACTGCGTCCCTAAGGGAGGCATCGACCAGTACCCTACACTGTGCTGGCCACTACGTCCTGAAAGGAGGCAGTAGCTAACACCCCTAACCCTACTGCCTAACGCTACACCCCTTCTACCACAAACATGGGACAGCCCACCCGGCCCGGAAAGCTCCAGTCCTCGGCGCTGTACGTGGCCCCTCACAGGCTGACACCTCCCCGGAAGATTCTGCACCCCGGCGCTGACCGTGGCTCCCCCGCAGGCCGACACCCTCCCCGAAGACTCTGCACCCCGGCGCTGACCGTGGCTCCTCGCAGTCTGACTCCTCCCCGTGATGGGCACGACACCCAACGCACCACACACACACACACACCAGATGCCCTCTCGACGGGTCCGGGGCTCGACGCCTCCTCCTCTGAAGGCCCCGCCGGACACTGAGGGTGAGGGAAGGCCTGGTGCAGCGCCCTCTCACAGGACGCCTGAACAGGGAAGAGTAACAGGTGCCGGAGAACTCCCAGAGAGCCCCGGTAGCAGGAGGAGAGCTGCCTCACAAACGGCAGACGGCCTGGGTAGTCTCCCTTCCCCAGGAAAACAGCGGGTACGGAAAGCCGCCGCTCACCTGCCGGCACGCGGCAGTAGACTGCGGTGGTCTGGCCCCAGCCTCAGGACGGAACAGGATACCTGCTGAAACAACTGTAGGCCACTACTGTAATGTTGCTACTACCCGAGTCATCAGGGCACATAGGCTACCTGGTAAAGCTTCAACTCTCCATCTCTGTACTTACTTCCCACCTTGGGTATGAGAGTGACTTAAATTCCGAATACATCCCCCAGCCCGTTACTCGTTTTGGGGTTATCAGACCCATTTCCTGCCAACCCTTACAACAGCAGTAAAACAATATTCTCCTTAAGCCAATCCACGCTATTACATATGAAATTATGAATCACACCCAATTCTCGGAAAAGAAAAGAAAACTAAGCGATCCAACGCGGACTCCATGGGCCCTCTTAGGAAATACTAAATAATCTAGGAAATGGGCAATTTTACAAGGAAATGTCTCCACATAATGATCAGTAGTAATACACATCTCTAAAAAAAAAAAACAAAAAAAAAACTTATCAATTTTCATCGGTTTACAGTTCCAGCATGTTCACAGAAGAAAATCGGCTCGCAGCCACAGTCCTTCACATTCTTACCCCTCTTTGCACTGTCAGTTATACTCATATATCAAAACAACATGATTTGTTCGCCAAAATTTCCATCCAGCACCCCATTCTCATGTCATCTCTTGTCAGATAACCCAGTGGTTAATCCTTGTCATGCCAACACAACCCTACTTCATACAATATTACATGCTGCACATCCTCCGTTTTTATCCTACCGACTGCTAAACTACTCGCCTTAAACTTTACCTTTCCCTTCTTTCTGCTTACTAAAATTCATAATGGGACTGTCTCCCCACAACCTAAGATATCTTTCTCAAACCCTATTCTGTCACAAACACATACATCCCTGCATGTGTGACGACTGTCACTTGCTTACAAAACTTCTAACCATATGGACTCACTGTCCTGTACCAAATGCGTACGTCACAGATACAGTCTGCACGCGCACGACACCCGCGTCGAGAACCAAGACTCTAACGAAAGTAAAAAGACACCAATATAACTTGAACGGTCACGACCGTACCCCGGTATAAACCACTCACCCACAAGTCGGCCGTGGCCCTACTGCACAGTTAACCAATTTCAACGCTGTGCAGGGCAACCCGAAATCGTTAATAAATTTCAATGCATTACTACTATTTACAACTGAAATTGAGCACAATCATCAAACCTCTTTATGATTCACGCAGACACATCTGCACCTGACTCATTATGATCCTCAACAAAATGCAACTCCTATTATCCTCTTACTGAACCGACTGAAATTAACATGAACTAGCCACTATCAATATCTGCCTCACCGTCCATCAATAGTTGTTATATCGAACCCACATTGTCTAGCCAAACTGTCCCGTGACAATCGAATTCAGGAACCACTATGTACACTACTTACAGAATCTATACAGAAAAGAGGTAACACCACAACCCGGCTGACAACAAATCTCAACCACAGAACCAAGACGACATCATACCAGACAACCGGTATACGCAACGAACACAATACAACTAATCACAACATGAGACAACTGCGGTACAACTCGCCATAATACAAGACAACACGACGAACCACCACACCACGAACACAACAGATCACCAACCTGGACGGACAGACGACTAACCACACCAGTTCTGCAACTGGCTGAAGTGGCTGCCAACGAAGACGACACAGACTCGGCACAGGCCAAGGGCACACCAACCCGACGAGGACCTGGCACTAACTATGACTCGAAGTCACTCTTCAAAAACTAACGGCGCTGCCGCCGCACCTACAAGGAGCACGTCCACTCCGACGAACACCAGGGACCGAAGTGAAGCTACCCCAACGCATTCCGCCCTGGTCGGAATCAAGCGAACTCTACTCACCACAAAAAACAACGATTGGTCAGAGCAGTTTATCCCTCCGCAGAGCTGACACGCCTGACAACGGACTAGTTATTGCTCGTGCAACAACACGACAATTTACCACAACAACTCACAGACTTGACAAAACAACAACAACCGATATCCTGCCCCGCCTTCTCTGGTATAGAACCAAAGTAACAAAAGGGTAACAATCGGGAACGAAACCAACCTCCCGCTTCCATCCCTTCAACAAGTGAAGACCGGAAAGTAAGAATATTGCATGTCCTACCTTCCCAGCCCTCCTACCTAGCCTACCCTTTCTACCTAACCCCGAGAAACTTAGCCTAACCCCAGCTAACTAAACCCCAGTCTTACCCCGCGCGCGCGCGCGCGCGCGCACACACACACACACACCACACACACACACACACACACACACACACACACACACACACACACCCCACACACACACATACACACACTCGCACGCATACGCGCACATCACGCTCACACTCTAACCTACCATCTAACCCATCGGACGGTGTGTTAGTCGGATCGGTGACATGTGTAGTGTAGTGTAGGTAGTGTAGTGTAGTGTAGTGTAGTGTAGTGTAGTGTAGTGTAGTGTAGTGTAGTGTAGTGTAGTGTAGTGTAGTGTAGTGTAGTGTAGTGTAGTGTGTAGTGTAGTGTGTGTGGTGTAGTGTAGTGTGTGTAGGTTGAGTGTGTGTGTGTGGTGTGTGTGTGTGTGGTGTGGTGTGGTGTGGTGTGTGGTGTGTGTGTGGTGTGGTGTGGGTTGTGTGGTGTGGTGTGGTGTGGTGTGTGTGGTGTGTGTGTGTGGTGTAGTGTAGTGTGGTGTGGTGTAGTGTAGTGTGGTGTAGTGTAGTGTAGTGTAGTGTAGTGTGGTGTAGTGTGATGTAGCGTGGTATAGTGTAGTGTAGTGTAGTGTAGTGTAGTGTAGTGTAGTGTAGTGGAGTGGAGTGGAGTGGAGTGGAGTGGAGTGGAGTGGAGTGGAAAGTAGCATAGTATGGCATAGTATATGAAGCACAGTAATATTGTATGGCATAGTATTGTATAGGTGATATAGCAGAGGATAGTATATGACAGTATACATAGTACAACATGATAAAGTATAGTATTGTATAGTACAGTACAGCACAGCACAGCACAGCATAGCATAGCATAGCATAATATAGCATAGGATAGCAGAGCAGAGCAGACAGAGCATTGCAAGGCATTGCATGGCATGGCATGACATAGTATTGTATAGTGTAGCTAGTATAGTGCAGGCAGGGCAGTATAGTATAATGTGCTGTAGTATAGCATAGCATGTTATGGTATAATATGGTACAGTATAGCATAGCTTACAGTATGACATAACACAGTATGGCATAGTATGATGCAATACGAAGAAAGAGATACACCAGAAGGTGCCAGTGAAACTTAAAAAAAAAAAGTGCTGTCCTCAACCGCCAAACCAACCAGCCAGGAGCATTCCTGCAGCACCGTTGGAAGCCTGTGCTGTGTTCACATAGGCTGAAGGCACGAGCTGGGCATTCTGTTGAAGACGCCAAGGGACATACCTGCTCCCCGGTAGATGCCATTGTGTGATAGCCACTGGACGTGAGACACAACAGAACCTCCACTGAAGTGTCCGCATGGGTGTAGCAGCCCTTATTTCATGGGTGCATAGCGCACAGGCGTAAGACGCCGCCACCGCCGAGTGAACTGCTGCGCGCATCCCGCGGCTCGACTGGTTGAAGTTTTTTGTTGACAAATGAAAAATGACAACTCCAGACACTGCTAAGTTTTCGTCACATGGTCTTCCGAACCCTCGATGAGTATAGTATGTATAGTATAGTATAGTATAGTATAGTAAATAGTATAGTATAGTATAGTATAGTATAGTATAGTATAATATGATGTGGTGTGGTATGGTATGGTATGGTATGGTATGGTACGGCACGGCACGGCACGGCACGGCACGGCACAGTATAGTATAGTATAGTATAGTATAGTATAGTATAGTATAGTATAGTATAGTATAGTATAGTATAGTATAGTATAGAAGAACACAGCACAGCGCAGCACAGCACAGCACGGTATAGTACAGTAATGTACAGTATCGTATCGTTTCGCATTGTATAGCACAGCATAGCATAGCATGGTATGGTATAGCATAGCATTGCATAGTTTTGTATGGTATAGTATGATTTGGTATAGTATGGTATAGAATAGCACAGCACAGCACAGCACAGTACGGTAAAGCAGAGTATAGTATCGTACAGTATGGTACAGCATAGCATAGCATAGCATAACGTGGCGTAGCGCAGCCAAGCGTAGTGTAGTGTTATTGAGTATAGTGTTGTCTAGTCTTGTCTAGTATAGTATAGCATAGTATAGTGTAGTGTTGTATACAGAACGGTACAGCATAGGATGGGGCAGAACAAGGTAGGATCAAATAGAAAGATAGGACCGGATGGCATATTATGTTATTGTATGCTATGCTATGCTATGGTACTGTCACACGTTTACACGCTTGCAAATGTGCGCTCATACATGCACTTGACACAAGAACACAACAGGACACAACAGAGCACATTACTATACAGCATAACACTGCGCTGCACAGCACCACACCGCACAACACCACACACACACTGACACACACACACTGACACACACACACACACACACACACACACACACACACACACACACACACACACACACACACACGCACGCACGCACACGCACACACACACACACACACACACACACACACACACACACAACACATGTACACACTCCATCCATTCATTCATTTTGAAAGCAATGAATCAATGTGACGGGAGAAAGGCAAATAAGATTTGTTTTCTTTATTCTCAGTCATGTCATTTCAAGAAATGTCTGCAGGATCAATATAGATGAAGTGATCAAATTGCGACACTTCTCCAGGCCCATCCGAGAGACGTTTTTGGATTAAAATCACAAAGAAAACAAACAAAAGAAATGCCTCTCTCTCTCTCTCTCTCTCTCTCTCTCTCTCTCTCTCTCTCTCTCTCTCTCTCTCTCTCTCTCTCCTCTCCACGCACACTCACAACTACACACACTCACACACACCACACACACACACACACACACACACACACACACACACACACCACACACACACACACACACACACACACACACATGTACGATTTCCAACAGAATTGTCTCAAACGGTAACAAAACAACCACCACCACAACAACAATAACAACAACAATAAAGAATGTTCATGATGAAATGCAGCAGAACGTGTTCTCGCCATAAAATTCTGCCTTTGAAATGGGAGAGGTCCATTTGCCTGTGTTGATTAACGTGCAATAAGCGGAAGGCGGCGCAAGATGGATGAGAGAGGTGTATGTGCGGGGGAGCGGTGGTGGGGGATGGGGTGGGGATGGAAGGTGGGGGATGGGTGGGGGATGGAGAGCTGTTCGTAGCTTACTGTCAGTTCTCTTCGAATAATAATCAGGACAGGTGGGTATGCAAGTAAACCCAAGTAACTGATGTAGATGCAACCAGTTTATCAAAGAGCCCTTCCATGACTGACCTGGCTTTCGGCATGTATGCATTTAACCCAGACTTCTTCCAAGTTGTTTACATCATACATTGATGTGTGCAATGGCATCCATTTGGGA
>CM065716.1:88835789-88840789 GCA_033310375.1 Conus canariensis
TACCTACATGTCCACTTCAGCAGCCCAGCATCTCTGGACAGCACGAGCGATCCGTTACTACTGGCGGCCCTGTTGGCTCCATAATGTACTGAGAGTCTGCCTGTCCTCTCCTCCCCACCCCCCCCCCCCCCCACACACACACACACGAGCGTGCACGCGCGCGCGCGCGCGCGAACGCACGCACGTACGCATGCACACATATGCACGCACGCGCATGGGCACACGCACGTCATATTCATGCACATACACACCCACCCCACTTCAATAGTTTCGCACATATACACACAATGATCAACATACAACCACAGGCGCAGACAAACATACACAGGCACAGCCGGAATAGGATGGTTAAATGGATATACTTTGTTGACACTTGTGGATAAACGAAAGCATTGGGCCTCTCTGGAGACATCGTTTGTTTGTTTGTTTGGGTGCAAGTTTTCACACCTCCTGGGTCACAACAAGAAGCCTTCTGTTTCTCTCTCTATTCCCTCTCCTTCCTGCCCCCACAGCTTCCCTCCCTGACCACCACTCGCACCTCCCCCCTTCACATACGCGCGCACACACACACGCACACACACAGACACACACAAAGACACACACACACACATGCACAAACACGCACACATACACACACACGCACACACAAACATGCACACACACACACACACACACACACACACACACACACACACACACAAACACACAACACACACACACACACACACACAACACAGACACACAAACACACACACACATGAACACACACACGCATGCACACACAGACACAGACACAGACACACACACACACACACACACACACACACACACACACACACACACACACATACGCACACACACACACACACACACACACACACACACACACACACACACACATACACACACACACACACACATAAGAGAGAGAGAGAGAGAGAGAGAGAGAGAGAGACAGAATTACTGGTTGTTTCTGCAGCCCTGCTGACACAGGAAAAATCATGGGTTGTTCTCCCATTCAGCACAGTTTTATGACGGGCAGGCCCTGGTGTTCTGGAGGGATGTGGCTTTCCACTGGCAAACGCCAGCAGTATTGACCAACAACCGCCAGGCACTTGACAGCCCTAGGCGAATTGCCAAGGGGTTAAAATAGATACCTCTCTCTCTCTCTCTCTCTCTCTCTGTTCTGTCTGTCTTCTTTCTGTCTGTCTGTCTGTCTGTCTGTCTGTCTCTCTCGTCTCTCTCTCTCTCTCTCTCTCTCTCTCTCTCTCTCTCTCTCTCTCTCTCTCTCTCTCTCTTCGTGTCTGAAGAAGGTCCGAGGTGCATTCTATGTCATGGTACCACTCACGGTGAAATATATTATTTTCTACACACACACACACACACACACACACACACACACACACACACACACACACACACACAGCACACACACACGCACGCACGCACACACACACACACGCACGCACGCACGCGCACGCATGCACCACGCACACACACACACACCACACACCACCACACACACACACACACCACACACACACACACACACACCACACACACACGCACGCACGCACGCACGCATGCACGCACACGCACGCACGCACCACACACACACACACACACACACACACACACACACACGCACGCACGCACGCACACGCATGCACGCACGCACACACACACACACACACACACACACACACACACACACACACACACACACACACACACACACACACACATGTATTCATAGAAATCATATGAAAACCACTCTGCTTCTTTCCGTGTGTAATCCTTTTCATATAGACAAGACAAACGAACTTTCTAATCCTGCGAATCTTTGATGTAGACAGACACTTTTTTTTTTCTTCATCTAATCCTCAGTATCTTCGATGCCAACAAAGGAAACATTGTCTCTGGACGCTCTAATCCACGTCATCTTTTCAATGTAAGCAAAATAAATGTTGTTTCTTGACTCTCTATTCCACCGTCTCTGATGCAGACCAGATAGATGTTTTCTTTGGACTATCTCATCCACGTCTTGTGCTTTGACGCTCTGGTCCACCAGCCTTTGATTCAGACAGGATTAATCATTTCCTTGGCCCATGCAATCCATAATTACTTCGATGCAAACAAGAACAAAATAAGGTGCTCTGATGCTGTGTTCCACTTTGATACACACAGGATGAATGTTTTCCTTCGACTATCTAATCCACTTCATCTTCCATACATTGAAGATATATTTTTCATTTTCCATGCAAAAAAAGATGTGTATTCTTTTTTTACCCGTTAATTCACTTCCTCCACGTTGCTAGCAAGATACGTTTTGTCGCTAGGACTCTAGTCCTCGTCATTTTTGTTGCAATCAAAATAAATGTAATCTTTATGGACTGGAGGGTCAGAAAGGAACTCGTTTGTAAACATAAACAGCATTCCCCCCCTGACGTTATGAATATAAACATCCTGTAATTGGTAGAAATTCTGTGTGGCATTTTCACTCTGTCATTAGGGATATTGGCACCCAGGGAGTTATCTTCTCCAAATAGGCCGTTAGTTCGGAAGGAGGCGGGAAGCAACGATGGCACTGATTTGTGGATACTCCTTCTACATCCTTGTTTTTCTTGCTTCCCCTTGAATTACCGAGATTGTTTTGAATGGACGAGGGTGTGTTTGTATGTGAAAGAAAGAGAGAAGATGTGAGATGAGGGGAGGGGATCAGACAGACAGACAGACAGACAGAGTGAGAGATAAATAGACAGACAGATAGCTAGATAGCTGAGAGAGGAGAGAGAGAGAGAGAGAGAGAGAGAGAGAGAGAGAGAGAGAGAGGGAGAGAAAGAGAGCGCACATGATGATTAGCGATGACGATCATGATGATGATGATGGTGATAATGATGCACTACAATACTTTATTCAGACCAAAACACAGTTCCCAACTGAAGGAGGACGCATGCATAGTGGAAAAAAAAAGAAGAAAAGGACGGAGATTTGTTGCCAACGTTTTCTTCCATTGTTATCCAAATAACAAAATACTTTGTAGGCCTTGAAAGATGATCTGTGATCACCCTTCTTGTTATTTTCAACAACTGTTTCAGACATTAATTACAATAATTTAAATGGATTGGGTGGCTTTCGAAATCGCTGTTAACACACAGAGAGAGAGAGAGAGAGAGAGAGAGAGACGAGAGAGAGACAGACAGACAGACAGACAGACAGACAGACAGACAGACAGACAGAAGACAGGAGAGAGACAGAGAGAGAGACAGAGAGAGAGACAGAGAGAAGACAGAGACAGAGAGAGACAGACAGAGACAGAGAGACAGAGACAGAGATAAACAGACAGACCAACAGACAGAGGAACAGACAGAAAGAGACAGAGAGACAGAGACAGAGATAAACAGACAGACAGACAGACAGATAGAGGAACAGACAGACAGAGACAGAGGCAGAGGAGGAAGGATGACAGTGGGATGGTGGATAAAGAGAGACAGTGTAGGGCAGAGTGTGGTGGAGGCAGGTGTTAGAATGGGCTTGTGTGTGTGTGTGTGTGTGTGTGTGTGTGTGTGTGTGTGTGTGTGTGTGGTGTGCGTGTGCGTGTATGTGTATGTGTATGTGTGTGTATGTGTGTATGTGTGTGTGTGCATGTGTGTGTGCATGTGCGCACGCGCGCGCGCGCGCGCGCGTGAGTGTGTGTGTGTGTGTGTGTGTGCATGTGCGTGTGCATGCGCTCGCGCGCGCGCGCGCGCGCGCGCGTGTGTGTGTGTGTGTGTGCGTGCGTGTGGTGTGTGTGTGTGTGTGTGTGTGTGTGTGTGTGTGGTGTGTGCATGCATGCCTGCATGCGTGTGCGTGTGTGTGTGTGTGTGTGTGTTGTGTGTGTGTGTGTGTTGTGTGTGTGTTGTTGTTGTTGTTGTTGTTGTTCTTGTTGTTGCTGTCTGTATGTGAGTATGTGTGTATGTTTGTATGTGTCTTTGTAGGAGCATCTGTGCATGCGCATATGCATTGATGTACACGTGCAAGTGTTAGCCAGATGAAACGATGGCTCATATTCCCATGCCATTCTTAACGCTGTGCCTCTAAACGCTGTCGTGGATGTTTGCATGGAGAGGAAAAGGGTGCTGGAACTGCTCACCACATGAGCTGTGACAACATCGTTGAAGCTGCAGATAGATTAGACAGGAGATTGTATGTAGGCCAGTGGAACAACCCACCTTCCATCGGCCGTGGATGACAAGGAAGGCTGATAGATAGTGAACGTTGATAGATAGTGAACGTGATAGATAGTAACCTGATAGAGTGAACGTGATGATAGTAACTTGATAGATAGTGAACGTTGATAGATAGTGAACGCTGATAGATAGTGAACGTTGATATAGGACGCTGATAGATAGTGAACGCTGATAGATAGTGAACGTTGATAGATAGTGAACGTTGCAGCGTGATGGAAAGCAGTGAGGGAGAAGATGTACATGGGGGAGGGGGTCGGAGAGGAAAAACATTCGGAGGTACGTGCTTGGGCGATGGGGTGGGGGTGGGGGGTTAGGGAGGGGGGGGGGGGGTAGGCGAAGGGCGAAGGACTTATGTGGGCGAGGAAGGAGAAAGAGGAGAAGGGATGGCAATAACGTGATAAACTTTGAAGATCTCTTCTTCTCAATAAAGGGGAAGAAAGAGCCACCATGCTGGACGTAATGGAATTGCTGCAGAGAGAGAGAGAGAGAGAGAGAGAGAGAGAGAGAGAGAGAGAGAGAGAGAGAGAGAGAGAGAGAGAGAGAGAGAGGGTTTCAATCCAGATCTCTGACACTCTCGAGCTCTCAGTGTCTGATGTCCTGCTTTCATCTCGGTCTTTGTCTCTATTGTGTGTTTTGTCTGTTTGTGATTTTAATCAGCTCTTCCTTTTTCATGGGGATTTAGATTTCTCAAGACGGTAAAAGGCTCTATTTTGGGGCTTCTTTCTAAGAATCAGGTGACAGCACAGAATTACAAATACCACGCACACACAC
>CM065716.1:88845789-88848289 GCA_033310375.1 Conus canariensis
AGACTTTACAGACAATGTGACATACAGAGAAGAACTTTCCAACCATTCCCGGCAGGAATATGTCACCGACCTTCAGGAAATATGTTCAGTAAGCTTTCCAATATTACCAAATTGGCAATCATTGTCAGATAATGTGATCAGTAACAATGACTGTTATATTCTGATGGCAGAGACCCATTTAAGGGTTTGGTAAAATAAATTGTTTCATCCTGCCCACGCAAGACCATTCAATATAGTCTGAAGTAAAGTGAAGAACAAACGTAATGAATATTTGACTGAACATTGAACAAGAGCATGCCAAATATGAACATATCTTGCCAAATCTAACTACATTTGACTATTTGAGTTTATCATTTATGCTGAATCGAACAAGTGAAACCGGATGAAAATACTGAATAAAACAATCTTTCTTGCTTCACCGACAACAGATGTTTATAGACACTAAACATTATACGTTTGACAAATCAAATCTGCATTGCTCTGATCCTGTCTACTTGTCGAACCGTCCTACCCTTCGCTCTTCATCTCCTTCCCCATAGGTACCAGTGTGTGTGGTGTGCATTCACCACGCGTGTGAAAAATGGAAAACAGCGCTTTTCTACAGTTATTGGCCTACCAAGGGGTATTGTGTTTAGCGTTTCCATCCCCCCTTTATCTCTCTCTCTCTCTCTCTCTCTCTCTCTCTCTCTCTCTCTCAGTGTGTGTGTGGTGTGTGTGGTGTGCGCGCGCGCGCGCGCGCGCGCGGTGTGTGTGTGTGTTGTGTGTGTGTGTGCGTGCGTGTGTGGGGGGGGGGGGGGCGCGTGCGTGCGTGCGTGCGTGTGTGTGTGTGTGTGAGGGGGGGAGGGGGGGAGGGAGGGAGAGAGAGAGAGAGAGAGAGAGAGAGAGAGAGGAGAACGAAATAACACAAAAACCGTAAAAACAAACTACGTCCACTTTTACCAAGTTCGTTTCCTATGAAACCTTTTACAAATGAAATAACTCTGAGATGTTAAAGACTGAAAACAGACACAACGCTGATAGACGAACCGTGACCTTCAGTCAGAGAGACAACAACTAGGAAACCCTATGAAAATATCAACGTCTGGGAGGAGAGGCAATTTTCAGTTGATTGACTGGCCGACTTTCACAGCATTCGGGTCTTGTACCCCTCTCTCCAACACATTGGTCTCTACCGACCTGTGCCAAAGGCCTTCTGCATTCACCCATGTCTTTAGGCTTGTTCGTCTGTCTCTCAGCAAAGACTACGCTAACAGACAAACAAACCAAAAAACACCTACGACACACGTGTTAGCGAAGTGTGGTGGAAAGATGGAATACTATCCAAGATGGAAACTAACAATTTGTTGTTGCGGATCCGTGAAGCTGATCCGGGTCAAAGATCCAAGATCTGTACAACCTTAAAAAAAAAAGTCTCCGTAATCCTGAGTGTCCTTCTAAACTTTGATTTGATTCTTAGTGTATCACAGAACCAAGAGATTCTTAATATTCACACAGGCGACGAAATATTTTGTCAGCTGAAATTACGTTGTTTCTCCTTCTTGGTAACGTTATTGAACAAATGTCATTGTGGAAGACGGCATTGGGAAAGGAAGGAAGAGGGAGTGCGGATGAAGAAGGGGTGGATGGTGGGGAAGGGGGGTGGTGCAGACAAGGGATAAGAAGGACATTCAGCGAGGAAGAGTAAGAACTTATACAATGAACAAAAGTTTAAATTTGTGCCATTCATTTTGTGATTTTATTCATGAACAACAACAACAACAAAAAAAACCCCTGCTGATTAAAACAAGGAAAATAAAGCGAGAGACCCACAACGTTTAAGACCTGGTATACATTGTCATGTGCTGAAGCTTTTCACTCACTCAGTTACACACCACACACACACACACACACACACACACACACACACACACAACACACACACACATCACACACACACACACACACACACACACACACACACACACATATACACACACACATACACATACACACACGCACAAACACACACACACACACATACAAACACACACGCACGCACGCACACGCACGCACGCACGCCGCACACACATACAGACCCCACACACACGTACACACATACAGACACACACACGCACATACACGCACGGACGCACGCACGCAGGCATACAAACACACGTATGGAAGAAGAGAAAAAATAAAGTAAGATCTAATAAAATGAAAATCAGGAAAAGAAATTCTTGCCTTCTTTCCTATCCGTTATTGCTCTCTCTCTCTCTCTCTCTCTCTCTCTCTCTCTCTCTCTCTCTCTCTCTCTCTCTCTCTCTCTCTCTCTCTCTCTCTCTCTCTCTCTCTCTAAGTGCAGTCTTTCCTTTGATGCCGTCTTTCCTTTCACCCTTCATTTCTAAGGGCTGTATTTCAATACATAAAAGCATTTCATACATACCGCCCCAACAGGCATGCAAACATGAAACATTTATACATGTACACACACACACACACACACACACACACACACACCACA
>CM065716.1:88853289-88858289 GCA_033310375.1 Conus canariensis
CATACATACATAAAACACAAATGCATACATACATACATACATACATACATACATACATACATACATACATGCATACATGCATACATACATACATGCATACATGCATACATACATACATACATACATACATACATACATACATACATACATACATCTTCAGTTCTGACAGGATAGATATTGCCTTCGGACTCTTCATTTGACAGCATCTTCCATACAAACGTCATTGGTTTGTTTGTTGTTGGGTTTGTTTTTTGGTTGTTTTTTTTTGCCTCTCGCGTTCACTCTTTCTTGACAAAGACAAGATAAATCCTCCCATCAGACTATTTAATGCCCTTCATTTTTGAAGCAAAACAGCTGGGGGCGGGGGGAGGTCAGACAGGAAATCGTTTGTAAATGTTCAGAGCATTTACCCCGTGAAGCAATGTATAGAAACATCCTGCGATTGGCAGAAATTCTTTGCAGAATGTTGTTCTTTAACTTTCTCGTTCACTTATCCTCCACAAAGACAAGATCAACCCTGCAGACAACCTAAATGTCATCTGTAAGCTGGAGGATCAGAAAGGCTGTCGTCTGTAAATGCAAACAGCCTTTTCCCCCGTGACGTCATGAATAGAATCGTCTTATGATTGGTAGAAATTCTTTGCGACGTTTCCACACTCTGTCGCTTGGAAAACTAGCACCCTGGCAGTTGTCTTCTCCACATGGGCCGTTTGGTTGGAAGAAGACAGAAAGCAACGCTGGAATCGATTTGAGGAGACTCCTTCTGCATCAGTCCTTGTCTGCACTGCTGCTCCTTTTATTTGAAAAAAAAACGAATTTACCGAGATTGTTTTGAATGGACGAGGGTGTGTTTGCTTTGGAGCGAGAGAGAGAGAGAGAGAGAGAGAGAGAGAGAGAGAGAGAGAGAGAGAGGGAGGGAGAGAGAGAGAAGAAGAAGAAGAAGAAGAAGAAGAAGAACAACAACAACAACAACAACAACAACAACAAGAACAAAGAGAGGAGAGAGAGAGAGAGAGACATAGACAGAGACAGAGACAGAGAGAGAGAGAGGCACACACACACACACACACACACACACACACACACACACACACACACACACACACACACACACACACACAGAGTTGCCAAGCAATATATCTGTTTATTTTCCTTTAATTGTTGAAGAATCCCCCTGATGAGGGGCGTTTATTACCTGGAAATTATGAACGTTCAAAAATGTAATTATTAATGTTGTAACGTAATTAATCAATCAACTGTACTGGTTGATCAATTAATTCATTCATTCTCTCATTTGAACAAACAATAAAACGGTCTGGTGTGAAAAAGGTCTCTAAGAATGGCCTCTTTTGTTCACATATACCTTTTTACAAGATTGTTGGCGAGATCAGCAGCAAGAGACAATCATATCGTGTTGGCAAGATCAGCAGCAAGAGACAATCATATCGTGGGATCTTTGGGCTGACCCCAGAGAAGGTTCTTTTATGAGAATTCATAAAGAAACAAAAACAAAACAAACACCCCTCCCCTAACTTCTCTCTCTCTCTCTCTCTCTCTGTCTCTCGGGGGGTCACGTGGTTTGACACGAAGCGACAGGGCGCCATTTGTCTAAGTTGCGAAAATTATTTTCGATTAGTCTTTGACAGTGCCAGTTACTGGACTTCCAGCGACTGTGGAGACAGCCCTGAACGCCCTGCTAACTGAGAACACAGTGTCAAGCTGGAAAATGACAGGTGAAGGCAGCAACACCGTCGTCGTCCTACGTCTGAAGCCAGCCGTCCCTGTCAAAACAACAATGGCGGATCCCGTCTTGAATCGAGGAACGCGAGTTCAATATTACCGAAAGAAACCGCCCAGCCAGGTGCGACGTGATCAGGAAAGAGCAAAGCAGCAAAATACACGGCTTGCACAGGTTGGTGCAGATAACGGAAACGCTTGTGTAGTGAATGAACTAGCTTTGTTTGACACAGAAGTTGAAGATCACAGTACACAGTGCACTACAGGGGATGTTATTGAACACATCAAGCCTACAGATGTTGACAGCGAGACTGACACGTCCAATGTTCAAGACAGTCTTCTGCCTTCGTACTCCAGTCAGTCTGAGTGCGACATCGTTAACCAGGAGATCCAGCACTCTGTCATCGACACAGGCCTCGAACATTCTATCGACAGAACAGTGGCAGGCTTTGACACGGGTGTGGTGAAAGACTATGTTAGCACTTTGACTGACCGGCAAGTTCAGAGACGGTTGAGAGATAAGCACAGAAACTTAGCATTCCGAGAGATCGTGCTTCACCAGTCAGATGGCGTGGGTGTGATACTGTTCGAATCGGATGACATTGTTTTAGAGTTCGCCTGCAGTCCGAGTTCGGAAGACGACTGTCAATTCTGGTTTGTCAAGCAGGAACACAAGAACATGTCATCGGAAGAACGTGTTAAACTCTCCCACCAGCGCAAAGGAAGACGTGCCAGCATCACACAATACACAGAGGCGCAAGCACGTGCTCTACGGCGGTTGCACGCTCTCCTGGGCCTGATGCAGTTCTACCTGGGGTGACTGTCCTCCACTGAACGGATCGTGCACACATGTCAGAGACACTTTGTCGTTCACGACTTAGTCATGTAATGTTTAAAAAAAAAATGCATTGCTGTGGTTTCCATGTCAATGATATTATCGTGTCGCGTTTTGTCAATGTACATCGCGACGCCTTGCTAAAGGAGCTGTACAGCTTAATAGCAATAAAATTCGTTCGTTCGTTCTCTCTGTCTCTCTCTCTGTCTCTATCTGTCTGTCTCCCTCTCTCTGTCTGCCTGTCTGTCTCTCCCTCTCTCTCTCGCTCTCTCTGTCCACACACACACACACACACACACACACACACACACACACACACACACACACACACACACACACACACACTAATTGTTAAAACCAAATCGTCAAAACGGTAACAAAACAAAAACGATGATAACAGAGGAGAAAAAGAGAACAGGGACTGTTACATTTCTCTCTGCCACAGAGGGACATGGAGATGTTACATTTAGAAGATTTCTGTATATTTCTCTCTGAGAGAGAGAGAGAGAGAGAGAGAGAGAGAGAGAGAGAGAGGTGGGTGGTATGGAAGGGGGTGAATGGTGTGTGTGTGTGTGTGTGTGTGTACGTGTGTGTGTGTGTGTGTGTGTGTGTGTGTGTGTGTGTGTTCGTGTGTATGTGTGTGTGTGTGTGTGTGTGTGTGTGTGTGTGTGTACGTGTGTGTATGTGTGCGTGTGCGTGTGCATGCGTGCGTGCGTGCGTGTGTGTTCGTGTGTGTGTATGTTTGTGTGTGTGTGTATGTGTATGTGTGCGTGTGTCTGTGTGTGGGTACGCATGCATGTGGTTGTATGTGTGCACGCATGTGTATAGGCGTATACATGCATATATGCATTCTTGCATGCGTGTAAGTGTGTGTCAAATGTAATGGTGGCTCATATCCCTGTGTCATTCTCAACGCCATATTTCAAAACGTTGCAGTTGATAATTTCATGCACTGAAAAGAGTGTATTCATTTCTCATTTCATGGGCTTCGACAAAAAAACATTAAAGTGGCAGCTGGATGAGATGAGAGATTGTATGTAGGCCACTGGAACAACCGACCTTCTATCAGCCAGGGATGACAAGGAAGGTTGACAGACGCGCCATCCAGTGAATGCCGCAAGGTGATGGAAAGCAGTGAGGAAGAAGATGTGTACAGGCGGAGGGCTGGCAGAGGGGAACGAGCGGAAGTGCGGAGGCGGGAGAAGTGTAGGCGAGGGGCGAAGGACTGATATCGGCGAGGGAGGAAGGGGGAAGGGGGAGAAAGGGAGCGGTAGTGTGATGAACCTTCCACACTTCTTCTTCTTCTTCTTCTTAGAGAGGAAGGAAGAGGCACCGGGCTTGCTTATAATCAGTTTGCTGCACAGGAGAGAGAGAGAGAGAGAGGAGAGAGAGAGAGAGAGAGAGAGAGAGAGAGAGAGAGAGAGAGAGAGAAGACACACACACACACACACACACACACACACACACACACACACACACACACACACACACACACACACACCACATAACGATTATTTTTATTTCATTTCGCGATTTGACTAATGGTATGTCTAGTTACATGATAAAAACATTTGGTGATTGAAAAAAGAATGAAAGCTGAAGAGATCATCACAGTGCCTTCCCGGTCCACATCGGGTCCTCCTTCACAGTTGGCACAACAAGTAGGCTTTGAATTGAAGTACTCCCTTAGGATAAACCTTTTTTTTCTTTTCTAAGACCATCAGATTAAGACATTCCATTAGATAATGAAACTTGTCTCCAGTTACATTCATTTCACAAGTACAACAAAAGCGTAACTTTCGTTGAACCTTAAAATGCCTTCTGACTTTGAAAGGGTATTTTGTAACCATTACTTCTGAACTTCTAACTTCGAAAGCTCATTTGTGACCATGACATCAGTGTGAGAGACTGGAAAACGGACATCATGGGAAGAACAAGAGGAAGTTGTTGTTGTTGTTATTGTTGTTGTTGTCGTACCCTGTCTAAAAGACTCCAGGGATCATCCGAACAGCCAAAGGACTTGAACACTATGGTACAAATGCATCAGCTGGGGATGAGAACATTACGTGTGTGACCGTTTTTGATTATCCTGCTACGTGGGCAACCACACTCCGACTTCAGGGGATTTTGGAGACTGATAATGTTATCCTAGGAGCTTGTCACGACTGAAGACAATCCCCGCATAACTATGCAGAGCATAACATTTTGATGTAGCCTTGGTGTTCTAGCCTATGTCAACTGGCCTGACACAGCCTTAAGCCAAGGCGGACAAGAGGGAGTAGGAATGCTTTTAAAAGGAATCAAAGAGATGAACGTGACATCAAGTCATAGGATGGGATCTCATAAAAATTGGTTTCAGCCGATTGTTAGGTAACTGGACAAATGGAATAACTGTTAGTCCAAAAGCAGTGTCTTCTCTATCGGCTTG
>CM065716.1:88860789-88863289 GCA_033310375.1 Conus canariensis
ACATAGTAGAAAATAGGAAAGTTAGATAGCGAACGAAAGAAAAAGAAAGAAAAGATAGGTAAAAAGAATAAAAGAAAAAAAGAATAACAGAAAGAATAGGTAGATAAAGGAGAAACATGCAAAGAGAAGGGGTAAAAGGTACTCGGAACTCGGAACTCGGAAACTTTAATTGTAAGGCCACCGGCCTGTATACAATGGACACACGTTAACATGAGTGAATCAAAGCAAATAACATAAGGACAACACGCAAGAAATAAGTACAACATCCCACATCAAAATCAAACTAAAGTCAAGGGAGTTACATTGGCATGTGAAATTAAGCAGACAAAAAAACCTTAAGACAGCAATTCAATTACAAGAGTGCAGCTTTACTTCTTATTTAAATGCGTATATCTAGAAAGTTAGAAGAGGCAGGTGAATATCTAAACAGAAGGAAATGGTGGGTAGAATTACATAAAGCAGGAAAGGATAGGTGAAGATCGAAAAGAAGAAAAAAGGTTTGTATAGAGAGAACAGATGAAACGGGGTAGTGCAAAGTATGTACATGGCAACAAACCCAGTCGATTCAAGAAGAATATACGTGATACTCACAAACATTAAAGACAGGCGTAACGCATTCATCTTCTTGCCAACTTTCTCTCATACATGAATAACAATTCTGTCTAGGAACAGTAAGAGTTTTTTTTTCATGTAAATATTTGATTGACTCAAGCGCTTTGGATTCAAGGTGTAGATTGTTTAAATCTGCTCACTACAGTTTCAGATAATAGGACTACCTTATCTGCCATTAGAAGACTGACCAATTCAAAAGCATCCACGAAACCATAGCACATTTTCTTACATAGTTTATCATTTCATTTGCCACCTCATTGATGACGAGAGAGAGAGAGAGAGAGAGAGAGAGAGAGAGAGAGAGAGAGAGAGAGAGAGAGAGAGAGAGAGAGAGAGAGAGAGCTAAAAAAAACAAAAAACAAAAACAAAAAAAAAACAGACGAACGAACAAGCTAGCACACACAGACAGATCCCAAAGAGGATGATTTACAAGATGAACTCTGTAAACAAATGAGAGTCAATAAACCCATTAGAACTTTCTGTTTACATCGTTTGTTTGGGTAAAAGTTTTTCACACCTCCTGAGTCACCTGAGAGGAGAGAGAGAGAGAGAGAGAGAGAGAGAGAGAGAGAGAGAGAGAGAGAGAGAGAGAGAGAGAGAGAGAATGACAGATTTATGTTTTTTCATTTCCATCTCAGCAGCCCGGCCTCTTTGTATTGCACGAGCAACCCGTTCCCACTGGCGGCCCTGTTGGCTCCATGATGTACTGAGAGTCCCGTGTGTGCCTGCAGCCCTCCGTCCGAGCATCTCCGTTACGGCAGGTATGGATCAATGAGGTTCATAATGATCCACGCTGGAAAACACGGAAACAAACACAGCCCCTCCCTATTCACACACACACACACACACACACACACACACACACACACACACACACACACACACACACACACACACACACACACAGGGATACCCACTGTCACTATGTTTCTCACACAGCAAAATCATTGCCCTTCAGTATTAGTATCAATGATGTTATCAATGTATTCCTTGCAGCTGAAGCCTGGGCTTCTCGCCGGGAGAGTTCTCCTAGGTTAACAAGAGCGATGAATGACGCATCTATCAAAGGACCAATCGCAGGGCTTTGCCATTTATGGTGCATCAAATGAAATTGGTCAAACGTCATTAGTAAATATTTCGTTTGTGGTCCTGGACCTTAGACAGATATGTTTGCATCGAAGGTAGATTATGGAAGAAAAAGAAGCTGAATAACAGCAACCAGGTTCATAATTTCCTCCTTCATTTTTTTTTCCTGAAAAAGTATGGTAGCACGCTATTTGCCGAAGTCTTAATTGACTGTACTATTCAGCTTTTGCAAGAGGAATATACAACCAGCTTTTTTTTTTTTTAAGTTTTTGACGCACATGTTTAACATATTCAGTCTGGATATAAACAATGTGTGTGTGTGTGTGTGTGTGTGTGTGTGTGTGTGTGTGTGTGTGTGTGTGTGTGTGTGTGTGTGTGTGTGTGTGTGAGTGCGCGTACGTGCGTGCGTCCGTGGGTACGTGTGTGTGTGTGGTGTGTGTGTGTGTGTGTGTGTGTGTGTGTGTGTGTGTGTGTGTGTGTGTGTCCATGTGTGTGCCCCGTTGTGTGTGTGTGTGTGTGTGTGTGTGTGTGTGTGTGTGTGTCCATGTGTGTGTCCGTGTGTGTGTGTGTGTGTGTGTGTGTGTGTGTGTGTGTGTGTGTGTGTGTGTGTGTGTGTGTGTGTACGTATGGATGGATGGATGATGGATGGATGGATGGATGTGTCTGTGTCTTGGGGGGGGGGGGGGGGTAGGGGTGCGGGTCGGAGTCGGTTGGAAAGGGGAAAAAAAAGCAGTAACTGAGGAGGAATGTACCGGTGTAGCAAAACAGACGACGTCATCAGAGAGGTTGGTGGCGTTATTGA
>CM065716.1:88865789-88870789 GCA_033310375.1 Conus canariensis
GCCTGCCTGCCTGCGCGCGCGGATGTGTGTGTGTGTTGTGGGTGGGGGGGGGGGGGGGGGGTGAGTGAGTAGGCAGGAGTGCGCTTTGTTTGTTTGTTTGTTTGTTCGTTGTTTTTCCAGCGTCCTGGCCTCCCATACGGAGTTTGCTTGAGTCAGGTGGTAAGAGCTGCAGGCACGCACTGGACTCTCAGAACATCATGGAGCCAACAGGGCCGCCAGTGGGAACGGGTCGCTCGTGCTATACAAGGAGGCGGGGCTGCTAAGGTGGAACTGGAACTATAGAAATGTCATTGTTCTCTCTCTCTCTCTCTCTCTCTCTCTCTCTCTCTCTCTCTCTCTCTCTCTCTCTCACGGACGGAGAGAGAGAGAATGATAATGACAAATATTTCATTGTCCATTCAGCAATTAAGCCCTTTAGACAAGGGCCGGGGCATGTTTGAACATACCTCAGTGAAATTAATCACTGACCTCACCATTCTCCCCTCCACCTCTCGCCCGCAACTCTTTCCAACAGCTTCTTTCCTCCCTCCCCCTACCCCCCCTCCCCCCCCCCCCTCCCCCCCCCCCCTCCCCCCCGCTTCCGCTTCCTCATTCACACACTGACGCACATACAGGCACACGATAGCGGATTATCTTGACAAACATTTCACTCATTAAATATATATCACTAGTTGTTTCTTTCAAGGGTCTTTTTTGTAATGTTCATAGCTTTTGATATGAATTTTGTTAGATTTTTTTTTTTTGTGGCATCAGTGATCGGATCAATGGAGCACCTAAGGCGGTGCTTTTCTTTTTTTTTTTTTTCTTCTTTTCTTCTTTTTTTCCCCTAAGGCCAAAATCCACCTCTTTATTTTTTGGTGCTTCACACTGTTCTCTTCATCTGCCAAAAAAACAACAACAAAAAAAAAACAACAACAACAATTTCCACTTCTAAGTGATTTTTTTCCCCTCCAACCAATCCCTTACACACCATGTATAGTCTGTATGTTCTCTTATAAATGGACATATTTTTGATGATTTTAGTGTTTTGGCGTTTGATACAAAGTGTCTGGGTTTGTTGATGTTCTAATGTGTGGTGTGCTGGCACATTCACTCTGATAATGTGTTGCTTGTACAAAGAAAACAACATAGATGAAACAAAAGACTTAATCATTTTCAGTTTTTCATTTTGTGTTACTCTCTCTCTCTCTCTCTCTCTCTCTCTCTCTCTCTCTCTCTCTCTCTTCTCCCCCCCCATCCCCCCCCCCCCCTCCCTCTCTGAAATATGTCAACAATAATAGTTACATGTTAAAGGTACGGTACCAAAGCATAATTATTTTATGCGTAAGCAACCAAATTTTGCTAGATCTATTATCACGTTTTCATTGTTGCTCGACAAAACATTTGCAAAAGGATTCTGGTCAGTGATATACGAAGGCGAGTCAAGAACAGTACCTTGCTTTCGGATATCTTTGTATGCTGTGCAGTAGAATAAGAAATGAACTTCATTTTCGCTTTCTTTTTCACATGACGGACATTTACCATCAGCCTGTTTTTCATCAAGAAACCATCGCTTGCAGTTATTAAGCCCACCAACCCTTAGTCGAAATCTTATAAAGTTATCCCTGTGCCGTTTATTTGTAATTAAAGACAAGTATCTTTCTGGCTGGAAAATGTTCTTAAAAGAATAAAACCATTGATATGTGTCATTGTCTTCTCTTAAGCTGAATGCCAGTTTTTGCATATTACACGAAACACGTCTTTCATTAAATTCAGCAAGAAAACTATGTTCACTTCCGACTCCTTTAAACATCCACACTACACCAAATCGATTTTCACATAAAATGTTCTGAACATTGGTTACCCAATTTTTATACTCAGATTTATGCTGAACAAGAAGTATTTCATATGCCTGTCTGCATAGTCGTGACATGGGTAATTCAAGGAGCTTTAGGCAGTATCTAATACATTTTGTAGTTGTTTTTATACTAAGACAATATCTACTGGTTTCTTCATGGACCATTTCGTAAAAGGCGTGCAGGGGAACATACAGAAATCTTCTTAAGCCAAATGTATGTACAGTTTCTATGAGGTCACTATCTTTCTCAAGACCCCAAACTTCGGCTGCGTAAGTCAGAATTGGTTCAATCTGTGTATGAAATAGTTTCAGAAATAACTGTAAATCTGTTGCATTTAACCTTGAGAGAGAGAGAGAGAGAGAGAGAGAGAGAGAGAGAGGAGAGAGAGAGAGGAGGAGGGGAGGGAGGGAGGGAAAGAAGGAGAGCGAGACAGAGACATACAGACAGACAGACAGAGAAAAAAGAAACACACACACACACACACACACACACACACACACACACACTCACACACACACACACACACACACACACACACACACACACACGCACACCGGCACAGTTTGAGGTGCTTGTGTGTGTGTGTGCGCGCGCGCGTGCGTGCATGCGTGTGCGTGTGTGTGTGAGCGCGCGTGCGCGCGCGCGCACGCGTGTACGTGTGTGCGCAAAGAAGAGAGAGAGAGAGAGAGAGAGAGAGAGAGAGAGAGCATAACAACCCAGTGACCTGTGTTCTCTTTATAATCTATTTCATACTAGGTGCTGACACGATAAATGTAGCCTTCTCTCTCTCTCTCTCTCTCTCTCTCTCTCTCTCTCTCTCTCTCTCTCTCTCTCTCTCTCTCTCTCTCTCTCCAGTCTATGGCATCTTCCAGCAAATATAACAAATGTTGTTCTTCAACTTTCTCGTTCACTTATCCTCCACAAAGACAATCCTGCAGACACATAAATGTCATCTGTAAGCTGGAGGATCAGAAAGGCAGTGGTCTGCAAATACAAACAGCCTGTTCCCCGTGACGTCATAAATAGGATCGTCTTACGATTGGTAGAAATTCTTTGCAACGTTTCCACGCTCTGTCGCTTGGGAAACTAGCACCCAGACAGTTGTCTTCTCCACATGGGCCGTTTGGTTGGAAGAAGACAGGAAGCAACGCTGGAATCGATTTGAGGAGACTCCTTCTGCATCAGTCCTTGTCTGCACTGTTGTCCCTTTCATTTGAAAGAAACGAATTACCCACACTGTTTTCAATGTACGAGGGTCAATTTGCGTGGGAGAGAGAAGAGATGGTAAAGGGGAATGTGGGAGATAAATAAGGTAGGAACAGGACGGAGAGAGAGAGAGAGAGAGAAGAGAGGAGAGAGAGAGAGAGGAGAGAGAGAGAGAGAGATGAGATGATGATGATGATGAGGAGGAGGAGGAGGAGGAGGAGGATGTGATAGCTTATTCAGATTAAGACTATAGTCTCCTACTGAATGAGCACATACATAAAGCAAGATAAAGAGAAAAAAAGACGATCTGCATGTGTTCCCACGTTTTCTTCCGTTGGTATCGAAATAACGTACTCTGTTAGCCTTGAAAGTCTGTCTGTGGTCGTCCTTCTTGTCAGTTTCAACCAGTATTCAATACCTTTCATGAGAGAGAGAGAGAGAGAGAGAGAGAGAGAGAGAGAGAGAGAGGAGAGAGAGAGAGAGTCATTTGTAGGCCTTGGCCCTTCTGAGGAGTTTATTAACATGATGCTGTAATAAAATCATTAACATACGTACAAACGTTTCACAACAGACACAAAATATATGTGTCGTAAGATATTGCAAATGTACTCATTCAAAAGCTTGTGGTATTGAAAAGTTCCACACAGATTTACTTGTGATTGAGGAAATTAACAAACTCATCTGAAGCAAATATGGCTGTCCATATTTTATTTGGCTTTCAAACAATTTCACAAACACCTACAGGTACTTGTTAATATATATAAGCAAAGCGATCTTCATTCTTTCTGCTTGTCTGAACGATTGTTAAATTCAGTTATCATGAACAAAAGTTTTGGATCTAAAACGATGCACCATCAAATCTGAAATGTCTTATTTAAATCTTGTGGCAGTGCATTTCAAGTGGTGGTCCATATCGAATGTCTAATACGTGTGTAATCAAGGATACCGTTAAATGTTCTCTCTATGTATTTCAAATCTGTTATTAATTTTGAGTGTAGTCAATTAATTTTTGTCATGTAGAATCTGTCCCTTTTTTTGAAAACCTTCAATAGATCTGAAGATCTTCTGCTGTCAAGCTCGGGAGCGTGTCATTGGTCCCAAGATCCGTTGGTCCCAAGGTTCATTGGTCCCAAGGTCTATTGGTCCCAAGGTTCGTTGGTCCCAAGGTTCGTTGGTCCCAAGGTCCGTTGGTCCCAAGGTTCATTGGTCCCAAGGTCCGTTGGTCCCAAGATTCATTGGTCCCAAGGTTCGTTGGTCCCAAAATCCGTTGGTCCCAAGGTCCTTTAGTCCCAAGGTCTCTTGGTCCCAGGGTTCATTGGTCCCAAGGTTCGTTGGTACCAAGGTCCGTTGGTACCAAGGTTCATTGGTCCCAAGGTTCATTGGTCCCAAGGTCCGTTGGTCCCAAGGTTCGTTGGTCCCAAGGTCGTTTGGTCCCAAGGTTCATTGGTCCCAAGGTCCGTTGGTCCCAAGGTTCATTGGTCTCAAAGTTCGTTGGTCCCAAGGTCCGTTGGTCCCAAGGTCCGTTGGTCCCAAGGTCTGTTGGTCCCAAGGTCCGTTGGTCCCAAGGTCCGTTGGTCCCAAGGTTCATTGGTCCCAAGGTTCATTGGTCCCAAGGTTCATTGGTCCCAAGGTTCGTTGGTCCCAAGGTCCGTTGGTCCCAAGGTCCGTTATATATTTCACAGATTTATATGGACCTTGGAACCAACGGACCTTGGGACCAACGAACTTTGGGACCAACGGACCTTGGCAGCAATGGATCTTGGGACCAACGGACCTTGGAACCAACGGATCTTGGGACCAACGGACCTTGGGACCAATGGACCTTGGGACCAACGGACCTTGGGACCAGTGGACCTTGGGACCAATGGCATGACCCCGTGAAGCTCTCCTTACAGTTTCCTCTTACCAGGACCAAAGTCATCAGGTGATGTCAGACATAATTCATATATAATTTTT
>CM065716.1:88878289-88883289 GCA_033310375.1 Conus canariensis
TGACTTGGCAAAGATTTGAACGTTAAAAAAAAAATTGAAGATGAAGAAAATGGGGGAATTTATTATGAATATGAGAAACCCTTCACTAGCTACCTGAAGGAACCATCTTAATCCCTCTCAAAGGCACATTTATTTGTATTGCCTGCTCCTAGGCCTTTCGTCCGCTGGATCGGACTCATCAGGAAAACACGGCTGATTGTGTCTGTACTCTTGGTGTCAAATAGAGACACACCACAGTCCATAATTCTGTGGTGTTCTCACCACCAAGGATTCAAAAAAGAATCCAACAGCACCCTCAAAGCAGCCAGCGAAGGGTAATAAATGGAACAAAACAAAAGTGTGGAGAGGAAAAAAGTTGCTGAAAAACTAAAAGCATTATTCAAACAGTATAAAATGTAGGGGACAATCTTTGAGCCTATGCTTGAGGATCCATTCAAGGATGCAAGGGAGATCAAAAGATATGGAACAGTCTGAGTGGTCAGCTCTGCTATTCAATAACCCAAGCATTGTGAGTGGCTAATAATTGTACAGAACAACCTTTACTTGGATCTCCTAAGAGATGCAATCTCCCACTGATTGACCAAACAATAGAATGCTGAACAATTAAGTAGTGGGGGAAAACAAGTGCAGGTTAACAATTCTTCAGTCGTTATAGTAATGACTTGGCAAAGACTTGAACGTTAAAAAAAAAAATTGAAGATGAAGAAAATGGGGGAATATATTATAAATATGAGAAACCCTTCACTAGCTACCTGAAGGAACCATCTTAATCCCTCTCAAAGGCACATTTATTTGTATCTTAATCCCTCTCAAAGGCACATTTTGTGTGTGTGTGTGTGTGTGTCTATATATATATATATATATATATTGTGTTATGTGTGTGTTGTGTGTGTGGTGTGTTGTGGTGTGTGTGTGTTAAAATAAGGTTTAAAAAAACAGTCTACAAATTTGTTTCTAGCTTTGCGCTATCGTCAGTATCTGACGATAGCGCAAAGCTAGAAACAAATTTGTAGACTTTTTAAAACCTTATTTTAACAAATGTTGCTCCCCAAGGGGTTGAGCACTCTCAAAATCGTTTTAGGAATTTTAATCACAATTTGATATATATATATATAATATATATATATATATTATATATTGAACAATTAAGTTGTGGGGGAAAACAAGTGCAGGTTAACAATTCTTCCATCATTATAATAATGACTTGGCAAAGATTTGAAAATTTAAGAGAAAAAAAAAGATATATATATATATATGTGTGTGTGTGTGTGTGTGTGTGTGTGTGTGGTTGTGTGGTGCGTGCGTGTGCGTGCGTGCGTGCGTGCGTGCGTGCGTGCGTTCTTGTGCGCGCGCGTGCGCGCTCGTGTTATGTGTGTGTGTGTGTATGTGTGTGTGTGTGTGTGGTGTGTGTGTTGTGTGTGTGTGTGTGTGTGTGTGTGTCTGTGTCTGTGTTCTATTGTGTGTGTCTATTGTGTGTGTCAATTGTGTGTGTCTGTGTGTGTGTCTGTGTGTGCTAGACAGCATTTGTGCATATGTGCAGTCATGCACAGGTGGTCGTGTGTATCAAATGGCACAGTATCTCATGTCTCACGTCGTTTTTCAATGCTTTGTTTCAAAATGGTGTTGATGCTTTCATGAGACAGAAAAAAAAAATAGTGCGGTAACTCTTCACTTAGTCGAATGCGTCGAAAACATTGAAGTGACATATGTAACAGATGGAAGGTTGTATGCAGGCCAGTGGGACGCCTATCGTCCATCGGCTGTCGGTGACAAGCGAGGCTTACTGGCAATCCGTCTGGTGAATGCTCCGTCTGGGGATGTGTGGAGGGCTGGGATTAACTGGGATGTGGTGGGAATGGATTCAGGGCGGATATGAAAGGGGTAGAGGAGTGGAGGAAAGTGCGAAAGGTGAAAGACAATGGGTAAGAGGACGGGGTGGAGGGCGATGGGTGGGGGGCAGGGGTGATGTAGTTATGAACTTTTCAGATATCCTTAGAGATGGATCCTTAGAGATGCAGCCATGAGGCTGCATGGAATCAGTCTGAGAGAGAGAGAGAGAGAGAGAGAGAGAGAGAGAGAGAGAGGAGGGGCAGGGAGGGAGGGAGGGAGAAAGAGAGTGATTATTTGTATGTATGTGTGTGTTAGTGTGTAAGAGGAGTTGGATGGTAGAAGTTTGAGGTGGCAGAAAAGAGTCTGTATGTAAACTGTGTGTGTGGGGGGGGGGGGAGGGGGTATGAGTCTCTGTGTATGTGCATGTGTGTGTGTGTGTGTGTGTGTGTGTGTGTGTGTGTGTGTGGTTGTGTGTGTATGTGTGTGTGTATGTGCGTGTGTGTGTGTGTGTATGTGTGTTGTGTGTGTGTGAGAGAGAGAGAGAGAGAGAGAGTGTGTGCGTTTTGCGTGCATGTGTGTGTGTATGTGTGTGTGTGTGTGTGTGTGTGTGTGTGTGTGTGTGTGTGTGTGTGTTTGTGTGTGTGTGTGTGTGTGTGAGAGAGAGAGAGAGAGAGAGAGAGAGAGAGAGAGGAGAGAGAGAGCATGTGTGCATATGTGCGGTCATGCACACGTGGTCGTGTGTATCAAATGTAACAGTGTCTTGTGTCTCACGTCGTTTTTCAATGCTTTGTTTCAAAATGTTTTTGATGTTTTCATGAGACAGAAAAAAAGTGGTAACTCTTCACTTAGCTGAGTGCGACAAAAACATTGAAGTGACACATGTAATAGATGGGAGGTATGTAGGCCAGTGGGACGCCTATCGTCCATTGGCTGTTGATGACAAGCAAGGCTTACTGACGATCCGTCTGGTAATGTGTGGAGGGCTGGGATTAAGTGGGGTTGGCAGGAATGGAATCGGGGTGCGTATGTAGAGGGTATGGGAGCGAAGGAAATTATAGAAGCAAAGGACTAATGGTTGGACGACAATGGGATAAGGGGACGGTGGGGGGGGGGGGGGGAGGTGGGGGATGGTGAGGCACAGAGGTGATGTTGTTATGAACCTTTCAGTTTATCTTAGAGACGGGGGGGGGGGGGGGGGAAAGCAATGAGATTGCTTGAAATCAGTCTGCAGAGAGACAGAGAGAGAGAGAGAGAGAGAGAGAGGGGGGAGGGAGGGGGGAGAGAGTGTTTATATGTGTGTATGTGTGTTAGTGTGTAAGAGGTTTTGGATGGTAGAGGATTGAGGTGGCAGGAGGGAGTCTGTATGTAGACTCTGTGTGTGTGTGTGTGTGTGTGTGTGTGTGTGTGTGTGTGTGTGTGTGTGTGTGTGTGTGTGTGTGTGTGAGTCTCTGTGTGTGTACGTGCATGCGTGGTGTGTGTGTGTGTGTGCGTGTGAGAGAGAGAGAGAGAGAGAGAGAGAGAGAGAGAGAGAGAGAGAGAGAGAGAGAGAGAGCATGTGTGCATATGTGCGGTCATGCACACGTGGTCGTGTGTATCAAATGTAACAGGGTCTCATATCTCCTGTCGTTTTTCAACAGTTTGTTTCAAATCTTTGTTGATGTTCTCGTGAGGCAGAAAAAAAAAACAACTGCGGTAACTCTTCACTTAGTCGAATGCGTCGAAAACATTGAAGTGACACATGTAACAGATGGGAGGTTGTATGTAGGCCAGTGGGACGCCTATCGTCCATCGGCTGTCGGTGGTGACAAGCGAGCCTTACTGGCAATGCGTCTGGTGAATGCTCCGTCTGGGGATGTGTGGAGGGCTGGGATTAACTGGGAGTGGTGGGAATGGATTCAGGGCGGATATGAAAGGGGTAGAGGAGCGGAGGAAAGTGCGAAAGGTGAAAGACTAATGGTTGGGCGACAATGGGGTAAGAAGACGGGGGTGGGGGGTGGGGTGGGGGGAGGGGGATGTAGTTATGAACTTTTCAGATATCCTTAGAGGCGGAGGAAAAGCCATGAAGTTGCATGGAATCAGTTGCAGAGAGGAGAGAGAGAGAGAGGAGAGAGAGAGAGAGAGAGAGAGAGAGAGGAGGGGAGGGAGGGAGGGAGGAGAGAAAGAGAGTGATTATTTGTATGTTTGTGTGTGTTAGCGTGTAAGAGGAGTTGGATGGTAGAGGTTTGAGGTGGCAGAAAAGAGTCTGTATGTAAACTGTGTGTGTGTGTGTGGGGTGGGGGGGGGGTGCGGGGGTATGAGTCTCTGTGTATGTGCATGCGTGCATTTTGCGTGCATGTGTGTGTGTATGTGTGTGTGTGTGTGTGTGTGTGTGTGTGTTGTGTGTGTGTGGGTGTGTGTGTGTGTGTGTGTGTGTGTGTGTGTGTGGGTGAGAGAGAGAGAGAGAGAGAGAGACAGAGAGAGACAGAGAGAGACAGAGAGAGACAGAGAGAGCATGTGTGCATATGTGCGGTCATGCACACGTGGTCGTGTGTATCAAATGTAACAGTGTCTTGTGTCTCACATCGTTTTTCAATGCTTTGCTTCAAAATGTTGTTGATGATTTCATGAGACAGAAAAAAAAGTGGTAACTCTTCACTTAGCTGAGTGCGACAAAAACATTGAAGTGACTCATGTAATAGATGGGAGGTTGTATGTAGGCCAGTGGGACGTCTATCGTCCATCGGCTGTCGGTGACAAGCGAGGCTTACTGGCAATCCGTCTGGTGAATACTCTGTCTGGTGATGTGTGGAGGGCTGGGATTAAGTGGGGGTGGTGGGAATGGATGCAGAGGGTAGGGAAGCGGAGGAAAGAATGAAAGGTGAAAGACTAATGTTTGGGCAACAATGGGGGAAGGGGACATGACAGGGGGGGGGGAGGGGGGGGGGGTGATAGTGTTATGAACCTTTCAGATCTCCTTAGAGACGGGGGAAAAGCCTTAAGGGTGCTTGGAATAGGTCTGCACAAGAGAGAGAGAGAGAGAGAGAGAGAGAGAGAGAGAGAGAGAGAGAGAGAGAGAGAGAGAAGAGAGAAGAGAGAGCGCGCAAAACCCAGAACTCGAATGTTAACGTGCATTGGCGTTGGCCACAATGCATGGAGGTAACAAGTGGAAATGGGAGAGAGGAAGGGAGTCG
>CM065716.1:88908289-88915789 GCA_033310375.1 Conus canariensis
TAGTCCATGGTCCTATTCCCTATTTTCGCTGAATATATATTGGTGTGTTCGTTTTTGTGCAATCTTGCTGACAGACGGACAAATAAACAGACAGAGAAACAGCTGCAGTTAAAACTGAACGTCTTTGGTTGAAGAGACACACTTGTGAAATCCGAGAGTCCCTTTTTAATCTTACTTTTTGCTCTTTCTAGGAACATGAACCGTTCATTGCTCTAACAGCTTTCATGTTGACATTCATTGGTCCCTCATACAAAAATCGGTCTCTCTCTCTCTCTCTCTCTCTCTCTCTCTCTCTCTCTCTCTCTCTCTCTCTCTCTCTCTCTCAGTGTGTAATTACGAGCGCGCGCGAGTGTATCTGTGTGTGTGTGTGTGTGTGTGTGTGTGTGTGTGTGTGTGTGTGTGTGTGTGTGTGTGTGTGTGTGTGTGCGCGCGCGCACACACGGGCAAGAAAACTCAAAAACCACTCAGCAAATTTTCATGAACTTCTTTTGCTTGATTGTAAGGTAAAATATAAATCATTAAATTTAATGACACTGGATTTAACAGGGACGAAATTTCAAACCAAAGTCGTTCGCAAACGAGTGGGAATGGGGTCCACGGCGGAAGATGATTCCTGGTTTAGGAAACTGATTTGCGTCCTTTTATTCGGCGCTAGTCACGCTTTCACCTAAATGCTGGTCAAGTGAATCGCTACTTCGTTTCTGAGCAGATTTAAAGACAACAGCGATTAAAAAAAAACAACAACAAAACAAAAACGTAAGAAAATGAAAAAAAAAAAAAAAAAAAAAAAAGAAGAAAACTAATCGAGCAGGTGAAAACCCAGTGCACCAATTTTTTTTTTGAGAAACATGATAGTTTGTCCGCGTTATCTGTATTGTTTTTTTCGACTGGAGAGCACGCAGCCATTTATTTTCCTTGAAAGCACATACAATCCTTGTGATTCTGAGCAAAGAATAGACTGTCGCTATAACACCGCGCTAGTTCATGTGTATTGAAACTACAATGACAAGCTATCACAAGTTTGATCAATAAACAGTATTGACATGTATGCGGAGACATTGAGTTATGCATTAAGAACCCCACGTGAATATCATTTTTTCGTCCTTGATCAAAGCAGCAGTTAAGTACCAGTACAATGATGTCATCATCCATGGTGACGATATCGCCAGTCAGTTCTCATGCAGGGAACCAGTAGTATAACATTATTCCAGAAAGCGTTTACGGTAGGTTTTTGCATCTAGAAGAGCAAACACAGAAGAGTCACCAGATCACATAGTTTAAAACACCGGCATATCATGATTCAACAGTCTACTGTACACTGTCAGTATGTTAGTACAATTCCACCATACTGCGAGTGTTCCGATCGTATTCCATTATAGCGTCAGTGTTTTGATAGCGTTTTATCAGACTATCAGTGCAATGGTAGTGTATTACCATCGTGTCAGTATTCTGGTAGTTATCCATCATACTGTCCTTTTTCCCCCCGGGGTGGGGATGGAAGGGTGGGGAGTACCATCGTGTTTTCAGTGCTTTGATAGTGTTTCATCCTATTGTCCATTTTCCGTGGTTGTTCCACTATACTTTCAGTGTTTTCATAGTGTTTCACCATAGTGTCAGCAATTCGATAGTGTTCCACTATACTGTCCGTTTTCTGGGAGTATTCCACTATGCTTGCAGTGCCCCTCTCAGGATCAGCTTCATTCTCAGATCTGCATATGACCTTCTGCCCTCAAATGCAAACCTGGTGAAGTGGGGGAAAACAGACGATCCTGCATGCCCCCTCTGCCATGAAAAACAAACAGTGGAGCATGTCCTAAGCTCATGTAAAGTAGCCCTGGCTCAAGGAAGGTACACATGGAGGCACAACCAAGTGCTCAAAGAAATTGTACAAGTAGTCTGGGCTAGTACCAACACCACAAAAGGGAAAATCAGGACTCCAAAAGCACCCGCAACATTCTTCACGGCAGGAGGCAGCAAATCATGGCCAAGAACAACAGTGCCACTCGAAACATGCAGGCAGAGTCTGCTGGACGGGGCAGATGACAGGGAGTGCACTGCAGACCTCCCAGAATGGAAGAGTCACCCAGAGATCATCAGCAAGAGTGGCATGAGACCAGACATAGTAGTCCACTCTAAGTCAACCAAGCAGCTGATCATGATCGAGCTCACGGTGCCATATGAGAACAGAATGGAGGCAGCTCAAATCTACAAGACTGAAAAGTATGCTGATCTGGCAAACAGCCTGAGGAGAGAAGGCTATCAGGTCAAAGTCCTCACTGCAGAAATTGGAGCTAGGGGGTTTGTAGGAACGTCTGCATACAGCCTCATGAAACAGCTCTCAGTTGCAGGGAAGGAAAAAACCAGAGCCCTGAAAGCAATGGCAGAAGCGGCAGAGAGGTGTTCAAGCTGGATCTGGTCAAGGAGGAACAAAAGTGAACTTCATAAGGCTTAATTTCCCTACAAATATCAGGTGTCCCTGTGGCTCAGTGGTTAAAGCGCGAGTCATTAAGTGGAAAATGAGCATGTCCAGAGGGTCATGGGTTCGAATCCCAGCCATGGCTCGTCCCAAGATGGGAAAAAAAAAGGGGCAGCAGAGGGACATCCGGAGTCATGAACCGGGTGTGGCCCAACCCCCCTAGAGTGTCAGGAGATAAGGGCCGAAACACTTGCTTGAAGGGGGCTTCTCTTCTGAGGACTCTCTGCTGCCACGCTCTCCACGAGTTTCTTTCTACTGATGCATGGGTAAACCATTGACTTCCGGGAATAGGCCGGAGGACGTCCGGGAAAGACCGGAGGACACTGGGAAAGACCAGAACCAAGGGCTCTGTGGGCTGGCTCCCCACTTTGCCTTAAACATGTGGCTACTAAAAATAAAAGGAAAAGATGCTCCCAGGATTCACCGAAAGGGGGAGAGAATGATGAATCCATCGGTGCTCAACCAATCATGACTGCAAATCCCAAACGGACTATGAACATGGACCAAATGGAATATCCATGTGTCTGTGGAAAGCGTTTCGCTACCACCCGTGGCATGAAGATCCACAGAACAAAGATGGGATGTGTGAAGACTCATCTGAATGAGCAGCAGCGCACTGCATCAGCAGATAAGACGTCGGAAGACCAAGGCCAGGATTTAAACCACAGTGCCAAGGACATCCACGCTGTTGGTTCGGATGAGGAATTTGCACAGGCCCTCGATGCCAGGCGCCTGAAACTCAACCTGCCACGAGCAAACGAAACTGAAGATTGGGAGAAACTGGATGCAAAAATCGTCCAAAGACTCGATGCACTGATAGGGAAAAGCACCCTGGAACACAAACTAGCCACATATGGGGACATTGTGTATGCCACATGTAGAGACGCCTATGGAGCAAAACTACCCAAAGAGAAAACACCTCCAAAGAAATCCAGACGCCAAGAAAAGATGGACAAGATCAGGGTCCAAAAGAAAAACCTCAAGATGCAAATGAAGACCGTACTGCCAGCTGAAAAACAAGGCTTGAAAAAACTGTGGAAAGACCTGAAAGAAAAACACAGTGCCCTCAGCAAAGCGGAATCTGCGAGGAAGAGGAAGAGCAAAAAGAAGAAGACACAAGAGCGCTTCTTCAGAGACCCCTTCCAGTTTGCCAGAACACTGTTTGAGCAGCCAAAATCTGGGACCCTAAGTGTGGACAGAGGAGTTCTTGAGCAGCATCTGAGGAAAACATACTCTGACCCACAGAGCAAAGCACCACTCGACATTCAAGGTCTGGTGTGGCCAACCAACCCTGAGGAACAGTTCAATGGCAAGCCTCCAACGTTGGCGGAAATCAAGAAGGTGGTCGACAAAGCCAGAGCCAAATCATCACCAGGGCCAAACAGAATACCTTACCAGCTTTACAAGAAATGTCCCAAGGTGCTGGAGTGGCTCCACAGGCTGCTGCGATCGGCTTGGAGAAACCAGAAGATCAGCGGCCAGTGGATGACGGCAGATGGTGTGTACATCCCCAAAGAGCAAAACTCAAGTGACATTAGCCAGTTCAGGCCAATATCACTACTGAACGTCGAAGGGAAAATCTTCTTCTCTGTCATGGCAGCAAGGCTGATCAAGTACCTGATGGAAAACAAGTACTTGGATGTGTCAGTCCAGAAAGGTGGCATCCCAGGCGTGGCGGGCTGTGTAGAACACGCCACAATGATCTGGGACGCAATCCAAAAAGCAAAAACAGAAAAGAGAGACCTGGACGTAGTGTGGCTTGATCTGGCAAACGCATATGGATCTGTGCCCCATGAGATGATACAGTTGGCTCTTGAGATGTACCATGTGCCAAAGAACATCCGCGACATGCTCAAGAAGTACTTCAATGGCTTCTCAATGCGGTTCTCTACCAAGGAGTACACAACAGACTGGATCAACTTGGAAGTGGGTATTGCAATGGGCTGTGCAATTTCCCCAATACTGTTCGTGCTGGCAATGGAACTCATCTTGAAAGCAGCAACAAACAACGCGAGACAAACAGACCTTGGCGATGGATACAAGATGCCTCCTCTCAAGGCCTTCATGGATGACACTACAGTGATTTCATCCAGAGAAGACGAGACACGTCATGTGCTGGAGAGGCTGGACGACATAGTTGCCTCATCCAGAATGAAGTTCAAGCCAAAGAAATCACGGAGTCTCTCACTGAGGAAAGGAAAAGTGGCCGGATCTGTGGTCTTCAGTGTTGCCAACCAGGCCATTCCAACAGTCACAGAAGAACCAGTCAAGAGCCTTGGAAGATGGTATGATGATACGCTGAAAGACACACAAAGAGCAAAAGAAACCAAGCAGATGGCGGAGGAAGGCTTGGAGACCATTGACCAGTGTGGGCTCCCTGGCAAATACAAGGTCTGGTGTCTGCAGTTCATGCTGATACCAAAGCTGCTATGGCCTCTGATGATATACGACATCTGCACCAGCATAGTGGAGGCAATGGAAGCCAAAATCAACAAGTTCACAAGGAAATGGCTTGGTGTCCCACCCTGTCTGACTGACATAGCGCTGTACTGTCGCCAAGCAAAGCTGAAACTACCCCTGAAATCCATCCTGGAGGAATACAAAGCAGGGAAGATCAGACTTCAAAGCATGCTGGAGGACTCAGGAGACAAGGTGGTAGAAGCAATTAAGCCCCAGCTGAAGACAGGCAGAAAATGGAAAGTTCAAGAGGCGATGGATTCTGCAAAAGAAAGTCTCAAGATCAGAGAAATAACAGGACACACACAGACCAACAGACAGGGACTGGGGGTGACCAAAACTGAATGGTGGTCAAAGGCCAAAGGAAAAGCCAAAAGAGACATGATGATTCAGGAGATGAGAAAAGAAGAAGACCAAAAAAGACTCCAAAAAGCAGTCCAGCAGAGCCAGCAAGGGCAATGGACAACGTGGGAGAATGCACTCCAAAGAAGTCTCACTTGGAATGACATTTGGCACATGGCCCCTCTCAGGATCAGCTTCATTCTCAGATCTGCATATGACCTTCTGCCCTCAAATGCAAACCTGGTGAAGTGGGGGAAAACAGACGATCCTGCATGCCCCCTCTGCCATGAAAAACAAACAGTGGAGCATGTCCTAAGCTCATGTAAAGTAGCCCTGGCTCAAGGAAGGTACACATGGAGGCACAACCAAGTGCTCAAAGAAATTGTACAAGTAGTCTGGGCTAGTACCAACACCACAAAAGGGAAAATCAGGACTCCAAAAGCACCCGCAACATTCTTCACGGCAGGAGGCAGCAAATCATGGCCAAGAACAACAGTGCCACTCGAAACATGCAGGCAGAGTCTGCTGGACGGGGCAGATGACAGGGAGTGCACTGCAGACCTCCCAGAATGGAAGAGTCACCCAGAGATCATCAGCAAGAGTGGCATGAGACCAGACATAGTAGTCCACTCTAAGTCAACCAAGCAGCTGATCATGATCGAGCTCACGGTGCCATATGAGAACAGAATGGAGGCAGCTCAAATCTACAAGACTGAAAAGTATGCTGATCTGGCAAACAGCCTGAGGAGAGAAGGCTATCAGGTCAAAGTCCTCACTGCAGAAATTGGAGCTAGGGGGTTTGTAGGAACGTCTGCATACAGCCTCATGAAACAGCTCTCAGTTGCAGGGAAGGAAAAAACCAGAGCCCTGAAAGCAATGGCAGAAGCGGCAGAGAGGTGTTCAAGCTGGATCTGGTCAAGGAGGAACAAAAGTGAACTTCATAAGGCTTAATTTCCCTACAAATATCAGGTGTCCCTGTGGCTCAGTGGTTAAAGCGCGAGTCATTAAGTGGAAAATGAGCATGTCCAGAGGGTCATGGGTTCGAATCCCAGCCATGGCTCGTCCCAAGATGGGAAAAAAAAAGGGGCAGCAGAGGGACATCCGGAGTCATGAACCGGGTGTGGCCCAACCCCCCTAGAGTGTCAGGAGATAAGGGCCGAAACACTTGCTTGAAGGGGGCTTCTCTTCTGAGGACTCTCTGCTGCCACGCTCTCCACGAGTTTTTTTCTACTCTACAGTGTTCTGATAATGTTCCATCATAATATCAGTGTTCTGGTATGTTCCACCGAACATTCAGTGTTCTGACGCTGTTAGATCATACTCTGAATGTTCTTAGCGTGTTCCATCATACTGTCAATGTTCTAATAGTGTTCCATCGTATTGTCAGTGTTCTGATAGCGTTCTATCATAACTGTCAGTGTTCTGATAGCGTTTTATCATAACTGTCAATGCTGTGGTGTTATTCCATGTAACTGTCAGTCACAGTGTTCCATCATACTGTCAGTTCTGATAGTGGTCCTTCATGATGTCAGTGATCTGATAGCCTTCCATTATACTCTCAGTTTTCTGACGGTGTTCAGTCATGCGATCTGAGTTCTAATGGCGTTCCACCGGACTGTCAGTGTTCTGATAACGTTCCATCATACGGTCAGCGTTTACAGCGTTCCACCACCAGTCTACCCCTCCAATGAAGAAGACACCACGTCATCCACGCTCCCGCTGAGCGGGGTGGTGGTTTCCATGCTGGTCTGCGAGTTGATGAGCAGAATCCTGGCGGGCACTCCCCCGGCACCTGTCCCGTTGCCCATCTTCACCACAGCAGCCTTCCCGCCGTGTCCCAGCGTCAGCCTGCCCCCCTCACCTCCCGTGGACCCTTTCCTCCCCAGCTGAGACGACAGGCTGCTGGTGCTGGGGGAACGGTCCACCCTCTCCGTGTCGCCCGACGTGGACTCCACGTTGAACCTCAAACACAGGGGATGTCGCTCGGTGGCCGCTGAAGACACGTTGCCCTGGCTGGCGGAGAACGTCCGAGGCGCTAGCGGAGACCCGCGCGGGTTGGTGCGCATGGAGTTGGAGAGGGCCTCCTTCCGCCACGAGTTGCTGGACGAGCTGCGCGGGACCCGCTTGGTGGAGTCCGGGGAGTTGTGGTCACGTGACACCTGCCGGAAGGTGGATCCAGCCAGTGAACGGGTCAGGTACTTGCTGTCCTCCCGCCGGGACCTGTG
>CM065716.1:88925789-88930789 GCA_033310375.1 Conus canariensis
TGAAAAACAAGGCTTGGAAAAACTGTGGAAAGACCTGAAAGAAAAACACAGCGCCCTCAGCAAAGCGGAATCTGCGAGGAAGAGGAAGAGCAAAAAGAAGAAGACACAAGAGCGCTTCTTCAGAGACCCCTTCCAGTTTGCCAGAACACTGTTTGAGCAGCCAAAATCTGGGACCCTAAGTGTGGACAAAGGAGTTCTTGAGCAGCATCTGAGGAAAACATACTCTGACCCACAGAGCAAAGCACCACTCGACATTCAAGGTCTGGTGTGGCCAACCAACCCTGAGGAACAGTTCAATGGCAAGCCTCCAACGTTGGCGGAAATCAAGAAGGTGGTCGACAAAGCCAGAGCCAAATCATCACCAGGGCCAAACGGAATACCTTACCAGCTTTACAAGAAATGTCCCAAGGTGCTGGAGTGGCTCCACAGGCTGCTGCGATCGGCTTGGAGAAACCAGAAAATCAGCGGCCAGTGGATGACGGCAGATGGTGTGTACATCCCCAAAGGGCAAAACTCAAGTGACATCAGCCAGTTCAGGCCAATATCACTACTGAACGTCGAAGGGAAAATCTTCTTCTCTGTCATGGCAGCAAGGCTGACCAAGTACCTGATGGAAAACAAGTACTTGGATGTGTCAGTCCAGAAAGGTGGCATCCCAGGCGTGGCTGGCTGTGTAGAACACGCCACAATGATCTGGGACGCAATCCAAAAAGCAAAAACAGAAAAGAGAGACCTGGACGTAGTGTGGCTTGATCTGGCAAACGCATATGGATCTGTGCCCCATGAGATGATACAGTTGGCTCTTGAGATGTACCATGTGCCAAAGAACATCCGCGACATGCTCAAGAAGTACTTCAATGGCTTCTCAATGCGGTTCTCTACCAAGGAGTACACAACAGACTGGATCAACTTGGAAGTGGGTATTGCAATGGGCTGTGCAATTTCCCCAATACTGTTCGTGCTGGCAATGGAACTCATCTTGAAAGCAGCAACAAACAACGCGAGACAAACAGACCTTGGCGATGGATACAAGATGCCTCCTCTCAAGGCCTTCATGGATGACACTACAGTGATTTCATCCAGAGAAGACGAGACACGTCATGTGCTGGAGAGGCTGGACGACATAGTTGCCTCATCCAGAATGAAGTTCAAGCCAAAGAAATCACGGAGTCTCTCACTGAGGAAAGGAAAAGTGGCCGGATCTGTGGTCTTCAGTGTTGCCAACCAGGCCATTCCAACAGTCACAGAAGAACCAGTCAAGAGCCTTGGAAGATGGTATGATGATACGCTGAAAGACACACAAAGAGCAAAAGAAACCAAGCAGATGGCGGAGGAAGGCTTGGAGACCATTGACCAGTGTGGGCTCCCTGGCAAATACAAGGTCTGGTGTCTGCAGTTCATGCTGATACCAAAGCTCCTATGGCCTCTTATGATATACGACATCTGCACCAGCATAGTGGAGGCAATGGAAGCCAAAATCAACAAGTTCACAAGGAAATGGCTTGGTGTCCCACCCTGTCTGACTGACATAGCAGCTGTACTGTCGCCAAGCAAAGCTGAAACTACCACTGAAATCCATCCTGGAGGAATACAAAGCAGGGAAGATCAGACTTCAAAGCATGCTGGAGGACTCAGGAGACAAGGTGGTAGAAGCAATCAAGCCCCAGCTGAAGACAGGCAGAGAATGGAAAGTTCAAGAGGCGATGGATTCTGCAAAAGAAAGTCTCAAGATCAGAGAAATAACAGGACACACACAGACCAACAGACAAGGACTGGGGGTGACCAAAACTGAATGGTGGTCAAAGGCCAAAGGAAAAGCCAAAAGAGACATGATGATTCAGGAGATGAGAAAAGAAGAAGACCAAAAAAGACTCCAAAAAGCAGTCCAGCAGAGCCAGCAAGGGCAATGGACAACGTGGGAGAATGCACTCCAAAGAAGTCTCACTTGGAATGACATTTGGCGCATGGCCCCTCTCAGGATCAGCTTCATTCTCAGATCTGCATATGACCTGCCCTCAAATGCAAACCTGGTGAAGTGGGGGAAAACAGACGATCCTGCATGCCCCCTCTGCCATGAAAAACAAACAGTGGAGCATGTCCTAAGCTCATGTAAAGTAGCCCTGGCTCAAGGAAGGTACACATGGAGGCACAACCAAGTGCTCAAAGAGATTGTACAAGTAGTCTGGGCTAGTACCAACACCACAAAAGGGAAAATCAGGACTCCAAAAGCACCCGCAACATTCTTCACGGCTGGAGGCAGCAAATCATGGCCAAGAACAACAGTGCCACTCGCAACATGCAGGCAGAGTCTGCTGGACGGGGCAGATGACTGGGAGTGCACTGCAGACCTCCCAGAATGGAAGAGTCACCCAGAGATCATCAGCAAGAGTGGCATGAGACCAGACATAGTAGTCCACTCTACCATATGAGAACAGAATGGAGGCAGCTCAAATCTACAAGACTGAAAAGTATGCTGATCTGGCAAACAGCCTGAGGAGAGAAGGCTATCAGGTCAAAGTCCTCACTGCAGAAATTGGAGCTAGGGGGTTTGTAGGAACGTCTGCATACAGCCTCATGAAACAGCTCTCAGTTGCAGGGAAGGAAAAAACCAGAGCCCTGAAAGCAATGGCAGAAGCGGCAGAAAGGTGTTCAAGCTGGATCTGGTCAAGGAGGAACAAAAGTGAACTTCATAAGGCTTAAATTTCCTACAAATATCAGGTGTCCCTGTGGCTCAGTGGTTAAAGCGCGAGTCATTAAGTGGAAAATGAGCATGTCCAGAGGGTCATGGGTTCGAATCCCAGCCATGGCTCGTCCCAAGATGGGAAAAAAAAAAGGGGGCAGCAGAGGGACATCCGGAGTCATGAACCGGGTGTGGCCCAACCCCCCTAGAGTGTCAGGAGATAAGGGCCGAAACACTTGCTTGAAGGGGGCTTCTCTTCTGAGGACTCTCTGCTGCCACGCTCTCCACGAGTTTCTTTCTACTGACGGATTCAGTGTAAGCCAATCAAGGCTTGTCAAACTATGCTGTTGGGTTCAACAGAACCCAATCAAAACTTTTGAGACTACCCTGTTGGATCCATTGGAACAGAGTTGTTGTGTTGTTGTTGTTGTTGTTGTTGTTGTTGTTGTTGTTCGTCGTCGTCGTCGTCGTCGTCGTACCCTGGCTAAAAGACTCCAGGGATCATCCGAACAGCTGAAGCACTTGAACACTATGGTACAAATGCATCGGCTGGGGATGAGAACATTACGTGTGTGACCGTTTTTGATTACCCCGCCACATGGGCAGCCACGCTCCGACTTCGGGGGATTTTGGAGACTGATAATGTTATGCTATGAGACAATCCCCGCATAAGTATGCAAAGCATAATATTATTTTCATGTCGCCTTGGTGTTCTAGCCTATGTCAATTGGCCTGTCACAGCCTTAAGCCAAGGCGGACTGGAACAGAGTCAAAGCTTACAAACTGTTCCGTCGGATTTACTGAAACCCGTCAATGCTTTCAAGACTGTCCAGATGGATGTAGTGGGACTCCCGCAAAAATTGTAAAACTGTCCTGCCCGATCCAGTGAGACCCAGGAATATTTGTAAATCTGTCTTGTCAGATCCAGTGAGACCCAGGAATATTTGTAAATCTGTCTTGTCAGATCCAGTGAGACCCAGTCAAAACTCGCAAAAGACTGTTCTGTCAGATCCAAGGGGACCAGCTCAAATCTTGTAAGACTAGCCTGTAAGGCCCAGCCACGTCTCGTAGGACTATCTAGTGGAGCCCACAGGGACCCAGATATAGCTCTTAAACTGTCCTGTCAGATTCCATGGGGACCTGTTCAAAGCTGGTCAGATCATCCTGTCGGATCTACCGGAACCCTGTCAAAGCTTGTCTGACTCCAACCAGACCCAGAAGTTGTAACATTGTCCTGTAGAATCCAGCTGTCACCAGCTAAAGCTCGCCAGACCCTTCTGTCATACGTGATATGATCCTATCACAACGTGTAAGACTGGCTTGTCGGATCCAGCCTGATCCTGTCCAAGCTTTGAAGTATATTCTGTCGGATTCAGTGGAACCCAGTCAAAGCTTATGGAGACTGCCATGACGGATCCTGCAGAAACCAGTCAAATTCGTATGACTGTTATGTCAGATCCGGTGAGAAGTAGTCCACACGTGTCAGACTATCCGGTCGGATCCTGTGGGACCCAGTCAAACGTTGTCAGACTATCATGTCGGATCCAGTAGGAACCAGTGAAAGATTGGGATGTTATCCTCTTGGATCCTGTGCCATCCTGTCATTGGGATGTTATCCTCTTGGATCCTGTGCCATCCTGTCATTGGGATGTTATCCTCTTGGATCCTGTGCCATCCTGTCATTGGGATGTTATCCTCTTGGATCCTGTGCCATCCTGTCACTGGGATGTATCCTCTGGATCCTGTGCATCGTCATTGGATTTATCCTCTGGATCCGGGCCATCCTGTCATTGGGATGTTATCCTCTTGGATCCTGTGCCATCCTGTCATTGGGATGTTATCCTCTTGGATCCTGTGCCATCCTGTCATTGGGATGTTATCCTCTTGGATCCTGTGCCATCCTGTCAAAATGTAAGACTGTCGTGTCTGAGCCATTAGGACCCAGGCAAAACTTGTCCGAGAATCCGAGAATCCCATCGGATACGTTGTGATCCTAACATTTAGAAAGAGAGGGGGGTAGTTACCGCCAAGGACACAGACAAACAGAGTTCAGGACTAGACACAATGCATTTCGACCTCTTGGGTCTTCTTCAGGCGAAAACAAATAGAAGAAAAAGAAACCCGAAGGTGCTGGGGAGGACCCAGAGAAGCACTGTCTTCACCCGCCTTTTGAGTAGTCCTGTACCACCCTTGGAGGCCTGCGCTGTCAAGGGTGGTACAGGACTGCTCAAAAGGCGGGTCTTCTTCAGGCGAAAACAAATAACATTTAGGACAGGGAAAACGAAGAACGAGAAACCACTTATCTTCTCCTGTTCGCCTC